>OX578138.1:34183070-35383070 GCA_951213105.1 Amaurobius ferox
AATTTAAGCGCTAGCTTTTTAATTTGGGCTCTCACGGTTTTTATTTTGAAGTCTTTTCTAATCACCGAGTTTCTTAAATATCTAGGGGCTTTCCTGATACACCTAAGGATTTTATTTTGTCTTGTTTCTAAGGAGTCTATGGTAGTTTTACAGGCATATTCCCATACGGGTGCTGCATACAGCATTCCCGGGCGGATGACCGATTTGTAGATTAGTAGCTTATTTTGATAACTAAGATTTCCGTTTCCTATCATTGGGTATAGGGCTCCAGTAGACATATGCGCTTTTTTGATTATATCTGTTGACTTAGAACAAAGAAGAAACTGAAGGGTTAATACACCCAAGTCCTGGATTAAAAGTCCATCTGAGAGAACCAATAAAAAAAAAAGTAGAATGAAGAGTAGTCCAACCAATCCAATATGATAAGTAACACCAGTAGCGGCTCATCATGTGAAGCAGGTGACGCAGGATAAGCGCTGCTTCACTTAAAGTTATCGGTTAAATAAGTTATTATTATTATTATTTCAGACTCGTTGGCTATTTTTAGATATTATTTAACAACTCTTGTGCCAGTACCGCAATGTGTTTTGATGTTATTCGTTGTCAAGGGGAAAGGGGAATCCCGTTACTGAATTTGCTTCACCCATTCCTCAAATCACAAGCCGTCACTGAGTAACACACAGGATTAGCGTGAGCTAAAACACAACAGAAATATCCCAACAAGACGAGTCCAGTCCAAATGAAACGAAAAATAAATCGAAAGGACACATAAGAGTCCCAAAGGCAAAGAAATGAAACAAATATAAAGAAAATAAAAATCATTACAGGGCACTCCGCCAGACTGAGAACAAAAATGAAGCACTGGACAAATCATTAACTAAATTATTAGAACTTTTCTAGATATAGAAGGCTTCAAAAAATCTAGATCATAGCTCGACGTGCATTTTTGTATGATCCTTGCTGAAGAAAATTCAAAACGGTGGTAAAAATTATAGCCATGTCATTTTGAGCAATTAGAGATTTATTAAATTCCTGTTTTTTGACATAGTTTTTATATTCCTTAATGCGAAATTTTACAGCACGTTTAGTTTGACTAATCTAAGAAATACCACACTGGCAAAAAAATACTGTAAATACCCCAACTGTTAGAAATTTCAGTAGGATCTTTAAGAGTAGATAATTCGAAATTATTGAAAGGTGTAACAGCAAGGAGGATTTTTTAAAGGATTTTAGCAATCTGCTGATTGATTTTTTGGGGGGGAGGGGAAATGGTATAATTCTGGTGTTATTGAGATCCTTTTCAGAAGCAAATTTAGAAGAAGGTTTAAAAAACATTTTAGTAGCACGATCCTAGGAGAGAAACCACGATTAACAACTTTTAATTAAAATTCATTTCATATCCTTTGAATAAAGTATTTTTTACCTATTAATATAAAGTTTGGTTCAACATACTCATATACTCGGCGTTGTTCCAGATGTAAAATATGTGCAAATTTCAGTATTACTCTAAATGATATTGTTCTTCAAAAAATTCTATTAAAATATTTAATTTATATTTCACCTAAAAAGATATATAAAAATTTCAATTTTTGATACACGAAATCATCCACACAAGCAGATTGAAGAATAAAACATACTTGTCCAGTTTATTAACAAATTTACAAAAAAATGCTAAGTTGGATTCAACATACCCCAAAGACGCTAAAATGGTAGAAGATATACCCGTAACATTTTAATCCTGTTTTAGCAATTGGTTAAAGACAATAGAAAATATATGGGTTTGAAAAATCTTTACCTAAATAAAACAAGTGACTTGAAATTGAAAAATATCAATCATTTCCGTAATCTTGCAACCCAAACCAAAACCATAATAAAATCCAATCAAAAATATTATACAATTTATAAAAAAAATATTTTCATATCCATTTCTTTATTATATAAATCGTATAAATTGGATAAAATTTTGACCTGCTGTATAATCACATTTCATTAAATTATATTATATTTTTTCCTACTGAAAACAATGGCCTTCATTCCAACACAGTGGGGATAATATTGTATATGTGTGAAAATGATAGTCTCAACTACTGTAGAATTCTGTCTTTCCACCCTCTCAAATGTGGCTGAAAATCGCGGAGAATATATGGGGAGTACTTATTGAGAATTTTCTGCTTAGAAAAACAAATAGAATTCCGATATACCCTCTGAAATGCGGAGCATATAAGGGGGCGCTTATTAGGAATTTTCTGCTAAGAGAAACATGTAGAATTCCGTCGATCCACCCTCTCAAATGCGGCTGAAAATATAAGGGGGCGCTTATTGGGAATTTTCTGCCAAGAGAAACAATTAGAATTCCGTCGATCCGCCCCCTCCAATACTACGGTAAAACGTAGAGTATATGGAGGCGTCCTCGGAATTTTCAGCTAAAAGAAACAAAGTATATTTTTGTCTTTTATTCGATGACAAAATTTTTATTTTTATTTTCGAGGTTTGGGGAAGAGGGGAACTGATTCACGGAATTTTTCAGAATTTCAAATTAAGACAAAAAATAAAAATAGGAGGATGCTTTTTCGAGGAGGATGGATAGAAGGAATTCTACGGTACTACATAAATATACATGGCATTAAAATTGTATATATATTTCCAAATCAGCCGAATGCGTACAATTTATTGACATGACAAATCTTGTTGCCAACCTAAAACTTTTTTAACAAACCTTAAAAAATATTGCTTATATAAAGATACATTTTTCTTGTAATCTGATGCAAGTGCTCTTACATAATATGGAATACGAATATATGATAGTGTCGAATGGCGACTAACACTAATGATGTCTGGTATTCAAAATTATCTTTACATACATACAAATAAGTAGCATAAGCGCTGTGCAGGAAGTTTTCCTGCAAACTTCTGAAAATCAGAATTTAATTTTGGTGTTTATATAGACTCAAAGCAATTTTTTTATGGCTCCGCAGTATCCTCAGAAGTATCATTTGGAAAGAATCTTTGAGGTAGAGAACTGTCGGCCATTTAGAGGCTCAGCAGACATTAATAGAAGTTGCAAATTGTTTCATAATTATTTTTGTATTGTATGCACTCATATTTGATTTTTCAGTTTATATTTATGCTTTATGATGCTATGTATTACACCAAAATATCCATTAAATTATATTAAAGAGTAAAATTATATTGAGCAAACTTCTGAAAATCAGAATTTGATTTTGGTGTTTATATAGACTCAAAGCAATTTTTTTATGGCTCCGCAGTATCCTCAGAAGTATCATTTGGAAAGTATCTTTGAGGTAGAGAACTATCGGCCATTTAGAGGCTCAGCAGACATTAATAGAAGTTGCAAATTGTTTCATAATTATTTTTGTATTGTATGCACTCATATTTGATTTTTCAGTTTGCATTTATGCTTTATGATGCTATGTATTACACCAAAACACCATGCTATGTATTACACCAAATGATGATGCTATGTATTACACCAAATGATGCTTATGACCTTATGATGCTATGTATTACACCAAAACACCATCTACACGCCAGTGTAGATTACCAAGAATACATTGCACGAAGCAGAATCCATATAACCCTCTCTGATAACCAATAAAAACATCTTTCGAAAATGGCGATACGTTCCAAATGGCAAAAAGAGCTTAATTGATTGGCTTCATGCAAAGGGTTTTGGATTTCAGGATAAGTAATTGAATCAATATTAGTTCCTAGCCTCGGGAAAGCTCGCTTGCTGTCTAAATCAACATTTTATCCCTCTTAGCTTTGAACAATTGAAAATATCTAGTATAAAGGGTTCTACACTACTTCAACATTAACACTATTAAATGCAACCAAATTGGAATATAGGCGAATATCTATTGTGATTTATAACGCGACTTCTCAGCGGAGAAAGTCGAAGTTTATATGGTAACCAGCTCAATATCTGGAAATATACATAACTGTTATAGAATAAAAAAGTCTTAATGAATTTTTAATTATTTTCAATTAATGGTAACATTTTTTCTAGACCTACACCACTAAGCTCCGAAGCTCGGTCATCGGATGCCTTTCTTATCGGAGAGGAGCGATTTCCTCTATAGAAGAGATTCTTTCGATTCTATTAAACATATATTGATAAATCAGTGATTTTATGTATGTAGAGATAATTTTGGACAGTAGTGTAGATCCCCAAAAATACATTGCACGAAGTAGCATCCCTATAACTCTCTCTGAAGACCGATTTCCACTAGATAGAGGAAATCGCTCCTCTCCGATAAGAAAGGTATCCAGTGGTCGAGCTTTGAAGCTTAGTGGTGTAAGTCTAGAAAAATGTTACCATTAATTGTTAACTAATAATTGTTTAACTAATAACATAATTGTTTAACTAATAATTAAAAATTCATTAAGTTTCTCTTTTATTTCTATAACAGTTATGTACTTTCTCAGATATTTAGCTCTTAATCAAGCTGTCTGCGTCAATAAAAAAGAAGCAATATTGGAGAATATATTTGAATTTCTAAATTTTTTTCATTTTCTAGATTGAAATTTTTAACTCATCACAAAGACACAATCCTTTTATTTTTACTGGTAATGTATAGAGAAAATATAGAAATTGTGGCGAAAATTTCAACTCGAACTCAAGTAACAGAAGTGCTCGAAACTCACATTTTGAGCACTCTAGAACCTTAAAACTATTCGTGACGTCTATGTATATGTGTGTTTGTCTGCATATGTATCTGTCTGTCTGTTCAATTCATGTATCCACTCTAGCAGAAAAGCTATAATTAACCTATTTTCACAAAATTTGGTAGATAAGTCACTTGTGGGGGGGGGGGGGCTGGTACTGCTAAGACTTTGGTATAAATCGGAAAAAGAGAACTTCCTTTTTTTATAAAATGACCCACACAAAAATCATATATATCCGCTCAAGCTGAAAAACTAATCGACAACATTGATAGATGAATCGCATGTGAGTTATTTTTGGTAAAATTTGGAAGAACAAATCCTACTTCTTTTGTGAAATGGCTCGCAAAAATCGTAAAAATCTGAAACAAAATTCTACGCAAACTCAACTGTATCGATTAAATGCGTGTTTTATACGTAATTTTTGACAGCGAAAAGAATAAAACCCACTCCATAATTCTAGGACTAACCGTTGCCGGAATATTTTGGTTTCTTCGCATTTTTGCCATGTCGACTTTGAAAACGTGTGTCTAGTCGTCAAATGAAAGTGAAAATGGTATTAAGACTGCAAATTCAGCGCAATTTCAAATAATTATGCGTGTTATTTTGTGCAATTAAACTCAATTTAATGATTTATTATAGAAATAAAAGAGAAAATTAATTTCAGTCTGCAGGGAAAATCAAGCGCTGTCTACATCAGATTTTTCTTTTTTAATTTAATACGTTACATTGCAATTATTTGTAGCAAAATCCTACGCGAAACCAGAAAAATGAAACGACCAACCTATTAAAATTGAAAATTTGAATCTCTTGCCCTGGAATCGATATTTTTTTTCCGCTCTCGAGTTGGAAGATATAATACACGGTGGGCGATAAATATCTCCTCCCTCTAAAAATTAATTGAGAGGCGGCGAGCCGAACCTGCATCGGACGACCTTACCTGCGCATTGCCGTCCACTGCAGAGAAGGTGCTCTTGGAAGGTGATTAATCTCTCTCGTCGACAGCATTCAAGTGCTTTATGAGATAAATGACGAGAAAACAGGCTGAAGTTAGGCCATTTAACATTTAACAAGATTCGAGAAAGTGACAGAGTGAACGCCAGTTTACTAGAAGAGTAAACGAAAACACCGGAAGAAGAAATGAAATAGAAATTCCCGGGAGATGAAAAGTAACAATCAGCTGCACTGTAAAATAATTCCTTAAAATTTCTTATAACGTAATAACATAATGATATCTGTTTGTCTGTTCGTCTGTTTAAGTGACCCACATCGAAAATTTAAGCGACCCACAGCAACGAAATTCGGTGCAATGGTACTTCAAGTTAGGTACCAAAAATCCTCGGTGCTATATTCATAAAATGCGAATTAGTTTTTCAGTCATTTTTTTGTTAAAACCAGCGTAGTGCGATTTTCATGAAAATCGGTTCATTAATGATAGAAGATATTGTGACAGAATTTCCATTATTGTGACAGAATTTTCATTTTCATCAGAAAGATCGAAAAATATTCTTTTGAAAGCGCTTTAAACCAAATGGGTAGGATAATTGCTTCATATTTAAAAAAAAAAACATTGGAAAATTCGCCGAATAATGGATAATTTATACAATTTCATATTTACTTTTGCTCATTGAGAAATTTAAAGATTCACACGATTCTGGTTTTAGCATGGATATTAAGTGATATCTTTGCATTATAATAAAAAATAAAATCTGATGTGGGCAACACATGACTTTCCTTATATAAAGTAATGAATTTACTGCTTTTACAATAAAAAAAATAGGATTTTCTTATAGTAGATACTAATATTCTTTCCAAAATATTGAATTTTCGACAATTAGTCGTCATTTTCATCGATTTAGCGTCATATTTATCCATTTGGCGAGATTTTTGTTAATTTGGCAACATTTCAAAAAGTCGCCAAGTTGGCGACATTCCGCCAAATTCGTCGCCAAAATCTCGCCAAGCATTTTGAATGAAGAAATAAGTTATTCTTACAGCAGATAAATGAGTATTGGCGTTCAAATACAAAAGTATTACTTAAAGTATCTTTTTTCGTGAATGGAACGAGCTAAATCCACGAAAATGATGTCACCCAATCTATCGCATGGTATTACATATGAAAAGTGAACATGTTTCTCAATAGGAAATATTTTTTTTTATTTTATATGACTTTTTGATAATTTTTTTGAAAAATGTACAATATCTCGAGAACGGTTCATGTTAGCGTTCTAAAATTTATGTCAATCGTTTTCTGATGAAAAATTACATAAGAAATGTCTACTTGCGTAACTTTATTTACGGTTTTGATGTTTTGACGATTTTTTCAAAATTTCATTCGAAAATTTAGGGGGGTTCTGAGCATTCGATTGGGTATAAAAACAATAGGCTTCCAGTGTTTACGGATTGTGATTTTTGTACCAAATTTTGTTCGAATCGGTCCATTCGTTCGTCAGTTATCGTCTCCACAGACTCACTGACACACACACACACACACACACACACATACTTTCACACACACACACACACACACACACACACACATACTTTCACACACACACACACACACATACTTTCACACACACACACACACACACACATACTTTCACACACACACACACACACACAGACATCACTTCAAAAATGTTTGATTCGTGATCAGGGATGCTTGAAACGTGCTCTCCCGTCGAAAACTCGAATTCGAATTTTCGACCCCGTCACAATACTTTCCTTATACATTATGTATATAAGGAAAGTAAAAATGTCATTTCTTCATTTCTTAATTTTCTACGTATTTTCAGATTGGGTCTATAAAAGTTGCAATTTTTCATTTTGACCGCTATCGGGGATAACGAACAGGAAGTTAGGAGCAAGCTTCTATTTTCTGAAGTCATGACTGGGGGGCTTATCTGTTGTTACGGGTGTCATGAAGATAGGGGAATACGTTCTCTGAAGTCATGACATCACAATTTTAAAAAAAAAGCGTATTTTTGAAGCATTCGTTGATTTTTGAGAACTAACTCACTATGGGATCTGGTGCAATTATAATAAAGGGCTTGTGTCTTAAATCCCGGGCAACGGCCGGGATTTTTGGTAGTTACTGATGCAGAAAATTTCGGGAAATTCTCTTTTTGTTTCTAAATATAATGATTTCCGAGTTACGGTATCATCCGACCAATAAGTGCACATTCCACATGCAACATTATGCAGGAAATCTGTTAACATTATTTTCGTGGATCTAGTTTGTTCCATTTACGAGAGAGATTCATTTTTGTAATTGTTTTATATTTATACGCCCAATAATTTACCCACAGTCATTTATTTCACATAATGTTCGTTAAATACTAATTGCATTTTGATGAGGATTTCGCACGTGAGTATAAATAAGCCACAATGTTTGGACTCATAAGTTTCTAAAAGCGTAGAATTGATATTAATTCAATGACAAAACCGCTTGCCGTACTTCATGTACACTATGGAGCCGGGATGATTTTGCGTGAATAACATTTTGTAAAATAAAACTCGAGTTCTGTAATATAGAAAAAAATAAAAAGAACTCTATCCAAAATCTTATTATATTAAATAAGGATTTTCTAGAGTTATTATTTGTAGCTATCCCTTTTAGTTTTTAAGATATAAACATTACAAAACATTGCATACTTCTTCATTGACAAGTAACATTTGCATACTTCTTCTACTTGACAAGACAATTACTCGAAAATTACAGAAGCTTTTTTTTTAAATAAATATATATTTAAAAACCGAATTTCCTCGCACATGCTTTTGTCGCTTGCTATTTATATCTATTTTTAATAGTTTAAGATATATCGAGTGAAAGAATGAAAAATGAAAAAAAAAAACTCGTTCGGACATATAAATTTAAGTTTTTTTTTCAAAAAAAAAAAGGAAAAAAAGAAAAGAACTCGATCCAAAATCCAATTATATACGCTTGTTATAGGGCTTTCAAACAGCTACAAATTCTTGCTTATTGTTCAAAGCTAGCTTTTTTAGTTTTTGAGATTAGAAACATGAAAAATGGAAAAATTTTAATCTTCTTCAACTTGGCAAGACGATTACTCGAAAGCTATAAGATCTTTGATAATAAATATAGATTTTAACACTAAATTTTCTAGTACACATTTTATCGTTTACTGTTTATATCTGTCATTTATAGTTTACTATATATTTCCAGTGAAAGCTAGAAAAATGAAAAAAAACACTCTCAAAGAGCTACATTTTAAAGTTCTATCGAAAAAGAAATTGAAAACATTAAAACGTTGAGACTATTTTTATATATTCATAATCTAGACCCCCATTTCCCACAAAAGAAAAAAAAATATTTACATTTTTTTTTCTTTTAAGTTCGAGGATATAATCCTCCAAAATATTTTTATAATCTAGATCTCATTCCCAATAAAAAAAAACAAGAAAGATCAATCATGCATAAGCATTGATTATGAAACACTTTCCAACTGAAATGTAATTTCATTTAAAAATTTCTAAAATGTGATTCATTCAGTGGTAATATCTTTTACATTATCACAGTACTACAGTAATTTATTATACTTAAATATTTAAAACTGTATCGAAATATAAATCATCTGATTCTTTATGCAAAATCAATGAATATTTCATTCATATAACTTGTATTCCAGACTCCAGAGCTAAATAATTTTGTGTGAAAAAAATTCAGCAATTCTTATGTAATTCATCTTACAATCGCTTGAGATATTTGCATTCTGCATATGTTAAAATTAGGCTTCCTTGAAGAAATAATAAAAGTTTAGGGATCATTTAAAATCACAACTATTGTAATTGCATAGGCACGGAATTTAGATACACAGATAATACACAGATAATATATATGTGTATGTGTATGTACTCAAAGTATTGGAATCGTGCCGAAGATCGGAACTCGAATTTTCAAAGTATCTACACGTTTTGGGACTTCTAGAACACGAAAAAACTACTTTTAGGAAGACGTCTGTGTGTGTAAGGGTGTATCTGTGTATGTTTCTGTGTGTCTGTGTGGATATTACATCCACTCTAATTGAAAAACTAATGGACCGAATTTCATACAATTTGGTAGGTATGTTTTTTATGGGAAATCCTGATGTTCATTAGATTATAGTACGATTCGTAATAAAAGAATCTGCCTTCTTTGCGAAATGGCCGCAGAAATTGCCTTTATCCACTCTAGCTAAAAACTAATGAACCAAATTTAACAAAATTTGGAGTATAATATTTCAATAACCTACAAGTGATTTATATACCAAATTTAACAAAATTTTGTATGTAAATCATTTGTAGGTTATTCTACTACGATTCGGGAAAAAGGAACGGGCTATTTTTGCGAAATGGCCAGCAAAAATCGTTATATATAAAAATAAAAGACTACGTGTGCTCAATTATATCAATTAAATTCCTATTTTATATATGATTTTTGACAACAAAAAGAATAAGACTAACCCCATTACTCTAGGACTAGCCGTTCTTGAGATATTCTAGTTTTTTCGCGTTTTCGCTACGCCACCTTTGACAATAAGTTCAGCTATCAAGTGAGAACTTAATTTAAGTTTAACGTGCAAATTCAATGTCATTTAAAATACTTATGTTGTGCAGATAAACTCAAATTATCATTGAATAAATAAAGAGAACGAATATGAGTCTGCAGGGAAAGACTTGTGCTGTCCACATCAGAATTTTTAACAATATTACACCAATGATTTATAGAAGTGAACAGGGATTATTTTCAGGCCATTTCGAAAAAAATGTATGATCTATATTTAAAGATCCATCAAATTTTTGTCGAATAAAATGTTCAACAAATTTAAGCTGTGTACCAAATTTTAACTCTCTAGGACGTAGGAAAGTGCATTTAAAATGCCATCAATTAAATTTATCATGAAGAGTTATATAAAATTTAAAAAAAATGAAAAATTGTTATCTACCAAATTTATTTTAAGATATGAAGCCACTCCCATATGCAAAACGTTTAAGCAAATGGAGATATTAATTATATAATATCTCTCTCTTTTCTTTCTGGAAGATATCCCAAAGTCAGAATTTAATTGAATTTGTTTTTTTCCCTATATTAAATAATTTTTTTAATTAAAAAACTACTTAACATATTTTACTGAATTTTTTTTTATATATTCTATGGGATAATGTGAATATTTCTTAAAAATTTCGAAGCAATTCGTGAATTTTAAATTTACTTAAAAAATGTTTGAAAAATTAGGTCCAATAGGGTTCAATGTATTTCATTTTTTCAACCCGGGTTCAATAAAAAACTAATTGGGTGATATTATTTATTTATATTCCCATAGGTCCTACAGACCGTCTGAACAACATACTAAAATTTCATTTTGATAAACTCATTTTTACGGCAGTTATCGTGCTAACGGACAGACAGACAGACAGACAGACAGACAGACAGACAGACAGACAGAATGAACAAAGTCATAAACACTTTTCAACTTTGTTGTAAAGTGTTAAAAAGGAAGAAAAAATATTTCGCAATTGTATCTTTTAAGTTCGGAGATATAATTCTATAAAATATTTACAGTTTACGTAACGCTCCGTTTTCTCCACCAGAGAAACCCGAATCATAGGTGTTATTCACACCAAACGCAAAGTCGCTGTATTATATAAGGAAAGTCATGTGCTGCCCACTTCAGATTTTTTTCCACCATCCTATTTAGTCCCGAACAAAATAGCCATATATGGTTCAGTGAATCCCCAACATACAGATCCATCTTGCTTTGTTTAACCATTGTGTCCCTTTAATTTAACTTGCTATAACGCAGTGTACTGATCCATCACCTGATGACAACTAACACGGTCAACCTTACTTGCGTATTCAAAGGATCGATAGTGGTTTTTGCGAAGCTTCGGAGGTTGGTTCTGTCCATTTATACTTACTCACTTGCTCATGATATGAGAAAGTGAAACTACTTATATCCAGGAAAAATTTTCTTATTCCAAATTTTGGAGAAAATACACATTTTAGGACTTACCCGAGTGCAATTCAAGCAACTGTGGATAAAATCCGACGATGGCTCTAATCCGATGGGGGCCAAATTAGTTTTGCGTTAATGGCATTAAACTTACATACAATTTATTAAGTGAATTCGTTGTATTCAATCTCATTTATTTCGTTTACAATAGATAATTATATAAAACTTAAATAAGCTTTATGAAGTTTATTCGTTGAGTAAAAAGTCTTGCTGCCCCAACCGGGAATCGAACCCTGGATCTCTGAACTGGCCAGCCGACGCTCTACCGTTGAGCTACTGGGACAAAATTGCAAGCTCTTATTGTCGAAGTGAACTCTCCATTCTCCACCCTCTAACGTCAGATTGACGGGCAACTGACAATCTGACAGCCAACTATTTTTAACTCAGGTTTGCCTCCTGATATTACTATTTTTACCCAGGTTAGTATCCTGCGTGGTTGTTATCCTCTCAATTTGAAATCGCTGCTTAATCTTCCAGAGTCCACTGAATCTGTACTAGTCATTCTAAGGTCACTTTCAGACCTCCAACATCACTCTAACTGTATTTGCAATAAATTCGGTGATGCAGACCATTACATTTTCGATTGTCCTTTTTCTAAAAATTTTCCCCTCTAATAAACCAATTTGGTTCTCCAAAGTTCGTTCAAATCCCTCTTCAGTAGCTAAAATTAAAAACTGTATTCCTGTTGCCATGGAAATTTCTAATAAAGTGACCTAAGCTTATGAGTAGATTCTGTTGTCAATTAATTTTGATCAATGAATCCCTTTATTTCATTCTTATTAACTTATATGGACTTATTGTGTTCCCTCCATATTTTCTGATTAAAAAGAAAAAAGAAACTATGTTAACTGTTCTTATTTTCTCGGTTCTTTCTTTTTCTTTTGACCCTTTTTATTTGTACTTTTTCTAATTTTTCTTTTCTAAATTTTATTCTAAATTTCTGTTTTTGTTTTCCATGTGCCTATTTTTTTTTTTCCTTTTCATATATTTTCTTTTTATATATTTTCTAAATTTTGCTTTTAAAATTTTATTATTTTCTTTAATTTTAATCTATTACTTTCCTTATATACATAATGTATAAGGAAAGTATTGTGACGGGGTCGAAAATTCGAATTCGAGTTTTCGACGGGAGAGCACGTTTCAAGCATCCCTGATCACGAATCAAACATTTTTGAAGTGATGTCTGTGTGTGTGTGTGTGTGTGTGTGTGAAAGTATGTGTGTGTGTGTGTGTGTGTGTGTGTGTGTCAGTGGGTCTGTGGAGACGATAACTGACGAACGAATGGACCGATTCGAACCAAATTTGGTACAAAAATCACAATCCGTAAACACTGGAAGCCTATTGTTTTTATACGCAATCGAATGTTCAGAACCCCCCCTAAATTTTTGAATGAAAATTTGAAAAAATCGTCAAAAAATCAAAACCACTAATAAAGTTACGCAAATAGACATTTCTTATGTAATTTTTTATTAGAAAACGATTGACATAAATTTTAGAACGCTAACATGAACCGTTCTCGAGATATTGCACATTTTTCAAAAAAAATATCAAAAAGTCATATAAAATTGAAAAAAAAATCTTGTTGAGAAACATGTTCACTTTTCATATGTAATACCATGCGATAAATTGGGTGACATCATTCTCGTAGATCTAGCTTGTTCCATTCATGAAAAAAGATACTTTGAGTAATACTTTTGTATTTGAACTCCAATAATCATTTATCTGCTGTAAGAATAACTTATTTCTTCGTCCATAACGCTTGGCGAGATTTTGGCGACAAAATTGGAGGAATGTCGCCAACTTGGCGACTTTTTGAAATGTTGCCAAATTAACGAAAATTTCGCCAAATGGATAAAAATGACGCTAAATCAATGAAAATGACCACTAATTGTCGAAAATTCAATATCTTGGAAAGAATATTAGTATCTACTTAAGAAAAACCTATTTTTTTTACTGTAACAGTAGTAAATTCATTACATTATATAAGGAAAGTCATGTGTTGCCCACATCAGATTTTTTTTCATTATGTTATTATACCTCACTCTATATTTTATTTTTCAATGATCTTTTTACCTATATTCGCAATAACCTTTTTCCCATTTTTGAAAAATGGACGTACTTGTCAAGTTCAAATATAATGTAAACTAATGTAATGTGTAAAACTGTCTGTTTAAGCACACTATTTTTCATCAATTGTTATCTTTTTAGACTTAAATAAATGTTCGTTTGGCTGGATGGTAGACCTTGGGTGCCTCCTAAATGCAGGAGGTATCCTTTCCCGGCCGTGCAGCTAGCTACTCTAAACCCACTATGTGAGTCGCACGGTCTGGGGTCTTCAGACCGCCAACATCTTTGCACAAACCTACAGGGTTAATTTCTTCGGGCGCCATTGAAAAGAGCCTTGCTGCCCCAATCGGAAATCGAACCCTGGATCTCCGAACTGGCCTACTGTTGAGCTACTAGAACGAAATTGCAAGCTCTTATCATGGAAGTGGACTTTGCAGTTGTATTCAGTCACATTTGTTTCGTTTGCAATAAATAATTATATAAAACTTCAATAAAGTTTATTAAGTGTATTCGTTGTATTCAGTCTTATTTGTTTCGTTTACAATAATAGATAATATAAATCTATGGTCAGTAGCGTTTACAGATTTTTATGGGGGGGGGGTAACTAAATATTTTGTTTCCCGTTTCTCCAAATATCATTTCTCAAAACTTAAATGGTTTAAAACGGGTTCCTCGGGATTGTTAAGCCACCGCTCCCCTTTATCGACGCCACTGCCATAGTGACTAAAGCAAGATACATAATTGAAATATAACTTTATCTTTCTAAGCTAAGAGCGAATAGTTCAAAGCATTAAAATACCGAAATTATAACCAATCTGTTTCAAAAACTAAGAATCCCAAGCAAATCCAATTACGCATCCTTATAGAGTTTTGAAAGGCTACAAATTATTTATTTGCCTTTTATAGCTATAACACGCTTTATTTTCGAGATACTGTATTCATTACAAACTTCAAAAAAGGGAAAATTTTCAATTTTCTTCAACTTTACAAAACGATTCTCGAAAAATACAAGAAGATTTCAGAAAAAAAATTATGTCTAGAAACTCTGTGGAATATTTTTGCCACTTATTACGGTCAATTTTTTATAGTTCAGAAGATGTTTCGACTGAAAATAATAAAAGTGAAGCGAAAACTCATTCGGACAAAGACTTTTTTTCCGAAAAGATGTTCAACATATTGAAATACTAAAAAATGTGCTCGAGACGAGCTAAAGCAGGGGTAAATTGAATTTATTAATCTAAAAAAATAACAAAATAAATAAATTTTATTCATATAAAAATAAAATGACTTGGGTGATACGACCCCATCTCCAAACTATCTCCTTCCCCCTACCTTTAAAATGGCTACTATCCCGTGCAACTAAGTAACAGAAATAAATAAATAAATAAATAAATAATGGATTCAAGAGAAAATCCTTTCACTAGGAAGAGAAGGCTTTAACCTTTTGCTTACAGGTGGCACAGCGTCATCTGCTGCAGCAGGTGCAATGTTTCTGTTGGCAATTTCCATGGATACCAATGCCTGCAAAGGGGGGTCAAACTGTTTGGGATAGGGTTTGTCAAATAAGTCTTTTTTAGAGGTTCTTCGTTTGGGATGGACACTGCCCCACCAGTAAGCAAAAGGTTAAACACACGCGTAGCCGCCGAAACGAAGGATGAAAACACGTCAGTGAGAAAATGCGCAGCACTGAGAATTTTACAGGGTCTCTGCCTTAAAAATTACAGAAAATGAATTACGGATCAAATATTATTTTTGTTAGAATGCTGAGATATACACGGACGAATGGAACCTTAGAGGATGCTACTATTATACATATATGTGTATAATAATAGTCTCCTAATGTGACAAAATATCTCCGGAGAGGGTTGCATGGGGGGCGAATGGCCCCATAGATGTATGCCTGAAAGAAACACTGTGAACAACTAGACATACAACTAGTATTACCTGGGGAGGTCCTCGTTGCATGGTGAAGTAGGTACTTTTCTCTGTCCAGTGGTTCAGGGTGGTTCGCCGTGCTGGTTTTATATTGGGGGTCGACCTTTCTCCAGGCTGTGTGCATTAAAATGGCTTGCGCCTATTTGGCATTCTGGATCAAATAATAATAATAATAATAATAATAATAAGACAGCTGAGCAGAACTTAACGGAGCCGAATATTCGATTTACTCCGTCTGCAGAGCATTGCAACTTATAAGAAAATGGTTGCTAAAGCTAAAATGGATATTTTTAAAAACTACCTCAACGGTATTACGACCAATAATACCTTTAGCGCTCATTATAAAATTTCTAAAGACAAGTTCAAGCAGAAAAAAAAACTGGATGATACTACGACCACTTCTTTAAAGGTCTCTATTGAAGAAATCATCAAATTTCACTTTCTTACGGTTTGTGGGCAACCCGATGGAAGAGTGTATTAATGCCTGGGATGACACTTTTGGTTTTAATATGCACGAACTATGCAAGTCTATCTATAGTATAGATAGTAATAAAGCACCAAGCACGCATTGGTTAACGCTTAATATTATCATCAAGAACTTTGCCTTGTAGTTCCTCCATGGTTCCTAAGCATTATGAACAAGTGCATGTAATATTGTACCTTCCCCAAAGTTTAGTATTCTGGGAGAACGTACTAATTCATAAAGAGGACAAAAATCTAGAAAATTCAAGGTCTTATCGACCCATCTGTTTCCTCTCAGTGTGTGTGTGTGTGGAAGGGGGTAGATTCTGGATAAACTCATCACTGGAACGTCATTTCGAAAACAAAATTAATAAGAACCAATATATGTTCAGACAATGCCGTGGTACTGTAAATGCTGTAAAAACGTCGTTAATATTAAAACAATTTAATAAATGGCTACTTTAGTTAACTTATATCGCTGAATATCAACAACGCTTTTGATGCTGTTTACTGGAGCAACATAATTAAACAAATGAATAAATTCAACATTCCTAAGAAACTATTTCAGGTCCTAAAAAGTGCCTTGAGTGAATATTCTATAATTATTGAGGGATATAACTATTACCCTACAACTGAGGTATACCACACGAGTTGAGCATGGCCCAGATTTCATGGCTTTCAATCGGGAATGATGCGCTCAAAACCAACTTTGATAACGGCAAAATGGCTATACAAGCTTCTGCTGATGATGCTGTTGTTGCCATGAAAAGAACAACTTCATATATTTTTGAAAACTTGAAAACGGGTAACATCAACAAGCTTACGATTTGGGCTAACAACTGAAAGCTGATCTTTAGCCATGAAAAAAAACCAAGCTTACGATGATTGCAACACGCAAGAAAGTTACTTATATTCCTCCTATTAAGCTCTATAATAAGCGAATTGCTTATACCAATGACTTGAAGTACTTTGGATCAATTATTGATTATAAGCTATACTGAATGCCACACCTCAACAAAATCAAATCTAAAGTAGCGATTTTCCATCATATACCGACCAGGTTCACTAGAGCCACTTGGAGATATCAACCCTAAAATTCTTAAAGAAATCTATTTACGCGCAACATAATTTATTACGAGTCTGAAGTATGGTATAGGAACTTTGGAAGAACTAACAACAAACTTCTACAGATTCAAAGAATTGCTCTCATCTCCTTAACCAAGTGCTACAGGAATGTTTCAACTGATGCTTTACCTGTTCTTGCAGCTTCTATTTTTCTGGACATAAAAGTCAGAAGTGATGTTGTTCCTTATAGATTAATTGGAGCTGAGGAATTATGGAGAAAGTGATAGCGAATTTAACTCTCCGCATTGTATAGGGCCATAAATCTTGTTACTGAGAATAACATTGGTGAAGCTAATATCCTTACGGATTAAAGATTTGTTCATATGGCACTAGTTTCTTTTGACAATAAAAATGAAATCGTGCATGAACTTAAGTATAAGATCCTCGAATACAAAGGGGAAATTTGCTCTTTATTGGGTAAAAGCCACCTTAAGAGGTTTATAAAGAAATATCCACTGCAAGAATAGCAAGAAAGGTAAAATGAAACTGGCAAAGGGAGACCACTTCATGTCCACATCCCAAATGTTTCTAAATGTATTCATGGAGACTTTTGGTGCATGAACTTACAATTAAATCCTCGAATACAAAGGAGAAATTTGGTATTCATTTGGTAAATAACTAGCTTAAGAGACTTAAAAAGAAATATTAATTGTAAGAATAGCGAAAAAGGTGGAATGGAACTGACAAAGGGAGGCCACTCTAATCAGACTTTAATGGAGAATGGTATTTTTGATGCTTACTAATTAAAGTTTTTCATATAGACCCTACTTGTCAATGCCAAAGTAATAATATCAATATGATGCATTGCGTTTACCATTGTAACCTGTGAAATGCTATTAGATCAAAGTATTTTCCTAAAAACTTTAAGCAAGTAGCACTGATTAAACTATACAACAATGAAACTGACAAACTAGGGATCAAGCAAAGTTTTTGAGGGAAAGTCTCAATATGGAGCAGTATGAGGGTTGCTCCTCATTTTCGGGTTTAGACTTTGTCCGGTGGACTTACTTGGTGTAGGGGAGCGTTCCCGTGGAAGTGGCTGATTCCACATTTGTTGGGCTTGGCCGGGCCTACTGGTGTCCAAAGGCTGCTGTCGCATCAATGAATTATCTTTTCCGTATACTTTCTGGTGGGGCGGGTGCCTTATTTTAATTACTCGCCCGGGGAGACTGGAAAATAGAGGTTTTTCGAAAAGCTATTCCAGACCCTTCGTTGACCTTGAAGATTGAATCTTTGCGTATTTATGGAGCCAGAACCTAACGTAGCCGAATTTTTTCATCTGTTTACCCAAGTCAAAAAAAATGAGGGGGGGCGGTTGAAAAGCCTTTCCAGCGCCTTAAACCAAGATGCTAACTATTTGCACACTCTATTTGCATCGCGGAACAGAGCTAAACGGAGTCGGACCTCTTGATTTCTTTCCAAGGAGGCGGACAAAATGGAAGGAGGTCGAAAAGTATTTCCAGACTTCCCAAAATCCCCCGGTGAACTAGAAGGCTGGAACTTTGCATACTTATAGTATCGACCACGGAACAGAACTTTACTGGGCCAATTTCTGATAAGAAAAACTATTCTATATGCTAAACGCCCTACATTGTTAAACAAAATAAAACGTATTATAACGTGAGCAAATTATTTCTTCAAGAATGTTAGTTTCCCTATCTTTAACACACGTAAGTACTCGTCCTTACGGATTTCCAAATCTCGTTTATAATATTTTCGTTACAAGACTCGTTCTCGCGTATTTACAAATTTCAAAACGAATTTAAGACAATTCCCCCAGATACCTCATTGTTCAACCATTAACTCCGTCCTTTCATAAGTCTAAAGAAAATGCTTGGTTTGTTCAGCTCAGTTCTGGACGTCTATTAATAATTCCCAGAAGAAGAAGGGAAATGTCTCTACTCCAGACACAAAACATTCCTCCGTCTTCAAACATCTTCCACTCCAGCATGCTAAGTACTTTCATCCTGCAACGTGCAGTGGCTTTGTGCCGGATATTAATCACTCGTCTTCAGAGGCATTCCACTGCGGTAACGGCAGTGCAGGTAAAGAGAGGGGACTGCAGCGAACTTCGAAGAGAATTTTCCGAAAATAATATTGAGATCATGAGTTGAATGGGTCTTGAAAAGGGGAGTTCCTCCATCATCAAAAATGCGCGAGGAATATTAAATAAGTATTGCGAAAAATATTTTTGTGGAGCAAAAAATGTTTTTGACCTGCATTATTTTTGTGACCACAGAACCCCTCCAGTACGGTGTTCCCAAAGTTAGAATCGTCCACTTGTTGCAGATGACAGAATTCATGGACAGGTTTCGTGTTTCATTCCCTTTTCAGCAAGGAATCGCCGATACCTGCGCCTATTCAATGGCAACAAGAAAACTCGGTATGTGTACAGGGTCACCGGCAGGGAAAGGAAAAGTGGTGCATTGCAGAGTCCCCGGCACTTGAGGGCCCCGAGCGATACAAACAGTTTATGAAAAAAGGTTAAATATGGGTTAAATACGAAGCCCGCTCATTTGTTACACATGAGCCCGAAAACTTCTGTCGGTCTCACTGTATATGCCCCAATTTAACGAGCCAACTATACTCGCGGCAAGGTTAACTTTAATACACCATGACCGGCACCGGCCGTCCAAATAGGTGCTCTTAGTCCCCTGGACGAGTCGGACGGTCTGGGTCTTCTACACCATGACCGGCTGGGCGCGGTAGCCCATTGGTTAGCGCACTGGAGTTGCACTCGGTAGGCCCGGGTTCGATTCCAGCCACTGCCAAAACTGCCGCCGTGTTCACGCGGAGTACGATCACGTTAAACATGTGGGTCCGTAAGTCCTTCCGAGAGGTTGGTAGTAGGGGAAAAAGGGTACGGTCCCTGTGGATGCCTCCCCCACTGGGTTCCGGTCTAAATTGGGTGGCACTTCCCGGCCGTCCAAACAGTTGCCTTACACGTTTCTGGTAGGTCGGACGGTCTGGGTCTCAACAACAACACCATGACCGGCTAAACACTCGTTTCGTTATGACAGAATTCGCTTTGAATATTGATTTAGAATAATTTTTGAATTCATAGGTTTCGTTCGATTTAAACTCAAACCATCGATTGAATACAATACAATTTTAGTTTTACTTAGTAATAGGGTCAAATAGATGAACTCTATAACTGAGGAGCAGTTTTTGCAGTTTTCCTTATACCTACCTCTTTAGTGGCAAGTTAAATGACATTCAATTAAAAGAAGTGACTACTACTGAAAAGGCTGTGTGTCGTTTTAAAAAGAATTAGGACCTTTCAGAAAAGGGCCCTAGACCTGAAAATACAGCTTCGGGCCTGCGGGAACTTGGCGAAAATTATTTTAGGATTTCATAAATTTTTTTGGAAAAAGGTTTGTTTTCTGTACTTGGCGGGGAGTTTTTTACCATAATAGGGTGTATTCTGAGATTTCAATACAAGATTTCAAATTGATAAAAATGATGCTATATGGAAAGTAATGTTGCGCAAATTCTGATTTCCGTCATATGACGGACATACCTTCTAGTATGTAAGAAATGCTTTTCTCTCCGTTTGTCTGTAACAATTGGTGATGCATTTGGCGAACTTGACGAATAATTTAGCAAAGTATCGCCAACTTAGCAATATTTCACCCCAGATTGACAAAACTATCGTCAAAATTTCAAAAATGACGATAAATTAATGAAAATAATACCTAATTGATGAATTAATTATTAAAATATTTTAATATATGGACTATATCGCTTACTGAGGATGCTATCAATATTGATAACTGTTAATTTAGAGTTGGTAAAATATAAGTTAATTGGGCACTTTGAAATTGTATTACATGTTGTTATCTGGAAAATCGCCAAATGTGCAATTCAACGATAAAAACACAGTACCGTGGATCTTATACATTATTTTTTGACTGTAAAAGTAGTAAATTCATTGCATTATATAAAAGAAGCTATGTGCTGAACACATTAGATTTTTACTTTTGTACAGGGTGCGTAAAATCTTTCAAAAGAATCAAGCTATTTACATGAAATTTGGCATGGTTATTTTTATTAGTAACAACAATAATATCATTAGTTTTAAAAGATATCAAGTTGTACAAAAGCTTTAACCTGTATTTATTGTTTTTCATAATACGAAAATTTGCTAATCTTCAGCAGAAGAATTCGTAAAATTTTGAATTATTTAAATCTTTAGAAGCCTTTATAATCTTCAAACATACAAGTGACTTTGATGTATTTAAAAATATTCTTATTTTATTTTTTAATTTAAATATGTTTCTTAAATATTTAATTGTTTTAAATAATTATGTAAAGATTTATACTATTGCAGCTCTGGCACCGGGTTTTGATGCCAAAGATACTTCAGCAGCTTATTTTGCCAGGGACAACACTGAACATCCCATTGTTCGGAAATTAAATTTATTAAAATAAAATACAAAATCTCTGATGCAATCAGAAAGTAACTTTCCTTACAGACAAAAACAAATCTCGTTTTTCAGGTTTATTGAAACGAGATAAATTCAATTTTATTACACAAATTGTTACATGAAATAAATACTTTAAAAATCTGACGCGGGCAGCACATGACTTTCCCTACATAATGCAATAATTTTACTTGTTTCTCAGCAAAAACTATGATGTATCAGATCCATAGCACAATGTTTCTAGTATTGATTAAACACAACATAAATTGAAATTAGATCCTTTTGTCAACTTACTAGTTCAGAAACAGAAAAGCATTCACACACAAGTGCGAAATCCGCATCAAAATGAAATTAGCATTGATTCCTGTGAAATAAATGTCTATTGGCGAATTCTTTGATCTCAAAATACAAAAAATATTACAAAAAATATTTTCTCTCATGAATGAAACGAACTATTTCCAGGAGAATGGTGTTAATAAAATTGTCCAATAATATTGCATATGAAAACTGAACCTATTAGATGAAACTTATAAAATTATATAAAATTAAAAAAGTTATATGATAAATTTATTTAAATAAGTGCAATACTCGAGAAAGGTTCATTCTAGCGTTCTACAGTGTGTGCCATTCATTTTATAATTAAAAAATTACGAATGAAATGATTATTTTTACAGTATTAAAAATCCTCATATTTTAACGATTTTTCACCCATATATTTGAAATATATACAATATCTGGAGAACTATTCGTGCTAGCTTTCTAAAGTTTGCATCATTTATTTTCTAATGGAAAATTATATGATTACTTATTTATCATTATGTAATACTCATTACTTATTTATCATCAAATATGATTACTTATTTATCATTATGTAATACTCATTACTTATTTACCATCAAATATGATTACTTATTTATCATTAGTGAAGGGCCTGTATCTTTTTAAACATTTATTCGAAAATTAGGGGATCTTCTAAACATTCGATTGCATTTAAAATCGATAGGGTTCCAATATTCACTAATTATAATAATATTGCTTCCACTGACACATACACTAACGCGCACATACACACACACACAGAGAGAGAGAGAGAGAGAAACAGTGCCTCAAAAGTGTTCGATTCGAGTTCAAGGACGCTTGAAACGTGTTCTTCCATCAAAAACTTGAATTCAAATTTTCGACCCCGTCACAATACTTTCCCCCTACATACTATGTATGCAGGGAAAGTAAAAATAAATCGAATCTGTAATTTTGATCTAAATTTATTACTATAGTTAAATACGCGGTTAAATGCATGCAACGGCTTCCTCGGATATTATTTCCTCTCTCAATTACAAAGAATGTCAAACTGCACGGATTCTAAGTTGTCATGGCAACTTTATATTAAACATTTAACGCAAGAAACATAATGAATTCCTTCTAACCTTTACTAAAAGTCGAATTAAATATAGTGCTTCAGTATTTCGAAGAATGGGGAGATATACTTGCAAAATTAAGACTCCTGGCAGCAACTTAGTTGAATGAAAAAGTTGTCAAGCGTAACGCATCGTCTATTTTCGACCTATTCGATTTTCTCCGAAATTAAAAGAATTTTTCACTTTCCTTATATACGCGATATTAATGTATAGGGGTCATTCCACGTGAAATGGCCACAACGTTATTATTTTAACTTTCGCTGCAATACATGGTAATGTATAGGGAAAGTATTAGAATCGTGTCGAAAATTGTAACTTGGGTTTTCGACGGATCTATACGTTTTAGGACCTCTAGAACACAAAAGAACTATTTTTAGCGTGATGTCTATGTGTGTGTCTGTGTGTGGATCTGTGTGTCTGTGTGTGGGTCTGTGGATCTCTCTGTGTGTATGTATGTCTGTCTGTGCAATATATGCATCAACTCAAACCTAAAAAACTAATGAACCAAATTTCATAACATTTTATGGGTAAGCCATTTATGTGTGACCCTCATGCTGATTAAATTTTGATACGATTTAGGATTAAAATAAAAGACCGCCTTGTTTTATAAAATGGCCTGCAAAAATCTCATCCACTATAGCTGAAAAACTAATTGACCAAATTTCACAAAATTGGGTAGATAAGTCACTTGTGGGATACCCTGGTGCTGATTAAATTTTAGTGCGATTTGGGGGGGAGAACCTGCCTTTTTTTACAAAATAGCCAGCAAAAATCGCAAAAATCTAAATTAAAAGACTACGTATGCTCAAATATATCCATTAAATGCTTGTTTTATATGCAATTTTTGACGAGGAAAGGAATAAGACCAACCACCCATTACTCTAGGACTAATCATCCTAGAGATATAGGAGTTTTCTCGCATTTTTATTACATCGCCTTTGAAAAAAATGCCCAGTTATCAAATAAAAACAAAAATTGAATTAGAAGTACAAATTCGGTATTATTTTGTGCCATTAAACTCAATTTAATGAATTATTAAAGAAATAAAGAGAAAATGAATTTGAGGTGCTGCCCATATCAGATTCTACTTTATTCCTACCGTAGTTAGTACCATGTTATGGGTACACCAAAATAATTTTTTTAATTACCAGGAAGGCCGAAATTCAGGTTTTCTGGGGTTCGTGGAAATAGCTGTAACTCTATAACTATTCAAGATAACTAAACAAACCTTTTTCCTCCAAAAGTAGACATTTTGAACTTTCAGAATATGTATTTAAGTTGCATTTAATTTTTAGTTTATCAGAAAAAGAATCCAATTTTAAAAATCCTTTTCTATCTATTTTTTTTACACTACACTTGCCAAAAATTCAAAAATTGCACATTTTAAGGTGAAATATCTTGAAAGGGGGACCTGATAAAAATTTGAAATTGTTTGTGTTAACTATTCTATTGGTACTCCATAAGTGGTATGGATTTCATTTTGCGGTTCAGTGTGGTTTTAGAATTATGAGGACTCAAAATGTAGTAAAAAAGCACTCTCAAGGTAAACAAAAAGTTATGCATTTAGGCTATTATATTTTGGACATATTATATTTTGAAATGTTATATATTGAGCATACGTTATTAGTTACAATGCATGCAAGATTTTACCCCCTGCCTTAAAAGGACAACATAAACTTCATTTCTGATGATTTCTAGCCTTTAATCAAATTATATTTGATGTACACGCGTGCTCTTCCTATTTAATAAAATTCATTTGCCCTACATTATTATACATTTTATTATTTACTAGCAGTATACCCGTTCTGCGTACGGAATATGCAATATAAAGAAACTTAAAATTTGCATTTATGTGCAAATGCCTATAGTATTCTAAATGGCACTGTTATTCAAAACATTCTATTAATATATTTAATTTAATTCTCCTAAAACGAAGTATAAGAATAAGTGTTCTTGCTATATGAAAGTATCTTCACAGGCAGACCTGATGAATAAATCATCCTGATCCCGTTTATAAATAAATTTGCTAGAAATATGAAATTGGATCAATATATGCCAAAATAAAGGCTCTAAAAAGTTGTTGAAACTGTAAGATGACTATAACCGTACTACTTTTATTCTGTTTCAGCAATTGGCTAAACACAATGTATGACTTTGAAAAATATTTGCCAAAATAAAACAGATGACCTAGAACTCGAAACATCGACTCAATTTTAAGTGGGACAATTTCATGGCTATCCACAAAATTTCATTAAATTCGGTGCAGCCGTTCTCCCGTGATGAGACACACACACACACACACACTTTACATTGCAAAACTATCTTTTAATAATGTTTTAGATAGTGAAAATGACCTTTCCACTTCAACTGAAGTTATGGGACATACCTAAAGCAGTCCACTTAGCAAAGTCCACTTCGGCGATAAGAGCTTGCAATTTCGTCCCAGGAACTCAACGGTAGAACGTTGGCTGACAAGTATGAAGATACATGGTTCGATTCCTTGTTGAGGCAGCAAGGTTTTTTTTATAATGGTGCCCGAACAAATTAACTCTAAAAGTTAGTGCAATGATGTCGAAAGTCTGAAAGTGACCCTAGTATGACTAGTACGGATTCAGTGGACTGTGGGAGATTGATCGCTGATTGCAAATAGGGAAGACAACGACCACGCAGGAAGCTTACCTGGGGGATAAAAAAACAGTAGGAAACTAGCCTGGCGTAAAAAAAAATAGCAGGAGATGGTCAGTCAGATTGTCAGTTTTACACCAATCTAACATTAGAGGGATGGAGAACGCAAAATCGACGATAAGGGCTTGCAATTTCATCCCAGTAGCTCAACGGTAGATCGTTGACCGGCCAGTACGAAGATCCGTGATTCAATTCCCGGTTAGGACAGCAACGTTCTTTACACCATCACCACTAAGAACTTTTCTGTGTTCTTAATATGCTTTAAATCATAATTTTCCGAAAAAACTTTTTCACACTTCTTCTTGATCATATCATCTGCTGTACCAGGAATATAATAAAAGTCTTTCACAATATCGGTTATCAATTTCCAATGACTCCAACAACAGAGCATTTTTTTCAAGCAAATTAATCAACTTTAAAAAGTTTTTTTTAAATATGTTGACATATAAATAGCAATTATAATATTGATATATAAATAGCATTCTGTACTTTGGATCTACCAAACACTCGTTCGGCATTTTTTTCCCTGATACAGCTTTTTCGTTCAGCAAACTATTGAAAATTTCAATAGTTTATAGTGGTTCTCCCATCAATAGTGGGAGGAATAGGTTTTGAGTCGTATTTCGCTGAGTCTAAACGTAAAGCTTCGCAACCAAATGGCAAGTTTTCCTAGTTGTAAAAGAAAACGCAAGGAAAAATTCAATATATTTACTATAAAACACGGAATAAACGCAAGAAGTTCCAAAACAGATATTTATTATGGACGAGAAAATCGAAGCCGCATTCTCCATTACTAATGAAGCGAAATCAACCTGAATTTTGTGATCCCTTTCACTCGAAAACTACAACAGGCGGGAAGATGAAATTTTGCATACATACGTGAAATTGCACTCATATTTGCAGAATCACAATTTCAATTATTAAAACGAACTACAACAGGGCGAAACGCCCACTTTTAAACTACGCATGCTCATTACGCTTCCTGCATATAACACATAAACAACTTTTAATCAGATAATCAAAGCGTGTGCATTCAACGTACACCTGTATATTACATGTTATTTGCTACAAATTAAAGTCTATACTGCTAATTTCATAATTTGTTAGAAATTAAAGTCTATATTTATAATTTCATAATTATTTGTTAGAAATTAAAGTCTATATTTTTAATTTCATAATTATTTGTTAGAAATTAAAGTCTATATTTCTAATTTCATAATTATTTGTTAGAAATTAAAGTCTATATTTCTAATTTCTTAATGATTTGTTAGTTTTAATTTGAAATATTTCACGGCTCACATACTTTATAGGCGCGATCCCATTCAATGCCTGACTCTTTGCTAGTGGCAGGAAAAAGAACACAAAAATACATTTTTCGGAATAACTTGTAAAAATAGGCAAAATAACTTTCGTTCTTTACTAATAACCAGCAAACATATTTTCTACTGTCAATGAAATCTTCACACACTTCGTAATAATACAGTAGACGTTAAATGTAATAATATTTACAGAGCGCTAAGTATTCGCAAAACCTTAAATAATTTTATTAATAATCCATAGAACCAATATATACTTCTTTTTTGTTGTATTCAAACTACACTCACTTCAAGGCTAATTTGAATTCAGTGTGAACGCTATGACCGACTAATGACTCACTTGTGTCTTGATGTGTTCATTATGTGTACATTGACTAAATGGTCTCCATAGCGGCAGGATTCTTTTTGAATAGCTCGTTTGAATTATTTTATTATTGAAAGATGAAAGAACATGAATATAATTTTTACTTTCCCTACAATGCATGATTGTAATTTACAGGGAAAGTATTGGAATCGTGTCGAAAATCGCAACTCGACTTTCGATGATTCTGCACATTTCGAGTAATCTGGAACACAAATATTTTTAGCGTGACGTGTGTGTGTGTGTGTGTGTGTGTGTGTGTGTGTGTGTGTGTGTGTGTGTGTGTGTGTTTACGAACGCAATGTATACATCCACTCTAGCTCAAAAACTATTTGGGATTACCCTGCTGATTACATAAATAGAAAAGGCGCTGATGCCATTTGCAAAAATGGCATACAATACCTAAATTTGCTGTTGCCAATCTCCTTAAATTAGATGTATACAAATTTTATAGCCAATCACTAAAGAAAATATTGTGAAATATCGCCAAACACCTTGATTATAATTACCCCGTAACCCTCGTAAGGATAAAAGGCAATCTAAAATTCTTCTTCATTACGTTTCAACCTAGATATTAGCCATTTATTAAACACTTTAACAGATATACTAATGTTTACTCGTGGTTTAAAATATGTGTAATATATGATAAATCCAACTGTTCTTCAAAAAATTTAATTCAAAATAACGTATCCTCTATAAAAATAGAAGGAAAATTATAAGAATCTTGTGTTCGGTGTATAAAATTACATGAAAATTATACATGAAAATATATGAAAAACATTATTATACATGAAAATCTATAGCATAATACAGCCTGGTATTGATTCTAAAAAAAAGTTATGAAAAATAGTAATGTTTCTCAACACTGTCAATATGAAGAATCTGAAACAGTAGCAAAAGATATTCCTGTTCCATTTTTTATCCCAATACAGCAATCCCTAAAATACACTCGGAAAAATAAGAATTAAAAAAAACCTTCCAGTATTCTATAGAAAAAAATCTGATGTGGGCAACACATGACTTTCCTTATATAATGTAATGAATTTACTACTTTTACAGTTAAAAAAAAAAGTTATTTTTATAGTAGATACTTATATTCTTTCCAAGATATTGAATTTTCTTCAATGAGTCGTCATTTTCATTGATTTAGCATCATTTTTATCAATTTGGCGAGATATTTGTTAATTTGGCAACAATTAAAAATGTCGCCAAGTTGGCGACATTCCGCCAAAGTCGTCGCCAAAATCTCGCTAAGCGTTATGGGCGGAGAAATAAGTTATTCTTACAGCAGATAAATGAGTATTGGCGCTCAAATGCAAAAGTATTACTCAAAGTATCTTTTTTCATGAATGGAACGAGCTAGATCCACGAGAATGATGTCACTAAATTTATCGCATGGTATTACATATGAAAAGTGAACATGTTTCTCAATAGGAAATATATTTTTCTTATTTTATATATCTTTTTGATAATTTTTTTGAAAAATGTGCAATATCTCGAGAACGGTTCATGTTAGCGTTCTAAAATTTATGTCAATCGTTTTCTAATAAAAAATTGCATAAGAAATGTCTATTTGCATAACTTTATTAGTGGTTTTGATTTTTTGACAATTTTTTCAAAATTTCACTCGAAAATTTAAGGGGGTTCTGAACATTCGATTGCGTATAAAAACAATAGGCTTCCAGTGTTTACTGACTGTAATTTTTGTACCGAATTTCGTTCGAATCGGTTCATTCGTTCGTCAGTTATCGTCTCCACAGACTCACTGACACACACACACATACTTTCATACACACACACATACTTTCGCACACACACACACACACATACAAAAATCACTTCAAAAGTGTTTGATTCGTGATCAGGGATGATTGAAACGTAATCTCCCGTCGAAAACTCGAATTCGAATTTTCGACCCCGTCACAATACTTTCCTTATACATTATGTATATAAGGAAAGTAAAAATATCTGGACCACTAAGCTACTAATTCAAATAAACTACCTCATACCTACATAAATATCTTTTTAGGTCATCTTGCATTATAATGAGTACCCAAAATGCAAAAGAAAGTTATATATTTTTATGGCTTATCGCTCGTAAATTATTCTTTTAAAACTTTTAGTAATAATTCTCCCTTTTTTTTTAAGTTGATATCAGATCAGACACGGATGAATTAAAGGCATTCCGCTGATTTGTATTACTATAATTTCAGATATGCCCACCGTTGCCCGTAGTTTAAAGTATGTGCAAATTCTAGTAGTGTTCTAAATTTTATTGTTCTCCAAATGATTCTATTATAATATTTAATTAAATTGCCCCAAAAAGAAGTATATAAGAATATCTGTTCATGCTATAAAAAGTTATATTTACAAGCAGAAGTAAAGAGCAAAAAATACTTGGGTTCCATTTGCAAACAAATTCACAAAAAGTTTGGTCAACATAGTATATTAAAATGGTAGAAGATATATTTTTTGTACTTTAAATTTTGTTAAAAATAATCACTATACATGTATACAAAATGGTCACTTCAGTATAATCTATGATGCCTGTGGAACATTTTGTAAAAGCTTTACTTACCAAATTAGAGTAATTTATTAGGAAAAGTACATTCCAGTTACAAAAAGTCCGTTTTGAGAAAATGATTTTGAAGCTCCTTCATTAACAAACGTGGTGCTGAACCCGAACTTTAGTTTTACTTATATTTTTCAAACTTCTAATATAGGAGTTGGAACAAAAATGAGGTATCATTAAAAAGAATATAAAACGGACTACGTATAATACCGTTCATTTATAAAATTTATTTTTCAACTCATTTGTTTATTATTTAAATTTTATAAATTAAATAAAAATCGTCTGACGTATAAACACATTTAATTGCATTCGGTTGCCAAGTAACGCGATATAATTTTCTTAAAATAAATTTTCTGAAAATAATCGTCTGCATTATGCTTTTTCTATGAAAGGTTTAATATTGCGTTTTTAACACTTTACAACATAGTTGAAAAGTGTTTATGACTTTGTTCATTCTGTCTGTCTGTCTATTCGTTGGCACGATAACTGCCATAAAAATGACTTTATCAAAATGAAATTTTAGTACGTCGTTCAGACGGTCTGTGGGACCTATGGGAATATAAATTAATAATATCACCCAATTAGTTTTGGATTGAACACGAGTGGAAAAAATTAAATACCTTGAACTCTATGGGGCCTAATTTTTCAAACATTTTTTAAGAGAATTTAAAATACACAAATTGCTTCGAAAGTTTTAAGAAATATTCAAATTATCCCATAAAAAAGATGAAAAAAATTTCAGCAAACTATATTCGGTAGTTTTTTAAATAAAAATAATAATTACACCCATATTATATGAAGAGATCGCGTGACCCACTTCAAAGTATAATATGGTATCCATCTTGTGTCAAAATCGTGATTTTTAAAGTTCTTTTTAATTTATATTTAATGTTGTATCCGTCCTAAAACCGCTTTATTTTTGCTTAATTTCTGTGCATCTATATTCTAAAACAACGCAATTACAATATATTTAAGTTTAAATTATCAATGCCATCCATCTTGTGAATCGTGATTTTTAAAGTTCTTAATTTATATTTATTGCTGTATCCGTCCTAAAACCGCTTTGTTTTTGCTAAATTTCTGTGCATCTATGTTCTAGAACAACGCAATTACAATATATTTGAGTTTAAATAGTCATCAAACTTTGATTATTTCTACAACAGAGCCTAATTTTCACTTATGGAGAATATAACAAGAAAGATCAATCATGCTTAAAGCATTGATTATGAAACACTTTCCAACTTCAATGCAATTTTATTTAAAAAAGTCGAAAATGCAATACATTCCTCGGTAATATTTTAAAACTTATCACGATACTACATTGATTTATTATATTTGAAAACTTAAACCTTCATAGAAAAAAATGAACTTCATTCAAAAGACGGCATTGAAATATAAATTGCGTGGTTTAAATATCTCTAAAATGCAATACATTCCACGGTAATATTTTTAAATCTATCATAATACTACGATAATTTATTATATTTGAAAACTTCATCGAAAACAACTGAAATTAATTCAAATGACGTCATAGAAAAAATAACACGCCTGGATCTCTCTATAAAAGCAGGATTTCATTCATAACTTTCTCCATTTCATTCATCACAATACTATAATAATTTATTTTATTTAAAAATTAAGACCATGGAGCTACAATTCATAAACTTTATGCTTAAAACTTCATCGAAAAATATCGTCCTTCTGTTTATAAAATCAATTAATATTTCATTTATATCAGCCATGCAGACTCCATGGACTGAATTATTTTGTGTTAAAGAAATACAGTAATTCTAATACAACTCATTCTACATATTTTGCTGTTTACATTTTACATAGGTGAAAAATAGGCTTAATTGTAGAAATAATCAAATTTGAATGAGAATTTAAACTCAAATATATTGTCATTGTGTTGTTTTAGTATGTAGATGCACAGAATTTAAGCAGAAATAAAGTAGTTTTAGGATGGATACAATACTCAATATGAATTAAAAAGAACTTTAAAAAATCACGAATTTGAAACAAGATGGATGCCATATCTCAATTTGAAGTGGGTCATGTGATCGTTTCATATCATGGTCACGTGATCGTTTCATATAAGATGTGTAATTATTATTTTAATTTTTATTTAAAAAACTACTGAATATATTTCGCTAAATTTTTTTTTATATATTTTATGGAACAATTTGAATATTGCCTAAAATTTTCGAAGCAATTTGTGAATTTTAAATCCGCTTAAAAAATGCTTGAAAAATTAGGTCCCATAGGGCTCAATGTATTCCATTTTTTCAACCCGGGTTCAATCCAAAACTAATTGTGTGATATTATTCATTTATATTCCCATAGGTCCTACAGACCGTCTGAACAACATACTAAAATTTCATTTTGATTAAGTCATTTTTACGGCAGTTATCGTGCTAACGGACAGACAGACAGACAGACAGACAGACAGAATGAACAAAGTCATAAACACTTTTCAACTTTGTTGTAAAGTGTTAAACACATCAAGATGTAGGATGAGTTGTATAAGAATTGCTGAATTTTTTTAAGTCAAAATTATTTATCTCTGGAGTCTGCAATATAGCTGATATGAATGAAACACTTATTGATTTTACATAGAGAAGCAGACGATTTTATAGCAGACTTTTTCGACGAAGTTTTAAGCATAGAGTTTAATTAGTTTTACCTCCGTGGTCTTCAGTTTTTAAGTAAAATAAATTATTGCAGTATTGTGATGAATAAAAAAAATGGAATAAAAGTGTGTGAATGAAATATTTACTGCTCTTACATAGAGAGCCAGGCGATTTATATTTCATTGACGTCATTTGAATAAAGTTCATTTTTTTATGTTTTAAGTTTTCAAATATAATTAATTATTGTAGTATTGTGATAATTTTAAAAATTTTACCACTGAATGTATCGCATTTTAGAGATGCTTACATAAAATTGCATTGCAGTTGGAACGTGTTTTATAATCAATGCTTTATGCAGGATTGATCTTTCTTGTTTATAAATACAACTTCTCCTACTCCCAGAAATTCGAAACATATTAAAAACGCTACAGAGTTAAGCAAGGGGGTATTAACTGGGTATTGACTTATTTTTTTTACCTGTTTTCTGCGCATGATGTTAGTGGGATAGAAAACGCACACATTTTATTCTCGATTTGTTAACTGCGACTATCATCTTACACCACCGATGTCACTAAATCGTTTTGGATGTCACTGGTAATGTGTGCACAATATAATTCAAAACCTCTGCGCATGCTGTTTCTGTCTGGATATTGCCACTTCAAAATTAACAAATAATTTTTTATATAATAATAAAAACTTAATGTATTTTGGCAACTCCTCTCAATGCACTCCCATAAACGTGACATCACGAATGACGAACTCTTATCCCACTGGCGTCGAGTTGGATTCATTGCCAAGCTGACGACCCAACCTTATATTATAGAACCTTAGGGTCTACCCGCGGTGAAATAGAGAATATCCATAACAAATTAAAACAAAATCCTTCAAAATCTGTGAATGTAGATTTGCATACGAAACAGACAAATAAAAAAGAAAAACAAATAACAGCGTAATAATAATAATTCGGTCAATAAAAAGCAAAAAATTCAGGTTGTAATCATGGAAATAACCAACATCTAATGCTCGATTTTTACAAGTGGCAAAGTGTCAAGGGAGACAAGGGGGACGCAAACAATTTACAACCCAGTAATTTTTATTTTAATTTTTATTTCAATATCATTCTAATTTCTCTATAAATAAACGAAGGGAGATGCGTACAGACATATTTTTGCTCCAATTAATGCTAGACCCTCAAATGCCGGCGTATTTTTCAAGAATATCTTGAAATAGCAACCCCGTTGTCTGATATTGCATTAGAAATGAAATTAAAATGGAATGTGCGTGCAATTCTATTCAAACTGCCGTATAAACCTGAGTAAGACGTGTCGAAACTGCGAAGTTTTATGCAGGAGAAAAGATTTTCTTTTCCTTTTCACGTAAGAATTTTATTTTGTTTTGTTTCTTCACCTGAAATGTTTGATTTCTAAGCTACAAATAGCGTTTATTGTCTGAAGACTCTGAAGAGTCATTTTGAAAGTTGATAGCAAATTTTATTTAAAGAATCAATTATAGGGGGGGGGGTGACATTTACGTACGTTTTCAATGTTTTTATGGGAATCACAAATTAAGCGTTCAACAAATCAAAAAATAAAACTTTATTTATTTATTTATTTATTTTGCAAATTCTACAAGAATTTTTTTTTAAATATGTATTTTTGTTTCAAATGATCACAATTATAGCACGTTACCATTCGTTTTAAAGAGCTTGAAATTATTCCGATTGATGCCAAGTTTAATAATGTAACTCCCCCCAGGGGGGGATAACTTGCCTCCCCGAGGGAGGCTAATAACGTCAAGAATACAAAAATTGTATCGCGGCTATTTTTCACTATAATGATTAAAACTATAAAGTTTTGCGATCGAACCATAAATAGCCTCTTTTATACATGATTATGTCAAATTTTGCCCTATGCTGCCATGTTAAAAAATATAAAATTTCAGAGTTTTCATTTATAACGCAGAAAACACGAAGATCTAGAGTCGAAATTGGTTGAATTGTTTATTTTGAAGTTTGAACAGATCAATGAATCTCCCAATCCATAACCTCTCATGAGTAGATTTATTTCTTGCACTGCAAACCAATCATCGTAACGTATTCTAATTTCTTTCAGAAAAGTCCACTTCAGAAAGGGGGGGGGGGGGGTGACCATATTCTACCAACAAGCTCGATAAAAAAAAAACTTTCTCCTTCCTGCAGAAATCGATGTTTACCTCTGTTTCTTTCGAAAAGTTCCAAATAAATAAACACACGACTGGCCTATCGATTGCCGATAAACGTATAGCTTAATTTATGGAAATTCGAGGTGTTTTTATATTAATACGGAAGGCAAAATTAAATTATAAAAATATCTGTTTCGTAAAGCCTCTCTTTCTAGCAGATAAATATTCCTTACTCTTTCCATTTACTTATGTCTTAAAAAATTCTTTTGTACACTAGAAATATACCCAGTGTTTCTTTCAGGACTTTTTTGACCGGGGGGTGGAATGAAACTTTAGGGGGGGGCAAGTTTTCTATTTGCTCTATATAAATACATCTAAATGATGTCGCATAAATAGAAACTATGTTAACATAAAATGTTTCCGGGGGGCGGGCAAATAATCGCCTCCGGGGAACTTCGCCCCCCCCCCCCCCCGGATATTTCTGAAAGAAACACTGAATATACCCATTCTTCGTATACGAAATATAAAGAACTTTGTTGTTCAAAACTTTCTATTGAAATATTTAATTTAATTCTCCTAAAAAAAGTATAAGAATATATGTTCTCGCTGTACAAAATAATCTTATCTGACCGATCTGAAGAATAAAACATCCTGGTCCCGTTTATTAGCAAATTTACAAAAATATGAAATTTGATTTGTAAATGCCAAATGTAAGCTCTAAAATGATATTAGAAGATATATATACCTGTACTACTTTTATTCTGTTTCAACAATTAGCTGAACACAATATATGAGCTTGAAAAATCTTTGCCAAAATGAAACTGATTACATTAAGAAATTGAAAATATCAATAATTCACGCAATCTTTAAACTCAAAGGCGGTAATTGATATAGTTCAGTCAAAAATACAATACAGTTCATTTACAAAATTTATTTTCATATCCATTTCTTTTTTATCTAAATCGAAAATAATAAAAATCGTCTGCTGCATAAACACGTTTGATTTAATTACGTTGTTGAGCAACAGGCTGTAATTTTCTTGCAACAAATTTGCAGGAAAAATACCTTCTGCACAAGGAGACACGCACAAAGATAAATTTAAAATTTTGTTTATATAAATAATAAACAACAAAATACTACGGTAAAATAGTGAAAAAAACAATATGAATGTGACCTTAGAAGATATTTGTATATGCAAAGTATATGCAAAGTATATGCCTTGTATATGCAAAGGGTATATGTATTGTATATGTATTGTGATGAGTTCAAAAATCTGACTCCCGGGTTTGGATGGAGTTTTAAATATCACTAAGTACAAATCAGCCATTTTGGTGACAAAAATGTTACCATACTATTGTATTTACTATAAACTTTTTTGAAGCATTTATTCCTAAAAATCTGCTATAAATACCGCTTATATGATGACTGATACTAAGGATTTCCACCTCCGGTTCTGGATGATGTCGCTTTCAATTAAAATATTTATATTTTCCTTTCAACTATTTCTCAGAATCGGCTATAGATAGAGTTTAGATTAAGACTGATATGGATTCGGAATCATATTTTGGAGGGAATAGGGGTTCACAAAAGAATTTTACTTTCGATTTTAGAGATTCCGAAAATTCATATGTGTGTTTAATAGTGTAGTCAAAAATGAAGTGCGAGCACCCTGACCACTATATACTTCATAAATTTCTTATTTTAATTATGTCTGTATATCTTTCTGTCAGCACTATATCTTTCGAATAAAATTTAGCAATTCAAATGAAATTTGGCATATTTCATTTACTTGGTAACCTCAATAAACCTATTAATTTCATGGAGATAAGATCAGGAGATAAACCTTCTTTTTCTTTAGAGATCTTAAGGCGCATATTTCCATCAAAGTCTTTACAACATTTTTTCTTTCTCATACTATGCAGTATAGTAGGTATAGAGAAAGTATTGCTTTCACGAAAATTATTTTCGAATTCCAGATTTTGATGCCAATATGTGTTTTAAGACCTTCTGACCACGTTCTGACTATTTTTGGAGTGACGTCTGTGGTCGATTTCTTGTATACACGATAGCGACCACAGATATTAATACATTTTCACGAAACTTTATATCCGGCATTGTTATCAAAAAGTCTAAAACTAGATGGAATTTTTTTTTTTTTTAATTCGAGCGGAAACTTCGAAATAGATTCGTAATTTTATATTTTTTTAACATGGCAGCATAGAACAAAATTGGACATAATCATACATAAAAGGGTTTATTTGAGTCTCAATCATCACGAAACATAATATTTTCAATCACTGTTGTGAAAGATAGCCGCAATACAATTTTTTGTTTGTGACGTCATTAGCCCCCCTTTCCTCTCAGGGTTGTTGTTGTTGAAACCCAGACCGTCCGACCTACCAGAAAGGTGTAAGGTAACTGTTTGGACGGACGGGAAGTGCCACCCAATTTAGACCGGAACCCAGTGGGGGTTACCTCTCAGGGTGTACATTGTCAAGTATGGTATCTATTTTTTCAAGCCCTTTAAAGTGAAGGGTAACACGCTATAATTGTAATCATTTAGGCACATGATACCGATTTTTCTAAATTCTTCTTGTAAAATTTGAATATTAAAAGATATGTTACTAAGAATGCATTCCGGTATGGGAAATTCAAGTAGAGTCATACACCAGTTCAATCTTCTCTGTGAACTCAATTACTTTATAACAAAGTACTAGAAAGTGAAACTTAACGTAATCTAGTCATTTAAAAAACGCTAAATAGTTCATAGAAACTAAAAGAAATTTTAAAATGTGTAATCTCTGGATGCCATCCAAATTTAGAACTAAATGCAAAATTCAAAAATAAAATATATCCCTTGCTGTCTGGGCGGAAATACTCGCACGGATCTTGAATCCAGTTTGATTTGAAGAGTCGACTTTTCCAGTTTTAATATGTTTATTAATATAGCGTCTGGCTAACCCATATAGCTGCCTGGAGTTCGGCGGAGTTCCTTGAACTCTAAAAGACTCCATGTCATTTTGAGCAATGAGATCTAGAGCAATGTTTCTTTATTTTTAGTTTCCCTATATACATAGTATAATGTATAGGAAAAGTATTATGATGGGGTTGGAAATTCGAATTCGAGTTTTTTGACAAAAGGAAGTGTTTCAATTATCCCTGAACCTTCATTGGTTAAGCGTTTATGTGCAGTGGTGTGTGCGTGTGTGTGTGTGCGCGCGTACTTGCGTGCGCGTGCGTGGGTGTAAGTTTGGACTGGCCCACCGGGTTACCAGGCTTTTCCCGGAGGGTCGTCGTTATTCGAAGGTCGATAGGCCGTCATAAAAAAAAATTAACCAAAGTTTATAAAATTCATTAAAACGCATTCTTGATTTTAATACATTTTCGGCACATTCCCGGTAGATCCCGTCGCCTGCAATTATTTAGTAACCATTTAGATCATGGAAATTTTCTGGAGTTAATCTTGCAAATAAGTGAGTTTGGTTCCATTTAGAAGGTCATATCGAAACAGGGTCATTTTTCACCGCATACATAGGCAAAGTAGGCAAATGCTGGGGGTCCATACCTTTTAAAGGTGTTACGAGCGCCACAGAATTTACTTTTACCTAGGGGCCCCTACAAAGACTAAAGCGTCCCCTAGTAGAGGAAACTTTTAACAAAATCAAAACTTCGAAAACAGGCGGCAGTTTATTTACATTTTTGTCATAAAATACAGATAGTTCTGTAATACATACTGTTTTATTTTTAATTTAAAAAAACCCTGTTGTTAACTAACAAAAAGCTAAAATGTATTCCATAGAAACAGGCGTTGATTACGGCCTAGGTTGTGGAAAGCATAGACGTAGAGCTTCCAGATTTTAGAGAACCCCAAAATCATTTCAACATTGTAACCTAACATCTGAAGACTCGCATTTTTTTTTCAAGTCCTGGCATATGTTAACCAAAAATATTTCATGGTTATTTTACATTGAGTAATGTATATGATTTTTGTACATCATCATGTCCGTCAAAACTGAATGTTGGACTAGCTGCAGTGTCTGCAGCTAGCGGTCACTAAATATAGCAACCAGTTTTTATAGTAATCAACTTTTTAACAATTAGAGTATGAAGCAAGCAAGAAATAATAAAGAAACGAAAAACAACAAAATTGAGTCAAAAGAGAAGAGGGACCAGTAGGGTCAGGATTCATGTTATACGCTCGACGAAATATAACAAATGTCCATACACATAAAAGGAATCATAAATCTTACAAAAACTATCAAAAAATTTAGCAAAAAAAAAAAAAAACCAGAGGACATTTTTATTTTCCCTGCAGTACATGGTAATGTATAGAGAAAGTATTGGAATCATGCCGAAAACCGCAACTCAAGTTTTCGGCGAATCTACATGTTTTGAAACTTCTAGAACACGGAAAAACTGTTTTTAGCTTGACATCTGTGTATTTGTCTGTATATGTGTCTGTGTGTGCAAGGTATGCATCCACTCTAACTGAAAAACTAATTTACCAAATTTCATAAAATTTAGAAGGTAAGTCACTTGTGGGGGACCCTGGTTCTGACTAGATTTTGGTACTATTCGGAATAACAGAGCCTACCTTCTTTGTGAAATAATCCACAAAAATCCCGAGTATCCACTCTAACTGAAAACTAATTGACCAAATTTCATAAAATGTGGTAGATAAGTCACTTGAAGGTTACCTTGGTGCTGATTAGATTTTGGTACGATTCAAGAAAACAAATTGGATTAAAGGTGCATATTCGGTGTCATTTTAAATAAGTGCTTTTTATTTTGAGCAATAAAACTCAGTTTAATGAATTATTAAAGAAATAAAGAGAAAATAAATTTAAGTCTGTGGGAAAAGCGATGTGCTGCACGCATCAGGGTTTTTTAAGCTGGAATGAAGTAACTGTTGGCTGTATGTACTGAGTACTTGTATTATGTAGGGAAAGCCATGTACTGCCCACATCATATTTTTTTAAATGTGAATTCTGTAAAGAACCCTCTTTGAATAATACTTTATCTTACACAAAAGTGACTTTGCTTCAATTATTCCATCCTACAGAAGGACAAACCAACAAATAGTCTAATATTAAGGGAAGTACACAGACACAAGGCTAAACTAAAGTATGATAAAACTAAATACATGAACTAAATACATGGCTAAACTAAAATACATGATTTCTTGGTTGAAATATAACTCAGCAACTCTACACGTACAGTGTATGCATGCTCTACACACAAATACAATAACCGACATAGTGGTAATTCTAAATGAAACCTATCTTACTCGCTCTTACTCTTACTTAACGTAAAAGCACGTTTGAAGACCTCCCGAACCTATTTCAAATACTTTTATGTATGTTCGTGTATGTGTATGTGGGAGAGAACGACGAAAGAGAGAGAAATAGAGAGAGAGAGAGAGAGAGAGAGAAAGAGAGAGAGAGAGAGAGAAATCAAGAACGAATGCACCTGCAGCTATATAAATTTATATATAGATACATTACATATCTAGAGCCAGATAAATAATTTAAAAATTCTGATGATTAAAAATTGAATAATTCGAATTTCAAAAATTTTATAACATTATTTCCTGTGTAATGCAATGATAATTTCTGTAACAATGACATGTATACAGTAAATGGAGAGATGGATAATTTGAACTGTTGTCAAATTAAAAAAAATCTGATGTGGGCAACACATGACTTTCCTTATATAATGCGATGAATTTACCACTTTTACAGTAAAAAACATAGGTTTTTCTTCTAGTAAATACTTATATTATTTCCAAGATATTGAATTTTCGTCAATCAGTTGTCATTTTCATTGATTTAGCGTCATTTTTATCCATTTGGAGAGATTTTCGTTAATTTGGCAACATTTTAAAAAGTCACCAAGTTGACGACATTCCGCCAATTTTGTCGCCAAAATCTCGCCAAGCGTTATGGACGGAGAAATAAGTTATTTTTATAGCATATAAATAATTATCGGCGTTCAAATGCAAAAGTGTTACTCAAAGTACCTTTTCTCATGAATGGAACGAGCTAGATCCACGAGAATGATGTCACCCAATATATCGCATGATATTACATATGAAAAGTAAACATATTTCTCAACAGTTAATAGATTTTATTTAATTTATGGGATTTTTTGATAAATTTATTTAAAAAATGTGCAATATCTCGAGAACGGTTTATGCTAGCGATCTAAAGTTTATGCCAATCGTTTTCTAAGGAAAAATTACACAAGAAGTGTTTATTTGCGTAACTTTATTAGAGGCATTGATTTTTTGATGATTTTTTTCAAAATTTCACTCGAAAATTTTGGGGGATTCTGAACATTTGATTACGTATAAAAACAATAGGCTTCCAGTATTCACGGATTGTGATTTTTGACCAAATTTCATTCGAATCGCTCCATTCGTTCGTGAGATATCGTCTCCACAGACTCACTGACACACGCACACACACAGACAGACAGACATCACCTCAAAAATGTTTGATTCGTGATCAGGGATGCTTGAAACGTGCTCTCCCGTCGAAAACTCGAATTCGAATTTTCGACCCCGTCACAATACGTTCCTTATACAATATGTATATAAGGAAAGTAATAGGAATTATTAAATAGTTTACACGAAATATTTTAAAAGAATAACTAGACTGCTAAATATGACAAAGATAACATCTTCCCCTTAGTTTCTTAAAGAAAAGAGTAGCTAGACCATTTTGATAGCCTACCGGGGCCCAAAAGACATATAGATACTACATTGATCTCAACATACATAATATAGTATAATTTATCATTTTACATAATTTCAGAAAATTCCACTTCAGTAAAAGTGTGTTGTTTTGTAGAAACAAAATATTGTTAAGAAAAATTTTCTTTCCGCCAACAATCGATGTTTATCTATGTTTGGACCGCAAAGTTTCCAATACATTATAAAGCCTTAGCATATCGATTATCGATAGACATAGAAAACTTAATTTAAGGAGCTTTGAGATGTTTTAAACAATAATTGAAGTAAAATTTAATGATAAATATGCATAAATGCAAAGCATGTAATTGGCTTTAACACTTCTGTTTTAACTATACAGAGAAAAATACTATAAGAGGGAGAAATATATTCGTTACGAATATATCCTCTGGAATCGTGGGTGTACGCTCAGGGTACAAGAATGAGTCCAAATTTCTGGATAACTAATACGCACAAGCACAGTCTACACAGAAACACTATACAGTAAAACAGCATTTAAATACTCCACTCATTTCACAAAACAGCTGATACTGTTTTCAAAACATTGACAGACATCACGGTTGATTGTAGTTCGATTCCCGTCAACCGTTCTCCATCTGAGCAACCCTCTTTCTAACTTCAGCATATGGCAACCCTAGATTCACGTCATAGGAAAGGTTGCCTGTTAGTGTGTTTTCTCCGTCTTGTTTTCAAAACACACTTCTGAGAGGGCATTTTACATGTTTATAACGGGAGAAACATAGCTTTTCAATCATTTACAGGTATTAAGCATTGACGAATAAGAATCGAGCTTTCTAAAATGGCGCTCCAAAGTATCTATTACAATCTCCTTAGAATGCGTATCAACCTTAGCACCAAAATTCTGCTTGATACATCTAATTTGTATTCAAGATATAATTTTCTATAGTTTTAATATTATATACGTTATCTGTTATCTATTTATCTATCCCTCAAGTCCTGTTATCTTCCTCAAAGCGGTGAGGGGCTGTCACTGGAAGCAGGTGTGGGTGAAGTACATCAGTAGTTTTTCTGATCACCCAAAACGTGAAATACACTCCATATTCCAAACTAAATGCTAACAGGTAATTCCAAGGACAAGTCAAACTTCAGTCTTCCTGGTTCCTCACTGAATTGAAGCTGCATTCCTCCCCCCCCCCCCCCCCCCCATTGCCTGGATCAGTCCTTTTCGAAGCTATGAATTACGCTATCGCTTCTGGGAAGGAGCTTGTCTGGTTTAAAACAGATAGTAAAAGTTCAATTCAGTGCCTTAAATCCTGGCCCTATGTTATGGACAAAACAGCTCGAGATATTATATTATTATGCCCAGTTATCCAACAGGGCATACACTGATTACTTGTGTCTCCAATGGATAACATCCTGGTTGTCTGGATAACATCTCCGGTACATTTCATTTGTATCCAAGATATAATTTTCTGGTTGTCAATGTAGTTGTTCGTGTATGACATCGAAATCGCTGATTTACTTGCAGACGGTTGTGAGCAGACTATTCCAACATATAACAATCGTGTTGCTATTGAAATCTATACTATCTGTTTAAATCAAAAGCAGACAAAACTTGGAATATATACTTCAATATATACTTGGTACTCAGCTAAACATCCTGGTGCGGCCTGACAGTTTTAAGGCCCTGACATGATTCAGATGTCTTTCACAAGACTTTGAAGGGGACATACTGAACGCGTTGGAGTGAAGACCTTTCCAACCTTTGTGTGTTCTTCTGTTCCTGTGATGCTTCCTCACATCCTTGATTGCATCAGTGCCTCGGTATAAGGCTCAGACTGTCAGGAAGTGGCTGTTGGCCTCCTTTGCGGCATGATCTTTCGGACTTGATCTAGGTGTTTTCTTGACCAAGAGGGTTAGCAACAACAACAGGAAATTTCATGGCTATACGGCTAAACAGAGTATAAAATCTATAATAATTCCTAGAGGAAAACGAGCATATCCTGTGAATTATTACTGGTAACCCCCACACATTCGCTCACTGTTTAGTGCATATTTATTCGTAGTACTTGCAAATTTTGCTATAATACTGCAATCAAATTACTCTTAAATTCACATTTGCTTTAATCATTGCAAATATCATTGTATGTATCAATGTAGTAAGTCCAATAAAAGAAAAGTATATATATATATATATATATATATATATATATATATATATATATATATATATATATATATATATATATATATATATCCAATCCAATATATATACATATATATTGGATCTTTTGACGATGTTTCGGCCATGTGGCTGTATCGTTGAGCGAAACACATTTGGAACCTCTGTGGATGCAAAGATCCTTGAGAAGCTGAATCTACAGAGGTTCTATCCAATTCCATATTTTCGGATTGTTTCTTTTCTCTTATTTTTGTCATTTTAACATATTGAGCCTCCAGACTATGATAATCCTATGATGTTTGAACTTGATTTGTATGCATTGCTCTTGAATGTAGATAAATTCATGTGTATTATTGATATTTAAAATTAAGATCATTTTGACTTATATGGTAGCACTGTTTTCCTATTGTCTGATATTTCCTTTCATATCCCCTTTATTTAATTTTCCTACGTATTGTTTTTTAACCAGGGTATGACACTGATCATGTATTAAATTAGTATTACTATTTATATTTTATTTTTAATTTTATCTTTTTTATAATATATATATATATATATATATGCAGTATATATATATATATAGTATATATATATAGTATATATATATGTATATATAGTATATATATATATATATGTGTGTGTGTGTGTATATCTTTGAAAATTATTCGTGGCATTTTGTATATGTAATAACCAATTTTAGAAATATTTTTATATTTATCGTTGCTCCCATTTGAAACAGCTCTGCACATAAGTGTTTATGCTATTTGGGAAATACTATCTGTATCTAGTATAGACAAACATATTGTATATAATTGTTTATCATTTTTATCTCGATATTATGTTTTGTTTTCTGGTTTTGGCAGATATTCCTCCACCTTAGGTTGCAATTCCTGTAAATCTTCAGATCGGTGCCTGTAGGTGGTTAATCTGTTAATCTATGCGTGCATTCGTTGATGACTTTCACATAGTTGCACAAATATATTCTACAAGTTTTTGAAGCATATTCAATCGGTCTTCACCACACAGAACGCCGCTATGAACTTTATGGCCTCATGTGGTTGGTCGCAGCTAAATTGTGGAGAAATTCGAAGCCGGCTACGTTGTGGGAGTGAATTGTCCGTTTTTATAAAGTTTCGCAAAATTGTGTCATATCTAAAGGATGTTTACACACTTTTTGATTGACTTTGATTAACAAAGATAATAATAATTAAAAAATTCAGGAAATTATTATTTGGCAACCAATTATTATATGAAAAATAAAGTATCGTCTGCAGCAATTAAATAATGTATATTTTTAAAATACCAGCTTTGAATCGAGGGTTGTGCTTTTGTCCATACCGAAGAGAGATTCTAAAATTCAAAACCGCTGTAAAAATTATGGAATTATCATTTCTGAATTAAAAATAAGCAATATTAGTAATAGTAAAGAAAGAAATCGTCAAGCATTGCTTTTATCCAGAGAACGGACACCAAACGAATGTTCAAAGAAGGCACGAACTTCTACGACTCTTCCAAAAGTAAGGTCTCTGAACTTGAAAAGTCCATCGTTTCAACGGACAATTGCAATGTCTTTAAATGCCTCTGTAAATATGGTGTGACTACTGGCTGTAACAAAAACGCTTAAATGATTGTAACGGAAAAGATCGATTTGCTATAGCAAAAGGAGAGAAAAAGACTTACAAACCTGGTTCTGAGAATCCAAAGAAGATTTTAGTGAGGGATTGTTTCGCGATTATCGTTTGTCTCTCGTACAACGGAAGATGATGAAAGTCGAAGATAATAAAGAAAAATAGAGCAATTGAAATAAGCAAAAATATCATGAAATCAATTCTATTTATATTATTAAAATAATTTTTAACTTCCATATCTAAAGATTAAATGCCATCCTTTTATCCATGAAGCCTTAGAGAAGTAGAAAGAACTCCATCAGGATATACGGCTGTCATATTGAGAATTTCAAATAATTAGGAAGAATAAATGTGATGAAGAAAAGACATATCTGCCAAAATGTGTGAAATTAAGCTAGGGACATGGTTGTAAAGGCTGTCACTAAACTAAATTTTAAATTGTTTATAAAGATGTTTAGGAAGGCACGGCACGTCATCAGTGGATTTGGAAATAATGCAAACTGGCATATTTTCCGACCTAGCACATTACCCTAACTTACTCTATTTACTATTTTTATATTAATATATTACTATTTTTAAGAATAATTTAACAAACGAAGTTGCCTTCAATTAATTTTTGTATGTAAGGCATAGAACAACTTCATTTATTGTTCAATTATTTAATTAGACATTATGGAAATGCTATTATATAGAAAATTAAAAAGGTCTAACTTAAATAAAAATATTAGCAATTATTAATAAAAAGCCTAGAAATGCTGTCGCCTCCTACACTCTGTATTGAACTCAAAAGTAAAATTTAAAACATACTGTAAAATGTTGTTACATTTCCATTATGCCGACGTGGTTGTCGAGTGGTCAAGGCAAGCGTTTCTGTAGCAATCGCTCGACCCCCACATTGTGGGTTCGAGCCCCTTGTAAGGCATGTATGTTTGTGTTGTGGGGGCAATGTGATCTGCCCCCCTCTGGTGCTCCTGGGGCAACGTCAATGGACAACTAAATGATTCACACTCTGGCCTCTGTAATAAAGACGAATGACGAAGGTCAAAGTGCCTGGCCATTTGAAAAAAAAAAAAAAAAAAAAAAAACATTCCCATTATAAGTACTATAATGTATAGGGAAAGTATTGTGACAGAGCCGAAAATTCGAATTCAAGTTTTCGACGGATGAGAACCTTTAAAGCATCCCTGAATACGAATCGAACGTTTATGAGGTGATATTTGCATGTATGTGTGCGTGTATGTAGGTATGCATGTGTGTCCGTGAGTCTCGTATCAGTGTGTGTCAGTGAGTCTCATGAGGATGCAATATCTCACTAACGAATAAAGCGTTTTGAACCAGTTTTGCAAAAATATTATTATCAGTGAATACTGGAACCCTGTTTATTTTAAACTCAATCGAATGTTCGAAATCGAATGTTCGTCTCAATTTTCAAATAAAAATTTTAAAAAATCATTAAAAAATCAGAACCATCAATAATGTCCCATAAATTATCATTTTTCATGTAATTTTTTATTAGAAAATGAACGACACGCACTTTAGAACAAACACTAGCATGACACATTTTCAAAATATTACATGTCTTTAAAATAAATTTATCAAAAATTACATACATTTAAAAAAAGTATTAATTATTTTGAAATATTTTCACTTTTCATATGTAATATTATACAACAAATTTGTCAAAATAATCCTATTGAATTTAGATCGTTCCATTTACGAGAGAATATACTTTGGGTAACAGTTTTGCATTTTTACGCCCAATAATCCGCCAATTAGCCATCTATATGTAATAAATGTTCTTCTTTCCGTCTGTCTGTAACGATTGGCGATGAATTTGACGAGCTTGGCGAATTATTTGGCAAAATATCACAAATCTGGCGATACTTTGCCTCAGATTGACGAAAATATCGTCAAAATTGTAAATATCACGCTAAATTAACGAAACGGACTCCAAGTTGGTGAATTAATTAGTAAAATATTTTATTATACGGTCTATATCGCTTATTGAGGATGCTATCAATATTAATTGTCGATTTAGAGTGGCGCGAAGTATAAATTAATTGGCTACTTCGAAATAGTTTTACATGTTGTCTTACGAAAAAGCACCAAATATACAATAATCCCACGTTAAAAACATTGTTCCGTCGATCTTATCATTTTTTCACTGTGAAAGAAGTAAAATAATTCTATTATATAGGAAAAACTATGTGCTGCTCCCATTAGATTTTATTAAAGTTATTTTCTGTGAATTTCGACTATTTAAATCGGATAAATTAAATAAGCAGTTTTCCTTATCAACATATTCGACTAATAAGCATTTCTTACGGAATAAAAACAAAATTCATCTTCAATTAAAGTACCAGAAATTATTCTCTATTTACATGAAAGATGTTGATTAATTATGCGTTTTTGCAGCTATATCTCGCTATTAGTAACTCAAATAACCATACAAATTTAAAGAAAAAAAATTACAAAAAAAAAAAAAAAATGTGGATTTTATACCTTAGCAAGCAGATTATCAATTTTAGATATAAAAAAACAATAAGTAAGAGTTTTCCATGACTTCGCACAAATAATATGATTTGCATATTTTGAAAATTTATTCACTCCAACTTAAATTAAAATTTAAATCTAAGTGTTATATGATTTTAATTTTTAAGCACAAAATTTAAAGAATTATTTTAAATACCCTTTATTCCAAATTAATCATTCTCGTTTTTTCAGAAGCTAACAAATATCCAAAAATACGTCTGTTTTTTTTAATCTATAAATTGTAGTATGGGTATATCTTCTAATACACTGGTATAATTTTCTAATCCACGAAAATATAAGTAGTACGGGTACATCTTCTAATCCACAAGAATATAAGTAGTACTTCCGAAATAATTTTAGCGCTTTTTTTATTTTGACATATATTGATTTAATCTTATATTTCCTGTAAATTTGTTTAGAAACGGAATCAGGATGTTTTATTCGTCAGGCCTGCCTGTGAAGATAATTTTGCATAGCGAGAACAGAGATTCTTAAACTTCTTTTTAGGAACAGTAATTTAAATATTTTAATAGGATGCTTCGAATAACAGTTTTATTTAGAATACCAATGTCATTTAAAATAGTAATTTACAAATGATTGTGAATTTTATGTTTCTTTATATTGTATATTCCGTAAGGATAGCGGATATACTGCAAGTGAAATATAAGAGTTGTAACTACAAAGTTATTTTCAAAGCGTCCCTGTACAACGATTTTCCCAACATTGTGTGTTCACAGACGGGGAAAGTGCGTTACGTTCCTACAAAACCTCATAATCAACTACACGAGCACCAGCTATTTTACAAAATGGCCAGTTTTTAATTTATAGCTCAAAAAATCGTATTAATTTAAAAAACTGTTCCTCAAATCTGCTTAATAATTATTTCGATTATACATTTGCTATAGAGATCTGTAATAAATGTTCGTAAAATATTTTTACAACACATTTGAAACGTGGATAATCTTAAAGTATAATTCCTGTTACCTTATAAAAATGAAAGGTTATAAAAAAGTTTTACCGTGAAATAAATTGTAAGCTTGTAAATCACAAATAATAGGAAATAACTTTATTAAATTTAAAAAAATAAAATAATAGAATTAGTAAAGCTGTTGTGGCTCTTCTGCGATAAACTTTTCATATATAAAGTATTGAAAAAATATTATTTTCAAGAAAATTTTCGATTTCGAAATTTTGATGCCAATATATGGTTCAGGACCTCCTAAACACGTTTTTACTATTTTTGACGTAATGTCCGTCTGTCTGCGGTCAATTTCATGTGCACACGATAGCTTCTCTAAATATTAATGGATTTTCATTAAACTTTTTATACGGATTTGTTAACGAAAAATCTAAAACTAGATAGAATTTTTTTTAATTCGATCGAAAACTTTGAAATTTATTCTTTTTTGTATTTTCTTAACATGGCCGTATAAGACACAATTTGGCATGATTATAAGTAATAGAGGTTATTTATGACTTAATGATCACGAAACATAGCAGTTTAGACCATTGTAGTGATAATTAGCCACGATAAAATTTTTATGTTCGTAAAGTTAGTATCTCCCTGGAGAGGTGGAAATGACCCCTCCCCCGGTGAGATATATTATCAAACTTGGAATCAATCGAAATACTCAAGCTCTTTAAAATAAAGGGTCATCATCATCAACATCACTCATCGTGTCTAGTGGCACATAAGGCCCTGGTCGATCCTGTGCCGCAGTCCTTGTTTCTGACCAGCTCGCCCATCCCATCAAATTCCTCTCTTGTTTTACCAGTCTCCTCCAAGTTAGTTCGGGTTGATCCCGAGATCTTTTTCCCTCGGGCGCCCAAGTAAGTGCCACAGCAGGGATGTTATGCTGTGGCATTCTTAAGGCATGTCCAGACCAACTCCATCTATGGTTTTTTATTTCTATCTCGATTGCTTTTTGTCCAGTACTCTTGTAAAGTTCGGTATGAGTAATTATATAAGGCCAAAATAGTCCCAAAATTTTTCTCAAACATTTAGTCTGCCAGGCATTCAATTTGTTGAATTGTCCCTTTGTTAATTTTCATGTTTGGGCTCCATACAATTAAACGCTCTTCCCTAAGGAATTGAAAAGGTTGATTTTGGTTTTTGAATTAAGGTTAGCAGCTCTCCATAATTTCAGTTTTCTAAAACAATTTTGAGCTTTTGACATTCTTATTTTGATTTCTTCATATGTTCCACCCTCCTTGTTCACCAGTGCTCCAAGGTGAATAAAGCTATTTACATCTTCAAAGGAAAACGAAGGGTAACACTCTATAATTTTGATCATTTGGAACAACTATACAGATTTTTAAATTTTTTTCTTATAATATTTGCAAAAGAAGAAAAATAAGTTTAAAACTGAATTCTGGTATGAAAAAGTCGAATTCGGCAACACTCTTAGATAATTTTTAAAATTATATTTAACTTTTATTGAAATTTTCCAGAATAAGAAAATTTTAGTAAATCTAATAGTCATTCATCTCCAAACCGAATAAATAAAAATGTAAACAATTGTCGGAATTAGGGTACCATACTATTTGTGAATATATAAAACTAATTTTAATATTTTTAACTATTTATTTTTTAAAAAAACTTAAGTATCCTATCCGGGTGTTTTTTTTTTTTTTTTTTTTTTTTTTTTTTTTTTTTTTTTTTTTTTTTTTTCCCCCACTCGAAATATCTTCGAAACTATAAATATAGACATAAATAGTAAGCGACAACGATATATATGAGGAAATTTATTCTTTCGCTTTATATATATTTATTTATTTAAAACAATCTCTTATAGTTTTTGAGTAATCGTCTTGTCAAGTTGAAAAAGTGCGAAAATTTTACGTTTTTTCAAGTTTGTTTTCAAAAAGAATAAAAATATTTTGTCCGAGCAGCTTTTGGCTTCACTTTGTTTGCTTTTACTCGAAATATCTAAACTATATTGATATAAATAGTAAGCAACAATAGCACAAATAGTAAGCAACAATAACATTCAGTAGAAAATCCAGTTTTTCGATCAATGAATTTGATTTTATAAAGCTCTTATAGTTTTCGAGCAATCATATACTGTCAGTTTGAAGGTTATAATTATTTTGTTTTCAAAGTTTGTAAGGCATATATCTCAGAAACTAAAAGAGCTACCTGAAAGATAAGAAAGTAATTTGTAGCCCTTTGAAAATCCTAGAAGGATATATAATTGGATTCTTAGTTTTTGGTAACCGGGTTCTTTGTTTTTTGAAATAGAGTGGTTGTAACTTGCAGTGGTTATAACCTGCAATATCTACGACCAACAGACAAAATGGCGTAGACTTGATATTCGAACGTAACTTAGAAAGATTCAATTGCTTCATATATGTTCTTTTAGTTACAATAACTCATATTATCTGCTGTAAACGGAACAAATAAGAAGACTAAAAGCAACAAATGAACTTGATTAGAGTTTTATTCTACAAGATGTTATTCACTCAAAACCCTTTCGAATCTATCGAGCTGGAGCCATCTTCGATTTACTTTGCTTTAAATATGGATGCTGACAACCCCCGGTATCTTGTCGAGTCATTTAATTTATATCAAACTTCTTATTTTATTTATTTATTATTATTATTATTTAGGGCGAGACCAGGGGAGTTTAAAAAAAAAATAATTTAACCACCTATTGGTTCAAATCTTGCTATATGACACCAACATATGCAGCACTCATCTTACACCATTTTTAATAACTGGGTATCTTTCACCCATTCTAAATACGTGGAAATTCTTAAGAAAATCCCTAAATTGTACCAATATAAAAGACAAGCACATATACTCGGGGGGGTTGCACCTGATTTAAAATATATGCAAATTTCAGAAATATTCTAAATAATATAGTTTTTCCAAAAATTCTATTAAAATATTTAATTTAATCCCCCTAAAAAGAAATATAAGAATTTCTGCTCTCAATATATAAAAGGTAAGATACAAGCAGATATACTGGGGGTTGTTCATGATTTAAAATATCGGCAAATTTCAGTAATATTTCATACGATATTGTCTTTCAAGAAATTATATTAAAATATTTAGTTTAATCCTTTTTCTAAAAGAAATATAAGAATTTTTATTCGCAATATACAAAATGTAAAAGACAAGCAAATATACTCGGAGTTGTTCCTGCTTTAAAATATGTGCAAATTTTAGTAATATTCTAAATGATACTGTTTCCTAAAAAATTATATTAAAATATTTAATTTAATCCCCCTAAAACGAAATATAAGAATTTCTGTTCTCAAAATACAAAATTATCCGCACAAGCAGATCTAAAAATAAAACATACTTGCTCCGTTTGTTAACAAATTTACAAAAAATATGAAGTTGGACTCAACATACGCCAAAGACACTAAAATGATAGTAAAAGTTATACCCATACCATTTTTATCCTGTTTCAACAATTGGCTAAACACAATGGAAAATATATGAGCTTGAAAAATATTTACCAAAATAAAACAGGTCACTTAAAATTAAAAATATCAATAATTTCCATAATCTTATATCCCAAAATGGTAAATATACAATATAATACCGTTATATAATACCAAAACTATATTATCGTTCATTTATAAAATTAATTTTCATATTTATTTCTTTATTATTTAAATCATATAAATTTAGAGAAAAACGTCTGCTTTATAAACACATTTTATATTTCGTTGCTAAGAAATATGATATAATTTTCTTCAAATAAATTTACGGGAAAAAAATCGTCTGTATAATGCTACTTCAATGGAAGTTTTAATTTTGCGTTTTTTTTTTTTATTATTAATATCTCGACAACCCCTGGTTCTAGAAACTAAAAACATGGACGTGGTTACTGGCAGTAAAATTGAAAATAACCATACTACATTTGAGAAAAATCCGTTAAATATTGTGGATTTGCATGCAAAACAGGCAAACAATTTTTTAATTAATTGCATATATATATTGATATTATGTGAAATATATTTCCTTGAAAAAAAATTTTTTTTATTTATTTATCAATTCGGCTTATGATCATCACTATGATTAGCATAATTTATTAATCAATGATTATCAAGTAATATGAACATTTAACATTAATTGATTTATCAATCAATTACTAATAAATATCAAACATGAATAATTCGAAGTTATTAATAATAAATTATATTTAAATATTTTGAACCCTCCCCGAAAAATTTCCTAATACTCCGCTTTGCCAATATTGAAATTGGGAATTTCGAAAATTCTTTTGTGGTTCCTGTGCGGTTTTATTACCCCATGCTGTTTGTACCGCCCCGTGTATTTCGTTATAATGCGACCTGACTTCAGAACGGCGAACGAAATAATTTTGTAGTCTAAATTTTCAAACACGGTTAAATAGTAATTAGTAATGTTTTAACAAATATTTTTTAATTTATTTATTATTATATTAAACCACAACGATATGTTTTTACGGACGCAATGTTTTTCCCCACGCGCCAGACCCAATATCGTTTTATCCGCATTGGTGTTTTGGGGGCTGGCAAATTCCCTGCGCAACCCTGTCTCACCACGCCCCTCATACTCACCCATTTGCAACTTTCAGGCATTGTTTTAAAAATAAATATTGCACTCACCTTATCATCGGTGGGCACGGGACAAACTCTACACAGATTGAGGAAGGAGTTAACGAAGGGGTTGGGGGCCTTGCCCACCCCCTCCGGCGGAGCGCACCCCTGCTGCATCCGTGCTGGAAGACGCTACAAGATTTCTGAAAAGGGCCTTCCGTTTCTCTGCAATGCCGGCTCGGCGACGACTGGCCAGGGCGGACCGGCTTCGCGGCAGTGGTAAGGGTTGCCAGGCGTGGTTGGCGAGGGCGGACGGTCGATTCGTTGCCAAATGTAAGGATTTGTTTGGTTCAGTGGCGTGAAAACATTGATTTAAATTAATAGAAGGCAAGAAAATAAATATTCAGTAAAGGTTCTAAATATTGCAATCCTGAAATCTACAAAGATCATGTATTATTCTATTCCAACACGATTTAAAATTAGGAATCGCGCTTTCAATCAAAGCCGGTTAGTAGGGCATACGCATACAGCACAGGCCTCGGGTGGCAAAAATTTTAAGGATGGTCGACTGCATAAAAAATTAATACTAATATGCAAATATACGTTAAAAACATTTTTGCTAGCTCATACAATAGAATAGAATATAAAGTATTGATTTTACGAAATTTTTTGATTTCGAGATTTTTGATGCCAATATATATTTTAGGACCTCCTGAACACGTTTTAACTATTTTTATAATGATGTCCGTCTGGCTGTGGTCGATTTCTTGTGGCACACGATAGCTGCCACAAATATTAATGGATTTTTACTAAAGTTTATATCCACTTTTGTTATCTTTTGTTATCCATGTTTGGAACTTTTTGAAATTCGGGCTGGAATTTTTCTTCTGGAATTTTTTGAAATTCGAGTGAAAACTTTGAAATTTATTCAAAATTCCATATTTCCTTAACATGGCAGCATAGGACACATTTTGACATAATCATGCATAAAAGGGGTTATTTATGGCCCAATGATCACGAAACTTGATAGTTTCAATTACTGTAGTGAGAAATAGTCACGATACAATTTTTGTGTTCGTGACGTCATTAACCCCCTCGGGGGGGAGGGGGGGAGTTACCAACTCCCGAAGGTGTACATTATGAAACTTGGTACTAGTAAAAATAATTTTTTCAAACCCATTAAAATGAAGGGTAACATGCTATAATTGTGATCATTTAGACTAACGTTACAGATTTTTCACATTTTATCTCGAAAAAAAAAATTATAAGCTATATAAAAATCGATTCTAGTATGAAAAAGTCGAGTAGAGCCACACTTCAGTTCATTTTACAAGAGTACTTAGCAATATAAAATCCAACAAGGTAACTCTCTCGAAAAAGAACCCAGCGCATACAATTCAAAAACAATAAGCAATCAAAATTGATTTACTATAGACAGACATACCTTTCTTTAATGAGATATCGACATGTTCAAGATAGAGAGATTTCTTGCATTTGAATTAAATAAATTACAAAATATTACTGTACATTTTGGTCTATATTAATAGTCATGTTTAGCTAAAGGATCCTAAAACAGCTTATTACTCCTCAGCGGTATAACCCTGATTTTAAAATTTATAACTGCTAACGAGAGCACTACAATCAACATGATTATTTAAAAGTTTCTTTAAAACAATCAAGCATAAAAGTTTCCATCTAGTTTCTAGGGAACTAATAGCAAACTTCTCTCTCAAATATACTCTTTTGCACAAAAAAAAAAAACAAGAAAGATCAATCATGCTTAAAGCATTGATTATGAAACACTTTCCAACTTCAATGCAATTTTATTTAAACATGTCTAAAATGCAATACATTCCTAGGTAATATTTTAAACTTATCATAATACTACATTAATTTATTATATTTGAAAACTTAAACCTGCATCGAAAAAAATGAACTTCATTCAAAAGACGGCATTGAAATATAAATTGCCTGGTTTAAACATCTCTAAAATGCGATACATTCCTCGGTAATAATTTTAGAATCGTCATAATACTACGATAATTTATTATATTTGAAAACTTCATCGAAAACAACTGAAATTCATTCAAATGACGTCATAGAAAAAATAATACGCCTGGCTCTCTCTATAAAAGCAGCATTTCATTCATAAATAATTTCCCATTCATGTCATTCATCACAATACTATAATAATTTATTTTATTTAAAAATTAAGACCATGGAGCTACAAGTAATTAAACTCTATGCGTAAAACTTCATCGAAAAAAATCGTCCTTCTCTTTGTAAAATCAATGAATATTTCATTCATATCAGCTATTCAGACTCCATGAACTAAATGATTTTGTGTTAAAGAAATATAGCAACTCTAATACAACTCATTCTACATATTTTGCTGTTTACATTTTACATAGGTGAAAGATAGGCTTTGTTGTAGAAATAATCAAATTTGGATCAGCATTTAAACTCAAATATATTGTAATTGCGTTGTTTCAGTATGTAGATGTACAGAATTTAAGAAAAAATAAAGTGGTTTTAGGATGGATTCAACACTCAATATGAATTAAAAAGAACTTTAAAAATCACAATTTTGAGACAAGATGGATGCCATATATCATTTTGAAGTGGGTCATGTGATCTTTTCATATCATGGTCACGTGATCGCTTTATATAAGAGGTGTTATTATTATTTTAATTTTTGTTTAAAAAACTGCTGAATATATTTCGCTGAATTTTTTTTTATATATTTTATGGAACAATTTGAATATTACCTAAAATTTTCGAAGCAATTTGTGAATTTTAAATCCTCTTAAAAAATGTTTGAAAAATTAGGCCCCATAGGGCTCAATGTATTTCATTTTTTCAACCCGAGTTCAATCCAAAACTAATTGGGTGATATTATTCATTTATATTCCCATAGGTCCTACAGACCGTCTGAACAACATACTAAAATTTCATTTTGATTAAGTCATTTTTATTGAAATTAAATATTTTATATCTGATTTTATTGAAATTAAATATGCGTAGCTCATACACAGGTAATGAAATGATTGCAAAATCAAGGCCGCAGGGCCCATCAATGGTTAGCAATTGTACATGGAATTTTCAAATCAGTAATTGCTGACCCCCCCCCCTTGGTGGCAATGCATGCTTGTATACGTCTAGATAAGGAGTTGTTGTTGTTGAAACCCAGACCGTCCGACCTACCAGAAAGGTGTAAGGTAACTGTTTGGACGGTCGGGAAGTGCCACCCAATTTAGACTAGAACCCAGTGGGGGAGGCATCCACAGGGACCGTACCCTCCTTCCCCTACCACCAACCTCTCGTAAGGACTTTCGGACCCACATGTTTAACGTGATCGTACTCCGCATGAACACATCGGCAGTTTTGGCAGTGACTGGAATCGAACCCGGGCCTACCGAGTGCAACTCCAGCGCGCTAACCAATGGGCTACCGCGCCCACTAGATAAGGAGTGATAAAGTTTCCTAATGTCATCCTGCGATGCATTCTGTCAGGTATTCCTCAATCTTTGCTCCAGATCTGCTACATTTCGGGGTGCCCCAATCAGCAATCTGGCGGCCTAGCATTTCCCATATATGCTCGATTGGCGAACGGTTTGGTGACCTTGCTGGTCAAGGAACAGTAACAACAGCACGGAGACAGTCCACAGATATGCAAGCCGTATGTAGCGTGGCATCTTGCTGGGAAATGGCCCGAGAATGGCGTGCCATGAAGGATAACGCAAACGGCCGCAGGATTTCATCAACATATCGTTGAGCTGTAACAGTTGTACGCAGGATGACTAAGGGTCGTAAGAGATAGCAAGATAGCACCCCACACCACGGGTAATGGTTGTGTATCTGTAGAAAACCCAGACCACACGACCAACCCATAGGCTAATGGTAGCTTTCTGTGTGGCCGGACGGTTGTGTATCTGTGTAAAACAAAAGCTGATTGGGACCACTGGCCCTGGCGCCTTCACGCACATAGCCAATGGTCATCTGCTGAAAGACTGAAACGTGATTCATCGGTGAACACTATGCGATGCCAGTCTGCTGGCAGCCATGGTGCTCGCCTACGACACCACTCCAAACGACTCTGTCCATGTTGTGGGGTTATGGGCAGACGTATTAAAGGCCGTCGTGAACGTAACCCCACCGCAGTCAAGCGCCGTGAAATGGTAGAAAGTACCACGGGTCGTATGGAAGAGACTGTAGCACGTTGAATGGCGGACAATGATGCCGTTGAGTCAGTTCAAACCTGTCGCACAACTATCCGATCTTGCCTCGCATTCGTGCACCTTGGCCTTTCAGAGCCTTCATTCCGTCGATGAATTCCTTGCAGCAAGCATTACTGCCAGCCCCTTTGCACAACAGTGTCCGTTCGGTGCAGGTGAAGAACCTATTACTCAGTATAACCAGCCAGCTTCACGCATCCCGAATATACGACTACGTTCGAATTCGTCTAATTGCTTATAAGGTCTTAGGCAACATCGTAACGGCATTATTGGTTATGTCTTCACGGAACTGCAACGCCGATAGCGAGCGACGATAAACCTTTCACATTTCTAACATGTTTTATAGGATGCTAGTTGTGCAGTTGAAACGCGCGCTATGACCTAAATTAACACTCATTGGCCTTGCAAATTTAAGCATTTGCATACTTGGTATAAAGAAATTTGCATGCGAAATTTCGAGATGATCGGATTATTTTTTAGGGGTGTTTCGTTTTCATTCTTGCAAAAGAGTGTAATTACGTGAAACTAATTGAAGAAAGTAACCAAATTTTGTAAAATGCAATAAACTCCTGATTATCCGCGGAATAGGATGGCGCGATAACCACGGATAAGCGAATTTCGCGGATAATCCGCAAAATAGCTGGAAAAGGACAAAAATCCACACACAAATGCATTTAAACCATTTTTAAGAATCATAATATAGTAGCACATACTTACACATATAGAGTTGTGACTTCATAAACGGTATCCTTAAGTTTTTACAGAAAAGTCGGTTAATTGTTTTTGTTTTTTCGTTTCGATGCTCCTCTTCTTTATTTGCGATTGAAGTTTTTTTAACAGCATCTTGTCGCAAAGTGATGAATCGTCCTGCTCCTCTATGTATTTAATGATTCCATCAATGTGAGTTAGCGCTTCATCATGGCTCATTTTCTTCTGCATCCCTTCTCCCTCATCTTCTTCATCGTTCTCAGCCGAAACCACACCTTTTTCTCCGGCTATAATTTCTTCATCGGTAAGATGTTCGAAGCCTGGATCGTTTGCGTCACAATTGATCCACTCAACGATGTTATCTTCATCCACGTTACTTCCTCCAGGAACAGATTCTGCTAAATTTACCAAATCAGATGCAGTAACTTCTTCGTCTTCTTCTTCCTGTGGAGACTCTAACGTTTTTTCCACATTTGGCAAAATTTTTCTCCAGGACTTTACTAAAGTCGTTATCTTGACCGTATTCCAAGCAGTGTTGATGTCATAAATGCTGTCAAGAATCGTGTAGTCCTTCCAGAAGCCCTGGAGATCGCTCCCCTCTTCAATCCGTTTTTTCAACGAAACCTGACAAACGGCATATTCGTCCATTGTACAGGTTTCGGTGACCTTGGGGGGGAGGGGTAGAAAGGAATAGGAACAATTCGATTGTTGCTCTAAAAATAGATTTTGCATTTGTTGATCATGAAAGGAGTGTTGCTTGTTTATTTCTCTACATTCCGTAAATGATCGTCGCAAAAAAAAAAAAAAAAAAAAAAAAAAAAATCGCGGAAGACCGCGCGTATAATCCGCAAAGCGGATAATCCGCCCGTGGATATTCGGGAGTTTACTGAATAGCGAAATAATCTGTTTTGAATATTTTTACTTTCCCTGTAATACATGGGAATATATTGCAGGGAAAAGTTTAGGGAATCATGCCGAAAATCGCAACTTGAATTTTCGACGGATCTACACTCTACACGTTTCGAGACCTCTAGAATATGCAAAACTATTTTTAGCGTGACGTCTGTGTGTGTCTGTGCAATGTATGTATCCACTCTAACTCAAAAACTAATGGACCGAATTTCATAAAATTTGGTAAGTCTCTTGGGTGCGACTCTGATGCTGATTACTTTTTAGTACGATTCGGGATAAAAGAACTCGCCTTTTCTTCCGAAATGGACCTCAAAAATTGCCTGTATCCACTCTAGTTGAAAAACTAATGGACCGAATTTCACAAAATTTGGTAGATAAGTCGCTTATGGGTTACCCTGCTGCTAATTAGATTTTGGTACTATTCGGAAAAAATAACCTTCCTTTTTTTGCAAAATGGCCCGCAAAAATCGTCAAAATCAAAATTAAAAAACAACGTATGGTCAAATATATCCATTAAATGCTTGTTTTATACGTAATTTTTAACGAAGGAAAAGAATAAGATCAACCCCATTACACTAGGACTAGCCGTTCACGAGATATTTTAGTTTACTCGTATTTTCTCTACACTACCTTTGAAAATAAGTCCATTTACCAAATGAGAACGAAAATTGAATTAAAAGTGAATTAAATTCAATTAAAATAAAAGAACTTGGATATAAGTCTGCAGGGAAAGTCATAAGCTGCCCACATAAGATTTTTACTTTCCCTGTAATACATGGTAATGTATAGAGAAAGTATTGGAATAATTCCGAAACTCACAACTCGAATTTTCGACCGATCTACACGTTTCGAAACCTCTAGAATACGAAAACACTATTTTTAGCATGACGTCTGTGTGTGTGCAATGCATCTGTCTACTCTAACTCAAAAACTAATGGACCGACTTTCATAAAATTTGGTAGGTAAGTCACTTGAGTGTGATCCTGGTTCTGATTAGTTTCTAGTACAATTCGGAATGAAAAAAAACTCGCCTTTTCTTGCGAAATGGACAGTAAAAATTGCCTGCATCCACTCTAGCTGAAAAACTAATGGACTGAATTTCACAAAATTCAGTAGATAAGTCACTTGTGGGTTACCCTAATACGGATTAGATTTTGGTACTATTCGGAAAAAGGTAACCTGCCTTTTTTTGCAAAATGGCCCTCAAGAACCGTCAAAATCTAAAATAAAAAACTACGTATGCTCAAATATATACAATTAATGCTTGTTTTATCCGTAATTTTTAAAGAAGAAAATAATAAGATCAACCCCATTACATTAGGATTAGCCGTTCTCGAGATATTTTAGTTTTTTCGTGTTTTCTCTACGCCACCTTTGAAAATAAGTCCAGTTACCAAGTGAGAACGAAAATTGACTTAAAAGTGAATTAAATTTAATTAAAATAAAGAGAACGTGGATATAAGTCTGCAAGGAAAGTCATGTACTGCCCACATTAGATTTTTTTTTATCCCGAATCGTACTAAAATTTAATCAGCATCAGGGTTCAGCACTAAAGGATAGTTGTTTCGTGTTCTACAGGTCCCCAAAAGTGTGTAGATCCGTCAAAAACTCGAGTTGTGATTTTTGATATGATTTCAATACTTTCCTTATACATTACCATGTATTGCAGGGAAAGTAAAAATCTGATGTGGGCAGCACATGACTTTCCCTGCAGACTCAAATTAATATTTTATTTCTTTAATAATTCATTAGATGGAGTTTAATTAGACAAAATAACACTAAATATTCATTTTCTATTCAATTTGTGTTTTTATTTGGTAATTAGGCATTTTCTCGAAAGATGCGTAACAAAAATGCAAGAAATCTCAAATATCTTGAGAACGGGTTAGTCCTAAAATATAATGGAATGTGTTATATTCTTTTGAGTATAAAATTGCATGTAAAACAAGAATTTAATTGATACATTTGAGCATACGTAGTCCTTTTTTTTAAGATTTTGGCGATTTTTGCGGGTCATTTCGTAAAAAAAGGCAGGTTGTTCTTTTCTGAATCGTACCAAAATCTAATCAGCACCAGAGTATCCTACAAATAACTTATCTACCAAATTTTGTGAAATTTGGACTATTAATATTTTAGCTACAGTGGATACATGAAATTTTTACGGGCCATTTCGCAAAAAAAAAGGCTGGGTCTGATTTTACGAATCGCATCAAAGACTAATCAGCACCAGGGTCATACCTAAGTGACTTACCTACCAAATTTTATGTAATTCGGATGTATAGCGTGATTTAATTTTTTTAAAGTTTGACTTTTACGCGCGAGTGCCGAAGTTGTTGCATTGTTTATTGCAATTACAAATATAAACAAATTTGATCCCAGTTCTACCAAGCCCCGAACAAGCAAGCAAGAGCAAGCAAACGGTAGCCAGCAAAGCGATTGGGCTCTGCTGGTTCATAACACGCAACCAACTTCGAATTTAACAGAAAAATATATTAATATCTACATAATAATTGGCTAATGTATTTGTAGAACCCTCCCAGAACCCTCCCTTTCCAGACCCTCCAGAAGCTCTCGCCCCCCCCCCCCCCCCGTTAAGAAAAGTAAACCTTTTGCACACTTATAAAATCAACCATGAGCTATAGAACATAACGAAGCTGTATTTTAGATTCCCACGCCTCCCTCACCATCCGCTCTCAGGAGAGCAGAGAAAATAGAGTTTAGTAGCTACCAATGCATCTACCATTATTGGTGGACCGGTTTTGCTCTTATTAACATTCAGCTGCACACTATAATCATTACTAATGCAATGGGTAGGGATTATCTAGTAGTTAAGGCATGAAGATCGGACTCGGAAGGCCCGAGTTCGACTGTCCCCGTGTCTACGCGGAGTATGGGCACGTTAAATCTGTAGGTTCGAAAGTCCTTCCGAGAGGATGCTTCAGAAACGGCACCTATCAACAGATCGCGTAAATATGTACTTGGTTATTGCATACTCGTACAATCCCGAGCTCATTTTCCTTTCAAGTTAAAACCGACTGCATCGAATTTCTTTATTTTGTCGGTCACCACAGAAGTCCATAAAATTGCGGCACGTTTGAAATTTTATCCCGAACAGTGCAATAATGTTCAAAGAATGCAAGTATTACTATTCAGCTCGGCCAGTTTAGCTTGTTTGTAGGAACTCTAATTGCTGAACGCTTACTGCAGTTGACATTGATCGATTTATCTATAGAAAATCTTGATCAGTTAAAGATGGTCGGTTGCAAAAAAAAAAAAAATGTCATGGTTACTGCTGATGATCACAAAAAATGGCGCTCAATAATCTGGAAGGAAAACGTTTAAAATTTGCTGTTGATAATAGCCTTAAGTGAACATTATTGCTTCATTTTATTTTGATGTTTGTGGATGAGTATCACTCTTCAACTCAATCGATTGACTCGTTTGTACGGGCTCTAACGTTTTAAAGCAAACTCCAGGCGACACCAAACATCCCAGTTCGAATATGAGTATATAATTATCTGACAGCTTGTAAAGAACCTTGCTGTCCCAACCGGGAATCGAACCCTGGATCTTCGAACTAGCCAGCCGACGCTCTACCGTTGAACTACTGGGACGAAATTTCAAGCTCTTATTGTCAAAGTGGACTCGGTTAGCTAATGGTTTATATAAAAATAGGTTCAGGCTATAGATTTGTATAAAAATGCAAAGTGTGACCTAGAATTTTCTAATTTCTGATAGTTTGCAAAAAGAAGGTCCATTCCTTTCAGCAAATAAACTGGCTTTATAAATTGACGAAAAAAGAAACATTTTAATCTTAAGGGCCAGAAATGAAAAAATTATCTTTGTTTTATTAAGAGCAGAATACTGCTCCTAATAAGAAGAGAAGAAACGTAGTCTACAAAGAGAGCTGTTGTTTAATTGTAAAATTATTATTATCTGTATAAACAAAATTGTAAGTTGTGTTCCTATCTGTCTGTCAAATAACTCAGCCCGGGGAAACTCATCTCTTTCCGTATCTATTATCTCCTTATATTTATTACTCTTTCCTTATATAATATTTCTCACAAAGAGAAATATTATAAAATTTCATAAACAGAGACTCAAAATATTAACCGAGCTCGACGAATCGATAAACAAGAGGGTAAATCGTTCTTTGTTCCGAATGAGTTTCTTTTTTTTTTTCACATTTTTTCGGGAATATTAAAAATCTGTATAAATAAAACTATCAACTTCATCAAAAATCCGTCCTCTAAAGGTCCTTTGAAAAACTGTCTGTCTATCATTTAAAAAAAACTAAGTTCTAAATTCATTTTTGAATAAGAAGATAAAATTTCCGCACACATTTCTTTTTACCCATCAAAAATGAGGTGTTTTACAAATATTTAAGAATCTCAAATTTTTCGAATTTTTGCTCTTAGTCCGCTTCTTTGGCTCGATACTTACGTTTAAAAAAATACTTGTACTTCTTGAGCGAGTAGGGGCTTTGCAATTCGGTTTACATACATACATACATATCGCGATCGCAATAATACATAAGATTTAAAAAAAGGGCTCTAAATATTAAAAGTTTACCACAAATTATTAATTAAACTTCTTTGCGTTATTTATTAGATACGAAGAACGGGTATACAGCTAGTACTGTATAATAGCAGAAAAACGGCAAATAATAATGATAATAATTGGGCAATTAATCGAAACGACCTCTCTGTTACGGTCTAATAAAATATGACAGTATGAAAGAAGGTCATCTCGCTATATCACTTACGCTACCCCAATAAAGTTCTATTTCTTTTCTTATCTGTCAATAACTCTTAAGGGCAGATTAGTAAGCCATTTAGAGGATGTTTACCCTTTTTAATCTTCTCGAACTTTTTCTACTTGTGACAAACTAAAACTAAATTAAAATACAGTGAAACCTATTTCTAACGATATTCTAAGCACCGTGAAAAAAATATAGTTATAAAGAAGGTACACCTAAAACATTTTATAGGGGTAGATATTTCAATATATGGATGTAGGATTTTTACTAATATCATGTTAAATTTGGATTTTTAAATAATAATACTAATTAATAATGTAGTAGATGAATATAAATAATAATGTAATTCCAATTTGAAAATTTAACACATGTATTTTAATTGAATTTCTGTTAATCTAAAAATATGATGTGAGCAGCGCATAACATAAGTACATAATACAGGTACTTACATAATACAAGTCCTTGACTTCTTTCAATGCGAAATAACGATGGACAAGATCTGCGGCAAGATGTTTTCAACGTGGGAAAGTGCACGAACATTTGTGACTTTTCTGGATCGTATAAAATTATTTTAAAGTTGTTAACTTATATTTCGCGCAAATATAACTTGACAATTGAAAATATTGCTTACATCTGCTAAGCAATATACTCTATTATATTATATTAAAATACGTTAAATATTAATGTATTAATATTTATTAATATATATAATGTATAAATATTAAATATTAATTTGTCAATTTTGCTTCATTTTTAACACTTTACAACAAAGTTGAAAAGTGTTTATGACTTTGTTCATTCTGTCTGTCTGTCTGTCTGTCTGTCTGTCTGTCTGTCCGTTAGCACGATAACTGCCGTAAAAATGACTTAATCAAAATGAAATTTTAGTATGTTGTTCAGACGGTCTATAGGACCTATGGGAATATAAATGAATAATATCACCCATTTAGTTTTGGATTGAACCCGGGTTGAAAAAATGGAATACATTGAGCCCTATGGGACCTAATTTTTCAAGCATTTTTTAAGCGGATTTAAAATTCACAAATTGCTTCGAAAATTTTAGGCAATATTCAAATTGTTCCGTAAAATATATAAAAAAAAATTCAGCGAAATATATTCAGTTGTTTTTTAAATAAAAATTAAAATAATAATAACACCTCTTATATTAAGCGATCACGTGTCCATGATATGAAACGATCACATGACCCACTTCAAAATGATATATGGCATCCATCTTGTGTCAAAATCGTGATTTTTAAAGTTCTTTTTAATTTATATTGAGTGTTGTATCCGTCCTAAAATTACTTTATTTTTGCCTAAATTCTGTGCATCTACATACTGAAACAACGCAATGACAATATATTTCAGTTTAAATGCTCTTCCAAATTTGATTATTTCTACTATTAAGCCTATTTTTCACCTATGTAAAATGTAAACAGCAAAATATGTAGAATGAGTTGTATTAGAATCGCTGTAATTCTTTAACACAAAATCATTTAGTCCATGGAGTCTGCTTAGCTGATATGAATTCATTGATTTTAGAAAGAGAAGGACGATATTTTTCGATGAAGTTTTACGCATAGAGTTTACTTACTTGCAACTCAATGGTCTTAATTTTTAAATAAAATAAATTGTTATAGTATTGTGATGAATTACATGAATGGGGGAATTATTTATGAATGAAATGTTGCTTTTATAGAGAGAGCCGGGCGTGTTATTTTTTTATGACGTCATTTGAATGGATTTCAGTTGTTTTCGATGAAGTTTTCAAATATAATAAATTATCGTAGTATTATGATAATTCTAAAATTATTGCCGAGGAATGTATAACATTTAAGAGATGTTTAAACCAGGCAATTTATACTTTAATGCCGTCATTTGAATGAAGTTAATTTTTTTCGATGAAGGTTTAAGGTTTCAAATATAATAAATTAATGTAGTATTGTGATAAGTTTTAAAATATTACCGAGGAATGTATTGCATTTTAGACATGTTTAAATAAAATTGCATTGAAGTTGTAAAGTGTTTCATAATCAATGCTTTAAGCATGATTGATCTTTCTTGTTTTAACTTTAATCTCATTTTTCCCAATTTGCGGCATTTTCGTCAATTTAGCACCATGTTAAAAAAGTTTCTGATATGTTGGCGATATTTCGCCAAATTAGTCACCAAATTTGTAGCTTAGAGTTACATAATGGATGCTATTTACTTCTGTTCATTTTTATGCACATTTTTAAACATATTTATTTATAAAACCTGTAATATTTCGAGAACGGTTCAAGCTATCGTTCTAAAGTTTCTGTTATTCGTTAATAGAAAATTACGTATAAAATGATTATTACATTATTAAATGTCCCGATTTCTTTTTATGATTGTCTCAAAAGTTCATTCGAAAATTTGGAAGTCTTCCAAACGTTCGATTGCGTTTATTATCAATAGGACTACAGTATTCACGGATTATAATTATCGTACAAAATTACGTTCGAATGACTCCATTCGTTCGTGATACAACACACACACACACACACACATCACCTCCAAAACGTTCAATTCGAATTTAGATATGCTTGACACGTACTCTTCCTTCGAAAATTTGCATTCAAATTTTCGACCCTGTCACAATATTTTCTTTATACATTATACTATGTATGCAGGAAAATTAAAAAATGCATGTAAATATAAAAAATGGGAAGAATTAAGTTTGTTTTATTCAACAGTAAAAATGTATTAATACATATAAACAGAAACAAAATTCCTACTGTACATTCAAGTTATAAGTGCGTTAAACAGAATCCGGATCATTAAATACAAACAAACATTTTCTTTAATCAACAAGCTTAGGGTATTTTTACTTTCCCTATATACATAGTATAATATATAAGGAAAGTATTGTGATGGAATCAAAAATTCGAATTCAAGTTTTCGACGGAAGAGCACGTTTCAAGCATCCTTGAACTCGAATCGAACGTTTTCGATGGAATGTGATGCGGTATGTGTGTGTGTGTGGAAACGATATCTCCTGAGCGAATGCAGCACTTCGAATTTGATACAAAAGTCACACTCAGTGAATATTGGAAACCTGTAGATCTTAAAAGCAATCGAATGTTCGGAAGGCTCCCAAATTTTCGAATGAAATTTTGAAAAATCATCAAAAAATCACAACCTTCAATAATGTTACCTAACTAATCACTTTTTAAGTAATTTTTATCAGGAAACACTTCACGGAACTTTTAGAACTCTAACATGAACCGTTCTTGAGATATTTCACTTTTTTCCAAATAAATTTAACAAAAAGAATTACATAAAATTAAAAAAAGTATTATCAGTTGTAAAATATGTTAACTTTTCATATATGTGCCGATTGTTTGTTGTGCCGTATTGATTTAGTTAATTACTTATCTTAAAAAAGGGGAACTCTACATCATTTAACTTATTAACTACAGCCATTAGTAGTTTGGGTTAGTACATTGCTTTGGTGGCCGCAAAACACACCTAAATTTTTGCATAACGGGATACTACGTAATATATATATATATATATATATATATCTTATAGACATTCAAAAGTAAGATCTAAGGGTAAATAGAACAGTCTTCAATTTATTTAACACACATCATCAGTGTTACATCATTATTTTTAATATTACAAATTCTATCATTCTTCTTCAGACACTTAATTAATTAACTAGCGAGATGTAATGCCAGACTTAGTAATATTCGGTTGGAACACTGGGTGGGACGCATTCATTAGCATTTTTTTAATAAAACACAATTTTGATATTATCCTCATATAATTAAAAATGTACCTGACAATATTCTTTCACATCTTGGGAGAATCCTCGGGTTTTTCACCTTCTCAACACCAGATGAATCTGAGAGCTTATCACACACAATTTACAAAACTGTTATACTGCCTTGCTCTACAAAAATGTCCAACTTCACAGACTGACTGGACTCCAACTGCTCACCAACTTCGAGCAACAAGCAACTTTCTTGACCCCCAGCTTGACCTCATATATATGCCTTCCTTCCGTTGGACGGTCTACGTGCTGGTATGTAAACATGAGGGCTGATCCACAGACATGGGGCGTGGTATGTAAGACATGGGACCACCTGTATGTTACCGCCACTGTGCTTAGGGTGGGGATATTCATTCCCCCCGCATTCCTTGCTCCCTCATTTCTTAATCCTTCCAAATCTTTAATATTTTACATTTCTGGCATTACATGTAATATTAAATTTGTTAGCATCATTCTCGTGGATCAAGTTTGTTCCACTCAAGAGAGAAGATACTTTGAGTAACAGTTTTGTATCTTGATGCCTAGCAATTCAGCAACAATAATTTATATATACGAAATGCTCTTCTCGCCGTCTATCGTTTGGCGATAAATTTGAAAAACTTGTCTACTAATTAAGCAAATCTGGAGTAAAATGTCGCAAACTTGGCGATATTTCGCCCCAGATTGACGAAAATATAGTTAAAATCGTAAAAATAACACTAAGTTAACGGAAAGGACGCCAAATTGATACATTTATTACCAAAATATTTAATATATGGACACCATTGCTTATTACGGATGCTATCGATATTGATAAATGTCAATTTAAAGTTCCGTGAAACATAAGTTTCTTGGGTACTTAGAAATAATTTTGCATGTTGTCATCCGGAAAAGCACCTAATGTACAATTCAGTATTAAAAACATTGTGTAGTAGATCTTATACATCCTTTTTCCACTGTGAAAGAAGTAAATTCATTGCATTATATAGGGAAAGTCATGTACTATCCACATCAGATTTTCGTTTGCTTGATTTTTACAAAGAATACTCCGGCTATATACATTTTTCAAACCATTTAGCGAATTTAGATATACATCTGAAACATTCGGTAGTATAAGAATGAAATTCTATGAATGTTTCAATGTGACAATTAATGTTTAATGTAACATATACAGACATTAAGTTAGGGGATGATTCCGTAGAAAAAGCTGCTTTTGTGTAAGACGTTCTTCGGTATTAATACCGAAGAACGTCAAAAACCCTATTACAGTCCTTTTCAAACTGGGTATCGCCTAAAGTTTTATAGGGTGTCACGAACTCACTGATAAATAAATATTTTTGGGAGTTAAAACACCAAGAAGATGAATTGGATATATTCTGGATTTCACTACAAAAAGACTTTCCGCACCTGGCTGAAAGGGCTCTTGTGGTTTTGTTGCGGCTTCGGCTTGCATCATATAAGGCCTGCATTATATTTGGCTTGCATCATATAAGTCATATTCACAAGTGGCGTTCCTCAGGAAGCCGCCACACTCGTCCACGGCTGTCATTCCTCCGCAGGCAGAAGCGAGATTCATCCTTAAACAATGCCCGATGCCATTCATTCGTCCAGTTGCGATGACGACGACACCACGCCAGACGTAAATGGTTACCTTACACCTTTCTGGTAGGTCGGACTGTCTGGGTCTCAAATCAAACAAACCACGCCAGACGTGCATCTCTGTGTTGAGCGTTTAATGGCACTCCAGTGGCTGGCCGCCGTGCGCGCAGCTGTACTTCATGCAACCTATTGCGAATGGTTTGTGCGCACGCAAGGGCAACCGTTGGTGGCGGCTGGCTGTTTCGGATGTCACTTGCCGTTGCGAACGGGTCTCGACAAGCCGTTCGGCGAATCTGCCGATCTATGCACTCTGTCGAGCACCTGTTCGATACACTCCCTCTTCGACGTATTCTCTGATGCTCCTGTGCCCATCGTGTCATATATTGCTGAATGGTACTCACGTCGTGTCCGACACGCATGGCAATTGCACGCATCGACAAACTCATGCCACGCAGCTATAGGAAATGGTCTCGTTCCCCAGACGTTAACTGGTGCTATACAGCTCGCTGACATCTTCGCGGCATCACTTCTTCATTTTTTCGAAAGTTCGGCTGCTGCAAATCGTCGCTGATACCATTTACGGGACAATCCGTCTTCTGGTCTTTATCACCCGAAACTGGGTGTCACGTGATCTAATACGTACAAAAACTTTATTAATTGCATATGACTCTCTCTTCTACTCTTCTACCGGTACTGTGATTTGTGTATGGCTATGTTCATTCCTTCATGGTGTTGCAATTTCACTTTTTATGAGTGAAATTATATATATATATATATATGTGTGTGTGTGTAATATTGAATAGTCCAAGGAAGACGACTTGAAGGACGACTTGACCAAGGACGACTTGAATAGTCCAAGGAAGATACAATTTAAGTTATAAAAGTCTATTTTATTCGATGCTACTAGGAATAAAGATAATTACATATTCTGGATGACTCCTGATCGTCGACCAGTTCTAACCAAATCTGTGTGCCGTCTGCGTAGTTCTTTACAAGTGCAAAATAGGGGGAGGGAGGATATAAAGCATGTGACTGCTATCTTAGCGGTTAAAAATGTGATTGGGAATGCAATTTCAATGAAAACGTTTACATAGGGTTAAGTTTTGTGATCATATATGGTAGGATCGAGTTAGCGTCTGCAGACGTGTTAATATTAGTGGCGTGGGATAAAATTTAATGTAGTTGCAGTATGTGCTGGACATGAGATAGGAATTTAGAATAATAAGATAACTGTGAAAGAAAAGGGCGCGTTATAGGAAAAGGCTTAAAATTTATGTATCATTATATATATATATATATATATATATATATATATATATATATATATATATATATATATATATATATATATATATATATGCTATCCGACATAGGAAATGCAACACCATGAAGCTTTGGCCGTATAATTATGCAAATTGCGTGACAAACGCAGCTGGCCGATGTATACAAATGATCTGAAATGCAAATGGATCACGTGATTAGAGCGCAGGTTGAAAGGGATGGAGACGGCAAACGAGCCAACAGTTGTTACTGTCTGTTGCCTACGTAAACCCGTTTTCCGAGTTGTTTTTCGTTTCAGAAAACACGTGTTGTTGAAGAGATACCTGGCTGACGTCCATTTCAGCATTTGGACGATTGTGCGGGGGAATTCATTTTAGGCCTACGTACGACTGGGTGGCTGTACCGGGTATCGCCGCTGAAACACGCGTAGATGCGTCCACTGTGCAAAGGATTTGGAGGAGATAGATTGAAGAAGGAGATGTGAATCGTCGTAGTGGTACAGGTCTATCCAGATGTACGACAGCACGCGTTGGTCGACGCATTCGAAGGCATGCGGTCCCACAAACGACGACTGTCGACATTCTGCAGAATTTGCATGATACATTGGAGTGTACAATTGCAAGGTACAATATCAGCGAGAATAAATTCTCGACGATTGGCCGAAAGCGTCTAGCACTCAAACATGAAAATTGCCATTGACGACAAGACATCGACGTGAGAGATTTCAATGATGTCGGACCCGAGTCTCTTGGGCGACTGAATGAGACAGGCTAGTGTTCAGCGAAGAGTCTCGGTTCTGTTTGTCGAATGACAGTAGCCGTGTGAGATTCTAGGGGTGAAGGGGAAACAGATCCAACCCTGCTGCGACTGTTGAACGCCATACTGCTCGACAATGCGACATTATAGTTTGCGGTGCCATCAACTTCGATAGCCGGTCATCTCTGGTGCATATCAGAGGCATAGTGACGGCACAACGATATGTGGGTGAGGTACTGCAGCCGATTGCACTGCTCTGCCTTCAGAGGTTGCAAAATTCTGTTTTCAAACAAGATAACGCGCGACCGCACACGGCAACCATCAGCAAACAAGCCTTGCAACGTATCCAGGTGCTTCTTTTGCCTCCGCTGTCTCCAGATATCTCACCCATCGAGCATGTATGGGATGTGATTGACAGTCTTTTGACGGCCACCCCCGCCTCAAACATAGGACGATCTGTGGAAGATGGTTGAAGGTATATGGTCATCCATCTCTCAAAAAACTTTCCGAACGCTCATTGCACTGTTCTTCGAAGGGTTGCTGCTTGTATCGCCGCAAGAGGTGGTCCTACAGCCTATTGATCACCCTGTGTATGCCATTACTGTACTGCATTATCCTTCTGGAATTAACATCACTTATTTATATATGCCATCTCTGTCCATGTGTCCTTTTTCATCAAACTCTATTCGCTCTTTCATGGTGGTGCATTTTCTGTGTCGGGTAGTATATATATATATATATATATACGAGAGTGATACTGACATTTTTTAGATACGGCTAAGTGGTACAAGTTAAACTTTCCAACTCTTTGGAGTGTTCAAAGTACTCCTCTCCAACATCAATGCACTTTTGAAGGCAAATTTTCCAAAGATTAAATGCTTCAAGCCATACATTTCTTGGAATCGATGAAAAATATGCTTTTATAGCCTCATCAATCTCATCTTTGGAATGAAAACGACGCCCACTTAAATTTTTTTATAGATTAAAAATTAGCCAAAAGTCACACATAGCAAGATCAGGAGAATAAGGTGAATGTTCTATAACTTTGATGTTTTTTGTTCAAGAAATTTGACTGTCATTATTGCTGAATGAGAAGATGCATTGTCATGGTGAAACATGAGTCCCCCTAACATTGATTTCCTGAAGAATTTCTGGAAGACACTTAGTGGTGTACCAGTTAGCTGTAACTGTCTTCTGTCCCTCTACCTTTATGGCTTTGACCAGACCTGTACTTCTGAAAAGCACGACATACATTACTTTTTTCCTTGCTAGTTGTCTTTTCATCATTGTTGGTTTGGGGTCATCTTCAAAGATCCATACTTTACTTTCTTGAAGTGTTGGAACGTCAAAAAACGATATGTAAGTTTCGTCATCAGTTATGATTTTAGAAATAATGCGGTGTCCACCATCACATTAAGTAATTTTAGGGTTTATTTACTGATTTTGACAGGCTCCGCTTTTTGGTGTTCCGTTAAATTATGGGGGACCCAACGACAAACTAATTTTTTCATATGCAGCTCTTCATGAATAATTTTATGTATAGCTGCGGATCCAATGTTAAGTTCCATTTGTATCATTTGGTAGGTACAGCGATTATAATCGATTAACATTTTTCGAATGGCTGACACATTTTCTGGGACTACAGCTGACAAAGATCTTCCTGTGTGTTTTTCATCAAGGAGATAATTTCGACCTCTTCTAAACTCTGTAAACCATCTGAATACAGTGGAACGAGATGGAGCATCATTCCCATATGCTAATTGTACACGTTGAAGACATTCTTCGTGATTTAGATCCACTTTAAAATCATAGCTTGATAATGCTGTCGCGTCAACTTCATTTTCTTTTCTTTCAAAATTTATTCTACAATGGCTAAATTGTAATTATTGCCAACAATTATCGTCTGCGGGCATAAAAGAGTTCAAATTTAAATATCCGATAATATCCGATTTAAATATTTTTTTCTAGCGCATATTGTCTGCCCCTCTCTCAAGAATTTCAATGTGACCCTCGTATATATACATATATTTACAAACTTTCAGCTATGCCTCGAGAATTGATAGACACACAGAATATTTTTTATACCACTATGCACAAAAAATATATTCTAAGTTTTCTTAATTGACTCTATGGGTGTACAATCAACCATTTTTGATATTTTAATTTATAATTACAGCAGACAATTTTTTTATTCAATTTTACCACAGAATTTATTTATAGTTTTTGATTTTGTCATGGTAACTATGGTAACCAAGTTACGTTTCAAATACCGAAATAGTTTGTTGCACGGAATTAAAATAACGGGTTTGTTGGCAATTCTTCAAATCAAACTATTGAAAAATAACATTATAATTAATTGATTTTTAGTTTAAAATTTCTAAAGAAAATAATATGGCAAATTATATTGGAAATGTGGCAACATGCAGGGATTGGAAATGAAATAATGTTTACATAAAACAATTTCCATGTTGATAGAACTACAAAATATGCGCCATTTTTATGCACTCATTTAAAACCGTTATGCACTATTTAAAACAGTGATATTCAGAACTTTTATTAAATGTACAGGTATCAAATTTAGTTATCACTAACCATTTTGCCGGCAAGAAACGTGGGTTGAAATTACTAATTTAACATATTCCCTAGATGATTGCCTGTGTATTATTCCTAAATCGAATGCAAATCAGCTTGTGCAGATGTCATAAGCAGTTAGAATCCCTGTGGGACTTCTTGAAGTTCGGCATATCGTGCTTATAAATGCAATCGCTAGAACACAGTAAATCTCATGCCATGAAGTTTGTGAAGTTCTGCAATTAATCATGTCTCGTGAATCGTAAGAGCAACTAGTATCAGTTTCAAACTTTGTAACAGGTCGATTATAACTGAGACATTGATTTAATAACGCGACTGATAGTAACGAATGAAGTGTATAAGAGAATCCATAGAAGATGGATTGGAGTTGCGTAGCTGCTGTCTAAGTGGTCGCAATTCAGAAAACCCAGTGGTGGATAATTGTTATTTTTTCACTAATTCTCTGTAAAAATTTTGAACCAAAAATATGGGCACCATTGTCATGATCCGTTGTTGAAATATTATAAATTTTTATTTCTTACGAGTAATTAGATATCTTTCGAAATAATCAAGAGAATTACACTAAATTCAGTGGTTTTAAGCCCGATATTATGTAGTAAAAGCCCTTATCTCCCTCCGTCTGTCTATCTGTCTGTTTGTCTTTTCCACATGGTGACAAGTTAGGCTACAATTTGACCGAAAAATTTGAAGCAATACCCCCACTTAAAAATTCACAGAAAATTAAAAAATAAAGTAATTATACTTTTATTAGAATGCTAAGATATCACTCCATATTCAAGCCAAAGATTAGAATCGCGCAAATATTCAATTTTCTGATGATACAAAATAAAAAGGAAACTGCCTATAATAAGAATATTTTCAAGTAATTAAAAATAAAAATTAAAAAAATGAAAGAATTGGGAATACGGTTCAAAACTCGATGGAAAGAGCATTCTGCGATCTTTTCGATGGTATCAAAAAGGAGACTCTGGAATAATATCTTCTATCGCTAAAGAACCAATTTGTGTGAAAATCGCTCAAAATTGCGCTTCAACATAAAATAATTAAAAAAACTAATTCAAATTTATAAAAATTCTCACTAAAGTACATCGTCTCACAAATTCAGCTACCCCTGTACCCAATTTATTGGTTGTCAGTAGCTTTGATTTTTTCCGCTACACGAAACACCCACAGACATTAATTAAATCAATGTCTAATTAATATTAATGTTTAATTAAATTAGATTAATTAAATATTACGGTCATCCAAAGTAACGCCGAGTATTTCTGTTAATGAATGCATAAGAGAAAGTCGAGTGGAGATTTCCACACTGGATATAACTTTCATACGAAATGTTACTATTGATGTCATTGCAGTCCATCTCATTCAATCTGACTTTTTATCCCCAATAAAATGCAAATCATACTTATATGCCCAAACAAAGAATCTGAATTCTAGCTTCGCAATAAATGTACACTAAATAGAAGAGTTGACAGATGACTTTTGCTATGAGGGGGAGAGACTGTACAAAGGAAGCCGTTATACAGATATTCTGTCAGTGGAGATGGAGAGAAATGGTTACTTTGTATACAATGGAATAAATGGGCAGTGGTCACGTGATATTTGCTGAGAGGGGCGAGAGCGAAATGCATCAAGCAGAATAAATTGACGCTATTGAAAGATCTCTGTATAAGTTGGATTGGTGCTTGTTAGGAGTTGAGGTGCATATTTCAGAAAATATATATAATGGGAAATTTCTGATGCTTTTTAGAGAAATGGACTGATTAAGATTTCCAAGGCTGAACACTGACAAACCTTACGAACAATGACAAAATGTGCATTGTTCGTAAAAAATATCAAACAACATAATTTCGAGTGTGATTATCGTTTGCCGAACGGCAACAAGCATATGCGCATGTTCGACGATTTTGGTTTATTTACGTTATTTGCTTTTAATAAAATGAGAAATTACGTTATTTTAAAATACATTGTTGCAATATAAATACTTCAGGTAATAGTTTTGATTTTTGACGCCTAAAAATTCGCCAATAGTTATTTATATACTATATAAAAAAACGCTCTTCTCCCCGTTTGTCTATAACGCTTGATGATAAATGTGGCGAACCCGGGGACTCATTTATCTCAAACTTGGATATATTTTGCCCAAGATTGACAAAAACAACGTCAAAATTGAAAAAAATGATTTTAAATTAACAAAAATGACGCGAAATTGATGAATCATTTATTAAAATATTTTAATGTATGGACTATATACATATACGGTGAACATATTTTCTGGAAGAAAATAAAGAACAAATTTTGATGGATATATACATTGCACAGACGCCACGCTAAAAATAGTTTTTCATTTTCTAAAGGTCCCAAAACGTGTAGATTCGTTGAAAACTCGAGTTGCAATTTTCGACATCATTCCAATACTTTCCCTACACATTATCGTATATTGTAGGGAAAGTAACAACTTCCCATATAAAGTGTATCAGGTGTCTATAACTATATTACCTTCCCTACAACACTTGGTAATGTTTAGGGAAAGTATTGGAATCGTGTCGAAAATCGCAACTCGAGTTTTCAACGGATCTACACGTTTCCAGTATTCTAGAACACGAAAAAACTATTATTAGCATGACGTCTGTATGTGAGAGAGAGAAAGAGGGGGGCGGGTCCGTCTGTGTAATGTATGTATCCACTCTAGCTTAAAAACTAATAAACTAATTGACCAAATTTCACAAAATTTGGTAGATATGTCACTTGTGGGTTACCGTGGTACTGATTAGATTTTGATACAATTCGGAAAAAAAAGAATTTTTTTTTTGCTTGCGAAATGGCCCGCAAAAATCGTTAAAATCTAAAATAAAAGACTACATATGCTCAAATGTATCGATTAAATTCTTGTTTTATATGTAATTTTTGTCGAGGAAAATCAACCCTATTACTCTAAGATGGACCATACTCAAGAAATTTAAGATTTTTGGATTTTGAGGAGCTGAAGAAGTTTTCCACTGTACTTAAATAACTATTTGATGAAATCCCTTAAAATGTAGTAGTTTTGTCCCAATGGGGTTATCCGGATGTTGATTAGATTTTGGCATGATTCGGAAAAACATAACTGACTTTTTATTTTTGCGAAATGATGAACAAAGATCGCTAAAATATGTTATAAATGACTAAAATTTCTGAAATACATTAATTATATATTTGTTCTTCGTGTATTTTTTGACAACAAAGCGAATAAGACCGATCCCATGACTCTAGGATAAACCCGTTCTTCAGATATTATTTTTTTTTTTAGAATTTTGAGGGGTTGAAGACTTTTTAAAATGCATTAAGCTGCCAAATGAAACGAAGATGCTTTGAAAATGAAAATTGGATATAATATCAGAAAAATATCCATGTTACTTTCTGCAATTTAGCGCATCATGAAATAAATAAATAAGAAAATGAATTTTAACTGTAGCGAAAGTCATGTGCTGCCCACACCAGTTTCTTTTTTTCTCCTAGAATATTGTTACAAACAGGTGTACATTATACTCTATGTGAGTGAAGTAATAAGCATAAAAAAATTGGCAATACGTGAAAGAGATTTCAAAATCCCAATTTAAAATATCTTATGCCTCATGCAATGGATGTTCTTATGTAAGAAAATGAAAGAATTCTTTGAAGATTTCTACACGTGTTTCATAGACTGTACAAATCGTTTCTCCTCCCGAAACGTCCTTTGGCAGTAAAACACGTTTTACAGATGGCGGTGATGTTATCTCGTAATGTTTTGAAGCACCAATCGATATGCGTATTAAATGATTTTACAGCACTTCAGCGCTTAAAAAATTTAACTCTGAAAAATATCGAATAAACAAGGTTGCCGCTCTCCATTAGATATGAAATTCCCTGACTTTTCAAGACAAATTCCAAGTTTATTAAAAAGCAGCGCAATAAATTACTGAATTTACCTAGGCTTCACATGTGCCTATTCTCCATATTAATATTTACTCACCCAATTGAAAATTTGTTATTTGACGCACATATGCAACTAAATAATTTATATACTATACTTGTATATAAAATATTCAAATTTAATTAACATTATAACTAAACAAATATAATATGCATACATTAGTCTTCATTACTGAACAAAAAATAAATTTAAAAATCCTTAAGAAAACAGAATATGTTTAGCTTAAACTAAATTTAGTTATTTATTTTTATTTTTTAGCCTGTTCTAACTCAGACTTTCATAATTTCTTCCTAAAACATGAAAAATAAAGAATATTTGACATGCTTTTTATTTTTTGGAAGTACATAATAAAAAATGTAATGTGTCTGCACTCAAATTTAGCCTAAAATTAGCCCCATATTTTCTAACATTACAGAATATACATTTTGGCATATAATTATTAAGAGGAACAAATAATATTGCTCTTTCATTACAGATAATATTAAATTCTTCTAAATAAACTGTCAAATTCCTCTGGGAAAATTGAATTGTGCAATGACACTATTTATGTAAAAATTATTAAAATATTAACCTTAATAATTTCCCAAAATGTGAAAATAAGCTAGTTTAGTTACTTTATCAATTAATATTTAGAGGATGGAGATGGATAAAAAAGACTGAATGTGTCAAAATAATTGAAAAATTAACATGAATAATAAACCAAAATATAAAGATAAGCAAGTTTTGTCAATTTAATGTGCAATAATTAGACATGGAAATGGGTGGGAAAATATACTATTCAATGCTCGGCAATGCAGGCGATACCACCTGAATTACGTAATCCCACTATTTATGAAAAAGTAATTAAAGAAATAGCCTTAATAATTAACCAAAATGTGAAAATAAGCTAATTTAGTTCATATAATTCCTAATATTTAGAGGATGGGGATAGATGGAAAGCAAGGACTGGGGCACAGGAATGACCAGAGTGGCGACGCAAGCTGAAAACCTTATGTGCCACTAGACACGATGAGTGGTGATGATGATGATGGAAAAGGCTACTTGTGGATTCTCAAGACTACACGAGAATTTTCGAATTGCGCAATCGTACTAAATGTATCAAAATAATTAAAAAATTAACATGACTAATAAACCTAAATATGAAAATAAATAAGTTTTGTCAGTTTAATGTGCAATAGTTACAAGATGGAGATAAAGGGAAAAAGAAGAAAAAAAATAGGTATTTCTCGTAATTTTACAGGTATTTTCCGTAGTCCGTAATTTTGTTCAAAAATCCATAAGAATTACGAAAAATCCGTAATGGTTGGCGTTTTTGTAAATATTTATATATTTTAATCTCATTATGACAGTGAATAATATACTTCACAAAAATATTAATATAATTACAGAAAGAAACAAGGATGCTAGCAGATTACAATCCGTAGGATTCATAGCAAAATGAAATCAAGACTCATACCTTTATTTCACTGGAAAAGTTTTATTTAAAAAAAATTAAAAAACTGGGAATTAAGTTTTAAATTAGAAAAATAAGAAGATATTAACCAAATCGTTAATCACAAACAAAACTCTTGCTTTTCTCCTATGTTTCAATTTCACTGATACAATGTAAACTCTTAGTGTTTAATGCTATTTTGATCAATTGATGACAACATCGCTCCCGCAAATGAGGAACATAATGGAACTCTAGTCCCAATAACTTATTTGTAAATATTGGTTTTACAGCAAAAATTCTTAAAGAGCCAAACTGAAATTCTTACTCCAAACAGACATCTAACAAAAAATAATTAAGAAAAGTTTGAACTTTGGAGAGAAAAAGAAGCTTATAATAATTTATTTATTTAAGAAGAATAGCATTATTCAACAATCTACTACCAGTCTCTTTGTTTATTTATTTATTTTTTTTCAGAAGAGGCTTTTAACCTCTCCGGAATGGAGAATATTTTGCTTCATTCGTTTCTACTTTTGATTCTGCTAATGAAGTGTCGATTTTGGAAGAAAAGAAACAAAAACATTCACAGTCGCTAGTATTTTGACTGTATTTCTCAGACTCGCGATTAACAGCTATTTCTATTAACTTATTTTGGGCATTTAAACAATAGCAAAAACACTTTGAGGGGTTTGAAAAACAATTATCTATAATTAGGCCAGCCACTCGCAATTTGACAAATACGTTCGTTTGTTTACTCGCCATATGAAACATTGTATCGTAATTTGGATCAATGACGATCGGCAGCAAGAACCTTGACCACAACTCAACAAATTAAAAACAAGGAGGCGCCAATCAGCGCTTTAGGGTTGCAAATGTATGAACTTCTGTGTAAAAAAAAAAGCATCCAGCAGTGGCGAACATCGCGAATTCTATTTGCGTTATTTAAAAAACCCCAGGTTTCTCATGAAATTCCCTGACTTTTCAATACTTTCCCTAGCTGTTTTCAAATTCAATGACTTCTCCCGGTTTCCAGGTTGAGTGGCAACCCTGAGATGTGTCCAACGCAAACCTTTTCCTATAGATTAACTTAGATAATAACACAGATTAAAATGTTCTACTGGACTAAGCTGTGTACGAAATTTCAGATCTTTAGAAATTAGAAAAGTATGTTAAACTCAAAAATACCATCAAAGAAGTTGAAACAGACAGACAACTATATCGATCATGACGAATTCAATGAAAGATTTTAAATAACGAAACATCATACAAAAACTTTTTCTTCTGGTTTCGAGAGAATAAAATATCAAACAACACTCTCAGAGTCGTGCAAGAGACATACTGAGGGAAATAACCAAATTTTTTAAAGTAGACATAACGAAGAAATCTGTTTCGAATCTTTTCAACCCCATAATTTGCATTATAATAGCAAAGCATTATAATGTATATCCCAAATAATCGACCCATACACAGATCTAACCAATTCGTTCAAAAGCATGATAATACATTTATTATCCGCAAAAATACCTAGTTAGGCAACAAATGATACCAAGACTTTTATAGTCCCTTTCAGTGATAATAGAAATATGATCCCTAAAATTAAAACTAGCAAGAAAAATTAATCTCCAAGACTTTATGAATCGTAAAACCATATCACCACTGATACAACAATAGAAAGTAAAAGGATCTCTTTGGCGAGTGGAGGTAATCATGCAATCTTTAGAAATATTAAAGTATAAATAATTTCTAATGGACCCATTATAGAGCCTATTCAAATCATATTGCAAACACAGGCAGTCATCAACAGAATTGATTTGCCGATACAAATTAAAATCACCAGCAAGCAACACACATTTTGAAAGATCTAAAATCATAGGTCAAATCATTGACAATGAGAGTAAAAACCAAAGATCCAAAAATTAGCCCTATAGAACCCCTAGTCCACTCAATAAAGGCAAAAAAGACCATAACCCACAACAAATTTAGGGAAAGCGGAACTTTTCTACACAAGCAGTACAAGCCAACGGCTCTACCGTGCTGAAAACACCGGTTCTCGTTAGATCACCGAAGTCAGGCAGCATCGGGCGCGGTTAGTACTTGGGTGGGTGACCACCTGGGAACACCGCGTGCTGTTGGCACTTTTCGGGTGCGGCGCCCGGTGGTTTGCGCGCTAGATTTGCACGCTGCCACAAATGCCGCCGTGTTCATGCGGAGTACGATCACGTTAAACATGTGGATCCGTAAGTCCTTCCGAGAGGTTGGTGGTAGGGGAAGGAGGGTACGGTCCCTGTGGATGCCTTCCCACTGGGTTCCGGTCTAAATTGGGTGGCACTTCCCGGCCGTCCAAACGGTTACCTTACACCTTTCTGGTAGGTCGGACGGTCTGGGTTTCAACACCTTTCTGGTAGGGCCAACGGCCGTACCGTGCTGAAAACACCGGTTCTCGTTAGATCACCGAAGTCAAGCAGCATCGGGCGCGGTTAGTACTTGGTGGGTGACCACTTCGGAACACCGCGTGCTGTTGGCCAGCTCGGGTGCGGTATCCCCGTGGTTTGCGCGCTAGATTTGCACGCTACCACAAATGCCGCCGTGTTCATGCGGAGTACGATCACGTTAAACATGTGGGTCCGTAAGTCCTTCCGAGAGGTTGGTGGTAGGGGAAGGAGGGTACGGTCCCTGTGGATGCCTCCCCCACTGGGTTCCGGTCTAAATTGGGTGGCACTTCCCAGCCGTCCATACAGTTACCTTACACCTTTCTGGTAGGTCGGACGGTCTGGGTCTCAACAACAACACCTTTCTGGTAACCTTACACCTTTGGCCGTTGGTTGCTTATGCAATGTTTTTCTTCGTATTTAAGTTTTTTGTATTATATTCTTGTAATTTTCCCCTGTCTTCATCAAATTATATATCACTTTTTCAACAAATCATTGTCAACATATCACCAAATATCATATATTATATAATTACACTCATATATTTTAATACTGTTATCAAACATCATGTTTTATATCAAGTCATCTTGCTAAATATCATGACATCTATATTTAATCATGTCATCTAATCATCAAAATGTTAACTCATCATCACCTCTTTGTACAACTCCTTGTAACCTCAATGTATATTTTTTGAAACTTAAATAAACTTTGCCCCAGACCGTCGGACCTTGGCCGCCCCGGGAGTTGGCTTCCGCTAACTCTTTTCCCGGCCGTCCAATTAGATACTCAAGTCCTCAGGATGAGTCGGACGGTCTGGGTCTTCCACACCTTTCTGGTAGGTCGGACGGTCTGGATCTCAACAACAACAACACAAGCAGTACAGCCAAAGGCCCTACCGTACTGAAAACACCGGTTCTCGTTAGATCACCGAAGTCAAGCAGCATCGGGCGCGGTTAGTACTTGGGTGGGTGACCACCTGGGAACACCGCATACTGTTGGCACATTTCGGAAGCGGTAGCCCGGTGGTTTGCGCGCTGGATTTGCACGCTGCCACAACTGTCGCCGTGTTCATGCGGAGTACGATCACGTTAAACATGTGGATCTGTAAGTCCTTCCGAGAGGTTGGTGGTAGGGGAAGGAGGGTACGGTCCCTGTGGATGCCTGCCCCACTGAGTTCCGGTCCAAATTGGGTGGCACTTCCCGGCCGTCCAAACGCTTACCTTACACCTTTCTGGTAGGTCGGACGGTCTGGGTCTCAACAACAACAACACAAGCAGTACAACCGGCCGTCCAAACAGCTGCTCATGTCCTAGGACGAGTCGGACGGTCTGGGCTTTCGACACAAGCAGTACATGTTGAGAAATGTGTTTTCCCCACTTAACCTTTTACTTACGGGTGAGCTCCCCCTTTGCAGATATTGGCGTCCACAGACGCCAAATACCTGTCTCTTTGAGGGGTTCTTTGTTTAGGATTGATGCTGTCCCACCCGTAAGCGAAAGGTCACTCCTAAAGAATCGATGGAGTCTTCGTGTGTTTTCCAATGCTAGAAATCCGGGAGTAACATCTTACTTTAAACTCTCACTTTGACCTCGTGGGTTCGGCGAAAGAGTGTCAAAAATTTTCTCTGATTGGCTACTTGACTTGACAGACAGCTCGTCAACGGTTAATCACTTCATGTCTACGCCTTCGTTTCCTAGGCGAATGAGCACAGTTCAAATCATAAGTGCCGATACCCTTTCTTAATTACTTCGCGGAAGTAAGGGGTCATCCGAAAACAAAACCCTACAATTTAGACCCAACCCACCTAAGAAAGCTATTTGGACCGTTTTGGAGAACATGGAATATGTTTACCGACTCCGACTCCACAACCCTGGTTAAAAGTACTAAAAGCATTCACTTATTTGATAAATATAAGCGAATATCTTTATCTATTTTTCTATTTGATTTATATCAAACGCATGTAATACCTGAAGAACGGCACAAACGGCACACTAGTATCAAATAAAGCCATTCATTTTAAAATAAAATATTAATTGTGAAATATCTTATCCCCATCACTTTATTATTTATTTAAATAATGTTTTATCATTTTAAAGAAAGTTCAAATACATACATTTTTCAATAAATGGTTGATTCGTATTCAGCAATACTCAAAGCATGCAGCAACTATATAAAAATCTGATGTAGGCAACACATGACTTTCCTTATATAATGTAATGAATTTACTACTTTTACAGTAAAAAAATAGGTTTTTCTTATAGTAGATACTAATATTCTTTGCAAGATATTGAATTTTCGACAATTAGTCGTCATTTTCATTGATTTAGCTTCATTTTTATCCATTTGGCGAGATTTTCGTTAATTTGGCAACATTTCAAAAAGTCGCCAAGTTGGTGACATTCCGCCAAATTTGTCGCCAAAATCTCGCCAAGCGTTATGGACGAAGAAATAAGTTGTTCTTACAGCAGATAAATTACTATTGGCGTTCAAATACAAAAGTATTATTCAAAGTATCTTTTTTCATGAATGGAACGAACTAGATCCACGAGAATGATGTGACCCAATTTATCGCATGGTATTACATATGAAAAGTGAACATGTTTCTCAATAGGAAATATTTTTTTTTCATTTTATATTACTTTTTAATAATTTTTTTGAAAAATGTGCAATATCTCGAGAACGGTTCATGTTAGTGTTCTAAAATTTATGTCAATCGTTTTCTAATGAAAAATTACATAAGAAACATCTATTTGCGTAACTTTATTAGTGGTTTTGATTTTTTGACGATTTTTTCAAAATTTTATTCGAAAATTTAGGGGGGTTCTGAACATTCGATTACGTATAAAAACAATAGGCTTCCAGTGTTTACAGATTGTGATTTTTGTACCGAATTTGGTTCGAATCGGTCCATTCGTTCGTCAGTTATCGTCTCCACAGACTCACTGACACACACGCACACATACTTTCACACACACACACACACACACACATACTTTCACACACACACACACACACACATCACTTCAAAAGTGTTTGATTCGTGATGATGGATGCTCAAAACGTGCTCTCTCGTCGAAAACTCGAATTCGAATTTTCGACCCCGTCACAATACTTTCCTTATACATTATGTATATAAGGAAAATAAAGATGCGAGTCATTGTGAATCCGTATTTATTACGTTTCCTTGACATGACTAAATACACTGAATTCAAAAATTGCCATCATTTTGGTAGCATAGCTATATTCTTCACCAAGGACATCCTTCCCTTCATTTATTAGCACCTCCTAAGGTATATAAAAACAAGAAAGATCAATCATGCATTAAACATTGATTATGAAACACTTTCCAACTGCAATGCAATTTTATTTAAGCATCTCTGAAATAAGATATATTCATCGGTAATTTTTTTAAAATTATCACAATACTACAATAATTTATTATACTTGAAAACTTCATCGAAAAAAATGAAAATCGATGCACAGAAATTAAGCAAAAATATAGCGGTTTTAGGACGGATACAACACTAAATATAAATTAAAAAAACTTTAAAAATCGCGATTTTGACACAAAATGGATGCCATATTTTATTTCGAAGTCGGTCACGTGATCTTTTTCATTTAATGGTCACGTGATATCTTCATATAATGGGTGTAATTATTATTTTAATTGTTATTTAAAAAACTACTGAATATATTTTCTGAAAATTTTTTCAGTTATTACCGAAAATTGTAATTCAGTTATTACCGAAAAATTACTTAAAACAGTATTGCATACCTCTCAAACCGCAGCCTAGTACAGAGGCACTAATAGGTACGGCAAAAAAATACTTTGCATAGGAGCTCGGGAGGCTTCTTTTTTTTTTCAGCCACACCATCTGATCTACCCGAAAGAGTATGGCACAGACTAATATATACAGACGTTTCACTCGACGGCAGCGCCCTCAACCGCCAACGAAAATTAAATCCAATATCAAGGTTGGCACACTTGGCGATGGTCTGTGACGGTTTTCGCCAAGACGTTCTGCTAATATAACCCTATTTGGCACTGAACGAAACACTTGGTACTTGGAAGAACTTTGTTCTATCATCGTATGTTTACACGTGGAAAACATACTTTCGCTGCTATTTCGGATTTTATAATAAATTATTTTATTTTTTATGGATTACCAAAAGAAAAGGATTACGTTTACAAAGTATGTAATTTATTTTTATTTAAATAAAACGATTATTTGTTATCCATCCCATATTTCAACCTATGCATGTGTTCATCATAAGAAATTGGTACACACAGTATTATCACTGCCGACTAGACTAAATTCTAAGAAACAGTGGCATTATTAGTTAAAAAATCTTTTTCGCATTTATATAAAATGTATAAAAATTGATATTTGGATAGCTTTTTCTAGAGTAAGTTGAATATGATATTAAATGTGTATATATTTTACATGCTTTTTACTAACTGACGTAATGTGGAAAATAATCCCTCCCCCCTTTGTAATTAACGATTGAGTTCAACACCTTTGATAATGCATTTATGTAAATTTGTTATTTGTTATAAGAATATCAGTGTATTTAAAAATATATATATATTAACAGCATCCCAGAATAAATTAAGAACTAATAAATTTAACAATCAACACGCTAGTATACTTTTTAGGCTGAAAATATTATATAATATTTCAGTTTTTTTGGGTATGTTAGCTTGTAATTTTTGGTGTATAACGATTTACAGTGATGCAATGCGTCAATTTTTTATTTAGTTTATGATTACATGAATTAAATATATATCTATGTTTATTTATTTAAATTTACACATATTACAGAGAAAAGTATTTTTAAATACTGATCATGTTTATAGTTTAAAAAATTATAAAAGTGCAGTTCCGTATTTTGTTTTAGCCGCATTAACATAAAATCGCCAATTGAGCGATAGTCGCCAAATCTAGCAGTCGAGCTTTTTTACGTCATAGCTGCGATGGTTGGCTCCGCGAACGCTAGTGTCTATGCGAAATCCTATGTTAACGATGTTGCCATGGGTTCCTATGAGAGTGAACCTTCTGAATATAATATTCTGTGGTATAAGGTATCTGTTTAGATGACCGGGAAGTGTCATCCAATTTAGACCAGAAATCAGGGGGGGCAGCATCCACAGGGACTGTATCTTTCAGAAGAACTTACAGGCCTACATATTTAACATTCCCGTACTCCGCATGAACACATAGACAGTTTGGGCAGAGCTGGGAATCAAACTTGGGTAATCCGAGTGCAATTCCCGTGCACTAACAACTGGACTGTTCCACAAACCCTTTTTGCCTAAACCATTTGTAAAAATAGATTAATAACTTATAAAATACGGAGGGGTGCACATTTGTTGTATATGCCCAAAATATCTGACGGCGGCTATGTTCAGGTCCATTCAGCTGTACTAAGGTATATTTATTGTAATAGACTAAATGTTTTTATATGCAGATTTCTGTTTATCGAAGTTTACTTTATAATATTTAATTAATTTAAATGTTTTTCACGTACTGTACAGTGACCATTTTGTCTAATGCTTTTGGAAAAAAATATATTTATTGCCAAATATTTTGTTTTAAATTAATTTTTTTATTTCTTACCTCATTTCGACAGCTGATAATCCGGCACCACTTTAAGTCTTAAATATAACCTAGCTAAAGTATATATCATGAAACTTCATATTTGCAAATTTTGGACTCCGCTTTTCAGTCTCTGCAAATTATTTTTACATGACTGACCTGTCATGACTGTTATCGTGACTGAACCATCCTCCTCAAAATTAAAAAAACTAAATAATCAAAGACTTGTAAAGTTACTTGCTTTTTAAAAAGCAGTGTAAAAAGAATTAATTTTCAAATCTATTAAAATGAAATAAAAATAGAAAATTTACCGATACACATCTCTAACTATGTCTGAAAAAGATTTGGTATGACATTGATATGATGTTTTTAAATAACAATCTCAGGATGCATACAATTTTTTTTAAATCACTGTGCATGTAAATTTTTAGTGTAGTTTAAAAAAAAAATTTTTTTTTGACTTTCTTACTTTCATCGATTTACGCATTTTAGTTATCCCTGTACACAAAGCACAATTTTTGAATAATTTCTGAACAAATATTTGTATACAATATCGTTAACATTCTAAGTACTCATTTGTTTAACGTAATATGAAATAAGGGATATTTGTTTTATTTTAAAGAAACATGTTATCAACATGGAGTAATTAATACCTGCAATGGCAGCAAACTTGCTTTGCTATATGCCACTATAATGTGAATTTCTATGGGAACTGATATATTAAGTGCTACCATACAGCCGCGGCTTCTGATTTAACTTGAAAATTAAACTCTTGAGAGAACCTGTAAAAATATTCCCAAAGTTTGAATCAATCTCTCATTCAATCTGCAAAATAAGAGGCGTGACAGCCCAGTGGTTAACTCGCGGTAATTGCACTCGGATGGCCTGGGTTATTGTCCCATCACTTCCAAAACTGCTGCCATGTTCGGAGACAGCAGTGCGGACCTGGCCTACCTCTCGGTTTACAGGTTTAGTTCCGTACCCCTGAGGACTAGCGGGCCCACATATTTAACGTGATTATACTCCGCATGAACATGGCGGCAGTTTTTGGCAGCGGAGGGAATCGAACCCGGGTCTACGGAGTGCAATTCCCGCACGCTAACCAGAGGGCTACCGCGCCCTCTGCTGCCATGTTCATGAAGAGTATGATCATGTTAAACATGTGGGTCTGTAACTCCAGAGGTTGGTGGTAGAGGAAGGAGGGTACGTTCCTTGTGGATGCCTCCCCCCACTGGGTTCCGGTCTAAATTGGGTGACACTTTTCGGCTGTCCAAAGAGATATCTTATAATTTTCTGGTAAATCGGACGGTTTAGGCCGAAGAGGAAGAAGGGTGCAAAATAAGGGAATGTTTTTCATTAGCAAACTGCTAATCAAAATTTCATTTCTATAGTAGTTTCAATACTTTGACTAGCAGTTCACAACTATTATTTCACAAGTTTTTTTTAAAATGTACCTATAAACATATTGAGATGCCGAGTTTGAAATATAAAAGAAAAAAACCATGAACACAGGCGCCGAGTTTTCAAAATCTCAGGGGGGGGGGGGGGGCACAATCCGATAGTTATATAAAAGATTCACAAAGTCGATAAAGATATAACAACTTACAAGGCCGCCTTGAAGAAAGCAAGCATATGTCAGTTAGGTGACTACAATTGGTTCGAGGTCAGTTTAAGCCCCTTCTTCAGGCCAAAAGAACAGTATGCACCCTTAACAACCGCCAAGAACGAACTGCCCAACGAACGGCAGTAGTGATTGTGTGGTTGTTAAAAGCGCATACTGTTATTTTGGAATGAAAAAGGGGGATTATAATGCCATCGAAGCAACTGTAGTCACCTAACTGACATATATATGCTTTTCTCAAGGAAGTTTTGTAAGTTATTGTCTTACAAGCAGCAGTTTTGGAGTGAGATAAAACCGAGTGGTTAAGTCACGAGGATTGTACTCGGAGGACCCGAGTTCGACTTCCGGCTTTGCTTAAACTGTTCCCATGTACGAACATGTTAAATTTGTGGGCTTGAAAGTCCTTCCGAGCGGTTGGTAGCAAAGGAAGGAGGGGCGGGCCCTGTGGATGTCTCCCCCACTGGGTACCAGTCTAAATTAAATGCCATTGTTTCGGCGATCTAAACAGATATCTTACACCTTCGGGTAGGTCGGACGGGCTGGGTCGAAAGAAAGATATCAGCAGTTTTATTTATTGTACGATAAATATTTTTAATCTTTTTAGGCCTATATATATATTTGTAAGCTGAGCGTTGATTAGGAAAATCCATATAGTTACTATTCACCAATATTATAATATATAATAATTACAATGGATTTTAATATAAGAATTAACTAGCAGCAAAGCTGTTAATTAATAAAAAAAAATCTGAAACTTAATACACGTTAACGCTTGTGGCCAACGGCCGTACCGTGCTGAAAACACCAGTTCTCGTAAGATCACCGAAGTCAAGCAGCATCGGGCGCGGAGTACTTGGTGGGTGACCACCTCGGAACGCCGCGTGCTGTTGGCCATCTCGGGTGCGGTATCCCCGTGGTTTGCGCGCTAGATTTGCACGCTACCACAAATGCCGCCGTGTTCATGCGGAGTACGATCACGTTAAACATGTGGGTCCGTAAGTCCTTCCGAGAGGTTGGTGGTAGGGGAAGGAGGGTACGGTCCCTGTGGATGCCTCCCCCACTGGGTTCCGGTCTAAATTGGGTGGCACTTCCCGGCCGTCCATACAGTTACCTTACACCTTTCTGGTAGGTCGGACGGTCTGGGTCTCAACAACACGTTAACGCTTAATATCAACTCTTAACTACGTATCAGTTGATTTTGACACAATAAATTAAAACAATGAACCCAGTAATAATACAAAAGAATCCAAATACTATTGTCTATCTTTAAATATTTTTAAATTAAATATGTAAATAAATTGATCATCACTATAACCACACATTCGGCTAAATTAAAAAATCCTTAAAACAAAGCAATTTATAAAAAAAAATTTCATAAATAATATTTTTATGCAAAATTTGGATGACATGTTAGTTGACATTTCTTATCACAATTATAACTTTAATATTTTTATCAGTGGGGTGGGCTGAGTATACCTAGTGTGTGTGTGGGGGGGGGGGGGGCTTAGCTCCCTCTGGCCCTTGCCTGACTACGGTGCTCTGCCAAACGTCCGGTGCTCACCAGGAATAAAACTATCCGCGCGGTTTGCAGCTTCAAACGGAATGGATGCCACCTGTAAAGACCACCTGTACAGCACTGGTATATAGAATCCAGGAGTAATTACAGATAAGATCTCTTTAGGTAGACAAAATAAGTCATCTCTACTTCGTGGTAATCATTTATAGTTATTACTGGAGGGAAACAGCTATTTTTTGGAAATGCCAATAACATGGCTGTAAATATTTCATTTCTCTTTGAATTAGGTGGTCAGTTGAAAAAGTTCTGGTAACCAGGTGTTTTTGTCATTAGCGTAAACATGTTTCCTCGGAGTAAAGATGAGCTCGGTTTGTGTGTGAGATAGTTTAGGGAGCTACAGCTATGGTAAGGAAGATGTGAACAAGATTGAACTGAAATGTGGCATTTACGTTGATAGGATTTTCTTTCAATTATTTTTATGTTTAAAAAATTTCATTTTTTGGTATTTAGTAAAATATGAAGTTAGAAAAAAAATCTTGAAATTTCCCAGAGGGGGGCAAAGCCCCCTCTGGAAAAGTTCAGCGGGGGCTTGTTCAGCATGAATCATTTGTTGTGATTTTTAAAATTAAGTCTTCAATGTGATTCACATTTATTTTTATATAGCAAAACACAAATTTTCTATCACAATTTGCGATGCGATACCACTTATTTTGCACCCTGCTCTCATTGCAGATAAATAAGATAGCTGCAGCCATGAACATATAAAGCTGACATAAAGGTTTAAATCAAATCTCAGATTCACAACAGAATTCCTATGAAATAATTTAGATTATCAATGCTTTAATGGTATATTATACTAAATATTTTGAAGTGTACTACAAACAACAGATTAAGGAGCATAGTGAACCCGCCCCCCGCCCCCCCCCCCCCACACACACACTTCTTTATAAAATGCAGTGGGTCAAATATTAGGTAGTTGTGTGATATTGTAACTACATACATGAATCATGCAATACTATTTACTAATTATCATTTGTAATTGTGATAAGAATACATTTAAAACAGAATAAAAATATTTGATATTCATGTTTGCAAGCTTTAAATATGTTGTAGAAAACTCGAAAGTAAGAGGAACTCGAATTCAACACAAAATAATACTGATGATTAAAATGATTTTAAAAATGTGAGCAAGATAAATTTACAATTAATCAGATGTTTTAAAATCCACCTAATCCAAAGAAAAATACCCAGCTCGCTGAAATATTTCAAAAATTACATTATGTGCTCAAATTAATGCGAATCGTAGTTTGAATGAGTTTCGATAATTATACATACGTAAATAGAAAAAGATATCCATCCGTAATACGACGAAGACAAGAAAAATTAAATCTCCGTGTTTTCGAACACATAAATGGGAATTTATGAAAATCCTCTTTCTGAAATACATCAGATAACTTTAATTGTTTAAAAAATTATATCTTTCTAAATAATGGCGTGGTGTGATTCTCTCCTTCTTGATTGACATATCTCGTTACGTTAACGTGTTACGTCATATTGTCTCCTCCTCCGTGCTGCCCATTATGGGCGAGGTCGGGGACGGAGCTGTAGTAAGTATTTATTTGGATACACCGAATCAATATATGTGTCTCTGACATTGTGAGACTTGGGAGAAAGCTATATATGTCGACCAGGCCTGAACTGCTTTTTCAGCAGGATAATGCCAGGCCACATACTGCACGGGTAACTATGAATAATCTACAAGGTTTTGATATCCTACCTTGGCCAGCAAATTCTCCGAATTTGTCGTCAATTGAGCATATCTGGCACATCATGGGTCGCCGATTAAGAGAACTCCCAAGTCCAGCAAACCATGTTCAGTTACAAGTCCAATTACATGCTATGTGGAATGCCATCCCTCAACACAACATTTACTATCTCATTGACGGGATGCCTCGCCGTATTCAATCTGCATAACCGCTCACGGTGGGCTTGTTCCATATTGATCTAATGTCAATAAAGTTCCATGCTTTCATTTTCCAGGAGTGATTTTTTGATCATTTGCACATCTCCATGTTACAATTATATTATGTAAATTTCATAACGATACACCAATTTCTTCATGGTGTTGCGGTTTCAGACAAACATACTTCACAGTTTGCAGGACTTCATGATTTGGTGATAAACTGTGTCAGGTTAGTTTGGTACTTTTGAAAGTAGCATAGTATGGATGTTAGGGTAATTAATGGCTAGTGGGATCCTTAAAGATTTTTTAATTTAGCTAAATTTGTGATTATATTAATGATCAATTTATTTACATATTTAATTTAAAAAGTATGACAATAGTATTTAGGATTCTTTTGAATTCTTGTGGGGTTCACTACTATACATTATAGAGTCAAAATCAACTGATAAGTAGTGTTCATATTAAGCATTAACTTTCAGAATTTTTCTACAAATTATTAACAACTTCACTATTAGTTAATGCTTACATTAAAATAAATTTTAATTATTATATTAATATTGATGTATAGTATATTAATAATCAGCTCTTAGCTTGCAAATATAAATATCCGATCATTTGTTAATAATTTATATGAATTGAAATATATAATAGTTACCATTATGGTTTATAAATGCTAATAATTGTGTTTTTGGTGAGCCCCTCCCTTAAGACTTGAAATTCCCTCTAGCCCTGGCGTGGTAGGCCCACAGATAACTAGGACACCTCTGCCCGAACCTTCAAATTAAGTATAAAAATGATTTATTTTCCCATTAGGTTAGGCATTCAAACAATATGATAGCACTTTCACATTATCATCCAGTTCATCAGACACATTTTTTTTTATTTACTCTGTACTCTGCTCCCTAAGCTGTTTCACATAAAAAACAATCTCATCACAGCACTAATTATCCAGAGTTTCAGATACGCTAACCAATATTTAATATTAATCAAATAAAAAATATATTTACTAATGTCATATTGCATATTCTACAAACAGAAACTCCTCTAAACTTGACTTCAGGGAGTCCAGCTTTATTTTTTAAATTTTTGTCTCCATTTTCATATGTCTTTTCCCTTATATTCCCCTATACGATTTTGTATAAGCAACCCGTTATGAACATGCACTGCAGAGAATGAACTGTTTTTTTCTACAAAACTTTTAAAATAATGCTTACTTATTTGCAATCTTAGTACCATTTTTATGGTTTTTGTAATGCTTTAACGAGTTTATGTCGATGGTCTCTAATCTTTCTTGATGACATACCCCTAAGAACTACTTATTTTACTTTTCTTATATCACACGGACCCCCCCCCCCCCCTCTCATGGCAAATACAGATAAAGGAACTTTGTTTGCTGTTCTGAAATGGGGATCTAGTAAAATACGAGCAATATTCATATTCCTGTCTTCATGATCGTGTAATTTAAAAAGACTAATATTTTTTATTCTTTAATTTTCTTTTTTTAAGTCAATTTAAAATTTGTCTCGGGAAAAAATATGAAAATGAACTATAAAATTTTCTTGGCGTACATTTTGGAGACAGCTGGGTTTAGACAAGATAATTCTAGCCGAAAAAAATTCAATAGGCTTTGGTCAACATTTTGTCTATCTCTCGTTAATAATGAGCAGAAAAAATTGACAAAGGTTCTAAAAACAACAAAGTTCTTTCTTGGTACCTTTCTGCCTTATATTGTCTAAAAAAAAACTGATATTTCCAATTTAAAAACTATTATATATTTCATTCATCTAATGGAAAATTCAAGTTGGGAAAAATTTAAGCCGATTTTTTTTTTTTATGAATCTCAGTATCAGTTTATTTAATTCTTGCAAGTGTTGTAACCTTAATCACTTTTTAAAATATACATTATAGCACAAGATTTGAGTAGCAGTTATGGTTGCCTGGACAGATATACTATTTTATAAATTAAGAAACCCCCGTGTTAAGCAAAATGAATCTACTAATTTGTTTCTAAATAATTAGATTAAAAGGTGTGTGTTTTTTTTAATAAGAGTGTAACATCATTAAATTTTTACCGCCAAAACACTTGTTTACTTTCACATAAAACAAAAAATATTTTAAATCTGTAGATAGAAAATTTGCATATTCAATGCTACTTTACATAAATAAAACCTATTTTACAGCAGTATGAAGCAAGGAAATGATAATTTTAGAAATTTCTGGCATTTTTATCTGATTAAAACAAAATATCGAATTTTGAAACAGCTTGCAAGAATTGGTAATTTCATATTTATTCCTGAGGAGGAATAAATATGAAATAGAAGCATTAAGTCAATAGCACAGATATTGGAAGCAGGAAAGCTGCATTTTATTGTAATTTTTTTTTAAATAACACACTGCAGTAAAATAAAGCTAAGGAAAAATTAAGCAACATAATTTTGCACAAATTATTACACAACAAAAAAAAATAAATCATCTCCATCAACAAACATTAAGTCTAAAAGACTAAATGGTGTGTGTGTGTATATATATATATATACCATTAAGTCTAAAAGACTAAATGGTGTGTATATATACATATATATAGTATATATACACACTCATGTCCGAAAGTTAAGCATAATTGCTGTTTATGTGAAAATTTCAGGAAATATACATCGGAATAGAAGGAAATGCGGTATGCGGGTGTAATAGGGTTATAGAAGAAGAAAACAATGCAAAACAAGGATAATATCAACTTTTATTATCCAAAGAAAAGGGTCACAATACGAGTGTCAACCTCAGTGAAACAGAATGATTAAAACAATGTGATGCTGCAGTTTAATAAGGTGTGTAGGAACTTCGGGTAGTCACGCATGCTGCACGATGATTTTCCATACTTTCTATGAGGGTTTGGATAAGTTGTATGCTCAAAAAGTTCCAAGCCTCACGCACAGCAGTTTTCAATCCCGGAACGGAGCTTGGTGGGTAGCGGAATGCTGCAAGATGTCTCCCGAACATATCCCACACATGTTCTATTGGATTCAGATCAAGACAGTTGGCAGGCCACTGCATGTGCTGGATATCTTCAGTTTGAAAGAAGTCGTCGACCAATACCGCACGGTGAGGAGGCGTGTTATAATCCATGATTATGAAATCAGGGCCCGCCAACAGCACATTGAAACAATCGAACAGTAGGCTTAAGGACTGTATCTCTGTGTCGTTGACCGGTAACCGACCCCGTGTCAGATGTGAAGGTCTGGACGGCCGTCTATCATGATGCTTACCCAGACCACTACTCCCCGAAATGGAAAACAAGTTCTACGTTCTCTCCAGATCATGGTACGACGAGAATCAGTTTGCAGGTTGAACCTGGACTCCTCACTGAACATGACATTGCCCCACTGTTGTCCACTCCACTGCTGATGTTCCAAACTCCACTGTAAACACGCGCATTTCTGTGCAGACGTCAGAAGGATGCAAACTGCTGATCGTCTGGCATAGAGACCAAAGTGTCAGAGTCTCTTGTAAACAGTTTGTCTCGAAGCAGTGATTCCTATAACGGATGAACCCAGTTGTCTGGCAGAACGGCTCCTCTGACTTCATGCAGTTATCACCAAATAATGGTCTTGCCAAGCGGTTGTTACCCTTGGCCGACCTGGTGCTGGTCGTCAGGTAACATCTCCAGTGATTTGGAACCTCTACCACAGTCTGGAGATCACACACTAAGGCACATTTAGAATTCAAGACGCTTCGGTTTGGGATTGACCGGATTTCAGCTTTCCAATAATTCACCCCTTCAAAAACATGTCCAGTTGGCATCTTTCGTCCTTTTTAACACTTTACAACAAAGTTGAAAAGTGTTTATGACTTTGTTCATTCTGTCTGTCTGTCTGTCCGTTAACACGATAACTGCCGTAAAAATGACTTAATCAAAATGAAATTTTAGTATGTTGTTCAGACGGTCTGTAGAACCTATGGGAATATAAATGAATAATATCACCCAATTAGTTTTGGATTGAACCCGGGTCGAAAAAATGAAATACATTGAGCCCTATGGGACCTAATTTTTCAAACATTTTTTAAGCAGATTTAAAATTCACAAATTGCTTCGAAAATTTTAGGTAATATTCAAATTGTTCCATAAAATATATAAAAAAAATTCAGCGAAATATATTCAGTAGTTTTTTAAATAAATATTAAAATAATAATTACACCTCTTATATGAAACGATCACGTGACCATGATATGAAACGATCACGTGGCCAAGATATGAAACGATCACTTGACCCACTTCAAAATGATATATGGCATCCATCTTGTTTCAAAATCGTGATTTTTTTAAGTTCTTTTTAATTCATATTGAGTGTTGTATCCGTCCTAAAACTACTTTATTTTTGCTTAAATTCTGTGCATCTACATACTGAAACAACGCAATGACAATATATTTGAGTTTAAATGCTCATCTAAATTTGATTATTTCTACAACTAAGCCTATTTTTCACCTAGTTGTATTAGAATTCCTGTATTTCTTTAACACAAAATAATTTAGTCCATGGAGTCTGCATGGCTGATATGAATGAAATATTAATTGATTTCATAAAGAGAAGGACGATTTTTTTCGATGAAGTTTCAAGCATAGAGTTTAATTTTTCGTAGCTCCATGGTCTTAAACAAAATGTTTAAATAAAATAAATTATTATAGTATTGTGATGAATGAAATGAATGGGAGAAAGTTATGAATGAAATCCTGTTTTTATAGAGAGATCCAGGCGTGTTATTTTTTCTATGACGTCATTTGAATTAATTTCAGTTGTTTTCGATGAAGTTTTCAAATATAATAAATTATCGTAGTATTATGATAATTCTAAAACTATTACCGAGGAATGTATAGCATTTTAGAGATGTTTAAACCAGGCAATTTATATTTCAATGCCGTCATTTGAATGAAGTTCATTTTTTTCGATGAAGGTTTAAGTTTTCAAATAAAATAAATTAATGCAGTATTGTGATAAGTTTCAAAATATTACCGAGGAATGTATTGCATTTTAGACTTGTTTAAATAAAATTGCATTGAAGTTGGAAAGTGTTTCATAATCAATGCTTTAAGCATGATTGATCTTTCTTGTTTATTGTTAACAACGCCCCGTACCACAGCAATTGCGAAATTCTGCCTCAACTGGCCATACAGCTCGAGGCCGTTTTAGACTTGTTCCGACATGCGACGGTGCTTTTCGCATGGCGACATCAACTAAACTGTTTTGCATATGCACAATTACCTTCGTCCCACGATTCTCCACAACTGGTTGTTTATAAACCTATTGTTTGTGAACCATTGTATCCATATTAACTCCGAATTTTTTGCATTTTACGAATTATGCTTAACTTTTTGGCATGAGTGTGTATATATATATATTAATATATATATATATAGTATATATGCTGTGTTGTATAATTTGTGCATAATTACATTGTTTAATTTCTTTTGTGTGTGTTTTTACTTATTGAAAATCAAAGTTACCTAACTAGTAGCAAGATTTAGTATTGTCGAAACTTTTATGTAAAGTGCTAAAATCATGATTCTTATTAAAAAATGCTAAAATTAGAATTTTTTGTGAAAAAATTGTGCATAAGAGCACTTTTTATGAAATTCGTGAAAACTATGAAATTTTTGAAAGAGCACTGAAATTTTCGATTCTTTAGATAAAGTGCTAAAACTTCAAATTTTTGAGAAAGAATACTCAAAGTTACGATTTGAAGAAGTGCATTTTTTCATTAAACAGCGCTATTCATGACTTTTGAAGAACACTAAAAAGCACTTCTTTTAAATAGCGCTAAAATTTGCAATTTTAATTCAAAGTACTAAAATACCCGACTTTATTTATAAGTGCTAAAATTTGCAACTTTATTTAAAAGTGCTTAAATATGCAACTTTATTTAAGTGCTAAAATTGTGATTTTATTCAAAAGCACTAAAATATACAATGTAATTAAAAAGTGTCAAAATTTGCAATAATTTATTTAAAAATGCTAAAACTAGGAAGAACTGTTTTACTGATCTCGAATTTTAGCACCCTTTCTCATTTTTGCATTCCTAACACTAGGAATTTTTGCAATCCTAACACTAGGAATGCAACGGAAGCGGTCATTCTGACCGCATAACTACTTTGGGAAGCGATTTCTCCAAAACGGCTAATCCCAGCCCATTGAAATTTTATGACTTTTCTTATTTTACTTTTTCTTAAGTTACTGAAAATATAGAAAAAATTTCTAAGTTTTATTATAAGAGAACAAAATCAACAATCCATCGTTCTAGGTAGTTCAAAATGTCCGTCGTTCTAAAGCATAGGTTCTCAACGTGGGCGATAACGCCCCCTTGTGGGCGTTTGAGACTTTCAGGGGGGCAGTAGAAGATCCAGAGAAAATTAGGGGCGTTGAGATGGTACAGAGGGGCGGTGGGCAGATTAAAAAAATATACTTTAACAAGAAAGATCAATCATGCTTAAAGCATTGATTATGAAACACTTTCCAACTTCAATGCAATTTTATTTAAACATGTCTAAAATGCAATACATTCCTCGGTAATATTTTAAAACTTATCACAATACTACATTAATTTATTATATTTGAAAGTAGATAAGGAAGGCCGGTTCTGCGGCGGAGGAAGAGCAGTGAAGAGCGAAGAGCAAAATGGCCGCCATCTTGAATTCCGTAATCCTGGATGGGGGTGTAAAAGGGGGGGGGGAGAGAATGAAAAAAGGTGGGGGTGAAAATTTTGGAGAAACTTTTCTTTTGGGTGGCAACGATTTCGTAGTCTTGTACGAGGGGTTTGAGGGGGAAATAATTTTTTGGAACGAGATTTTTCTAAGTATGGGAGAAACTATTTTCGGGATGGCAACACCTTCTCTTCACTCTCAATTGAAGAGCAGTGTCATCAGCGCCCCCTAGCAGCCAAAAGTGGAACTATGGGGATGAAATTGGTGATTTTTTTTGTTTGGGTTGCCATAGCAACACCTGTACGGAAGAATCTTTTTCGGGGTGGCAACACCTTCTCTTCACTCTCAATTGAAGAGCAGTACCATCAACGCCCTCTAGCGGCGGAAAGTGGAATTAACATAGGTTTTCACACTTGTGCTATTTTTTAACGTTTTTTCACAAAAACATACTTTTTACTAACAAAATTTCGTAAATGCAAGTTTTTTTCTTATATTTTTTCGCAAATGTAAGTTTTCTACTTTTCAAAAACCGCACTTGTGCCGTTTTCTCTATGGAAATTAACATAGGTTTTCGCACTTGTGCTATTTTTTAACGTTTTTTCACAAAAACGCGATTTTTACTAACAAAATTTCGTAAATGCAAGCTTTTTTCTTATATTTTTTCGCAAATGTAAGTTTTCTACTTTTCAAAAACCGCACTTGTGCCGTTTTCTCTATGGAAATTAACATAGGTTTTCGCACTTGTGCTATTTTTTAACGTTTTTTCACAAAAACATACTTTTTACTAACAAAATTTCGTAAATGCAAGTTTTTTTTCTTATATTTTTTCGCAAATGCAAGTTTTTTACTTTTCAAAAACCACACTTGTGCCGTTTTCTCTATGGGAATTAACATAGGTTTTCGCACTTGTGCTATTTTTTAACGTTTTTTCACAAAAACATATTTTTTACTTGTAAAAAACTAACAAAAACGTGTTTTTAAAGTAGCAGAATCGCGTGAATTGGTGTTTTAAAGTAGCAGAATCGCGTGAATTGGTGTTTTAAAGTAGCAGAATCGCGTGAATTGGTGTTTTAAAGTAGCAGAATCGCGTGAATTGGTGTTTTAGAGTAGCAGAATCGCGTGAATTGGTGTTTTAGAGTAGCAGAATCGCGTGAATTGAGTGTATGAGAGGGGGTGTGTTTCCCCAACCATTCCGGTCTTGGAGTTCAAAAATTTTTAAAAATAAATATTTTCAATAAATATTCCCAAAAATAAATATTTTAAAGAATCGTGAAAGTGTGCTTATGCCTAAAATACTTGAGTGTTACGAATCGTGTATTCATTTAAGTCTTGGAGTTTAAATAATAGCAGATACCAATGGCTGTATGCATATGTTTTTACAAGTGTACTACTACCATAGGGGGTTTCTTTAAACCCACATGGTTTAATATGCGTGTTATTTTATGCATGTGTATACTACCATAGGAGTTTCTTTAAACCAACATGGTTTAATACGTGTGCTATTTTACAAGTGTACTACTACCATAGGGGGTTTCTTTAAACCGACATGTTTTAAAAACCGCAGAGTGCATTAAATCACGATGACAGATCTACCCCTCCCCACCTCGCGTGAATGTGGATAGTTACATTGTATGGTCAGTGCGGGAAAGCCAGAGTTCTCTGCTAACAGAGCGTGGTTCTGTATCTGGATATAACTTGAGGCAATATGTCGCGTTGGGTTGGGTCGACTGTTTAAAACTGCTCTCGCTCTATTGTTAACATCTGTGGTGGGGGAGAGTTTTTACGGATTCATAGAATGTTTGTGTTGGACCATCGCGAAATGCTATTCTCTGCTGGGAGAGGCTCTTTTAAAGAAGTTCTTATGTTTCTACATTTACGTTTAAATATTTTTTTACCAAGTTGCTAATACCTGAAACAAATATTTTGTGCACTTCCATTTTAAATTCTTATTTCCATTTCCTAATAATACCTGAAAAATAAATTCTTGTGGTTCTACATTTACGTTTAAATCTATTTTTTACCAAGTGCTTATTTCCATTTAAATTCTTATTTCCATTTCCTAATAATACTTGAAAAAGAAAATTCTGGATAGCTGAAACAAAGATGTATACCATGCGTTTTGCATTTCCTAATAATACCTGAAAAAGAAATATTTTTTATCAAGTTTTTACGAATACCTGAAAGGGGTGTATCTGTAGTTTCCAAGAAAAAGGCAGGGTTAAGAAAACACACATTTATTAAAAAAAATAAATAAATATTTACATATATATATACATTATTCTTCTTCTTCTTTTGCACATAGATTTTGAATAGTTTGAAAAAGTTCGGTAATATGAATGACTTGAAAAAAGTCATGGATAAACACCAGTTCTCCAAAATCAGGATTATTCAAATTGTCTCTGGTAAATAGGTAGGCGACATGAAACCAATCCAAAGCATACAGAGCCTGTTGTCCGTATTGTAGGTATTTATCTAGTTCGGTAAAGGAAACACAATCGTGGCTCGATGCGTCGTCGTACCCAGCTGTACAGGCAAAACATTCAAAAAGTTCGGATATTTTTTCCATTAAACAGTTTTTTAAATGAATGCATAAAGCAGATCGAAGTTCATAAAATCCTTGAGGCTTATCAGGATCACCATTGGAAACACTGACTGACACTGAATAGCTGTTAAGTTCTCGTTTCACGAAATAATCTAAAGTATTGGAAATGACACTGGCTTGGACTTGAATGTTAATAGCATCGATGTAATCGCACAATTGCAGAGTTTCAGGTAGAGTTAGAACCACATATTCTGGAACGAACTGGAAGGAGGAGTCTTTCTTTCGAAACATACGCTGGAATGTTAGTTTGGGCTCTCCTTGGAGTGTATGCTGGGATATACAGAGATCTCTTTGTATGATATGTAGCATATCGTCTTTCAGGAGATTCACTAGGGATTCCAACTCAGTGAGAAGAGCAAACCATACGGTGGTGGAGAGGGAAACACCTTCCTTTGTAGGTTTCAGACTCCCATCAGCATCTGTTGTAAATTTACGAATATGTATCCGTGTTTGTCCAATAAAATAAACAACACTGGCAAATATATCACCACCCAGATGAAACAAAGTAGGAGGTAATGAATCCAATGTGATACGCTGAGAACAGACTCTCTTTGCTGAGTCATCCGTAGCATTCGACAAAGTACGTTTGCAAGACATGGTTAACAACGACGACCTCTCTCTATGGGTATCTAGCAGAAAGTAAAGAGTCCTTGCGGAAACACTCGCCAAAAGATATGTTGAAATCTCGCCAAAAAACTAGTAGGACCTGTTTAAAATCGCCAAAAAGTGGTACAGCGGGTTAAAAAAGTAGCCAATGCAGGGCACTCCCCTCTGTAAAAGGCGCCAAGGGCGTGTGACGTAGACAGACAATGACGTCATCCGCTTCATGTCCATTCTTGAATGGCAGTTGTTTGGCATTATAAAACTTCTTTTAAAACATCTGATATGTTGGGGATAAAATCTCTAAGTCTTTGCAGTTGATCAGGACTTAATTTAATGCAAATGGGTTTTAAGCCAAAACCATCATTACCATTTCTGCATAGTTGTTGCAGGATGCAATCCTCCTCTTCAAACATAACCAAGAGTGTGTTGTTAGCAACAAAACTGGTGTTGGAGTAAATACTGTTGGTAAATGCGTACCAAGTATCGGTATTCATGGTAATTCCACGAGGTGTTGGGAAATACTGTCCTCTGTTTTCTTTGAATTCACGAATATGAATCTTTAACTGATGTCTAAATCTATTCAGAGCTGCAAAGTAGCACCAGTTTAGATCCCATAAGCCAATATTTTCGGAGGCAGGAGGTGGGTCTTTCTTAGATACATATTCTTGTAACCAGTCACGAGATGGAAGCTCGTCCTCTTGTATACTGGGCAGGGGACGCTTTTTACTGCATGAAACCAGCTTTCTAAACGTTAAGCTAATTCTTGCTTCAGAAATATCAGGCTGAGGTGGAATTCGATGAGAGTAAAGTTCGTTCGTGGGAGGATACATGACATACAGAGAACCATGCTTAGAAGGGATAGTAATAGACTGTTCACCGCTTCGTTCAAAGATAATGCGACGAGTTGCTCCAAAACTGACACAGGCAATGGCATAGGTAGCATCCAAACCCTTTTCATTATCCTTGTGACTTCCAATTTTAGCTTGACCATTTGGATAATAGTTTAAAAGCACATAGTTAAATTCCATATCACATGCTTTTTCCACACGTTTTTTAATATCCATCAGGGGAGTCCATTCGTTGGCTGGAACAGAGGTACCCGAAAAGGCATAAGATAGATCAGCATCTCCAAAGGCAAGGGTTTTACGTAGAGGTGTATAAGATCGTCCATGCACAACCACATTGGTTTCTTTAAAGTCCAATGTTTGCAACTGCTTAAAGATATCATCTGCTGTAGCTTGGTCCATAAATTGTCGAATGTAATGTACATTTAATCCATTATTTTCAAATCGAATAATTCGAGGAGAAGAAGCCATGATAGCAGTTAATAGAAATAGTACAACTTGGCAGGATAGAATCTAACGAGCAAGTAACCCATCTTAAACGCAATCACCCACACCAGTGTTTCGCCCCTCCCACATGCTGACGTAACAAACTTGCTCTACCAATCTCCTGCAACCCGCTTCTCACGCGTGCGTGACCCCCGCTCGACAAGAACGGGCATGTTCAGTGACGTCACTGAAGCCTGTTTTGTATAGGTAGTATGCAATGGTAGTATACAATACCAACACACACTTAGTTAAAAGAATGGAAACAATGCACAGGTGATTATGAATGGAAACACTACACAGGTAATTATAATCAATCATTATTTTATTCATTATTATTCATAATTATCCCATTTTAAATAACGGGATGTTACAGGTTCTGCCTTAGGTGGAGTAGGAGTATAAGGCTGATTATACAAATTTTTGTTTTTTACAAAGTGGGTAGGTATATTCAGTTCATCTAAAGCTGTTAAAAACACTTGCTGTCCTGTTACAGCTCTTTTCCTTTGTCCAAATATCAGATTAAATAAATCTCCAATATTAGTCTTTGGAATCCACTGCTGATGATGGGAAATATGTCCTTTTTCATCCCATGAAAGAATGCTGGGATGGTCTTTTATAATATTCAATAAATTGTTAGCATAACCTTGCATGTTTCGAGGAACACTGTTTAAAATAATATCTTCATATCTTGAGGTGTTCTGCTTTGATTGCTTTGGTAGGACATCTTCGGATATTTTCGTCTCTGTATCCATATCTGTATCCATATTCTCGAGAAGGTCTTTGTACGATACTTGCGTATTCAGAAGGTCTTTGTGCAATACTTGTGTATTCAGAAGAGGTTCCTTGTGAGACACTCGTATACGTGTGTTGAAAGAATCCATCTTTATTTTCTTTTGTAAAAGTTCATAATAAAGTTTCACTTTATCATCTTCACTCAGGGAACTGTTGAGAATACGAGCCATTTCCTTATCGAAATGGGTTCTATACTTTTCTGTAGCAACATGTTTAGACAAAGAGTCTTCAGGAACCAAGGCATACTTTTTAGCGTGCTCCATTGAAAAGGGTTGTAATCACACTGAGGGCTGCTGGGATGAGTAAGTTCAGAAAACCGCCTTTCTGAATAATAAGCTTGCGTTTCAGGTACAGTGGCTTACGCTTGTCTGCCAATTCTCGTAAAACAGTCTTATGCTCTCGAAGTTTGCTCTTTTGGTGCTTCGTGAGTGGGATATTACCCCTTAATGTATTCAGGCTACACTCACAGATGGCTTTTATACAGGAACGAGGAATCTTTTTTAACAAGTTCTTTCGTAGTTTGGTGGGACAAGAATGAAGTAGCTGTAATTGCTTCTGTTGTTGCTTGCTGAGTGTCATCTTCACAACTGAGAGAATACTGCGCATGCGTATTCATTTATCTATTTCGAAAAAGGCTTAATGTCTCAGTTTATACACGTATTGTGTCTGATCGGGTAAAATCGAGGTGCGCAAACGCATCTCTTCTGGAGTCTCACTGCGCAGGTCTATAAACAAATAGGAATAAGGCTCTCGAGTAGCATCTTCGTACACTTCTTGGAAGAAAGGCAGGTGTCTGGGAAACAGTTGTTTTCCCAAATGCATGATTTGGCTCATGTCTCTTCGATTCTTGCAGAGTAGTAGATAATGGGCATTCAGAGTAATTTCACGCATTTCTTTCCCTTTATGAAAAAAATTTTGCGTAATAAACACCACACTTAGATTTAAATGATGACTTCCTCTCGTAAACAGATGGGTTAATCGTCTATCGTTACCACATTCACTCATTAAATCGTCTATAATAAAGAGAGTATTCAATCCCAGATACTCTTGATAGTTTTTAGGTAATCCTTCCACAAACATAACGTTTGGGATTTCATCGTATAAAGGCTGGTGTATCCCATAGAACCACACGATTTTGTCCGGAGCAGGCGAAAACATATCCCGCCTGTGTTTAATCATATCCCGCACAAAAAAACTCTTCCCACATCCTGTGGGACTCGAAATAACCATAGTAAAGGGGTGTTGTAAGGATGGGAACTCCATCGTAAATAACAAGAACAGTATGTTGACATCTATATTTATTGGTAAAAAGGTGCACTTATGTGAAAGCGCTTGGTTACAAAGTTATATACATTAGCATCATTACATACGTCGTGGGGTACAAAGGGTAATAAAAAGTCTTTCAAAGAAGATCCGCGACATCTTGAATACAAATAATAGATACAATAGTGTCCACAAACAGCTGTTACATTGCTTTGTAGAGGCATGGGGCTGTACTCTTGGTGCTGGAACGTAGAAACAAAGTCCGAGAGGGGTCCTTCAAAGGCTGTAGGTGGGTGTCCATAAGAATCAAAGAATTCTATCGAGTCTTTATCTTGCATGTAGAAGGCTACCCAATGGCTTCCTGGATCGGTCGAAGCGTCCACGTTGGCAACCAAACAGGCTGGGAATGTCACAATGTCTTGGGGTAGTAAATCACTCGGAAAAACACCCAGAAATGCGTTCTTGGTTATAGGATTCTTGGAGAGGGCTTTATCCAATTGCTGACTTTCCATGATTAATTGGCAAAATCACACAAAATATGTCTAGACTTGTTAATTTCAACCACGTTTTCAAATTCAGCATACAGTAGAATGGAGATGGTTTCCTTTAAAGCTTCCGAAAACTTGATTTCCAATCGTAAATTACCCTGGTGTTGTAGATTCATATGAGGGCCATCGCACATGTCAGGTGATAAATCAAATGCGTACAAGGTAAATCCTTTTGCAAATTCGTCTCGGGTCAGATGAATTCCTTTGTCTTGGTTAAATCCAGGGAATAATGTGTGATAGGCACGGATATAGTTGTTTTGGTTAAAGTTCAATTCCAAGGGTCTGCTGGGTACTGGAAGTCCATCCACGTAGACGCATAGAAAATTCACGTTGTAATGACCTAGCAGGAAAGGGTTAGAATCATACTGTCCATTCATACCCGCATTGTTTAAACAGGCAACGACCACTCTTTTAGGCATCACACCTAAAAAGGCATTATCCTGCATAAAAGACCAACTGCCTTTAGAAACAGAATACGTCTTACACAGAACGCGGTCAATGGGATACTTGGCCGTGTGCTTCTCCAGGGCTTTTATACGTCCCAGTAACACGCCGGGGCCCACTTTCACTTTTCGAATAAACATGGAAGCATGCTCTATCATCACTTTATAATCAGGTTTGGCAGCACTAGACACTAAACAAAAGTCTGATTTGCTACGTGTCATCTTTATCTTCATGTCCACTAAATTCAATATAAGGCGATTCTGCTGAAAAATGTCTGAATGAATCTGTCCAATCATATCCAGAGTTTGGCTTTGTTTGCTTAATTCATATCTTTGTTTCAGTCCTTCGTTAGCATCCTTTTCTGCAAGAGGGTTGGTATTGTTCAGATGGGTGTCTTTAAAAAAACATTCACAGGTCAATAAACTTTTCTTGGCATCGGCTCCATAGTTCAAGAGGGTTTCTATATAGGCTCTGTAGGGATAGGTGTTGGTCGCTGAAGAAATAACTCGGTCATTCAAACTCACATCCACTTGGGAGAACAGGGAATGTAGAAATAAGTTCACGGGGGCCACGGGTTCTTTGTCGGCTATAGGCGATCTATCCGATTTCACAATCTTTGCTTTCACGTATAGAAAGGAAGAACCCAGATCCATATATTCATCTCCGCTTCCAGATATGTTAAATTCCACGGGGCCTCCATCTCGTATATTAGAGAGGGGGTGGTATTCGATAAAATGTCCTTTTTCTATAGCTGTCTGAGTAGGTGGGGTCACGAATAAATCCAATTCGCTCTTGGTACAGGGTGAAGAATCTTTATGGATAGACATCTTTAGGAGAAAATATCTCGTGTTCTCGCTTTCTTTGCTGAAGTGGGAATGAAGTGATTCTCGGATCGCTTCCTCTTTTTATTGCTTTTTACAGAACCAATCATAGTCTTCATCTGGGTTGCAGCCTTGTCTGTTAAATTACGACCTGCTTCTTTTAAATGGCGTTTGGCTGCCACTTTTAAATCTTCTCCTCTAGATACATCTCCCATCACATTGAGTCTACTCTGCCATATTTGCTTTCCCACGGCTTTGGCACCCGATTTTAGAATGGGTACAGCCGCTCTAAAAAAGGAACGAAACAAACTTCCAAATCCATATCCTTTTTGAAATGCAGATCCTTGATAATAATCCAATCCATTACCGGTTTGCTGAAGATAGTAGTCTTCAAAAGATTTCTGGCAACATTCATAAGGCACATACATCATGAGAGATACTTTTGACGAAAGTGTAGCTTCACGTACGAGCGTCCGCGTTCAAATGGCGTGAGTTCGCCTGTGTGCGTCCTTATAACGATTTCCAAAGTGTCAATCATCTTTCTACTCACAGGTAAATAGTGGGGGCGGTCGAATGTTAGAGAAACCAATTCACCGTCGTTTCCGGCCACTTTCACTATGCGTAAAAGGGGTGCTAGTACATCTCCCACAATTTGGGGTTCCACAATGTCGGAATACACAAACAGTACATGATAATGAGCGTTCACATCTGCAACGTAGGGTCCTTCCACACTGGTTTCTAAATGAGAGTCCGATTCAATCACCATGGGATTAAAACCCAGTACTTGGGCCATTCCTTTGTCTAAAATCACTCTTGCTTTGTTCTTTACTTTAATGCGTACTCGTTTCGTAACAGGATTATAATGAAAAGAGATCTTGTTTTGGTGGTCTTTGATGAAAATAGCTTTTAAAATGTCTGGGATGGTTTCGTAATATCCCGCTGGTATTCTACGTACAAGCATTTTACCATCTCCTAGATCAAATCCAATAAAATTGTTCTCGGCAGTTATATTCATCCATGTATGGGGGTATAAAAACTCTGTAATTCCAATCTCCCAGCTTCCCTTTAGCTCTATAGGGGTGGGTAATCTCGTAATAAAATGTGAAATTTTATTCTCAGGAAAGTAGCTCATCGAGCTATCACTAGGAAGTGTCACGTAGAAACTCATCGTATCAACTGATTTCAGAAACAGGCGTCCCTTGCTTTTATAGGGCGGATAAATCAGAGGCAGGTATCCACTGATTAAACTTGTGGGGATAACCTCGGTATTTTACAAAGTATTCCATATTATTCTTCTTGAAACGTTTCTTTAACACTTTTTCAATGGGGAATTCCTCTTTCATTCTCACTTTTTGTAGTTCTTGCAGGTAAAAGGTACCTTGTATGGGTTCTCCTAGTAAATCTTGGATTCTGTATACAGCAGGTTCTCGCTTCACACATTCTGTCACTTTAAATAATTCTTCCGACCAATTTGTTTCGTACCCCTTCTCAAAGGTCATTTTAATCTTGGATACTCGCACAGTGTCCCCCGCATTTAAAATACATTTGGATACACCCTTAGGCAGGTTACCATAGAGCGTAAACCACACTTCTTGTTCATTGTCCGAATTCACATTCACAGGAGCTTTCTTAATGCTGGAGTGATAGGTATGATTATAGCTATCCATCAACGAGTCCAATACATCCAAATAGCGATAAGTATTCTGATTGGTAAAGTATTTCCACATTTTTGTCTTAAGGGTTCTGTTAAACCTCTCAACAACAGATGCTTTTGTGGTGTTAAACGTTGTAAAAAACCTGATATGATGTTCTCTAAGTAATTTTTGAAATTTCTGATTCTTAAATTCTGTACCTTGATCCGTCTGCAGAGATTTTGGAATGCGCTCTTTAAATATAGTCCGAAAGGCATTCACGATATCTACCCCTCTCTTGTGCTTTAGGGGTATAGCCCATGCATACTTGGATAAAATGTCAATGCATGTTAAGATGTAGCGAAATCCATCATTCTGTCGACTGAGTGTTGACATATCAGCTAAATCGGCTTGCCATTGCTGATCTATAGAATACACTATAACACGGTTGGTTTTAAATTTCCGTTGAACTGGCTTGTGTAATGTATAGGCATCCACACCTTGTAGCCAATTCTGAATTTCCGTCTTGGGTACTTTTCCTTGAAGAGCACGATATATGCTATCCACTCCACCGAAACTTGCGGGGTGCTTGGGGTCTTGGTAGGTTCCGTCCATCATTCCAACATGGAAATATTCACAGATTCGTTTAAATGCAGAATAAAATCCCTTGGTATATTTAAATCAATCAAAACTTCCGTTGTAATGTATACTATTAAAACAGTTATCAGATATACACACGTCACGATAACCTCCTCTCTCGAAGACATGACTTTAAATAAACTTAATCGCTCTTCTCGCCTCTTTTATATACAGACACTCAAGTATTTTAGGCATAAGCACACTTTCACGATTCTTTAAAATATTTATTTTTGGAAATATTTATTAAAAATATTTATTTTTACAAATATTAAAATTTTTTAAACCCCCAAGACTGGTTGGGGAAACACACCCCTCCTATACACCCAATTCCCGAGATTCCCGAGATTCTCGAGATTCCCGAGATTCTGCTACTTTAAAAACACGCCTTTTTGGCCGCATTTTTGCAAAAACGCACATTTTCTTTCAAAAAATTGCAAAAGTGTGAAAACCTATGTTAATTCCCATAGAGAAATCCGACAGTTTGAAAAAAATCGGCCGATTCCGCGTTTTGCAAAAAACACATTTTTGGCCGCATTTTTGCAAAAAACCAAATTTTTTTTCTAAAAAATTCGCAAAAGTGTGAAAACCCATGTTAATTCCCATAGAGAAATCCAAAAACTCCAAAACTTCAACTTGTTGAAAAAACACACATTTTTGTTGTTTTTTTAACGTTTTGAAAACTTTTTGTGAAAAAAACGCAAAAAGCGGCACATTCTTAGAATTCATGTTCGATCCTTTTGGCATACCCTGCGTCATACGATATTTTCAAGTATCTCACCCTACAAGATTCTCGCTGTTCACTTCGTAACCGCGAATAGGAAAAGCACTCTTTTGTTAGAAGACGGAGGGGTATTGATATGACCTTGGCATACTCCTAGCATGCAATAACATAGACCTTGATATACTTAATTACTTTATTTCATTATCCTCATTAACGCCCTTTAATTCATTTTAAAAAAAGAAAAAAAAAATCCCAACTATCAGAAAAATTCCAATTTTAATTCCACTTTCCGCCGCTAGAGGGCGTTGATGGTACTGCTCTTCAATTGAGAGTGAAGAGAAGGTGTTGCCACCCCGAAAAAGTTTCTTCCGTACAGGTGTTGCTATGGCAACCCAAACAAAAAAAAATCACCAATTTCATCCCCATAGTTCCACTTTTGGCTGCTAGGGGGCGCTGATGACACTGCTCTTCAATTGAGAGTGAAGAGAAGGTGTTGCCATCCCGAAAATAGTTTCTTCCGTACTTAGAAAAATCTCGTTCCAAAAAATTATTTCCCCCTCAACCCCTCGTACAAGACTACGAAATCGTTGCCACCCAAAAGAAAAGTTTCTCCAAAATTTTTACCCCCACCTTTTTTCATTCTCTCCCCCCTTTTACACCCCCGTCCAGGATTACGGAATTCAAGATGGCGGCCATTTTGCTCTTCGCTCTTTACTGCTCTTCCTCTGCCGCAGAACCGGCCTTCCTTATCTACTTTTGAAACCTTAAACCTTCATCGAAAAAAATGAACTTCATTCAAATGACGGCATTAAAGTATAAATTACCTGGTTTAAACATCTCTTAAATGTTATACATTCCTCGGTAATAATTTTAGAATTATCATAATACTACGATAATTTATTATATTTGAAAACTTCATCGAAAACAACTGAAATCCATTCAAATGACATCATAAAAAAATAACACGCCTGGCTCTCTCTATAAAAGCAACATTTCATTCATAAATAATTCCCCCATTCATCACAATACTATAACAATTTATTTTATTTAAAAATTAAGACCATTGAGCTGCAAGTAAGTAAGCTCTATGCGTAAAACTTCATCGAAAAATATCGTCCTTCTTTTTCTAAAATCAATGAATTCATATCAGCTAAGCAGACTCCATGGACTAAATGATTTTGTGTTAAAGAATTACAGCGATTCTAATACAACTCATTCTACATATTTTGCTGTTTACATTTTACATAGGTGAAAAATAGGCTTAATAGTAGAAATAATCAAATTTGGAAGAGCATTTAAACTGAAATATATTGTCATTCCGTTGTTTCAGTATGTAGATGCACAGAATTTAGGCAAAAATAAAGTAATTTTAGGACGGATACAACACTCAATATGAATTAAAAAGAACTTTAAAAATCACGATTTTGACACAAGATGGATGCCATATATCATTTTGAAGTGGGTCATGTGATCGTTTCATATCATGGACACGTGATCGCTTCATATAAGAGGTGTTATTATTATTTTAATTTTTATTTAAAAAACAACTGAATATATTTCGCTGAATTTTTTTTTATATATTTTATGGAACAATTTGAATATTGCCTAAAATTTTCGAAGCAATTTGTGAATTTTAAATCCGCTTAAAAAATGCTTGAAAAATTAGGTCCCATAGGGCTCAATGTATTCCATTTTTTCAACCCGGGTTCAATCCAAAACTAATTGGGTGATATTATTCATTTATATTCCCATAGGTCCTATAGACCGTCTGAACAACATACTAAAATTTCATTTTGATTAAGTCATTTTTACGGCAGTTATCGTGCTAACGGACAGACAGACAGACAGAATGAACAAAGTCATAAACACTTTTCAACTTTGTTGTAAAGTGTTAAAAAAGACAAAAAAAACACGCTAATCGCGTACTAACTAAAGTAAACTTTAATATTGGTTAATTTTTGTTATTGTAAGTATTTTAATCATTTTTATCACGTGTGCGGAAATTCACACATTTCGGTAGTTCGGGAAGTGGATGAAAATTGAAATTAAAGATTCCATTACATTCAGATCTACATTAAATTGGATGATATAAAAATTTTTAATTTTGGATTTGAATTAAAAGTTTTCAAATCTTCCAATTTCACTTGAAATATCTCATATATAAATACAGGTAAAGTTAACAAAAGCCTGTTAATAAAAAATATGCTTGTAGCAATTCAGTTATAACAAGTTTTTGTTAATAACGTGATTTTTGCAATCCTGCAAGAATTGACAGTATTATCTGTGCTTGTTCTAACTCGCACTCTGCTCCCACATCACCTTTGCCCCCGCGCTTTACTTCGGCGCCGGGTGTTATAAACGAGTCACTACATGTTTATCTTATTCCTGTGGATGCGTGTTATATGTCTCCAACCTATATAAAGGCAGTGATTGTTCATTTTATTAACACTTTACAACAAAGTTGAAAAGTGTTTATGACTTTGTTCATTCTGTCTGTCTGTCTGTCTGTCCGTTAGCACGATAACTGCCGTAAAAATGACTTAATCAAAATGAAATTTTAGTATGTTGTTCAGACGGTCTGTAGGACCTATGGGAATATAAATGAATAATATCACACAATTAGTTTTGGATTGAACCCGGGTTGAAAAAATGAAATACATTGAGCCCTATGGGACCTAATTTTTATAACATTTTTTAAGCGGATTTAAAATTCACAAATTGCTTCGAAAATTTTAGGTAATAGTCAAATTGTTCCATAAAATATATAAAAAAAAATTCAGCCAAATATATTCAGTAGTTTTTTAAATAAAAATTAAAATAATAATTACACATCTTATATGAAACGATCACATGACCCACTTCAAAATGAGATATGGCATCCATCTTGTTTCAAATTCGTGATTTTTTAAAGTTCTTTTTAATTCATATTGAGTGTTGTATCCATCCTAAAACTACTTTATTTCTGCTTAAATTCTGTGCATCTACATACTAAAACAACACAATGACAATATATTTGAGTTTAAATTCTCATTCAAATTTGATTATTTTTACAATTAAGCCTATTTTTCACCTATGTAAAATGTAAACAGCAAAATATGTAGAATGAGTTGTATTAGAATTACTGTATTTCTTTAACACAAAATAATTCAGTCCATGGAGTCTGCATGGCTGATATGAATGAAATATTAATTGATTTTATAAACAGAAGGACGATATTTTTCGATGAAGTTTTAAGCATAAAGTTTATGAATTGTAGCTCCATGGTCTTAATTTTTAAATAAAATAAATTATTATAGTATTGTGATGAATGAAATGGAGAAAGTTATGAATGAAATCCTGCTTTTATAGAGAGATCCAGGCGTGTTATTTTTTCTATGACGTCATTTGAATTAATTTCAGTTGTTTTCGATGAAGTTTTCAAATATAATAAATTATCGTAGTATTATGATAGATTTAAAAATATTACCGTGGAATGTATTGCATTTTAGAGATATTTAAACCACGCAATTTATATTTCAATGCCGTCTTTTGAATGAAGTTCATTTTTTTCAATGAAGGTCTAAGTTTTCAAATATAATAAATCAATGTAGCATCGTGATAAGTTTTAAAATATTACCGAGGAATGTATTGCATTTTCGACTTTTTTAAATAAAATTGCATTGAAGTTGGAAAGTGTTTCATAATCAATGCTTTAACCCTTTATGTCCCAAATTATGATATTTTTAGAAAACTTGTGCAATATATTTTTTTTTATGCTCAATTTAACTGTAGAAAGACACACAAAAATTGAGATTCATTTACAATAATTATTTTTATTGTAATAACACAGAATATTACACGGAACTTTAAAGTCCCGTCGGGATTTATGTTCATTACATTGCCATTACATCCATTAGTATGAAGAAGAAAAAATATTAAATATAAATGAAAAGTAATATATTTTTATACAATTAATTATGGAATTGATAAAAGCAGTTCTTTTTGTCATTAACACAAAGAAATACTTTGCATAATGTGCACTGAGAATGTGGTCGTGACTCAATTTTTTTCGAAGCACAAAACTCACACCGTCCTCTATTTTTTACAAATACTGGCCAATGTGCACCTTTGTTTTGTTGTCTTATGTCATCAGAAACAGAAAAATTTGCTGTCTTGCGTTTTTTTTGGGGGTGGTAATTCACTTATCTCTCCAGCATCTGATCTAGGTCTTCCCCTTTTCTTCGAAGACACTTTTGACATTGTTATTAGACCTTGTGCTACCCTTCGTTTGTATTCTAGAAGAGGTATTTTATCCTGTATGTCACAGTAGCAAATATACGAGTTTACCATTGCAATTTCTATAATACCGAAAAAAAGACGATGCCACCACTTTTTGGCCTTTCTATCTCTATCATATAGTGATTTTAGCATGTCACTTTTATCCATGCCTCCCATATGACTGTTATAATCTCTTACTATTGTAGGAGCTGGTATATTCATAATTAACCATCTTTTTGTTTTCTTTGAATTTTACAAATTTCAGTTCCATGGTAATTGGACAAGAAAAAAACACAGCGGTTGTCTTTCCATTTGAAGTATGAAATTCCTTGGTCTGTTATGCGACAGTCAAAATCATCCCTTTTCAAAGCTTTGTCTACTGCAAGAGACGGTAAACCTTTACGATTACTTTGTACAGTTCCACATGCATATATACCAACAGATTTTAGATATTCATACAATTCCACAGAGGAAAAAAAAGCTATCCATCATTATGATGTGATTTTTATTTACAAGAGATTTGGTTAATTTCTGAACTATACTCCCTCCTAGACCAAATCTTTTGAATTCTGAATCATCTTTTCCCTGATATACTTCAAAATCATACATGTAACCTGACATATCTGAACGACACCATAGTTTGTATCCTCTTTTTATTGGTTTTTTAGGATTGTACTGTTTGAGCGTCGAGCGTCCTTTGAATAATATCATGCTTTCGTCTATACTTTGTGTTTGATGAGGCATTCTCAGTGATTGAAAATTTTTATTTAGTTTATCCATAAGTGGTCTAATTTTATACAGTCTATCAGTATTTTGCTTTGGTATTACTTCATTGTCATTTACATGCAAGTTACCTAATATCTGGAAATACCTATTTCGTGAAAGAGTATCAGGAACAACAGGTACAGAATAATCTATATCACTGCTCCAATAATTTCGTACTCGAGGTAAACGGTGGTAGCTAAATAGCATATTTAGTCCCAAAAATCCATAAAATTCCTCTTTAGAAATAGGCTTTATATTCCTTTGTTTTTGATTTGAATAGAGGTTTGTTTGAAATACAGTATTACTTATAATTTCATCGTCTAAAAATGTTAAAAAAAAATCGGTAGGCAATATTTTACCTTCGAAAGCTGATGCACATGTTCCATGAGATAAGCTAAATATAGGGATAGTTGATGTAAAATATATTTTCTTCCAAATTCTTTTTGGTGTCATTTCTTCACTTTCAGTGTCTTCACTTGAATCGCTTTCAGAGTCTGAAATTTCATGAATGTTTATCGCATTCAAACGTTGATTATTTGTTTTATTTTGTTCTGGTGAATCTTCGTCAGAACTACTGTCCTCTTCTGATGTTTCAACATCAGATGGTAATTCGTCCCACATAATTTTAATTTCTTCCGGCGTCAAGCCTTTTCTTCGTCTATACATTATTCTAAAAAAACAGAAATCGAAAGTATTTTGTAAAAGGGAGAAAAACTCTAAAAATTTGTAAATACTCAAAGACAAAACAAAAAACCATTAAGAAATGCAATACTTCAGGATAATTGAATATATTCAAGTGTTAAAAAAATAAATTATAATAAAATGCAATAACAAAAATCCATTTCAAAAAAAAATTATTCAAATTTCACCAGGACCTTTATGATCCAACGGGACTTCAAAGTCCCGAAAGAACAATAACAGGTCGTGTTAGAAAATTTTTACTGAATTGGTTATATTTTGAATTAAAATTACAAGAAAGTTCGTAAAGAATAGGTAAAAAAAATATAAAGTACTTACCAATCAATATTCTGTTGTTACGAAGCTTGGAAGTACGTCAATAGCTTTCTAGCAAAATGGCCATTCAAACTGAGCGTATGACGAAATTGTTCACCCATATCCATGCGGAACAAACCGTTTATATAGGGCTGCCATCTACTGATCATTAGAAGAAGGTTGAAATGAAAGAACTTAAAAGTCCCGTTGGAATTCATGGAAGACTTTTAATTTTATTTGACTTTATATTAATTGGGACTTACAAGTCCCGTCGGAGCATAAAGGGTTAAGCATGATTGATCTTTCTTGTTTTCATTAGCATTATCGCGCGCAATTGATGACAAGGCTTTAAAAGTACACTAATACTACTCACGTATCTATAAAGTAACAAGAAAGATCAATCATGCATAAGCATTGATTATGAAACACTTTCCAACTGAAATGTAATTTCATTTAAAAATTTCTAAAATGTGATTCATTCAGTGGTAATATATTTTACATTATCACAGTACTACAGTAATTTATTATACTTAAATATTTAAAACTGTATCGAAATATAAATCATCTGATTCTTTATGCAAAATCAATGAATATTTCATTCATATAACTTGTATTCCAGACTCCAGAGCTAAATAATTTTGTGTGAAAAAAATTCAGCAATTCTTATGTAATTCATCTTACAATCGCTTGAGATATTTGCATTCTGCATATGTTAAAATTAGGCTTCCTTGAAGAAATAATAAAAGTTTAGGGATCATTTAAAATCACAACTATTGTAATTGCATAGGCACGGAATTTAGATACACAGATAATACACAGATAATATATATGTGTATGTGTATGTACTCAAAGTATTGGAATCGTGCCGAAGATCGGAACTCGAATTTTCAAAGTATCTACACGTTTTGGGACTTCTAGAACACGAAAAAACTACTTTTAGGAAGACGTCTGTGTGTGTAAGGGTGTATCTGTGTATGTTTCTGTGTGTCTGTGTGGATATTACATCCACTCTAATTGAAAAACTAATGGACCGAATTTCATACAATTTGGTAGGTATGTTTTTTGTGGGAAATCCTGATGTTCATTAGATTATAGTACGATTCGTAATAAAAGAATCTGCCTACTTCAAATTTTCAAACTTCTTCCACTTGACAAGATGATTACTCGAAAACTATAAAAGTTTTTTTAAATATACATATAAATGTAGAAACTAAAACTTTCCTGATACATATTTTTATCACTTAATAATTTTATTGATCTTTTATACTTTCGTAGATATTTCGAGTGAAAGTATGAAACATTAATTGCCTCCTCTCACTCCCGAAAAAAAAACAGAGTTCTATCCGAAATCCAATTATATATACCTGTAGGGCTTTCACAGAGCTACAAATTCATGCTTATTGATTAAAGCTAGTTTTTTAGGTTTTTGAGATGTTATTAACTTGAAAAATGGAAAAATTTCAATCTTCTTCAATTTGGCAAGACGATTACTCGAGAACTATAAAAGCTTTTCTTAATAATAAATATAAATTTTGATACTAAATTTCCTAGCACATATTTTTGTCATTTACTATTTATATCTTTATTTTATAGTTTAAAATGAAAACAGGAATAATAAAAACACTCGCTCAGACAGACACTTTTTGTTTTCTAAAAAAAGTTTAAAATATTGAAATTATTATAATAAGCGCCCAAAAGGCTTATATTTTTCGTAACGCTTCGTTTCCCCTACACAGAAACCCCAAACATAGATGTTATTCACGTAAACTTACATTTAATATGATTGTTTATTAATATTTTTGAATGCCGTTTTCTTTTTATGATTTAAAAGAAGTTTGAAAATTTGCGACCTTCCGCGTGTTCATTTTCCTTTAATCATAAATTTTGTTCACTTCACTCCATTCGTTCTAGAAATTTTGTCTCTCTAGACGCCTATACACATCCATATATACATTACACTCACGCACAGACCAGACATCCCTTTAAAATAATTGATTTGGGTTAAAGGATGCCCAAAACGTATATTCATTCGTCGAAAATTCGAGTTTTCAACCCCATCATTATATTTTCCTATACATCATTTGTGTGCAGGGAAACTGCAAATAAAGTCCAAAATTCAGTTATGTATTATAAATTGCTGCTGCATTATGCATGTATGCATGTAGAAAGAAATGTAAGGCATTACATTTTCTAAACCGCTAATTAAAGCTCGAAATTTAGATGAGAATAAAATTTGATAGGTCAATGAAATAAAATAATTTGCGTAAGGTGATGGCGATCCTGTTTCTAAGGGAGATTATTCTCTCCTGCTCTTGCCTATCTAAGATGCTTTGCCCTTAACAGCTTTCTCGTATAATCACGAAAAAAGTCCAGTCCTCATCCGCACACCTATGCGTCGGTCATCAGTACTGAGAGAGACCCAGGATTCATCTCGAAACATGCCTCCAATCGGACACTGTCTAGTTGGACCGAGCTAAACACCAATTCAGACGTCTCTGCCTATGTTAAGGGATCAGTGGTAGGCGCGTTAATGGACGTCGACAGTTAATCCCATCAGTCGTCTCCGAATAATATACATTGATACAGGATTCACGGGTGATGGCTGATAAGATTCGAATGTCTGATAACCATGCTATTGGTGTAGATGTAACTCCTCTCTTGACTGCACGATCCACTCCAGCAGTTGTCTGTCTGGGGCATTCTAAGCCTTTGCGACGGTTACACTGGTCTTCATTGATCCACTATTTCCATCACCGAGCAACTACCATATCGTTCTGACCAAGATAGCGACTGATACGTCTGTTGGACCAGTTTCTCTTGGGCCATTGATGCGACTTCTCTCTAAATCCGACAATTGTTCGTAGTGTTGTCGAGTATGTCTCAAAGGCATCTTTGTACACAATTTTCAGTATCAAAGCAGAAAATCCAGTTTCAGTTGCTCGTAAGTAAGAACATCAAACGTTATAAATGCTGCACTATACGTCATTCCCATGCGTGTTGCATGAGCCCTATAACGTCATTGGCGTTGACATTTTTATCATTTGCATAACTCTTAAAACGAAATTTGCATGCCCAGTTTCGTGGCTGTAGCTCAATATATATATATATATATATATATATATATATAATATATATATATATAATATATATATATATATGAAAGGCGGCTCCAAACTGTCTTGCCCACACACGAAAATATCTTTGAGCCGGCCCTGCGTGCAGCAGTCACAGAACCGCCATTAAAGATGTGCAGCTCTGTGCGATATCCCATTGAAATTCCAGCCCACACCATGATGCTGCCACCTTTGAATGCATAATGTTCAATGATGCTCTTGTCCTGATTGTGTGTGCCTCGTTCTCTCCAGACCCTTACACGCTTATCATCTGATTTCAGGGCAAATCTGGATTCGTCAGTAAACGAGACGTTGCACTAATCTGAGACAGTCCAATTGACATGTTGATAACACCACTTTAATCTTGTCCCTCTGCCTTGGACGATTAGTTGAATACAAAAGCGTGATGAAATGAGAGATGGATGGCTCAACAAGAGCCCAGCACAGCGACCAGGGGTCTATTGTACTACCCGAGATAGAACAGATCTCTACGAAAAGAGACCAGTAGCCGACGCAAAGATGAGCAGGCACTTGACAGGAGTGTCATTCAGCTCCCAGGGTTCAATCACATGTCGACTAATGTGTTCGAATCTGTGAGCAGAGTAAATCTCACATTCACAGAGAATGTGAGCAGCAGTTTCTCCGCTGTATTTGCAGCCTCTGCAAAGCGAATCTTTAGTGACATCCATAATGCTGAGGTGTCTCCTGCCTGAGGGTGCAGTGCCCAGTAAGGAGCCCAACAGCTCTCCTGATGCCAGTTCTGCTGAGCTTGAAAAGTTCCTTTTTGACGTGTACTAGGGCAATTGCAGATGAGAATTTTTGCTTGCCTTTGACCCTTAATATTATGCCAGTTCTTACATTGAAGCTTCCTGAAGATGTCATAAACAATTCTTCTGGTAAAATCATTGGGAATACCAAAGGCCGGCTCAGGGCCAACAAAAGGAGTACTTGAGCCTTTTCTAGCTAATTCATCAGCCAACTCATTTCCAGTAATGCCCGAATGTCCAGGCACCCAGTAAAGAATGACTTCGTTATTACTAGCAATTTCACAGAGTGCATTATAGCACTCCCAGACAAGGGAAAATGTCATAGTGGACTTCCCAAGAGCCATAAGAGCAGCCTGACTGTCGGAACAGATAAGTATTTGGTTGCTCTTATACTTCCTGTCGTAGCAAATTCTACAACACATAAGAATGGCAAAGACCTCAGCCTGAAAGACAGTAGCATAACGGCCAAGCGGATAAGACAGGTCTGTGGCATCATCCAGACAGCACACACCAGCACTTGTAGAAAACCCAGACCACACGACCAACCCATAGGCTAATGGTAGCTTTCTGTGTGGCCGGACACCAGCACTTGTGTCAATCTTCGAGCCATCCGTATACCATACAATTCAGTTTATTGTAGGTAGTCCTCTTCCAGTCATCCCGCGAGGGGACCTGAATTTCGTAAGGCTTGTCAAACATATATTTGACATGAATACCATCAGGTGCCATACAGAAATAAGGGTGGCTAGCAACATTACTATTAAGATCACTCCAAGATAAATACCTTGAGTAATCTTTCCAGTGTTTCAGATATTTAAGTCTGTTCATGCAAATGAGTGCCTCTGCTTCAATACGCATGTAAAGCGGGTGCAATCCAAGTAAAAGTTCAAGAGTTGCAGTGGGAGTAGTTTTCATGCAGCCAGAGATTGCAATACAGACCATCGGTTGAAGCTTAATTAATTCTAATTTAGCAGTTTCACATCTTATTCTAGACCACCAAACAATGGAGCCATAGGAAATGATAGAACAGCTTACCATCGAGTAAATCCAATGGATAGCCTTGGGATTTAAACCCCAGGTTTTCCCAATAGCATTCCTACAAGACCAGAAGATTCTTCTGGCTTTAGTCGTGCAGTAAACAAAGTGTTTCTTCCAGTTGAGTCCCTTGTCAAAATAAATTCCTAAAAATTTAACCTCCTTGGAGCAGGTAAGTTTCTGACCAAAGAAGCGAATGTCTCCAAGATTAAGAATGCATTTTTTGGTAAATACAGCCATAGCAGTCTGTCTTCTGCGGGTTAACAGAGAGACCTGCGTTTTAACACCATGTCTCAACCCTCCTAAGAGCAGTGGACGTCATGTCAGACAGTGTTGCCAAATTTGCCCCTGGCAATGACAACAACATCGTCTGCAGGAACCAACGCAGGAAACACCAGAAACATTGATGTTCTCCAAAAGAGAGTCCACAACTATATACCAAAGAATTGGAGAAAGCACATCTCCTTGCGGACAGCCCGCAAGTGCATGCACCGTCATACTATCACCAAGTAAAGATGCACATATATATATACCTATTAGATAAAAGGTTCTTGATCCAATAAGAGATCGTGATATCAACACCTTTCCTATCAAGAACATCAAGGATGGTATCGATGGGTACCTTATCAAAGGCGCCTTCAATGTAGAGAAAGATGGCAAGAGTAACTTCCTTAGCATTAAGGTGTCTCTCCAAAATAAAGGAGAGACTACAGAGGTCAGTGTCCGTGGATTTACCCGGTTGATAGGCATGCTGAGAGCTTGATAGGGGCTTAGCAGCAGAATCACTTCTCTTATATACCTATCTATAAGCTTCTCAATAGTCTTTAGAAAAAAAGACGCAAGGCTAATAGGCCTGAAGGATTTGGTCTCGTAATAATTATCCTTTCCAATCTTTGGAATAAAGATTACCTTAGTATGCCTCCAGGCAGATGGTACATCACCCAAGGCAATACAGGCTCTGTAGATACTGTAGAGAATGGGAGCTAGCACCTCAATTCCTTCCTGGAGAAGAATTGGAATGATCTCATCAGTCCCCGGAGTTTTATAGGGTTTATGGGAATCAATTGCCTATTTAACCCTATCCAGAGTAACCACACTCCTAGCAATGCTCCAACTTCTGTCATCACAGGAAGACGTGGAGCAGGCATCAAGTATGTCACTATGACCATACGAATCAGAAACTGAAAAATGGACCCTGAACAGCTCAGCCAGGGTTTCTTCCCCAGTAACAGAGAAGTCACCTTTTGACTTCTTGACAGTATTCAAATTACAATTCCTGTCCCTTTCCATCAGCTTAACAAGTTTCGCCGTAGCAGAAGCATCATTAATGCCTTTACAGTACGTTCTCCATGAGTTTCTCTTGGAGTCTCTGACTGTCTTATTATAGGAGGTAAGAGCAGATTTATAAATATGCCATTCTCCACTCTTTTTAGCTCTATTAATGAGCTTCCTGCATTTCCCATGCAAACGGCTGAGCTCATTCAAAAGCGTGATACTCGGGCATACAGTCCTTTCACGTGGACCCTTCAGCGCACAGTACTGGCAGATATTGTCTTATCAAGTGCAGCTGCAACCATGGATGTAACAGTTGTAGAGGTCGCTCGTCGATTCCGCTTGGCTACTATAGCAATATACCGATCATCAGAGGGGGGTGGTAACCCTTGGACGACCGGGCACAGGTCTCCGGACTTGTTTCCATAATCAAGAAATTACCGAATGATCAACGCCAAAATAGCAACATCTTTGATTGACTGTCCTGCTTCAATGAGTCCGACAGCAAGCCAGTGCTTACTATCTGTCATCCGTCTTCTTTCAACCATATAAACACGAATATCATCGAGAATAATCCTATAAAAGTTATAAACACTTCGTATCAGCATTTAAATGCACCTCCTCAAACACTTCAGAATGCTGGCGTCTTCCAATGATTGCCTAACTTAGTTAGGCAGAACTAGCATATATCCAGACAGTCAATCGTGATTGGCTGTAACATACGATATTTGCATACTGCCATCTACATTCACAGCGATTTTCAGCCACTCAAATTCAAACATGCTTTTGAAAAAAGAAAATTTGCATTGTATGCTTAAATTTTGGAAGTCAGTGTATTTTGGTTTACTATTTCATGAATTTTCTATTATCTGCAATTAAAAAATTACACCTGGGGTGTAAAACTGACTACTGGATTTTCTTGAATATTCTAGTTTGCCTAAGCTATGCTAGATGCTCTGAAATATTGTTCATAAAAGGTTTTCCAAATCAGATAAAATATCACTGTTAAATAATAAATTTGAAGTATTTACATGCAAATACTTTATACCATAAAAAAGTTTGGAAGTCAATATACAGGGTGTCCCAAAAAGATTGTAATGAGCTTTAATTCTTTACCTATTGGAGATAAGTGGGCAATGTAAATTGTAAAAAAGTTGAAACTAAGGTAGAAAATAAGACTACGTTAATGAAATAGGCATCCCATTAATTTTGTTGCATTAAAAATAAAGAATTTCTGATTGACCAAATTTGTCTAAGGGGGTCGTATAAAAATTTAAAAAGTGTAACTTTTTTAAAGCGCATTTCCATCTTGATACAGATATGCGAGGGTGGGGGGTTATGATCTTGTTGCATTAAAAATAAACATTTTCTGATTGACCAAATTTGTCAAAGGGGTCGTATAAAAATTTAAAAAGTGTAATTTTTTTTTAATTAATGGGAGGACTATTTCATTAACAGTCTTATTTCCTACTTTACTTTCAACATTTTTGCAATTTACATTGACTACTTATCTCCAACAGGTAAAGAATTAAACCATGTTTCAATCTTTTTGGGACACCCTGTATAATATCAGATCATACACCTCTAATATTATAAATCTGATTATTGCCCCAAATATGAAACTATATCTATTATATTAAATATTTAAAATGTAGACAAATGACATTACATGTGCATTTTATAATACAGCATCCCTCCAAGTTTTCTTCTTCCCTAATGTCTGCAAGCAAAATTTTCTGTCTCCAGGTATAGCTAGAAAATTTTATAATCAAATTATCAATGTTGTGTCCCATAAGCTAAAAAAAATAATAAATGATTAAAATAACCCTTCGTGACTTATGCATGGCGAATATTTTGTTTCCCAATTTCAATGCGGAACAAACACAAACCAAACCCATGTCATTCCTGTCACAGGAACATACTGAATGTACACTAAAATTCCATAAGCATGTTAAACAGCTCTGTCATCCATTAGAAATTATTTCAAATAAAAGTTTTCAGAAATGAAGTTAAAATCGACCATATACATTAATAAACAGTGATGAGACAGAATGATATGCAGAGATGAAAAGCAAAAAATTAAATGCACAGAAAATGAGACTGGAAATAAATTCACAGATATATGAAAATATTATATATATATATATATATACATATATGAAGTGAGGTGAAATGCTCAGTCGCTTGTTCAACCTACACGTGGTAGCAGTGCTTGTGAGTTAATATTTCTGTTCGAGGAGGTTTTTTATTTTTCTGATTTGTAATTCAATTGATTTTTTCTTCTTCCACTAGCTAGTAGGCAGTTCCAATGGTGTCTATAGTTAAATACTATAGCCACTGTCAGAAACTGGCTGTTAATATATAATTATTATTGCCTTTTCTCATTTTTGCTGTTTTCTTTTTCATTTTTATTTATATATACTTTTTAATTGTGATTTTTGTATCCTAATATTCTTCTCATTCCCTTTTCCATTGTAGTGATATGTTACCTTATATTTCCATCCTTAGTCTTGGTCTATAGTTACTTATTTGTAACAGATATGCTAGAGATAGGTTTTTTTGTACATACAGTAGTTTATACATAGTTTTCGATTAAAATATTTCAATTTATATTTATTTATATATATATATATATATAGACATTGAAACAAATATATATAGACATATATATATTTGTATATATATATATATATATAGACATTAAAAACACAAATCAGCAGAAGTTTCTCAAAGCATCTATCAGGAGCGAGTAAAAAAAAAATCATACATTTGTCTTAAGACTTTCCAAATTGAAATGAAATGGGTTTATAAAAATAGAGAATAAATTGTGCATCTATAGAACGCTCAAGAACAAGATAAATGGGAAGAAGGCAGGGAAAGAGGTTTCAAACACATCAAACTAAAATGCAATTCAACTAGTGGAACAGTATCTAATCTCAAGGAATAACATATGGCAGAAACTATATTAAAAAATCTCGTCGAAGTTTGATCTGATTTGATGATAAAAAGTTCGGTGATCTCCCGGTCCCCTCCATTGACTTGTAATAATATATATGTCGATGGTTGTATCCAAGGGTGGTCGAATTCTTCCCCCGGGAGTGCAGCTGTTCGTGCCGAGTACCTTGAAAGTGGTATGTCTTCCTAATTCTCGGATGTCGTATCGACATTTCATAGCGAGGCTCAAAAAGAGCAGTTTTCGCGCCATTTTTACAAATTAACAACTTGTTTCCATAGAGTTACATGTTTTTTTCGAGTTCTGCTCGCCAAGCGTTTGATTTCTTATTTTTGTTCATTATTTCGGCGCTGCCCATGTCTGGTTCTGACGCACGAATGCGGCGTGAAGCGAAACATCATTCATACGGACATTTAACGACCAATGAAATTAGAGCGTGTGAACTGATATTAACGATTGTAACGGTAGATTGGTAATACTGATGAAAACAACTGGGGATTCCTGGTGTTGTAAAATATATACATTTAGGAGAATCCCCGTATGTATTTCACAACAGTAAAGCTATCTGGTTCATGCAAGTACATAGTGCAGAAACATTTTAGCAGCAAAGCTTATATTATTGTGCATTTATCTTTTGAACTGGTAAGTTTTCAACATTTATAGTTTTTCTTGCATCTTTATAGTTTGCGTAAATTTGTTAAGGTTCTATAATGTCAAAGAATTTGAAGAAAAATCAAATGAAAAGAAAAGTTATTTCTTTAGAAACTAAAATTCAAATATTAGACCGTCTACGTAATAGAGAAAGAATAACGGATGTTGCTAAATTTTACTCTATGAATGAAGCCACAATAAGGACAATAAGAAAAAATGAAGACTCCTTTAGAAAAAGTGTAGCAGCTGGAACCTGTGCAGCAGTATGAATACGACTTCATATGTTAGAGATGTTAAAATAGAAAATATGGTAAAAGCCTTAGTGATATGGATAGAAGACCAAACTCAAAAGCAAATCCCAATCGATACCAATGCTGTTACAAATAAAGCTTTGAAGATTTATCAATCACTTAAGAATCAGTTGCTGTCAACTTTGTCCGATGAAAAGAAGGTATCTTTTTCAAAGCCATGGGTGGTTTGAGAGATTCAAACAAAGACATTCTTTACATAATCTGAGAATGAAAGGTGAAAGTGCATCTGCTGATTCGGATGCGGCACAACAATATCCGAGATCTTGCCTAATTCGTCAACCATTGAACCAGAATCGCATCAAGAAAGCTCAAGTGATGAAAATGACATCATACCTATCAGAAAGAAAAGACTGATAGTATATGAAAGTGATTAAACTTATAATTAATTTTTAAGGGTTTTTTTGTTGTTTTTTTTGTTCTTTGTTCCCAATGTAAAATAAATTAAATATGTTATATTACTACATTCATATGTTTGTTGTTTTATAAACTAAGTATAATTTTAAGTTTTCTAAGATGTCTTACTTTTGTTTTACTTAAATAAATGACTGAATCATGCACATTTTGGGGTTATTTTTGTTTTACACAACAAAATCCAAGATTTCAATTTACATGGTTTTGTGCAGAACCTATCTTCCTTGTAAACCGGGGGACAGGTGTATTGCAAACTTGTAAAAAGCAGAAAACTGCCAATTAATTTCCTTTCCTGTCAGAAATTTCTAATATTTAAAATATACTCAGCTACAGGAATATCTAATATCAGGAATAACAGGAGGTCAGCTTATTAATGCAATAAGAGTTTACATATTCTTGCTCTTGTGAATCACACAGCAATTTTTTTTTTTTTTAAATAAAAATGTGATTTAAGCTTCATTATATTTGAAAATGATACATGTAATGATATGTATATCTAAGCTGAAGCTATTTTTTCTTCTTCTGTCAATTGAATTTGCTGCAACTGAATAACATTTGAAAAGCTATTGTGGACTATTAACCAAATATACAAATCAATAAAATGGCGAAAACACTAAAAATTTATCATGCATAAACAAAATGAAAGAGTTTTAAACATGTTTCCTTAATTTTAAAGAAGATTTTAAAACTGAACTAAAAAATTGTGCAACAAGATCATGTAGCTGGAATTCATAACAAACAGTTGATTTATTTTTTATTTATTTGCATTGATTTGTGCTTAAATTTTACGAATTCTAATTGCACATATTTTGTTATTTTCACATATTACCAAAATCTATGGAAATATGGGAAAACTATGTGAAAACAGTAAAAGGTTTGTATATAATAAATATAACTTCAGCTAATATTAAACTTAGTTTAATTAAGAAAAGCATGTTACAGATAGTCTACTTTTTGGTATCCAATGATGTCAATGGGCAAAAACTGTGCCTGAACTTCATGCTTTAAATTCTGTACAAGTCAAGAGAAAGAATGAAATGGGGAAAAAAACACTTCACATGAGATGTCTGTTTACTGATGAAATGAAAATCATAAAAATAGCAGAATATGTAATAAATGCAGAGGAAAGAAGCATCAAGATGGAATGACATTGTTAAAATTTTCCAGTTTTATTCACTTCAACTTGGATAAAACACTTTTTGTGCCATAAATAATCAGATTTTTTTTTTCATTGATTAGTGACTTAAAATTTAACAATTCTTTTATGAATGCAGCATACTCACTTAAATCACAAATGCAATTTGCATGATCAAATGTGACAAACTAGATATCAAAATAGTATGAGTGAGTAATTTTAGCCATACACTATAAAATATAACTAAAAATGAGCAAAACAATTTTATTTATTAAAAAATACCAATTAAAACTGCAAGTGATATATATATCATTCCATGCTAGAATTATTTATTCCAATCCCAGACATTTCCCCCTAACAGTTATTTTAATGGTGCCAATTTGGAGAATTGAATTTCACACTCAAATTCATTGAAGGTAGCAAAGACATAATTCAAATTAAAGAAAAAAAAGTAAAATAATTTTTAACTGCCCCTTATTGGCAGGCAAATAAAAAAAAATTAAAACATGATATATGCAACTGAATCATAGGCAATAAAAATGTAAACACATTTTGAGCAAGGATAAAAGCAAAGAGTACATTGTTTTGAACATAATTAGAATTTTTTTTTCTGCTCATTACATTACATATTTTCCCTTTATCAAGAGCAATGTTAAAAGTTACTAAGAAAAACTAGTTGATCATACAAATGTAAAAAGTATTCTTAAATATGGTTAAAAATGATTTAAATAAAAGAAAATATATTCCTTGCTTTTTAACCAGTTTTGTTAAAATATGACAAAAAAAAAATAGATAACAGAAAAACTATTTGGTAACATATGACAGTAAATATTCTTAAATATGGTTAAAAGTTTTTAAATTAAATGATTATTTTCCTAACTTTCCCTTGATTTCTTCGAATGAAGGTAAATATTTTTCCTGGCAATACATTTTACTTTCCTGTATGTGCCCCTAACATTCCAAATCCTGAAATGTTGGAATTCCTACTCCATTTAAACCAAATGGCACATTTCTCATTTTTTTAATCAAAGACCAATATAGCAAAAAAAAAAAAATTATCGTTGGCACAAAAAGGGAATATAAACGTATAAGTTGTTTCCTTTATTTTTTCGGTGGTTGACAAGCTTTGCAGCTACATTACCAAGCTAACAGTTCTCGCCTCTGAATATTTACACTATACAATCTCTCCACTTGCCTTTTCCACAGCAGAGTACATAAACATAGTTTGTAGATAAATAAAATGATGCATAAAAACATTGCAAAGAAAACTACAATTGGTAAGAAAGGTTTTACAAATTTTACTAGGAATTGACAAGAAGTTTTACAGCCATTATCAGATTGACAGATGTCTTAGTCCCACGAAGTCCAATGTTCAGATAAATGCCAATATATCCCACATTCAAGCAAGAGCTAAACCGTTCTTCAAAAGTGCCTTGCCAGTATTTTGTAATACACAAAAAACATGGAATTTTAAGACATAAAACACATCAGTCCAATAATTCTTCTGCTGATTCATATAAATGTTTGCCACCTTCTGATGATTTAAAGAAAAATAAAATGACTGGCCACACAAAAAAGAAAATGACATTTTCAAAGAAGTTTATGATGTAAATAATGAAGTGCTAACTTCAGAATACATAGGTATATTACAACAAATAAAATTCAGAAGTTCACACTGGAAAATATTTTTTCCTCCAATGAATGCAAGAAATACCTATATTAACAAACAATGCATAGAATATTTGCGAGACAATTCTATGGAGGGAAAATTTTAAAATGGGTGAAAAATGGACATTTCATTAAAAATATTTACACGATAAATTTCCCCCTTTTAGACTATGCCTGTAATATAACTTGCATTTTAGATATAATAATCTATATAAACATGCAGTATAAAATTATTTAAATCACATTAAATCACAATAATACAGTTTTACAAAGATCATTAAATAAATTAACTCATACAATTAGTATTCCAGAAATTGAGTGATTTTAACATGAAAGTTCTACTTCATGACTATTAAAACTTCAATACATAATAAGAAATTAATTAGCACAAAATTAAACTAATCATAAATAGATAATTTAGAAATGCAAATTCATTCTATCATCCAGTAATAAAAAAATTAACATTGTGTCAAATTTTTCCCTCTAAAACCAAACATTTCATGTGTGGCCTAACTACAAAAACAAAGATATGCAATGGACTGTGCTGTGTGGTGGCAGCTCCTTTACTGATGTTACTTTCCTTTTATTCATCTGCATCACCTTCTGCACCCTCTGCCTCCAATTCACCTGAGAATAAAAAATAAAGAAAAACTTACAATATTATCACACTTTTGCAAGTTAGTTTGTTCTTAACTGGTGCTCAGAATGTGGTGGGGTGGCACGGTTATTGGAACATTAACAGGTTGTCCATTCCCCTATACCTACCATGGTTTCTCTCCGGGGCGAACTGTGAAGTCATTGACCGACTCAGCGAAGTGCGGATCGAAAAGTCCCTTGACATTTTTTGTTCGATAGGAGTATTTTGACTGTTTTTCTTGTTTTAAAAGTTTTTACTGTTATAGTTTTTTTTTTTTTTTGTATGTGTGTTTATAACATCAGTATAGTTATTTTTGTACTATAATTTCTGCAAATCATGCCAGGAATGAGATGTACTAATGACAATGTGCAATAATAGTTAAGCAAAAATGAAAAAGCATCCTGCTATGTGTCACATAATGTACCATTCCTTTCCAAAAGAGGATTCTATTGAAAAACAATGGATTCATCGGTATCGAAGAGATGGTCACAGGAATGCTAACTCATGTGCAGTGTGTTGTTCTGAGCATTTTACAGAGGATGATTATGAGAGGAATTTAAATTCTGAACTTTAAAAATTCACCAGTCAAGCAAATCTAAAGAAAAATACTGGCCCTTCCCAGAATCTTGAAATAAAAGCATCCAACGAAATTCCACTTAAAATAGAGCGAGACATTTGACAAGAACGGAGAGAACAAAAAAAAATGTGTAGAAGAAATTATAGAGTACTCTAAATATTGAAGATGATAAGGATACTTCATGTACGGGCATTACTGTGCCCAAGGAAGCATTCGATGAATTATTAAAAAATTATAAAAATTTGGAAGAAAAATATGATAATCTGCAAGAGCAATCTGCAAGAGCAATATAAAAAGCAGTTACGCCAAATTTGAATAAAAAATAAGGAAATTGAAAACATTCAACAGAAGTTTCATAACTTCCTTTAATAACATAAAAATAAAAAAACTTATGCAAATTTTTATGAAAAATCAAGTAGAAAAATTATTTTGTCCTGAAGTATCTACCTCTTTTTAGGATACGCCCGGTAAGAACGCAAATATAACAGTCATGTGTACATTTAAGGAATACATAATTTATTTAAAAAAAAAAACATATCTATTTACAAGTATTAATATACACATTAATCTTCATACCCTTCATTGGGTTGAAAACAAAGTAAAGCAATTTAAATAAGTCTTACAGACTAAATTGGAATAATAGTAACCAAATATAAAATTACCTGCCTAATGTTAAATTTAAATTAAAGGAGAGAAAGAGGGAGGAAAAAGCAAACATATCAGGAAAAGTCCCAAAGTGTAACTCACCAACATTATTTAGTAGGGTCCTCTTCAGTCATTGTTAGCATTAGATAATAAAGAATTAAAAGTTTGTCATAAATTGACATATGCGCATATAAATTGTCAAAGGACAAAAGACAAAATGCTCATTTAGCGGCTGCAGTTTTAACAAACACCACATCTACTGCATTAAAACATTTCATGCTATGTGATAAAGAAGAAAACATTATCGATTTTTTAAAAATTAGGAAATGACTGATTTGATATAATGAACAGTTACATTCCAAACAAATTTGGATTCCCAACCAAAAGTGGTTATGGTTTATTTCATGAACAGACCCAAATCCTGGAAAATATGTACGACACAGTCAAAATCATGAGATGTTCCGGGAAGAGAAGCCTATAGCCATTTCAAAAAGGCATATCAATAAATGAGTTAAAATTGTTATTCAACGAAGTCCGTAATAATGCTGGCATTTTCTATGTTCTTACTCACTATCTAAATCAAGATTGTTTGGAAAAAAATTTTTCCAAATTAAATTAAAAAATAAGTATCCATAGCTGGGCAATTTACTCAAGATTTGGAGAATACTGATGAAAAGTCATCATAGACTAATCACATAGCTGCCAACCTCCAAATATGAAAAACTGAAAGATTTTTGTATGAAAATATGAAAAACCCGGGAGATTTTGATAAGCCCAATTTTAGACGATGCAGATAGATTGCAAAAGTGAAAATTACTTTCACAATTAAACGAAATATAAGGAGGATCACGCACAAATGCCGTTTTTCGTGATACCTCTGCAAAATAGCATTTCATTAATAATACGTTTGAACAATAGTTTTTCTGTATAAAGTACGAAATACTTTTCTGTATAAAATACAAAATAATTATAAAAAAATTTGACGATGCTGATAGATTGCAAAAGTGGAAAAATAGTTTCATAATAAAACGAAATATAAGGAGGATCGCGCACAAACGTCGTTTTTAGCGCTACTGCTGCAAAAAATACTTTCATTTCATTAATAATACATTTGAACAATAGTTTTGTATATAAAACAAAATAATTTAATAAAATTTTAGTCGATGCAAATGCATTTTTCCCACATTAATTAGATAATCATTGATCATCTCTCTCGTGACGCTGTGGAAATAATCGCAGTTTGGGAGTCCTGATTACGCAATAGCTGGGAAATGCATTTTTGGAATTAACTTCGATTTCAAAACTTGTGATTTTGTTTCTCATTTCGTAATATTTTCGGAAAATTCGAGATCTATTTCCGATTTTTTTTTACTTTTGTAACCTGTAGATACAAATACAAAAATACAAACGTCAATCGCGATCCATTACTACACAGCGGTAGCAGAAAACTGCACTGCGGAAAACAACTGAAAGTCACGATTTGCAATCCCATGATTTCTGCCTCGAAAGGGGGAAAATAAGGACAACTGAGTGAAAACCGGGAGATTGAGCAACTTACCCGGGAGATACAGCGAAAAACCGGGAGAGTTGGCAGCTATGTAATCAGTTAGCAGTAGGAGGACTAACAGTCCTTTCATATGAATGGTTGACCATCAGTAAATTCATCAAAAAAGAATTTTTTTCGTACCATTCCCCTAATAGTCTAAATGAAAACAAAGGAATTCTTGCAAATTTAGTGTGAATGAAACATCAAAGCTGCATCCGTCCATTCCCACAGACATTCTTAAAAAATATATAAAAATAAGGACAATTATTCGCATACGGCATCTAAATACAAAGGTGGAAAGATGCCACAATGAACGAAAATAGAAGAAAAAAAAAGGAAACTTGCGAAAATCTGCACTTTGGGAACATTTGGTCACTCACGTAAGTACCTAAATGTTTATTATTTGTTTTATACAGTGTTTTAAGCGCAAAATATAAAATTTATCTACAAAAAATACTACATTAGAACTGCTTAAAGGTACTCCTTGAAAACTTATTCAAATATATTAAAAGGTCTCAGATATTAATTAGCATCTTGCTTCTAAAGCTTCATAGAAATGCTCACTTTTCCATGTTAAAGAATCTCCTTTTTCCGTCTTGGGTCGGTCAGTGACGCCACGGGATGGGAAAACGTGGAACACGATTTCAGCGGGAATGGATAACCTTGTCTATTATTATTTTACGAACCTTGGTGGGGTGGTACGTTGTAAAATGAAAAACAAGGCTCAAAAGTTGGAGTCTAAAGATTTATTTTAGAATACTTCATTTTTCAATAATTTTGGCAATAAATTAAAAACATCAAATGTTTACAAATTAATAAACTATTAATATGAAAAATTAATATTGTAATGAAATAGGGATTAACATAAAAACATATTTTAACTAACCTAGAAACATCTAACATAGAAACATAACATATTTTGATTTTGTTGCCTAAAATTTAAAAAAGTGTGATTAAATATGGATTCTAAATTAATAGTACTATATAGAACGCCAATCAGACAATTAGCTTGTTTTAGCACACAACAAATCAAAATTTTGCCCTATTTCCATGAAATTTGCAACTAAAACTACAGCAATTTTCATATTATCAATGTAAAACAAAAAAATAATTAATACATTTTCTATTTATGAGATGAAGGTATGAGTCGGATAGTGAAAAACAGAGTCTGAGTCAAAGGTTTGATATAACAGACTTCACAACCCTGGTGAAAAAAACTTTACATATTATAATTACATTTAAAAAAAGTTATATTCAATTTTATCAAATGTTTTTCTTTAATATAAAAGTATACAATACTAATACTGCTTGTGTGTGCGAATTAACACGAAGCTCATTTCGAAATTTTATATTCGCAATTATAATTGTTCTGGAAAATCAACCACCACTCACATTTCTCTAGATACATCCCTGATATATATATATATATATATATATATATATATATATATATATAAAACAAAAAATATATTTACGGGAAAAAAAAAAAAAAAAAGAATTGAGATACGTTATTTCTGGTCAATTTCAGGACAAAAAAAAATATATATATATAAAATAAAAAATATATTTACGGTTTTTACGGATAAAGTTTTTATCCGGTGAAAATTACTTTATAATGAAAACAAACATTTATGTTTGGTAAAACACAAGTTTTCACTAAAGAAAATAACAAATATTGATATTAATAAAGAATATATATATAGCAATGAATTATATCCCTGCTAAAATAGTTAACTTTTTATTTGACTAAATCACTGCTTTAATACCACTTTTTGAAAAATATCCCTTCACAAATTTCATACCTATTTTCAAAATAGAAAAATTTGTACTATGCAAATATTATTAGCATATATGCAACATATAAAGATGGAGATGGAAGAAGTTATTAATGTACTCTTAGCAATTCACAAGAACTAACTGAATTTGTGCAATCACACTGTTTTATAAAAAAGTAATTTTAAAAATTAACCGCAATTATTAAGCAGAATATGAGGATATGCTAGTTCAGTCAATCTAATATGCAATATTTAGAAGATTAAGATGGATGGAAAAAGATACTAACATACTATCCGCAATTCACGAGAACAAACTGAATGCACTGCACACTGTTTATGCGAAAATAATTAAGAAATTAACCAGAATATGAAAATATGCTAATTCAGTTAATCTAATATGCGATATTAAGCAGATGGTGATGGATGAAAAGAGATTCTCGACAATTCACGAGAAAAATTGAATTGCACAATCGTACTGTTTGTACGAAAATAATTAAAAAATTAACTTTAATAATTAATCAGAATTTGAAAATAAGCTAGTTTAGTCAATTTAATATGCAATATTTAGAAGATTGAGATGGGTGTAAAAAGTTACAAAGTATTCGCAGAAATTCAAGAGAACAAACTGAATTGAACAAGAACAATCGTACTGTTTATACGAAATTAATGAAAAATATAATATTTTAGCGGTTTATGCTGAATTTTAAGAAGCATATTTATTGCTTTCATAAAACAAGAAATTGCGATCTTAATGTACATAACACGCAGCTGTAAATCCCCGTTAATTTATGGCCACATTACTGTGTATGCCACCATAAATTTACATTGACATAAGACGGAAACTAAGCAAACTCTATGGTAAACTGTATAAATTCCGTAATCCATAGCTGAGCTTTCCCGTAGAAACTACGGAGAGTCTGTAGTAATTTGCATATCTGCTTTTGAGGTACGTAAAACTACAGAAATTTTAGAATTTTACGTAAAAAATAAGGACATTTTAGACAATTTTTTCTTTCAGGAATTTTAGGACAAGTGTCGACCCATGAGTAAAATATATCCAGATTTTATAACAATATTTTTAAAAACATCTGATGTGGAGAGCACATACTCTCCCTCTGCAAGGCAAATTGCACTAATTAACTTTTACAGAACATGTACACTGAATTTGGTTCATCAAGCAGTTTCACTCGATAATATACAGAATATCATCCAAAGTTAGTAATTTAAACCTGCCTTACACGATACAGTAAACCTGCATGGCACACCTTTTCCCTAAATAAAAAAAAAATCTAACGTGGACAGAAAAAGTTAATCCACGGCAGTGATTGTAATGTTAATTTGTACATTTGGTGCTTTTCCGGATGACAACATGTAAAACTATTTCGTACCTAATTAACTTATATTTTCTGCAACTTTAAATTAACAATTATCAATATTGATATCATCTTCAATAAGCAACATAGTTCATATATTTAAATATTTTAATAATAAATTCACCAATTAGACACCATTTTTGCATTTTTGATAATCACCAAGTTTAGAAGAGCATTTCCTATACAAGGTGTCCCAAAAAGATTGAAACGTGCTTTAATTCTTTACCTGTTGGAGATAAGTAGGCAATGTAAATTGCAAAAATGTTGAGAGTAAGGTAGGAAATAAAGACTATGTTAATGAAATAGTCCTCCCATTCATTTTCAAAAAGTTACACTATTTAAATTTTTATACGACCCCCATAGATAAATATGATCATTCACTATTGTAATCTATCACGCAATTGTAATTGCGTTGTTTCAAAATATAGATGCACAGAAATTAAGCAAAAATAAAAACGGTTTTAGAATGGACACTAAATATAAACACTAAATATAAATTAAAAAGAACTTTTGAAAATCACGATTTTGACACAGGATGGATGTCATATTTTATTTTGAAGTGAGTCACATGATCTCTTCATATAATATGGGTGTAATTACTATTTTAATTTTTATTTAAAAAACTACCAAATATATTTCGCTGAAATTTTTTTCATATTTTTTATGGGATAATTTGAATATATCTTAAAACTTTCGAAGAAATTTGTAAATTTTAAATTCGCTCAAACATATAAATTGCCTAGTTTAAACATCTACAAAATGTGACTCATTCCTCGGTAATATTTTTAAAATTTTCATAATACTACAATAATTTATTATATTTGAAAACTTCATCGAAAACAAATGAAATTTATTCAAATGATGTCATTGAAATATAACACGCCTGGCTCTCTCCATAAAAGCAGCATTTCATTCATAACATTTTCCATTCATTTCATTCAACACAATACTATTTTATTTAAAAACTTGAGACCATGGAGGTACAAGTAATTAAACTCTATGCTTAAAACATCGAAAAAATCGTCCGTCTCTCTGTAAAATCAATGAATATTTCATTCATATCAGCTATATTGCAGACTCCATGAGCTAAATAATTTCGAGTTACAGAAATGCAGCTACAACTCATTCTACATATTTTGCTGTTTACCTTTTCCATAAGTGAAAAGTAGGCCTTGTTGTAGAAATAATCAAAGTTGGATGATCATTTAAACTCTATTGCAATTGCGTTGTTTCAATATGTAATGTAGATGCACAGAATTTAAGCAAAAATAAAGCAGTTTTAGGACGGATACAACACTAAATATGAATTAAAAAGAACTTTAAAAATCGCGATTTTGAGACAAGATGGATGCTATATTTTATTTTGAAGTAGGTCACGTAATCGCTTCATATAAAGGGTGTAATTATTATTTTAATTTTTATTTAAAAATCTACTGAATATATTTTGCTGAAATTGTTTTTATATATTTTATGGGATAATTTGAATATTTCTTAAAACTTTTGAAGCAATTTGTGAATTTTAAATCCCTCTCAAAAAATGTTTGAAAAATTAGGCACCACAGGGTTCAATGTATTTCATGTTTTCAACCCAGGTTCAATCCAAAACTAATTGGGTGATATTATTCATTTATATTCCCATAGGTCCTACAGACCGTCTGAACAACATACTAAAATTTCATTTTGATAAAGTCATTTTCAAGGCAGTTATCGTGCTGACAAGCAGACAGACAGAATGGACAAAGTCATAAACACTTTTCAACTTTGTTGTAAAGTGTTAAAAAGCAAAACATTGCATCCCATTTGGCGTCATTTTTATCAATTTGGAGACATTTTTATCAATTTGGCAACAGTTCTGCCAATTTGACAACATTTAAAAAAAAAAGTCGCCATGTTAGTAATAATGCTGCCAAAATTCTGTCAAGCGTTACAAACAGAGAAATGGCTCATTCATGAAGCATTCAATTTCATTTGACTATACAGAGAAAGCATAATTTTTCAATGTTTACAATAGCTACAGGAAGTGAAATCACAACCCATAAAGAAAATGGTGTGGGGCAAATGTAATGACAAGCATGGGGCAAAAGGGATTTCAATATGGTTGCCAACTGCCTTGTGAAACATGTTTCTAAATATTAATGCAGATATTTTTGACTTATAAATATTAAAATCATTGTTGTTGTTATTATTATAGCACTATTTGTCATTACTGGACACACACAACTTGCATATTTATTGATATAAATAGCAGCATACCCATTCTTCGTACGGAATATATATAAAGAAACTTATAATTCACAATCATGTGCGAATTCTGTTAAAATATTAAATTTATTGCTCCTAAAGAGAAGTTTAAGAATATCTGTTCTCACTATGCAAAATTATCTTCACGGGTGTATCTAAAGGATAAAACATCCTAGCCCCTTTTGTAAGCATATTTACAAAAAAAAAAAAAAAAAAAAAAAAAAAAAAAAAAGGAATTGAATCAATATATGCAACCCCGTACTACTTATATTGTCGCAGATTATAAATATGCCAGTGTGTTTGAAGATTACCCGTATTACAATAATACGAGTCTCAAAAATCTTTGCCAAAATAAGAGATGACGTAATGAATTGAAATTATCAATAATCCCAGTACTCTTTATACCAGAAGGTCATAATTGATTCCAATGACAATATATATCAAAATATATGCCAATATACCTGTACTACTTATATTCTCGTTGATTAGAAGATATATCCATGTATTTGTAGATTACTCTTACAACGTACAATATATGAGTTTAAACAATTTTTGTCAAAATAAAGCAATTGCATAATAGCTTGAAAATATCAATAATAATAATATTTAAACTTGAAGACCGTAATTGATATTATCAAGTCAAAAGTGCTATAAGAAGAATCAAATCGTCCTTTTTTCTAAAATATATTTTTAAATCTATTTATTTATTATTCAAATCGAAAAAATAATAATTAAAATTAACAGAGATTTAATTTAATTGCGTTTCTGAGCAACATGACATAAGATAGAATTTTCCTCATAAACTGTGAAATTAAATAACCATTTTGATTTCTTTATAATTTTCATTGTTCGGTAAAAGCTTGTGAAAAATAAACCATGGAGATAGACTTCCCATTTAAATCATGTTTCAAACAATTCGTGTTTTCAGAAAGTGACAAATTAGCGCAAAAAATCTCCCATCAAACTCAGAGATAAAGTTTTAATTCACTTTCAAACGATTTTCAAGCTTTTCGTTTGAATAAACCACGGAGTTAGAGAGTAGTAACTCCTAGGAAAAAGTTTCGTTTCTCATTAATATCTCGATAACCCCTGTACTTAGATACTCGAAACTTGGGCTAAATTTATGAGGGGCTATTTCAAGGCTAGCCACAAAATTTCATCAAATTCGGTTCAGCCGTTCTCCCGTGATGATGAGACAAACAAAAATTTCGTTTTTTACTAATATCTCGAGAACCACTGATCGTAGAAACTCCAAACATGGACTAAATTTTAAGTAGGACTATTTCCAGGCCATCCACAAAATTTTACCAAATTCGGTTCAGCCGTTCTCCCGTGATGATGGGACAAACAGACTCAGATTTTCTATTTTATTTATATAGATGAATGATAAAACAGTAGCTTATAAATACTGTAAAGTAGGGTAGGCTATCATGTATGTCATCTATCCTCAAAAAACATGCCTATCTGAAAATTGTTCCAAATTGAGAACTGTTTCAAGTTCAATGTTATGTGAAGTTAGAAACATATTATGCCATCTATCTCAACAAATGTTATTATATTGGTAGGGATTTATCGAAGAACAAAACTGAAACTGGCTAGGTATATGTTTCTTTACAAGTCAGAAAATAAGACATTTAAATGGCCAAGAAAAGACGATAATTCTGATGTTGACAAGTCATTTATATTAACTGGTAGCTAGCGCAGAAAGTCCTTTCATTATGGGGACTGTATATGATGAAATAAATAGAAGGTGTGAATAGTATCACAGACATTTTGTATTAGAACATTCTTCTTTAAAATATAACAAAAGTCCATGCCATTCATTGAGAAGACGTCCAAGGCATTTACCTAAGGACAACCAGCATGTTACACAATATTTCAGAAATTTTTTTTCTTCACTGTTATACATCTTTTGGAATTGTTTCAACATTTTATTTGTTTTCTACTTTTCAAATAATAAAAGATGTCAACTAAGAGTTCATCACATGAAACTGGTAATGTTGTGGAACCCTTTTCAGCAGCCAAGCTCAACAAATGGTACAAACAGGCAAAAACTACAAGATTCGATTTTTTTTTTCTAATGTAAAGACACTCCCCCCCCCCCCCCCCATAGCATTTATATTGTCACATCCTGATACCATGCAATTTTGCCAAAGGATGCCAAAAGAATTGAATTCTGCAACATTTATATCAGAAACATTTTCACCAGTGCTATTGTCGGTACCATGGAGGTAAAAAATAAGAAGTTAAATCTTCATATTAAGAAAACGCCAATATCATTTGAGACAATAATTCAGGTGGCGCTGGGATAAGATAAGTAGTCCTGTATTGTATGCATTTCTATGGCGAAAGACCTAAAATTTATTTAAACTGTCAATTTTGTAAAAATTAATTATTCGTACAATGCAAAGAATAACTAAAGCAATAAAGAATATTCCTACATATTCAAAATAATTTTACTTTCCAATTCATTTTTACTTCAACATATTCTGTACTCTATCCTACAACTATGAAAAAATACTGGTTAATTATACTCATAATTAAGGAATCCTTAATTTAAAAAATTATTAAAAATACATATATTAAATACTACAACTTTCCACAGTGTCAACTAACAATAGCAACTACTTTACAAACACTAGCAACACCTAGATATAATTCTCAAAGCATTATAGCATTTTCAAGCGTTTCATCCATAGGAGTTTTATCTCCTCCTTTCTAACTCCATGGTCGGTACACATCACTTGCAATGCTCATATTGTAAACATATCCTCTGACAAATGGCACCTGCATTTTGTTTAAGTGGATAAGTTTACCGGATTCTTTAAGAAGTTGTTAAGCATTGTCCTGCTAGAAAGAGATGCTAGCTATGATTTTTGGCAGAAAAAAACAAACAATATAAACTATGGCCTATAGTTGCTAGCAGTGTTCCGGCCTTGAGAGAAGCATTCTCCTCCTTGGAGGTAGCTGCGAATGGGATTGATTGTAAATGTTTGAAAAATCCAAATATGCCATCAGGGTTGCCACTCTCCAGAGAATATGAAATTCCCTGACTTTTCCAGGTTTTTAAAAAACAGCGCGATAAATTATTCAGTTAACCTAGGCTTACAAGTATACCTTTTCTCTGTGTTTTAACATTGAGAATATAATATTATAATTGGGAATATAGTAATTGGAGTATAAATGTTAAAATATTTACTCTTCAATTAAAAATTTGTTATAAATTGGGACAAATAAATATTATTTGACATACATATACAAATAAAAAAATCTAATTGCTTTGGAAAATTAGACAAATCATGTACACTTGTTGTTATAAACGTGGTAAAATAAATTAACACTTACCAAAAATGCTAATATACAAGTTATGTGATAGTGAGTGAATATAGTATGTAGAAAAAATATTATTTTCGGAGATTTCTTATTTTGTCTTCAATTAGTGCAGCTTCTTTTTGAGCATCTACCATTATTTTGCTTTTCTTCCATTCTAAATTTTTCAGTTCTAAAGCAACACGTTTTCGACTGTCTTCCAATTGTTTTTTTATTACTTTTTGCTTCTTTCTTTCTTTGCATAGTATCAATGTATCTAGAATGTGCACATTTTACTGACTGAATCATGGCCTTTGTTATATCAATTGCTTCAACTCCCCCAGCATTGTTTATTGCCTCATAAACTTGTCTTAATACTACAAGGCTTTCTTCTGTTTGGTTATCAATAATGCATTCTGCATTAATGGAAAATCCCCTTTCAAGAAATGAATTACCATGTGATAAAATGGAAAGTAATTTTATAAAAAAGGTCAAATCATTAGAAGCTTGTTTTAGATGCAGTATACTAATCCAATGATCGTCAAGCCTAGTATCACTTCTTTTGTAAGATTTCATCATGTTTACTACTGACGGCTCATTGAATAATTTTTGGAACTCTTGATGAATGTTGTCAGCTTTCAACCCTGATATCCATTTTTTAGAAATCAATATTTCTAAACATGCTGACAAATGCTCAATCGCCAAATCAGTTTGGAGAAAAACTGCAGGATCAAGAAACAATATTGCTTTAGTCAATGGAAATTGTACAGGTGAACGCTCAAAAAGTTTATGCACAAATCTTTAATATGCTTTAAGACATGATTGTCACATTTTCAAAATGTCTATATTCTTTATCTTTCACAATTCATCTTTTACAGTAAAACTAAGTGTCACTTCAGAGGCTGGGATCAAGTTATCTTTTTCAAGAACATCAATTTTGTAAAGGCATGAAGCATTTTTTTCTAAAACACAAGGCTTTACAAATCTCTGCAAAATTGACTGTACTATAGTTGTCACAGATTCATAAAGAAATGGTGCAAATGGTTCATCAAATTTCAGGACAATAAATTATAAAACAAAAAATATATAAAGGTTTTATCCGGTGAAAATTACTTGATAATGAAAACAAATATTTATGTTTGGTATAACACAGGTTTTCACTATAAAAAAGTAATAAATATTGATATACATATATATATATAGAGAGAGAGAGAATTATATTCCTGCTAAAATGGTTTCCTTTTTATTTGCCTCAATCATTGCTTTAATATCACTTTTTGGAAAATATACCTTCACAGAGTTCATGCTACCCATTTTTCAAAATAGAAAAATTTGTATTATGCAAATATAATTAAAAAATTAACCTTAATATGAAAATAAACTAGTTTAGTCGATCTAATATGCAATATTTAAATGATGGAGATGGATGGAAAAAGATACTAACGTATTCTCGGCAATTCAAGCGATGTAACTGAATTGCGCAATCACACTGTTTATGCGAAAATAATTAAGAAATTAACCATTATAATAAATCAGAATATGAAAATAAGCTAGTTAAGTTAATCAAAAATGCAATATTTAGAAGATTGAGATGGATGGAAAAAGATACTATTGTACTCTCGGCGATTCATGAGAACAAACTTAATACTAGTGCAGTGTTTATGTGAACTAATCGCAGTGTTTATGTGAAATTAATGAACAAAATAACATGTTAGCAATTTATGCTGAATCAAACAACCTTTGAAGAAGTATATTTATTACTTTCATAAAATAAGCGATCGATCGATCTAGATCTTAATTTACATTACACGCCATGCGGCCGTAAATCTCCGTTAATTTGATTGGCTTCACCCTGCATTTTATTATGGATTTCCTATGATCCCGGGAATGGTAGAAATCAGTGCTAAAAAAGCGGAAAATCGGTGTTTCCGAGGAATTATAGTATGTCTGGCTAATTGATAAATTTCAAACAAAAAAAAGTCGGAGAATTTCGTTAGTAATCCTGAGGCCGGAGAAGTAATGAAAAATCCGGAGAGTTGGCACGTCTGCAATACTCTGAAGTCAGCAAAATGCAGGGTACTATAAAGGCTCCCCACTGCGCCGTCAAAAGTTGGTATGGGAAGAAATACGCGTTCCGCGTATCCTAGACGGTGGCCAGAAATGTTTGCGTTCGTCAAGCCAATAACTGGTTTTTCCGATCCTTGATCTTTTGAACAATCGTTGTGAATTTTATTTGCATTACTTGAATTTTAAAAAAATTCCAGGTTTCCCACGAAATTACCTGACATTTCCCGGTTGAGTGGCAACCCTGTAGTACAAAAAACACCAACTGGTGATACGACCAACTTTCTGAAAATTGGCCCACATGAGTTTGAAACTGTTTATGGTTTGAAATACCTGGAATCTTTTGTTAATGCAAAAAATGAGATTATCCCTGACGTTCAAAACCATATTTCACTGGCCAACACAGCATGTTTTGGACTTTGCCCTATTTTAAGATCTTTCCTCTCGCGACGGCGGCATTCCAAAACTGCGGCGACCCAAAGTACGGAGCGCTTTGCTTCTGAACTGTTTGTTCCAAGGAGACTGCAATTTTTTTGCGCTAAACCTAACTCTCGAAATAAATTCACTAAAAATCACCTATTCAACACAGAAATCTATTTTCAGGAATAAAAGAAATATTTATTTTCTATTTGATGTATATTTTTCATACAAATCTGAATACAAAATACTCGTTAGTTGCTCCCATTTATTTATCCAAAATAAACTAATAATTTCACTGCTTCTAACCCCCCCCCCCCCCCCCAAAAAAAAAAAAAATACTCTCATATTCCTATGATTCACCAATGAAATCATAAAGCTGAAATAAAAAAAACCCGAAACTCAATTATAAAATTGTTGATGCTGCGAGAATTGCTCCGTCTGTTTATATTACTAAATTATGTTTCACCGCTCCAAATGGAGAAATAATTCATTGGATCCTCCTTATGCCAAGGTCATGTATCTGCAAAATACGTTGAATTTAGTTCCACGGACATTTAACACCATCTAATAGACGAATTAAAAGGTCCCATGTGAAAGCACGCATGTGTGCCACTCGCCGTTTACGGTAAAGTTTCCTCCGTCACGAGTGCATGCCATCCGTCCTTGAATGCAAGTTCGCAGCCGACACGCGGGCGTGCCAATCGTCTCAAAAGGGTTAATGTGAATCACGAATCTGTCCACAATACACAGAAAAGGACAGACCGAAATGAGTTACTGCAGCTCAAAGATTATAGAGCACAGCGGTACCAGCACAGATGAGCAAGCAATGGGAATGTACAATAGGATTGTATGAGTATCCAAACGGCTACTCATAAAACAGTAGAAAACAGCAATAGCAAGAGCGACCCAACATTTCACACGAACAAAGTGCTCAAAACCCAAAAGGAGCCAAGCAGCAAAATCGAAGTGAACAGACACCCCCAATCAACTTGCATCCAAACCTAAGTAAAGCATTTGAATTATTTGCAAGCCCTGTTCACTCACTGGACGATTAAGTAAAAATAGACCAAACCCTTCCTATTACCCACTGCCCTGCCCCCCTCTTCTCGATTCCACAGACTCTGGATTATGTCTCCAGCCCCGAAAGAAGAGTCGAAGGAAGAGTAACTTCAACTGCGGTCCTGATATCTCCAGCTGATAAGGAAGAAGAGTGCAAGTGCTATCGCTCATGCTGTGCAGGTTTGTACGGGGAGCCAGCACCCCAATGTTGCTGGCAATATGGCCTTATCTGTAGTAGTGAACTCTTTGGAGCTCCCATGTCATAGGTGCCAGGCAGCACCGGTAAGAGTGGCAGTGCATGTTGACACCTCTGTTCTGGATTTGATTACAACTTTCGGACAAGCAATTGCTAAGCGCAGGTTCATGGAATAAGCATAGCTGCCAACGCAGAGAATAAAAAATTAGGAACAATGTACGCAAGAAAAATGACACGCAATAGTTGCACACAAAATATATATACATGGGTATCTCCAACATGGGAGTACTTGCTTCCCCCCCCCCCCCCATTGAATTGCATGTCAGTATTTCTTAGCCAATGTATTATGTATTGACAGTGATTTTGCAACCCCCCCCCCGGAAGGAAAGATGGTGAAACCCATATATATATATACTATATAATTAATCTTAATAAAAAAAAAATAAGACCTCATGAGATAAGAATTTTGAAACATACATGAAATGCATAATATTTTTACACCCATAAAATTATAACTATATTTGTTCTCCTTAAATACATCAATATTCAACTAAAAGTAAAATTAAACTATTTTCATATTTGAAAAAAAAATGTCATTACACAATTTAAATACACTATTACAAAGTAAGTAGAACAAAGACAAATTAAGAATCTTTTTGGTTTATTGATACATAGGTAGCAGATTTGGCCTTTTTCAAGAAAGTGGCACCATGTTTGTTCATACCAAGCACCATTTATCTGATTATTTGGCAATTAAAGTAGACTGTAAAGTCAAAATACTCATGGAACTTCTAAAATCAGTTTTGTTTCTTTTTACAAGACTAAAAATTCGTTCACATGCAGCATTACTATGGGGGAGTGTTAGTATCTCCAACATGATACTACTCAATTTACCATACAAAAGTTTATACACAGGATCTTTTTGCTTTCCTAACTTAGCCCACTGAACATCTGGTCTTCAGCAATTATTTCTTCTGGCAGATCTGCCATTTGATAATGCAAAAACTCAGTCTTTACACTATCAATAATATCAAACGTTGATTCTGTTGAGTCTTTTTGCAGTATAGAGGGAAATCTGTCTATAAAAAATTTTATCGAGGAAATTTAACTTTTTTCCTCTGAGACACATCTGCGACTTCAGCATGATGTAAAACATCAGAGTTGATTGGAAAGTTTCTGATAATATAATTACATGTCATACAATAGTAGTTTTTGACGTACTAAAAAAAACTGCTTTGTTTCATGAGACTTTAACTTTTTCAGGCACTCTAACATCTCTGATCCCACAAATATGTCTTCATTATCCTTATGATTTGTTGAATCACTATTAGAGATATCGAAGCTTTCACGACTTCAAGCTTTATGAATCTGACTAATATATCTGTAAAAAAAACTTGAATTTGGAACTTTAGCTTATGGACTCTGGGGATCTCTGATTGCAAACTCACATTAAATTTTTCGAAAACACTAATTACATTTTTCAGAAAAAATGCAAGAGCATGGTACAGATTTTTCAAAATAGAAAAATTTGTATTATGCAAATATAATTAAAAAATTAACCTTAATAATTAGCCATAATATGAAAATAACTAGTTTAGTCGATCTAATATGCAACATTTAAATGATGGAGATGGATGGAAAAAGATACTAATGTACTCTCGGCAATTCACGCGATGTAACTGAATTGCGCAATCGCACTGTTTATGCGAAAATAATTAAGAAATTAACAATAATAATTAATCAGAATATGAAAATAAGATAATTTAGTCGATCTAATATGCAACATTTAAATGATGGAGATGGATGGGAAAAGATACTAACGTAATCTCGGCATTTCACGCGACGTAACTGAATTGCGCAATCGCACTGTTTATGCGAAAATAATTAAGAAATTAACCATAATAATTAATCAGAATATGAAAATAAGCTAGTTTGGTCAATCAAAAATGCAATATGTTGAAGATTGAGATGGATGGAAAAAGATATTATTGCACTCTCGGCGATTCATGAGAACAAACTGAATTGCGCAATCGCAGTGTTTATGCGAAATTAATGAACAAAATAACATTTTAGCGATTTATGCTGAATTAGACAACCTTTGAAGAAGTATATTTATTACTTTCATAAAATAAGCGATCGAGATCTTAATTTACATTACACGCGGCCGTAAATCTACGTTAATTTGATTAGCATTACCCTGCATTTTATTATGGTGTTGCTACGATCCCGGGAATGGTAGAAATCAGTGCTAAAAAAGCGGAAAATCGGCGTTTCCGAGGAATTATACCATGTCTGGTTAATTGATAAATTTCAAACAAAAAAATCCGGAGAATTTCGTTAGTAATTCGGAGGCCGGAGAAGTAATGAAACATCCGGAGTTTCCGGCCCAAATCCAGAGAGTTTTTCACGTCTAATCTGTAATCTTATGAGCGTACTTTTATTCAAATAGAGAAAAATTTCCCACTTAGCTAAAAAAATCCCTTTTATAGGGAAAATTTTGGGGATATTATCCCTAAACGTAGGGATTTTTTTTTAAATCGGGAGATGCGCCTTCAAAAGCGGGAAATCGGGATAAACACTCAAAAATCGGGAATCTCCCGCCAAATTCAGTAGAGTTGGTATACATATGTAACTTTTATGGTTGCAGAGGAGGGAAAATGGGGTAAAACCGGAATATTTTCAAAAATTCGGATTTTCGGAACAGACGTAAAAATTCGGAACGGTTGGCAGCTATGGAATAAGAACCATGAACGAAAAGTTTTACGACCTGCAGCCTTACTTTTCACCATTAGCTATGGAATGCCATCTGATTTTTTCTCAGAACTAAAGGCAAACTGCCAATTCTTCAATAATGCAAGCTAAACTTTAATTTACCACTGAAGCATCAAGCATAAAAAAAATAATTTCTTGAGATAAAATCAAATATAAAATGAATTTAACAAGCTAAAATAACAGTTCTATAAAAGCTAAAAGTTTTAACCCAATATTATTTGACTTCATAATTCACCATTAAAATTGCTTTATTATATCCACAACTACCATTAGATTAAGGAACTATAATAAAAATGAAACAAGTACATATAAATTGTTAATAAACAAGTATATCTTATGATTAAAAGAAAATAAGAAAAGACGAAGATACTTCAGCTTGAATTTATTTCTGCTATTATCATTCTCCATTAATGCGATCCAACTATATTTATTATTATGGCAATAAATATTGACTACATATTCCTTGATAAGTAACGGATGCATATTAAACCAATTAACAAATCAAGTAATGTCAACTTGGGACAAAGCTTAATTTATATGAAAATAAGCTCAACTCTTGCACTTTTTACATTAAACATATTCATTACATATTGGCTGAACATGAGTAAATTGCAGGAGGGCTCAAGCAACCTTGAAATCTGCATTAACACTCCTAGAATTATTTCAAATGTGTATATTGAAATTAATGGTATCAAAAGAGCTTGAGTTATGCTGATATTTCTGAATAAATCTTGGAAAATATATTTTTAATATCAAGTATTGCATTCCCATGTTTTAATAACACATTTTACTTGGCATATAGTATATAATTTATATACCTTTACTGCTGAGTAAATACATTTATTCATGTTAAAATAATAATGGCAGGGGTCGCACTGCTGATCACCGTTCACATTTTACAAAAAGAAAAAAAAAATTAAGATTTTGCAAAAATTAGGGTATTCTAATCATAATGTATTGCTCTGTACCATTTATCTTTTCCAAAACAATGATATTTTGAATTTAATCAAAACAAATTTTTCAAATGGAAAGTCAAAATTTCATTTGACAAATTGGCTAACGAAAGTAATCAAAAATCCAGAGCAATCCCTGAATAATAAAAACAAATTGACTTCTAAGCTCATTTAAATGCCAAAATTAGACATATAAACATACTAAATGTCAAAATCGCAACCAAATTATAAACTTGCCAAAAGGAAGTATAACTTTTCCTGAGAGTTGCTACACATGAACAAGAAAATTGCATTTAAAGGTTATGAAAGTGCTTTCAGAAGAAAAAATGCCTGCTAATTGTTCTACAGCATACTTCCTGTATTTTACACCACCCCTCACTTAACTACATGAACAAAACATAATGTGCCATTATTTATGCAACTTCTCTACAACTAAACATAACTCTGGTTTTCACAAAAATATTGGCTTGTTTTTTAATTTTTTTTTATACATCTATATTTTTATAAACAAATTTTGCATTGTTTCACATTTTGTGATCAGTTTATGCAACACCAATTCACTACTTTTTTCCAAATATATAAAAAAATATTTTGCATCTATTGGGCAAGCTAATTTTTCTGGATAAATTACGAGGATTTTTCATATAGTCATTTGTAAAAGAAATAATCTTTGGAATTTAGAAAATAAGTGAACATAAATTAATTGCATCAGAAAAATAAAATTCCCAAAGAAGCTATTGCTTCAGAAAACAAAAGAAACTATGTCAGTGGAAAACAATGTTTTAAAATGCAATTTATTTAGAAACAGTTGATAAAAAATCAAACTATCAATTAAATTGGAATGAAATTAATTGGCTTCAGTGATGAAAATACCTAAACATATTCCAAAATCCAAATTAACAATAGTTAAAAGTTATGCATAAAAATTAAGAAACCTAGATTTAAAAACAAAGACAAGATTTTAAATACTCAGATCTTGAAATTAAAATTTAATAATTCATCTTATTAGTAATGATTAACAACTAGTGCATATAGTATTTAAATATTGCCATTTTGCCTGGTTAGAGCGGTTTAGAAACATTAGCAATAACTGCAATATTGTATATTAAATACAATTTAGGCAAATTATGATGTCCAACCAAGATCTTTATAACACTTAGTTGCAAATTTGATATGTATGCACTGATAAATGAATATATTTTGCTGTCAACTTAGTAGTACTGTGTTTATCAAGATAATTATTGGCAAGAAATCTAACTATTGGCGAGAAAGAACTACCAATCGAGTATTAAAAACAAAATTTTATTATGTACCTATGGAATATACATAAACTAAGACAAATAATTAACTTTTGGGTGGTGTGATGCTTGTGCGGTAATGTCGCGAATTTTTTGAATGCTGGAGGATGATAATGCAGCTGACATGTTCAAGCATTCATACCTTCACCCTCATCAATACCTTCACCAGCATCTTCTTCACCTTCTTCGTACACTTCCTCTTCATCTACTTCCTCCTCTGAAAATAAAAAAGCATTTTATAAATTGATCACAATTTTCACTAAATAAAATATAATCCTTAGCTTAGTTCATTTTGATGTTATTTTCACAGGGTCACTGTTGCATTGTTTTTATGAAACATGTGCAAACTTATGTTCAGTAGGCAGCAGAAAATTTTATTCCAAAATACAAATTTCTGCAACAATTTTAAAATAATGCATATGAATTTTATCCTTTATTTACAATACTGACACTTGTCATACAATTTTAATACAATAAAATATAATAAACTAATTTATGCTCTAAATGTGCTTCTTAATGCTGTTTACTTTAGGTTAAAAAAAGGAGCAGGGCGCTTCTAAAAAGAGCACATGTTTTCGATTAAAAAGCACTTTATAATATGGGCATATCAGCTTTTTACACAAGAATAGTACACTTTTCTACTTCTGGCTGGGAACAGAATATGAAATTTTTGAAGAAAATACCTTTTACACTTTCCTAAAGAATAAAAACATTAAACACTAAAGATAATATAATTACCAGACCCCCAAATTCTGAATGTTTGGTAATTGGTAGCATATATAATTATGTCTTTTAAAACAACCTTTACTCAGGAACATTCTTTTTAATTACAGCTGTTTACATAGGCAAAACATGCTATTTCTACGATTCCTTAATCTTAAAAAATTGTTTTTTTTTTTTTTTCAATTTTAAGTTTTTGAGGGAAGGAGAGGGTAATTTTTTTTATCCAATAACTTTTTAATTTTTACCTTCAATATTATGTTTTGTTATATTTCAACAATCAAAATTTTTTTTTCAAATTCTAATATACTATCAAATTCAAATATTTTTTTGGTCAAAATTCTAATATATACTAAAATGTAGAATTAATATCTAAACAAAGATTATTAGCGCTTTGCTACAAAATAGGAAAACAATTTAAATATTGATAATTAACAATATTTTACACGAATTTGCTGATATTTATAATTTTAATTAAGCTAGCAACTTTATTTGTGGTCATGGGTAAAATGGAAAAAAAAAACCCATTGACTTTGGATAAAATATAAAAACAATTTAACAGTGAGTAACCTCTGTTAAAGATTGAGTGAGTACCTGATTTGAAAGATATGAATTCTTTTCAATCACAATATTATGCCGCCTAATTTAGATTAGATAAGGAAATTAATGTTTTTAGCATATTTTTTGATGAATAGTAGGATTCACAGTAAAAGCAACTAACGAGTATTTTGTATTGAGATTCGTATGAAAAATATACAACCAATAGAAAGTAAGTATTCCTTTTATTCCAGAAAAAGGTAAATTGCTGTGTTGAACAAACAGATGATTTTTAATGAATTTTTTTCGAGAGATTAGCTGTCCTTTGGAAACAGTTCAGAAGTTAAGCACTTCGTCCTTTGGGCCACGGTAGTTCCGGAATGCTGCCATCAAAGGGTTAACAAACAAAAATACAATGAAACTGATAAAATGGAAAATCCCTTTACCACTTCAAGACATTTTAACCTTTTCATCCCCTTAACAGGATCAATGGTTCTTCTTTCATGGGTATTTAATGCCAGATTTTTCAGAAACTCAGTATAGGTGAGTGACCGAAATCATTAAACGGATGCTAATATCTACCGTGATGTCTTCATAATCCAACGGTTGTCAGCATTCCAAGCCCTTTCATGTGCAGGGTGGTTACAGAATCTGATAAAAAATTCCCCGATTTCCAGATATCTTAAAAAATTCCATGACATGTCACTATAACACATATATCATTAAGTATAGTATTTATGCAAGTTTCTGTATATACTCGCGTATAAGTTGACCCTCTACATTCACAGAAAATCTGAAAAAATCCAAAACTCGCATAAGTCGATCTCTTTTGTGATCGACTTATATGAGAGTTTTGGAAAGAGAAAAATCCCCCCCCCCCATTTTTTTCAAAAACACTTGCGCTCGTTCTTATGCAACAAGCTCCAGGTACTCTTTTACCCCCAGCATGCAGCGTCCTTAAAACAGACAGGAGACTGCTTATTCCTGTCTCAAGCATCCTTGACTCACCGCACAAAACAATATCTGGCTTTCGCAAGTTATTTGAGCCGCTTTTTTCGTTAAACCCCACACCTTTGTTATTAGTCTTCAAGAAACAAAGCAAACACTTTCAACTTAAAAAAATCCTGCATTATAGTTTTACACAATCTGTGTTACAGTTCTGAAAAGAACCATTGTTTGCCGAAAACAATCAACCGTAATCCGAGAAGAGTGATAAACATCGAACCAGTCAAGAATTCATATAGTTAACTAATTGCAATAAAATTAATAAAAATTATGTACAAGCAGAAACAGTACTTTTTTTTAAATCTGCTTTTCCTGTTTCATGAAATATCTTGACAACTTTCAAAATAAGATGAGATGGATCAATGAGAAACGCTAAAATTTTAAAACTATTCTTTCATTGAGGTGACATGAAATGTAAATAAGGAATTCTGTGTCCAGTATCTGTGCCCAATGGCTTTTCCTCAACCGTTAGTCACAGAGATACTTCCAACTGCAATGTTTTAAATTTTAAAATTTATTATCTTAGAAACAGTTTAAATAAATAAATGAAAGATATAAGAAATATAAATTTTTATACAGTCCCCGGTCCTACCAATTATATTTAGTAAAATCATCCTTTTGCGATCAAAATTGACAGACTTTATAAAGTTGGAGCACCACTTTTTGTGCTAAGAAATGGTCAATACGGTCCCCGATTTGTTGGTTGCCTGAAAAGACCCATTTTCATGCTTGGAAAAGCGACTTAAGTCAAAGCTTAATGCGTCATGACTGTATTTTGCTCGAAATTTGAACCCTAAATTTTGCTCATAAAAGGAATTTTTTTTTTCTTTTTGAAACTGTATGAGGATGATTTTCCTAAATATAATTGGTAGGACTGGGGGGACTATAAAAATTTATATTTTGCATTTCTTTCAGAAATGTATTTATTGATTTAAACTGTTTCTAAGATAATAAATTTTAAAATTTAAACATTTTTGCAATTGAAAGTATATATCTGTGACAAACGGAAATGTGACGGATCTGTGACAAAAGAAATAGCCATTGGGCACCGATAGAACTGGACACCCTGTATATTGCACAGAATTTCGAAATAAATGATCACAATGAAATTACTAGCGATTTTCCATGTGTATTTTTCAATTTACAGTATTCTAAGGCTAAAATGAATAAAAGCAAGAAAAATCAATCATGTATAAAGCATTGATTATGAAACATTTCCCAACTGAAATGCAATCCACTGAATGTATTGCATTTCTAAAATGAGATACATTCAGCGGTGATATTGTTTTAATTATCACAGAACTACAATAATTTACTTTACTTGAAAACTTAAAACTTCATAGAAAAAAAACTTTATTCATATGACTTCATCGAAATATAAATCGTCTGACTAAAAGCAGTGAATATTTCATTAATACACTTTTATTCCAGAGTTAAATAACTGTGGGAAAAGAATTCAGCAATTCTTATACAACTCATCCTACAATCACTTGTTTACTTTTGCATCAGTTAAAATTAGGCTTCGTTGTAGAAATAATCAAAGTTTGATAATCATTTAAACTCAAAAATATTGTAACTGCGTTGGCGCAGAATATAGATGCACAGAAAATACACAAAAATGTTTTAGGACAGATTCAACATTAAATATAAATTTAAAAGAATCACTATTTTCACTCAGGAAAAAAAAGAGATAGATGCCATATTTTATTTTGAAGTGGGCCAGGTGATCTATCTCTTCACATGTGTGTAATTATTTTAATTTAAAAACTACCGAATATATTTTGCTGAAATTTTTTTTTATATATTTTATGGGATAATTTGAACATTTCCTAAAATTTTCTACGCAATTTGTGAATTTTAACTTAAAAAATGTTTGAAAAATTAGGCACCACAGGGTTCAATGTATTTCATGTTTTCAACCCAGGTTCAATCCAAAACTAATTGAGTGATATTATTCATTTACATTCCAATATGTCCCACAGACCATCTCAATAACATACTAAAATTTCATCTTGATAAAGTCATTTTTACGGCAGTTATCGTGCAAAAGGGCAAAATGAACAAAGTCATAAACACTTTTCAACTATGTTGTAAAGTGTTAATAAAAAGGAATTTCTAATGGCTCTTTTTCTGCCACTTTGTAACCAACTGGTGGGGGTAGGGGGGAATTAAAACTGGAATAAGTAAAAAAGATATGAACAGCTTACCTTCACCTTCTTCCTCTTCATCTTCTCCATCACCCTCTTCCTCCACAACTACAACTGAATCATCTACTTCATCATCCTCACTAAAATTGAATAAGTAATTAAATTATAAATAAGTCATTCTATTGAAACTAATAAGCTACCAAATACAGCAAATTTCAATTTACATGATGTTATTACCAACAATTATGGTATGGCTTTAGTTATTTGCACATTTAACAATTTACATACGATGGCTGTCTTCACTTAATACACATCTAATTGTCACACTGGATTTGCTTGTGAAAAATATAAGTTATATTACTTATTGCAGCAACATTTGAAGTTATTAAAAATGCCTGCTACCAGCAGATTTCGCAGACATTTCCCACTGTTACATAACAAGTTTCTAATAAGACAATGAGATGAAATAAGACAAATTCCTGAATAAAGCAGATTGATATATTTTTGACGAGCTTATTCATGATTCTTATAATTAGTTATAATTTAGTACCCTTTAACATACAGGCAGTGAGAACATTTTCAGTTGAAACTCCAGATCTCATAACATATGCACGAGACTAACTTCTAACCTAACAGAATGTAAGAATTAATAAAAATAAGAAATCAGAAATGTACACTTTTAATTCATTATCTATTAATGAATGAAAACCCATGTTTGTATGTATGTCGCCCTAATTGGTCTAGAACCTCATAGGAAATATTTCAGCACCTTGAAAAAGTCAATTGATTTTTAAAATATTTTCCAAATAGGATAATAAGCACACTTCCAAATCATTGGTTGATATAATGGATGCAGGTTACATTGAGCTTCATGGCAGGTAAATCTGAGACCAGTATCAGTTCTATAGCAGACCAATGCAGTTTGTATCATTTGTAGAAATGCAAATTCTTTGCAAATTTGTGATAAGTGCTTAACATATCAAATTGCACATTTTATTTTATGCAAATTTGTGATAACTCGTATATGATATCAAATCCTGCAAACTATCTTAATTTTCAGAGCATAATAAATGTATTTATTACTTATTTACGGTAAAATACTTATATAATGCAATGAATTTACTTTTTTGAACAGTTTTGCATTTTGATCCAAATGCAAAACTATTACCCAAAGTATCTTCTTATTTTTTTTCCCCTTGAAGATATTGGATTTTCATTTAGTATAATTTTATCAATTTGGTGATACTTCTGTCAATTTGGCAACATTTAAAAAACTCGCCAAGTTGGTGATATTCTGCCAAAATTTTGCCGCACATTGTTTATGAAGAAATAGGTTAGTCTTATGGTAGAAAAACAACAAATGAAGTCAAATTACAAAGTTATTACCCAACAAAGTGTCTTCTCTCATGAATGGAATAGGCTAGATTTATAGATTATTTCTGTTTATTATAGAGAATGATAATAAATTTATTGCATAATATTACATATGAAAAGTAAACAGATTTCACAATAATTAATATTTTTCTGAATTCGATGTGATTTTTTTGATAAATTTGTTTCAAAATTGCGCAATACCTCAAGAACGGTTCATGCTAGTATTTAAAGTTTATGTCAATCGTTTTCTAATGAAACATTGCATAAGAAATGATTATTTACGTAACTTCGTTGAATGTTTCAATATTTAAACATTTTTTTTTTTAAATTTCACTTCAAAATTTAGGAGGGCTTTGAACATTCGATTGAGTGTAAAAACAATAGGCATCTAGTATTCAGATTGTGATTTTTGTACTGATTTTGGATTGTTTGATTCGTTTGCAAGATTATCTCCAGACTCACTGACACACACAGTCATTACCTCAAAAACTTCTAATTTATGTTCAGGGATGCTTGAAACGTGCTCTCCTATCGAAAATTCGAATTTTCTACCCTGTCACAATATTATTCTTATACATTATATTGTGTAGAGAAGGAAAGTAAAAAATTGCAAATTTAAATGACATTTTCAAGAAGGAAAATGTGAAAAAATTAGAAATTCAAATACCAAAGATCTATCATCTCTCCTGTTCTATGGGCTAAATATAAACAGTTCAAAATCTCTTTAAAAAAAAAATTACTTTTGTTTAATCTGTATTTCAGTGATGATATTATATAAGTAATAGACAATAAAACAAACAAGTTTTGGCTCCTGTTAAAAAAACGATGGAGTCAGGTTTTTCAAATGCAATAACAGCCATATATTTCAAAGCAAAATTTACACATGGCAAGGAAAAATAAAACCTCACTCAAGAAATCACGACTACTGAATTTGGAGGAAATTCTTATTGATCCTTGGGGGGGGGGGGGGGGGGGATTCAAACCAGCCAACCTTGACAATTAGTGCTGTGGAGTCGGTACCTCAAACCTTCAACAAACTTTTTTTCATCGGACTTAGTTTTCAAATAACCAATATAAACAGCAATTACTTTTAATGTCACAAGTTTTAGAACTAGTAAACATCTGATTTTTTTTTTAAATTTATTGCCCAAAATCTATTTAATTAAAAAGCTTTCACTGTCTGTATATTTTTACCAACTCCATAGCTTTGCTGACCAATAGTATTTTACCACCCACCCCTCACACAATATTTCTATGGATATAAATTTAACTTAATTTCTGGACAACGAGACAATTAAAATATATAAGCAATATCTAGTGTTTTCTAGAAATGCTTGGCACTGGCATTTAATTTATATCACTAAGATTTGGTTACGGTTACACTAATACAGCTAAGAGTGGACAGAAAAGAAATTATGGTATTCTTTTTTAAACTAAAATTTTAGTAAGGCCTATAAACAGTATGGAAAAATATTTTCAAACTATTCTACAATATATACCTTTCATCTTCTTCACCCTCCAGGCCATTTTCAACTTCTATATCTGGGACCAAGAAGTACTGTAGAGGGTTTGGCCACATGTCATCTTTTATCACCTGCAGATAAATCTAAATTTTATTAAATTTTAAAAACAAACAATTATATATATATATAAATAAAGTACCGTTACAATTATAACTGATGGCATAGAATTGAATTTACCTCAGCAATATCATCTGCAGATGCATCTCCATGATCAGCAAACCATGTGAAAAATGTTCTTGGCTGCTCATGTGCACGTTTTCTGCTGTTTTTCATCTGTGCCTGTCTTTCTTTATGTCTTTTGGTTAGGTCCATGCCATCCTTCCATTTGATTGGGGTAGATTGAGATGCTGGATCACCTGAAAACAGATGCAAAAAAAGTCAGATTGTGAAACACGCAACAGAACTTAGTTCATTTAACTCAAAAATTAACTAAAAGCATCAATCTCTGGTAAATTTTGCTTACTACTAATTAGTAATTAGATTTAGCACATGTACTAATCAGCAGGCTATTCCATGTCAAATCAAAGTTAAATTTTAAAATGAGTCATCAAACTGAACAGATTTGATATAAAGAATATGGCTAAATCCGCCATTTTTTTGTCGCCAAGAATGGCGCCAACGCGTACGGTGTTTGAAAAGTCCTAACGGACGCCATCTTGAACATTGCGCGCAAGAAATATAAACATATATAATTAAAAATACATAAAAATGCCGATTTAACAATACAAAAATACGAAATTTTATAAAAACATTTTTTTGAAAAGTCCTAACGGACGCCATCTTGAACATTGCGAGTAACAAATATAATCATATATAATTAAAAATGCATAAAAATGCCAATAATTAACAATACTTAGAAAAATACGAAATTTTATAAAAACATTTGAACTTTAAAGAAATTTAAAAGAAACGATACTTGGTCATCAAAGAACTCTATTTCTATATAAATTTTCTGCTTCTACATTATTTTATCTATTAACATATGCTATCTTTAATTCCTGTATGATATTCACGTTTTTACACACACAGCAACAACAAAACAAAAATAAAATGGCCGCAGCCAACAATATCAGAAAGCTAAAAGGGGTGGGGTTGCCAGAATTTCCAGAAACACAGGAACATTTCGCGCACGCAAATCAGGCGCGCCACATTTGGCCAGTTGGCGCTACATCTGGCTCGCGAAAAAAAGTTGAAAAATCCAAATTCTTTATATCAAATCTGTACCCATCAAACACCAAGTTATTAATCGATGTAGAACTTTTCTTCTCCAGCAGGCCATAGTTTCTGTAGAAATAAAATTTCAAAGTTTTAAAAATTGCCTATAAAGGAATTTTCCGAGACTAGTGAGTGGGCCTTGGAACACCTGTTACAAACAATTTTTGCTATTTGCTACCTCAGACAGCATGCGAGGCCGGATTTTGTGATGTTCTAGCGGGAGAAGGTCTATGCTCGAGTTGTTACAGATCAACTGTCGCACAAATAGCTTTTGCTACGTGCAACCTCAGACAGCCAGAGGGGGTTGAATTTTGTGATGTTTTATTAGTGGACACATTGTGAGGCAAGACCGCAAAGCGATCATGATCTATGTTAGAATCGCTACAGACCAACTATCTAATCACTACAGAACAACAATGTAAATTTTCTATTTCTACATTATTTTATAAATTTTTAGTGTTGACATGTACTATTTTTCAGTTTTGTTTAACATTTACATTTTTTATGTATTTTTTAATTTTACTTATATTCCTTCAATGGACAATTCCGATTTTTTTTAAAAAAGATCTTAAAACCAATTGATATTTATTGAGAATTTTTTTCTGATTTCAAATATCCAAGCGAAAATCTCTTAAAATAATTAATACTATTGAACAAGATTTGGTTTTAAAAAGATTTTGTTTTATCAAAAACAGTTTCAAAACATTTGCAGGATTTGTACCCATTTTTTAGAATGAAATTGCCAGTGTTTTTCCTGTTGCTTTCAGCAAAATTCCTAAGTTGAAGTTCAAATAAATACAGAATGTTTTCCATAATAGTAATTAATCAAAACAATTTTACTTTTCTATGCAAAAATAAATAAGGTATAAGACATGAAAAGTGATTATTAATTTAATATTACTATTTAATTTATTGTTTAATGCATTATACACAAAATACTTTAGAATAAATTTCAAATATAATAAAAAAATTTATAATTTCAAAACCAGATTATGGTAAATCGATAGAATACCCTACACCTCATTTTTCTAAGTACAAAATTGCAAAGGTTGGCATGTTTTTTGAAATTGACTCCTCCCAAATTCAAGTGAAATATATTCCCATGTTTAAAATAGGCTCCTCCAACCAAAGTGACGTATTCTAGTTTCATGAAATGGAATTTTGAATGTAAATGATAGTAAAATTCAATTTTAATAAAAGAGAATACTCATAAAAAGCTTACAATACAATTTTTGTGCATTATAAAAATTTTAGAAACCATCTTGAAACACGAGATACGACATCCAATCAGCGAACGACTTTTTGAGAATCTGCATTTTAATAGTCTTCTGTGTATCTCATCAGACCTTTTTCGATTGAATTCGTTGACTCTTGTTTTTACAGATCTTTTTTGATTGATTTTGCAAAGATTTGAACACGTACAAACTTTTTAGAATAAATATTTAAAACATTCCTCGTAATTCATGTACATTAACATTTTACACAAATCTTCGGGTGATTCTGAGAATAGGCCCCCACTCGTTTTTCAAAGTACGATCCAGCGCGAAGCTGGCGCGATTTTGTGGGTTACAATTTTATTTCGGCTACTTCGCGAATCTGGTAGCCCTCGCACGGACATCCAATCAGCGCTCGCGCCTTTTTATTCTTTGGATTCTGCATTTTAATAGGCAGTAGTAATTTTAATTGCAGCGTTATTTCACGTGGTGTGGTAGTACTGATAATCTGTGTATTATTGTAGCGTTATTTCTGGAACTTCTGTTTCTGAAATCTTACTCCATTGTTTTTACGAAGTGTTTTTTCTTGAACTGCTTGTGTGAAGTGTTTTCTCTTGAAGTGTTAATTGTTAGAAGTGTTAATTGGTGAAGATTGTTAATTTTCAGTACTTTTTTGTTGATTGCAGACTGAGTTTCTAAATGGCATCTGGTAAGCCGCAAATGGATTCGAGCGAATGTTGTAAAAAACGTGTTCGAATGGATTTTGAAAATGAGGCCAGTTTGAAATTTTTTTATTTGTTGGAAACTAAAGGTAAGAAAGCAGTGATTGATTGGTGTGTGTTAAAGGGATTAATTAGTGATAGGTTTGAATGTCCTAAATGTGGAGATGCAATGAAATTGTGTGAAAGAGTAAAAGCGATTGATGGTTTTGAATGGAGGTGTAGAAAGAGATCGGGTGATGATAAGCATGAAGTATGTAGGAGTGTGAGAAGGGGCACATGGTTTGATAAAAGTAAATTAAGTATAACTGAAATTTTAATTTTAACTTTAATGTGATTTTTTAATATTGAATGTAAGGCTGGCTGAGTTGAATGTCACGGCAAATACTGTTACTGATTGGAAACAGTTTTGCCGTGACATTTGTCGGTATGCTTTGTTTAAAAATAAAAGTAAGATTGGGGGGAATGGTGTGATTGTGGAGATAGATGAGAGTAAGTTTGGGAAAAATAAGTATGGAAGAGGAAAGCCGGTAGAGGGACAATGGGTGTTTGGGGGGGTTGAAAGGGGAACGAATAGATGTTTTTTTGCGAAGGTGTCTAACAGGTCGAGTAAATGTTTGCTGAATGTGATTGAGAAGTATGTTGAGAAGGGGACATTGATTATATCGGACTGTTGGAAGGCGTATGATTGTCTTAATAATGAAGGCTTCATGCACCTTAAAGTAAACCACAGCTACCATTTCAAAGACCCCGAGACAGGAGCGCATACCAATTCCATTGAAGGAACTTGGGCTGCAATCAAGAGAAAAGTAAAAGGCAGAAAGGTAAAAAAACATTTTAATTCGTATTTATATGAATACATGTGGAAGCGCAGCCAGGAGCATTCTATTGGGGAGAAAGCTTGGAACGAATATTTGAAAGCCGTCGTTTCCATCTTTCCTCCCCATAGAAATGATGCCGATGCCGAAAAGTGATTTTGAACATATCTCTGATTCGGAGGAAGAAGAGGATGACGAGGAATGAGGTTAGTTTTTTATTTGTTAATCCCATGTTTTGAAATTGTCTTGTATTTTTCCGTGTTTTTGAAATGGGTTTCTTAAGAACTTTTTTCTAAGTTCCGTTTTTTATTATTTTTTCTAAGTTTCGTTTTTATTAAATTTAGTTAAAGTACAAACGTTTTTCTAAGTTTCGTTTTTAATTAAATTTAATTTTGTTTATCTTAAATTTAGTTATTAAAAATTCCAGTTTATAAAACTCTAGAATAAGACGTCACTATTGTAGGAGGAGCCTATTTTAAAACACGGGAATATACGTCACTTCAGTTGGGAGGAGTCAATTTCAAAACACGGCCAACGCGCCAACTTGGCGCAATTTTGTACTTGTGGGGGCCTATTTTAAGAATTTACCCAAATCTTCAGTAGATATGGAACAGCTTGGACATAAAGAATTTGGTTTTCTCAGTTTTTTTTCGAGAGTGATAAATCGGCAAATGTGGCTCGAAAATAAATTGCATTTGGCACAAAATGTCTTGTACCGGCAGCACCTTTTAGTTTTCTGATATCTTCGGCTTCTGCCATTTTATTTTTGTTGTGTGTTAAAATGTATTAAAAACGTGAATATCATACAAAAATTAAAGATAGCACATGTTAATAGATGATATTATAAATAGGTGGCGCTGTATTCATAATTCGTGGCTTACACAGACTTTCAACTTTTGAAAGTAAACCATCTGTATAACTTCGTGAATTTATGTGGCAAAGCATTACAGGTAGTGATAAATTTAATGACATTTTATCGGCAATAGCTGAGTTTTAGATTCAATTTGAATAAAAGTGAATAATACTCATAAAAAGATTACAAAATGATTTTTATGCATTATGAAAATATTGCGTAATGTCAGAATAAAATTTTAAAAACCATATTGAAACACTATACTTTAAATATTTTTTTTATTTTAAATCAATATCAAAAACTTATAACTCGAAACATCGAAAATTAAAAAAAGCGATTGTACTTTGCTTTTTTTAAAGCGAAGCTTTGTAAAAAAAGCAATTGTAACTAAATTTAAAAAAAAAAAAACTTAGAAAAAAGATTGTACTTTAACAAAATTTAAGAAAAATCAGTACTTAGGTGAACCATTTTAAAAACACTGGAAAATACAAAAAGCAATTTCAAAACACTGGACGGATAAATAAAAGAACTAATCCTTATGTAACAGAACACGTTTCACACTGCAATCCAAAAATATTTACTGATATATCCATATTTTTAATTACACCCACACTTGAACACGTTTTCTTGAACATACACTTACATTCAACACCGGAACACGTTTCACACTCCAATCCAATTATATCTACGGAACAAACAGATTTGATAAAGAATTTGGCTAAATCCGCCATTTTTTTTGTCGCCAAGACTGGCGCAAACGCGTACGGTGTTTGGAAAGTCCTAACGGACACCATCTTGAACATTGCGCGTAAGAAATATAAACATATATAATTAAAAATGCTGATTTAACAATACTTAGAAAAAATACGAAATTTTATAAAAACATTTGCACTTTAACAAAACATATATAATTAAAAATGCATAAAAATGCCAATCACGAAATTTTATAAAAACGTTTGTACTTTACCAAAACTTAAGAAAAAACAGAACTTAGAAAAATGTTTATACTTTAACTAAATTTAAGAAAAAACAATACTTAGAAAAAAGTTTGTACTTATGCAATTTATTTTCGAGCCACATTTGGCGACTTATCGCTCGCGAAAAAAAGATGAGAAAACCAAATTCTTTATTATCAAATCTGTACCTTTTTTAATTGTAGATAATAGTTTTCTTATTACACGAGCAAGTGGAATATGAGTATAGTTTTGTGAAACGTGGTTGAATGGGTTTTGGTATGCGAGTGTAGTTCTGTGAAATGTGGTCGAATGGATATAAATGAGTCCTAAATGTTAGTCTCTTGTTTAATATATCCTGCGTTTTGAATTTCATTTTGTATTTTCCTGTGTTTAGAAATTTGCTCTCTCATGCATTTAATAAAATTTTATTGAAGTATTTGAAGTATTAAATTTTATTGAATTTTCTCTTATAAGAATTTTTTTTGAAATTTTGGTAAAGTACAATTTTTTTTTAACCATGTACACTTTTCAGGGTTTTTTTAATTAAGCAAAGTATAATTTCTTAGGGATATATTTTTTTTTTGTAATTTTAGCAGTGTAGAATTATAGAATTTATTTGAAATCGTTTTAAATTCACAAAATGCTAAAGCATTTTGTGAATTTAAAAGCATTAAGTATTAAGTATTTTTAAGCATTAAGTATGGTATGTTTCTAATATTTTTTGGTATGTTTTTTACTCTGCAAATTTACAAAGTTTGTATGAGTATTATTCACTTTTATTCAAATTGAATTACACTATCATTTACATTCAAAACACAGCAACATACGCCACTTTGGTAGGAGGAGCCCATTTCGAAACTCGGGAGAATGTGCCAGAACTTGGCACACTTTTGTATAATTGGAGAACTTATCCAGATTTGCCAATTTTCATAATGGAAACAATGAATTGACTGACTTTTACATTAATATTATTTTAGTTATTTATTATAAAAAGTCCCTCAGACTGCATGAATTCACTTAACGAGTCATATGATCCCAGCTGATCTAAAACGTTCATTTCACATACTTTGAAAGGTATATGCACAGAGAATTACAATCAATTGCAGTACCACATTTATGTTGAACATAATATTATTATTATTAAATTTCAAAATAGCAATACCATAAATGTAATCACACCATAATATTAATAGCACCTTATTTATTTAATAACTAATTTTTTAGGTTCAATTTAATGAAAATGACCTTGCAACTCTTAAGCTGCACACAATTATCACATATCTTTTCAATTAAAAATCTGTTAAAATTTAAACTTCTATTAAATGTTAGTGTCTCTCAGAGGTAGGCTATAACTAAGAATTCCCCCCCCCTCAGAAATCTGCACACTTATTGATGTGGTAAAATTTTGGTAGCAATATGCAGGGGTGCAAAAAATGTTCGGAGCCCCAAATTTCCCCGAAACACATTTTACTGGAAAAATTTCCCTCAAAATTACTTCAGTTATAAAAATTAATCACATTTTATCTATTTTATCACACTATTAATTAATTATATAGACCTTATAAAAAATTATCTAGTCCCCAAGAAATGGCAGCCTATCAATTTCCTTATGGAGTTTATCGATTAGTTTCGATGTCTTGTAAATTTTCAAACAAGACATAGAAGAAAATCTCGAAGTGAAATTTTCCAAGGTTTTTCCATGGGATGTTTACTAGACACGTGGTTTAAGAGTTTGTCGCGTCTACTGCGCCATTTGCAATACTCACAGGTAACTCCTAGCTTACTTTGAAAAGTAGACATTATAAATCAACACATTTACATTCACAAGTCAACAAACATCTTCAAGTTGCATTCGATAACAAACTTTCAAAATCGTGATTTTGAGGAAATTTGCGGTTGCGAAGTTTGGTCGATACAGGAAAAAGTCAATGAAATTTGTAAAAAACTTTTAGATTAAAATTTTTAACAGTAAAAATAAAAAAAACAGTGTGTTGGGGAGCAATAGATTCCATCTCAGATAGCAGTACTGTGAAAACTGTATAATATAGGAAATACATGGGGGAAAAAAAAACAAAGATCAATCATGCTTAAAGCATTGATTATGAAACACTTTCCAACTTCAATGCAATTTTATTTAAACAAGTCTAAAATGCAATACATTCCTCGGTAATATTTTGAAACTTATCACAATACTGCATTAATTTATTATATTTGAAAAGTCCTAACGGGCGCCATCTTGAACATTGCGTGTAACAAATATAAACATATAATTAGAAATGCATAAAAATGCCGATAATTAACAATACTTAGAAAAAATACGAAATTTTATAAAAACATTTGTAAATTTAAGAAAAACTTAAAAGAAACGATACTTATAAGTCTCACGTAGCAATAGCTATGTGTAGATATCCAAATTACAAATAATTGTTTCCACATTGCAGTCTCATTATTTCTATGTAAATTTTCTGCTTCTACATTATTTTATCTATTAACATGTGCTATCTTTAATTCCTGTCCGATATTCATGTTTTTAACACACACAGACACGTTTTTACACACACAGCAATAAAACAAAAATAAGATGGCTACTACCTCAGCGGATGATATCAGAAAGCTAAAAGGGGTTGCCAGAAAAAGACATTTCGTGCCAAATGCAATTTATTTTTGCGCCACATTTGGCGACTTATTGCTCGAGAAAAAAGCTGAGAAAACCAAATTCTTTATATCAAATCTGTACCCTATGTGGTCTAGGGAGAAAATTTTCTATATGGGTTAATAATTTAATAGTAACAAAAAAAAAATCATGATAATCAGAGTTGGTGAGTACATAACATAGCTGAATAGTCATGGAATGACCCCAGCAAAAAAAAAAAAAAAAACTATACTTTTTACAAATATGATGAATTTACTTTTATTATAGAAATAATTTACTTTCTTGTGAATAATTAAGCAGAGGTTAACGCAAACACTAATTTTTTTTTTTTTTAATAGGTAATATTTGAAAACATATTGCTTCAAATTTAAAAATTTTTTGCACAAGATTGGGAATCGCATTCTTGTAGCTCAGCTAAATTAATTTGAAAACTTATTCTCTCATCTACAAATTGAATGAGGACCCAGTGAACTACAAAGGATATTCGTAAAATGCTAAATATATACTAACCGGAGGAACCTAGATGAAATTCTTTCACAATAACGTCATTTTCAAAATATGGATTCTCATCAAAGTAGAATTTAATTCGGTATCCAGACTTGATGTCTTCAAATTCTTCAACTTCCAATTTTGTAAGAAAATGGAGACACTCTTCTTCCTCTTCATCAAGAATGGCAGAAATTTGTGGATGATTGACAAACTATCGCCAGTTAAGAAAACCAACAAGAATGGCATTGACAAATATGGTTACATTATTTAAAAACAAAGCATAAAAATGATTAATTTTAGTATCTTAACTATTCAACTAAAATCCAGAATATAGTACAAAAGTCTACCACAGAACATATAATCAAATGAACTAAAATTAAAATAACATTCAATTAGAATTATAAACAATATAAAAGGAGGCTACATAAATGCTCCAATAAAACCATATTGATGATTAATTTTATTTCCTTACTAGTTAAAATAATAATATCGTTAAAAATTTATTATTTATAAAGTTTTGAGCTCTTGCCCAAGCATATACTGAATTAATCAAATACATATTTATCACTACCCAATAGAAATTAGGAAAAAACAATGATCTGAATTATATTGGAATACCTTATTACAAAATTTATAAATTGAATCATTCGAATATTACGATACAGTATTGGGATAGATAAATTATTTGGATTAATCTAAAAAATTCAAAGTAAAATAAGAACTTTTTTCACATATATAAATGCTTTTTTTTTTACATATCTATAATTGAAAGTTAATTTAAATTTAATAGCTCAAAATTTAGCCATCTATATAGTTATACAATAAATACGTATTAACACTAAAGCACGTGTCAAGCATAGACAAAGCAGAAATTTTTTATAACTATTTTAAGAATGCTAATAAAAATAGAAAAAAGAAAATTAGAAGCTATATTAACATTGATTGTTCGTTATACATATAATCAAATTCCCGCCCAATTCTACCGCGCCGGTATATTGGGACAATTACACAGCATTGCATGCGCAAAAAACATTTTATTTCTAATAGCGCATTTCATGTTAAGCTTTGGTAGTAATAAAATTGATCATGACATCTATATTTTCTTATTAAATAGATTATTTAAACGTAACAGTCTTTCTTCCCGCGCAATGCTTAGAATCGGAACAAAGCATGTGGCCATACTTGCCGCTATGCTTAAGAACAGAGTTAGGCCTAATGCAATCGACAACCATGTTTTATCAAAATACATACCATACAGCATTAAAAACAAAATGGTTCAAAAGGATACAGCGGTCACCCAAAAGTTTGGAATCTTCCGGATCAACTCGTTTCTTTTTTCGAAGTATGGCTTTCTTAATTTGTTGTACTTTTGCTCAACTTTAAGAATTTCTTCACTTGCCTTTTCGTTCAAAGCGTCGATTTCATTCTGACAAGCGTCGATTTCTTCCAATGCTTTTTGTGTTTCAGCATCATAATCCCGGCTTTCTTCGCCGTCCCCAACATCCATCTTCTTCATTTTCTTTGGAGCAGCTCCACTCGCAGACATTGCAAATTTTTAAAACAGCGAAGCAACAATGAATATTGTAAATCGCAATAAACTACACGACACAAGTTCCTGCGATCAAGACCGAGAGATTAATTTTGCCGACTACAAGCTTGAAGACCAGCCGCATGCGCACTGGCTCACTTTCCAAAGTTTAAAAGACGTGATGTGATTGGTTGCATCGGACACAAATATCCAATAGAATAGCAGAATCTATTTTAGTAAGCCAATAAAATAATTTGTTTTATACTTCACATATTTTGTATTGAAGTATCGCCAAATGATTCCACATATACTGGTCAATCGCGTTTTGGTGATTTCTACAATAAATATACTTCGAAAAGTTATAATATATTAAATAAAAATATTGACCTTCAGGAAACAGATTTTATGAAGATTCGTGTTTAAATTATAGATTGTGGTTAAATTGTATGATATTGGGAGCTACTTTAGTTCATCTATCTTTTTTATATAATTTCAAACAGTTTTTCTGTAAATAAATATTTAGAAATGCTTAAAAACTATGAGTTAATTCGTAACCTGTATTAAACATAAGCAAGTGTTTGAATCTTTACTTTTTTATTTCAAATTTTTTTGCCGAAATAAGCAATAGATACCACTCAGTATTTAAAAATCATATCATAGGGTCAGAAAGATTGGTTTTGTATGTGTATGCTTACGTAAAATAGTTAGCCTATTATGTAATATAAGCTTTTAAAATAAATTGCATTATAAATATTTCGTAATATACATTGAAATGTAATATACCGGTATCGCATAAATAGGTAAACTGGCCGCGACGCATACAAAATTTTCATTACTTGGCAATTGAATCTTGGCGACAAATGCTCCATTGCCTTGGTAACCCTGAGTCAAAACAGAAAATGGCTTCGTGCAAGATGAGTGCTGATGACTCCGAGGAAAATAAGTGCGATGAGAAAATTAGTGACGCATTTAATTCTAAGTCCGACCAAGATCAAAGGAATACATTATTTCTAAAAAGTGTTGTTTTATCTCCCCATGGACACCTTAAGAAGCGAACTGAGCACTGTTTTCGAAATTTACCTGGCTTGCCTGCGGCTGAAGATCTCCACAGTAAGGGTAACGTCATTGCGTGTTGTATAGTCCCTCCTTCAAACGATAAAAAAACACATTCTCCTGATAGATCCATAAAAACTAATATAACCCATAATGATGATAATGACTGCCTTATTAGGGCGTCTAATTGTCAGAATGATGTTTGTAATTCTGAAAATAACATAACACTGTGTAACTCCGAACCTAATCACACATCGTTCAAAGATTTTTCGGAGCAATCTGTTGATGATAAACAAAAATGTGACCATGTGCAAGACAAGGAATCTAACTCAGGTACCTTATATAGAAATATATATGTTATGTGAATGAATTCATTAATCAAACATTCCCAAATTTTCATTTAAATTTATATTTGTTGATTCGCGCCAATCTTCCTGGCGGAAGGTTTAAAGGTGCAAGTTGGTTAGTTGGTCGACATTTAATGATCTACGTGCTGCCTTCGTTTTAAAATGCACGATTTGCATTTTCACAAATATTTAGATATTTCTCATTGTTTTTTACATGATTTATGTTATTCAACTAAATCAGCACCAGTTTCTCGGTAAAAACATTAAATACTTGCACTTCAAACAATATCGAAATATTTATAAAGTACTTGTTCTGTATTTATAACTAATAATTTTATTTCTTTATAGTGTTACCACCCGTCACAATACTTTCTGGGCAGTCACTATTTTGGGCTCAAAAAGCGATGTATAAAGAAAATGACCCGATTTGTTTTTACTTCATCTTGGCTTAATGTTACACCACATATTGTTTTTTACCCACATCTGTAATATATTTATTGATTTCTAGTTTTGGAAATACCGAAATTGTGTTACGCATAATTTGTCTATCATGTTAAGAAGTTTAGTCCTACTAGAGTAGTACTAAACTTATTAATGTGTAGTACTACTCAAGTTACTACCCAATGTTTTTCTGCCAAATTACACTTTGCAGGCAATTAAGCAACAAAGTTGTGTTTTAACTTTTCCCAAACCTATGCGAAAATTTATAATTACAAACAACTTTTATCAAATTATTAAATATTTATCTGAATAGATGAATAGAATTACATGTTATACTATGAAGATTTTTTTTTATTAATTTTAATGCACTGAGTGTATCATGTATGCTACTCGGTTATGTCAGACACAAATTTAAAAAATTAAACATGTTTGTATAAAATTTCAATAGGCAATTAATCGTGCAGTCTAATAGTGAGTTTATGATGGTCAGGAAAAAACATTTGGTGATTTTTAGCAATTTGGGCACAACTACATCAATACATCCGATGTTGTGAAAATAATTATTTTCTTTTACTTTTCATCACTTTATGCTTGGAACACTTTGCATTTCATCCCACAGGGGCATTTTTTATATATCAGTTATCCACAACAAATTATTGGAGATCGACAGAGTAACACTTCGCCTTCACCTCTGTACATCTTGTTCTCCTTCTCAGTCACTTTGCAACTTTCTATGATAAATTCATATTGCCTTACTTATGGTGATTAGTAGCATCACTGATTATTAGAGGTTGTCATCTGATGTCTGGAACGCTATGTGTTTCATCTCACAGGAACATTTTATTCATCACAGTTTTCTGCTACCACTGATTATTGAAAGTCGACAATTATATCCCATAACCAGGATTCATCCTGGGTATTTTTCACTGGGCACCCCACCCTGCTACCCTTAGAAATTAGAAAACCAACCCTGCATGCTCCAGTACTATAATTTTGTTCCTTAACATCGAAAGATGTAACCCCCCCCCCCCCCTTTTAAAAATGACATCTCTCCATGTAATCTCAAATTTTCAAAACATCGAGAAATATGCGACGTTTTTTCTCATTCATTCTTTATTAGCAATACAAAAGTCAGCAGTATTTATAACCAAATAAGTGGGGAGTGTACCAATATAACTGGACACCATTAGCGGCATCTTTCGCCCTATATCGGTATCCTCCGCCCCACAGTGCGAAATCGCATTCCTCTAAGCTTGACCATTCAAGATAGGCTCTGTTATCGTAAAGATTTTCATTATTCCCCATGGGTGAACATTTATTTTTTCCCAGCCCATCCCTTAAAATTCCCACATCGGCAATTAAGTTTGAAATACTAGCGATTAATGAAATCCTGACTGGCCAAATGTCATAAATATTTAGGATATCTGCGCCAAACTCTGCTCTGTTATAGCCAGGCCTCCACAAATTAAATAGAATGTGGTAGCCAAATCCAACTCAGCTGTTGAAGAATACTTACTGTATTGACTTGCAAACCTGGCATGCAGATCTTCCTTGTAGGAAACCCAATTAGTTCTTCTTGGGTTCCTACCATCTATAATTAGTCTTGAGAGACCTTTAACAGAAAAAGTAATTAAGCAATAATCAGACAAAGTTATATCATCTGAAACATTCCAATTAATTATATTATCATATGCAATATTATTGCATATGGTTAAGTCAATGACTTCCCTACTGTTTATTGTAACAAAAGTGGACTTATTGCCCTTGTTAAGAATAAAAAGATTAGAGCACAGAATACTATATTCAGAAGGCTCACTCCCATAGGATCCTATGGCAACATTTCTAACATGGGATGTCCCATAGACACTAGCGCTAGTCAGATGGACCAACTGAAGTGCGATGCGTCTGCCAGATTTGGCGCGTTATCGCTCGCTTGGCGATTTTTTTTTAAACGGGATGGGAACAAAATGTTGAGGACTGTACTTTTATAATTTTTGAAACTATAGAAAGGATCAGGATTTAAAAATACATTAATCTGCAACATAAATATATTCATTAGTTTAAGAATATTTAAATAAACATAGTTATATATTTAATTATCATATGCAATATTATTGCATATGGTTAAGTCAATGACTTCCCTACTGTTTATTGTAACAAAAGTGGACTTATTGCCCTTGTTAAGAATAAAAAGATTAGAGCACAGAATACTATATTCAGAAGGCTCACTCCCATAGGATCCTATGGCAACATTTCTAACATGGGATGTCCCATAGACACTAGCGCTAGTCAGATGGACCAACTGAAGTGCGATGCGTCTGCCAGATTTGGCGCGTTATCGCTCGCTTGGCGATTTTTTTTTAAACGGGATGGGAACAAAATGTTGAGGACTGTACTTTTATAATTTTTGAAACTATAGAAAGGATCAGGATTTAAAAATACATTAATCTGCAACATAAATATATTCATTAGTTTAAGAATATTTAAATAAACATAGTTATATATTTAATTCAAATAATCATAAAATAGATTAAAAAATACACACATTGCATTGTCTCACTATAAAACATAATGCACAAAAAATTACAAGCTAACATACTCAAAAGACTGAAATATTATATAATACTTTCAGTCTAAAAAGTATACTAGCGTGTTGATCGTTCTTAATTTATTCTGGGATACTAATAATAGACTTTTTTTTTTTTTAATATAAAAATATTCATATAGTAAATATCAATTTACATAAATGCACTATCGAAGTTGTGGAACTCAATCATTAATTACCCGAGGGAGGGGGGGAATTTTTCACCATAAGGCACTTAATAAAATTTTTACATAAATATATCCACATACTATATCACATTCAACTAAGAAAAAGCTATCCAAATATCAATTATTTCACATTTTATAAAAATACGGAAAATATTTAACTAATTATACCACTACCTCTTAGTCTAATCCGGCAGTAATAACAACACAGCACTAATTTCGTATGATGAACACATGTATACTTATATGAACACGTGTATACTTATAATGAACACGTATGTAGGATGGTGATAACTAAAATTATTTCAATTTTAATAAACATAAATTACATACCCTGTAACGCAACCAGTTTTCTTTTATCAATCCATTTCTATAAAATGATCTAAACACTTAACAAATAATCCTTTTTCACGTTACTCAAACCACGCTAGTCTGTTGTTCTAAGTTTTCGCCGAGCGAAATAGGGTTATAACATTGAAAATCGGCTTGGACCCAAACCAGATCATCGCCAAGCGCTCGGATCAAACCAGACCATCGCCAAGAGCGCGCCAACCCAATGTTTGGTCTATCTCTAATGGCCGCCACGAAAACGAAACTATCCAGAGTGACAGGTCTGTATAGTAGTCTGTGGATTAGAGCTAAGAATGTATTCTAAAAGATCATCACGTCGGTTGCGGTCACTGCTGCCCCACACAGTGTGGTGAGCATTAGCATCGCAACCAATGATGAGTCTTTTTCCCACACTACAGTGCTCAATAAGACTAATAGTCACTTTAGTGATAGTTTCCCTTTCTTCATATAGAAGATAAGCAAATGCAAAGATAAACTCATCTTTATGTTCATTGGATTTAAAATTCACCCTGATGCATTGTCACCATCCAGGAGTTCCATTAAGTGCAGGGCATTGAGCTTGTTGCTAACAGCAACACAGGCTCTAGATCTGATACAAGATGTATCATAAAAGACATTATAGCCCTTGATCCCTAGACCCAGAATTTTATTATTTCGGATCCAGAGTTTCTGAATTAGAGCAACAGCGGTAGAAATGAGAAAAATGAAGTCAATGGTCCAAAAGACCAGTGACTTCATGACTTCAGTGGTCCGAAACCTTTGTTACTGGTCCGTACACTGGACTACAATAAATTATAAAATAAAATAAATTACATGTGGAATGTTATGTGGATTTCCATAAATTCATAAATATCATACCTAGTTCAATTAAAGATTAGAGATTCCGTAAAAAAATAAAATAAATAAATAACAAGTTATCATTGTAAAAGTATGGCAAAAACCGACCTTTCCGTGCCATAAATGAAAATTGTCTGTAAATTCCCCCCCCCCCCCCTCATAAACTTAGCTAGTGTGCATTATCAATGCCTTCTTTCTAGGAGAGCCGTGAGCAGTGTTAGAAATTAAAAATTTGAACTAGGTGTCATCAAAGAATATACATATAAAGAAGGGAAGCTTCCATTGGGCTAATGTAAGCATGAAAACCTTGTGGACTCTCTTTTGGAAAGCATCAATATCTCTGGCGTCTCTTGCGTTGGATATGCTGACGATGTTGTCATCATTGCCAGGGGTAAATTTGGCAACACTGTCTCTGACATGATGTCTACTGCTCTCAGGAGGGTTGAGACATGGTGTAAAAATGCAGGCCTTACGGTTAATCCGCAGAAGACTGCTTTAGTTGCGTTTACAAGGAAACGCATACTTAATCTTGGGAATATTTGCTTCTTTGGACAGAAGCTTATTTGCTCCAAGGAGGTTAAATTCTTGGGAATTTATTTTGACAAGGAACTCAATTGGAAGAGACACTTGGACTACTGCACGACTAAAGCCAGAAGAATTTTCTGGTCTTGTAGAAATGCTATTGGGAAAACCTGGGGATTAAATCCCAGAGCTATCCATTGGATTTACTCGATGATAGTCTGTCCTATCATTTCTTATGGATCCATTGTTTGGTGGTCCAGAATTAGAAGTGAAACTGCTAAACTTGATTTAGTTAAACTTCAAAGGATGGTGTGCATTGCAATTTCTGGTTGCATGAAAACCACTCCTACTGCATCTCTTGAACTTTTACTTGATTTGCATCCGCTTTATATGCGTATTGAAGCAGAGGCACTTATCTGCATGAACAGACTCAAATATCTGAAACACTGGAAAGATTACTCAAGGTATCTATCTTGGGGCGAACTTAACAGTAATGTTGCTAGGCATCCTTATTTCTGTATGCCACCTGATGGCATACATGTCAAATTTACGTTTGATAAGCCTTATGAAATTCTTGTCCCCTCGCGGGATGATTGGAAGAGGACTCCTACCTACAATAAACTGAAATGTTTTGTATGGTACACTGATGGCTCGAAGATTGGCACAAGTACTGGTGCTGGTGTCTGTTGCCCTGATGATGGCACTGAGCTATCTTATCCGCTTGGCAATTTTGCTACTGTCTTTCAGGCTGAAGTATTTGCCATTCTTATGTGTTGTAGAATTTGCTATGACAGAAAGTATGAGAATAGCCAGATTTTCATTTGTTCTGACAGCCAGGCTGCTCTTATGGCTCTGGGGAAGTTCACTGTGACGTCTTCCCTTGTCGGGAAATGTTATAATGCTCTCTGTAAAATTGCTAGTAATAATAGTGTCATTCTGTACTGGGTGCCTGGTCATTCGGGCATTCCTGGCAACGAATTGGCAGACGAACTTGCTAGGAAAGGCTCTAGTACTCCTTTTGTGGGCCCTGAGCCGGCCTTGGGTATTCCCAATGATCTTATCAGAAGAATTGTCTATGACATCTTCAGGAAGCTTCAATGTAAGAACTGGCGTGACACTAAGGGACAAAGGCAAGCGAAAATCCTCAACTGCAATTGCCCTAGTGCACGTCAAAAGGAACTTTTCAGGCTCAGTAGAACTGGCATCAGGAGAGCTGTTGGGCTCCTTACTGGGCACTGCACCCTCAAGAGACATCTTAATATCATGGGTGTCTCCAAGGATTCGCTTTGCAGAGGCTGCAATTACAGCGAAGAAACTGCAGCTCACATTCTATGTGAATGTGAGGCCTACTCTGCTCACAGATTCGAACACATTGGTCGTCATGTGATTGAACCCTGGGAGCTGAACGACATTCCTGTCAAGTGCCTGCTTATTTTCGCATCGGCTACTGGTCTCTTTTCTTAGGGATCTTTGTTTTCTTTTTGGGGTAGTACAATAGACCTCTGGTCGATGTGCTGGGCTCTTTTTGAGCCACCCACCTTTATTTCATTCATTCAAGCATGAAAACCGGTTCATTCGCTATGAGAATTTGACGGAGGTATGCCGAGAAAACAACATTTCAGGGCTGCAACGCGTTGCACTTACACTTTTTTTTTTTTTTTTTTTTAATGCCTACGAAATCTTTTTGTACGAGACTTTGTAACATAAAATAGTTTTTTTTTTTTTTTTGCGGTATTGTAATAGTAATAATAATGATGTGATTTCATTATAGACTATTTTTTCAAAGATTATGTAAAACTGAACATGTTACATATTCCTTTCTCATAAATTTTGTATAACATGATTTGTTAAATTTACCAAACAAACACATTTAGTTTTTCCTTAAATTTAGTAGAAATCGAAAATATTACAGTACTGTATGAATAAACTGCTTTGCTTTAAATGATTGAGAGGTCAAAATTGTTCGTATAACATGGAAAATTATTTTATGTTATGAAGAAATTCAAAACAGAGTATGGAATGTATTTATTTTCCAAATACCGAAAATTTAAAATTAAATTTATATTTTCTGAATTTGTTTTAATATTTTAAAATATTCACATAAATTTTATATTGATAAAAAAATTAGAATAAAATTTACATATTAGTCAAATATGTGAATTTTTCATTAACGAAAAAGAAAACCTAATCAATCCCTTGCCTTCACTTATGAAATTATTTTTAAAGATTATTATTTTTTTAACAGATTATTATTTTATATATATATATTACTTCATTTTAATAAATGTAGAGAAAAAAAATTAAGGATATAAACATATTTCAAAAAATAATTTTAATTCATTATCAAATTAGTTTTGCAAGGATAACTCAAATTTGTATATTTTGACACCGACCCCTTCGTAATCAAAAATGCAATTAGCAGATTAGATAAAAATAAATTTTCAGCTTTTTGAATTCAAAATTTTTAAATAAAATTTTTAATTTTACTTAAAATTTAACACAACGTAAAAATACTAAATTGCGTTAAATGAATTAAATATTTTGCTTTAATTGATTGAGGGGCCAAAATTTTTAAGCAACGGCAATATTTCAGAAAATAAAAAAGTCATTCCACTCTTTATTTTATCAAGTAATCCAAATAAGAAAAAGTGTTGTAAATTAATGTATTTGGAGACTCATTAAAATCAGTAAAACTTAAAAATATAACATAGTCATTTCACAGTATAAGTAATCTAAAAGTATTTTATTTCTAATGCTATCTGCTTCAAGACATCCAGCAAATCAGCCTGGATAGACAGAAAATTAAAAATAATTCTATCCCAAACAAGCTAATCAACTGGCTTATGTCAAGCTAATCAGTTGGCTTAAGATTAGTAAAATCAAAAGTTCTAAGTATACAAATGAGTAAATACAATCATGATAAGAATCCTAAACGACAAGATCCCTTATTTTTAAAGGTGTTTATTGCGATTACATATGCATACTATATAAAACAATAGATTGAATACTTTTAGGCAGGGTTAGAAAAATCAAAAAATTTCTACATGCCCTCCGGGCATGATGTCTAAATAAATAGATGCCCAAGATAAAATTTTACATGCCCAACATTTTTCTGATGACATTTTTCATTGTTGATAGCTCTGGCGCCCATGAAAATAAATATATTAAATATCATTATATACGTAGCCTATAATTAAATATCAAAATTAGAAAATTAGTTACTTTTAATGAAATAAATACATACCTGCCAACCTGGGAAAATTGGAATGTGTAAAATTTTGCGTGAATGACATTTATAATGATTCTTTTTTAACTACATGCGCAAACGACATTTCTAATGAATTTAACTATGTACAAGTACCTGCATTAAATATCAGGCTTACTGGTAAAATATGAACATTCAGGACACCAATTTTATAAAATTTCAGAAAAATAAATTATAAAGCAAAAAATATATAAAGGTTTTATCCGGTGGGAATTACTTTATATAATGAAGACAAATATTTATGTTTGGCAAAACACAGGTTTTCACTAAAGAGAGTAACAAATATTGATCTTTAATAATATATATATATATATATATATATATATATAGCACTGAATTATATTCCTGCCAAAATAGTTTCTCTTTTATTTGCCTAAATCATTGCTTTAATACCACTTTTTGGAAATATCCCTTCACAGAGTTCATACCCATTTTTTAAATACAAAAATTTATATTATGCAAATATAATTAAAAAATTAACCTTAATAATTAACCATAATATGAAAATAAGCTAGTTTAATCGATCTAATATGCAACATTTAAATGATGGAGATGGATGGAAAAAGATACTAACGTACTCTCGGCAATTCACACGAAGTAACTGAATTGCGTAATCGCACTGTTTATGTGAAAATAATTAAGAAATTAACCGTAATAATTACTCAGAATATGAAAATAAGCTAGTTTAGTCGATCTAATATGCAACATTTAAATGATGGAGATGGATGGGAAAAGATACTAACGTACTCTCGGCAATTCACGCGAAGTAACTGAATTGTGCAATCGCACTGTTTATGCGAAAATAATTAAGAAATTAACCATAATAATTAATTAGAACATGAAAATAAGCTAGTTTAGTCAATCAAAAATGCAATATTTAGAAGATTGAGATGGATGGAAAAAGATACTATTGTACTCTCGGCGATTTATGAGAACAAACTGAATTGCGCAATCGCAGTGTTTATGCGAAATTAATGAACAAAATAACATTTTAGCGATTTATGCTGAATTAGACAACCTTTGAAGAAGTATATTTATTACTTTCATAAAATAAGCGATCGAGATCTTAATTTATGTTACATGCGACCGTAAATCTCCGTTAATTTGATTGGCATTACCCTGCATTTTATTATGGATTTGCTACGATCCCAGAATGATAGATATCAGTGCTAAAAAAGCGGTGTTTCCGAGGAATTATACTATGTCTGGTTAATTGATAAATTTCAAACAAAAAAAGCCGGAGAATTTCGCCGGAGATTGATTTCCTAGTAATGTCAAAAAATTCAAATAAATGCGGAAATGCGTAAAATATAGCAATATATGCGTAAAGAGTGGTTAAAATGCGTAAAAGTTGGCAGGTGTGTAAATATATCAAAAATGGGAATTGAATACTATTTATGCTAAAACAATTTTTTAAAAATAACCGTTTTGCAATGTATGCCAAATTAGACTAGACAGCTTTTGAAGGAGCATACTTATTGCTTCTATAAAAAAGTGATCGCGATCTTAATATACATTATATGCGACCGTAAATCCCCATTGTCATGATTGACATTATCGTGCCTGTGGCCATAAATTTACATTGACCTAGATAGAAGGGAATTTTTTGTAAGAAACTATGCAAATTTTTTAATTAGTATGAGGATGTTTCCCATAGAAATTACAGAGATTCCATAGTAATCGGCATCTCTGCTTATCAATACCTGTGCACGTCCACAAATCTACCAAAGTTACACCAGAAACCAAGAGCAAATGAATGAGAGAAAGAGAGAGAGACGAGAACGAGTAGCTGCTTTGGCACTGTGCCAGAGGCTCTGCTTGTTTCTTTTAGTGACGTCACTGTCGCCCGTGAAACTTTGTTTTCTCCCCACAGTTATCAACTATTGTGCGGTGAAAGCCATTCATAGTCCATCGCTGAATAATTAAGACTTTTCTGTTTCATCCTCTTCTCTTATACGGCTTTAAATGTTGAACATAAAATATTTGCAGTGGAGTGCTGGTTACTTGATTTCGGCTACCAATTGACCTAATCAGGTTAATGTCGAATAAATTTTTATTACATGCCCGGTTGGAATTTTTATATGCCCCGGGCATGTCGGGCAATAGATTTTTCGAACCCTGCTTTTAGGAACGAAATAATTCACGTACCTTATGTGTTTGCAAGAAACTCAGCAAATCCGTCATTTAAAGACAACCAGAATCAGAAAATCAAATGTGCACAGCCCAGAATTGTATCACACGATTAAATACATGTCAAACATGTAAAAGAAGTGATAAAAATATTAAATTAACAGCTTAAAATTGTAATAAAGTCGGACCACATGGAAACACAACACACACGAACATTCACTCATGAAAGAATCAAAGAAATAACCCATTTCCTCCCCCCCCCCCCCTCCCTCCTCCTTGGTACACAACTATTTTCCCCGAGTGAAGATTTGCTAATGAGCATGCGTTACGGGAGTTGGAGTGAAATTGCGCTGGAGCAAATTCGCCTGTAAATTTGCTTCACCTTTACACACCAAACAATGAATCCAATTTGTTGCTCTAAGTCCTCTGGATGAGCCGGACGGCCTGGGGCTTTCACACCAAACAATGAATGTTTGAGGGCGCTCTTGACGTCTTTCGTAGCCTTCCCCCGTTTGGTGTCATGTGACGCTTATAGTTTTGACTCTAGGTGCCAAATAAGACACGGCTACTTGCCATTTTGACATCTCTAGCAATAACAACTATTTTTTAAATGTCCATTTTTGTTAAAGATATAAACAAAGAATAGATAATTCAGATTTTTGTATTAAAATTTTTTTTAAATTTTCTTAAAATTTAAAATAAACTGATAAAGAAACCCCAAAAAAAATAAATAGAAAAAATTGCTAATTTGTTTTTACTTTGCAAAAAGGCGTAAAAAACAAAAAATTAAAAAAAAAACCTTCTATTTAACAATTTTAAATTATGGTCATCTTATACAATCATTGCCCCAATACCCCTTCATTTCATGCTTGAAAATTAATTTTCCTGAGTTAAAATAACAATTAATATAAAAGTTTTAGTTGATAAAAACAAATTGCAAAAATGGAAAATATGTGATAATAAAACGGGATAAACCGAGAATCACATATAAATGCACATTTTAGTGACATTTCCATATAATCTGTCTCGTATTATTTACAAATATAAGAATTAAACACATTTAAAATTAAAATATAAGAGAATCTTGGGTGAAATTTAGTCATTTTTTGTGGCCAATTTCGTCAAATTATGGAATTTCATTTTAAAGTCTGTTTACTATATTCATCTTAAAAGTTTAAAAAAAAGGGGGTGGGGGAGAATTTGCATATTTGTTCAGATATCGACAGTCAATGCAAATATCGGATCTTCACGAAGAAATGCAGAGTTGTCAGCTAGGGTTCAGTATTTGCAAGTCAATAATAAGTTTTTATTTTATAGTTGCTACACTTTTTCTTGTTGCTTTGACAAAATATAAATCATGCCCTTAAAACTCATCTACACCCTTTGGGTTTAAAACATGTGGGCCCGTAAGTCCTTCCGAGAGGTTGGTGGTAGGGGAAGGAGGGTACGGTCCCTGTGGATGCCTCCCCCACTGGGTTCCGGTCTAAATTGGATGGCACTTCCCGGCTGTCCAAACAGTTACCTTACACCTTTCTGGTAGGTCGGACGGTCTAGGTCTCAACAACAACACCCTTTGGGTAGTTCCCGACCACACACTTAGCAACAGTAAGACATCGGGTCTGTCGTGTGGTCTGGGTTTTCAACACCCTTTGTGTGCCGACCGTCCAAATAATTGCTCATGTCTTTTGGATGAGTCGGACGGTCTGGGTCTTCAACACCCTTTGGGTGAGCTAGACAGCCTGGGTAATAATAAAAAAAAGTATGAATCACATTAATTTCAAGGATTGATATAAAAAATGCATAGATGCCAACCTACCAGAAAGAAAGATAGGAACATATTGCATGAGGAAAAATCGTGCACTAATACCGTTTTCCCCCATAGTGCTGCAAAATAGCCTTCTATGTCACTAATAATACATTTGAAAAATAGTTTTCCTATATAATATACAAAATAATTACAAACGTTTTAAACAATGCAAACAAATTGTAACAGTGGAAAAATACTTTCAAAATAAAACGAAATATAAAGGATCGGTCACAAATGCCGTTTATCGTGATACTGCTGCCTTTCATGTCATTAAAATTACACTTGAAAAATAGTTTTCCTGCATAATATAGTATATACGAAATAATTACAAACGTTTTAGACAATAAACAGATTGCAGAAGTGGAAAAATATGTTCACCATAAAACGAAATATAACGAAGATCGTGGACAAATGCCTTTTATCGCTGTACCTGACAACCTATTAACAGCATTCTTTTTTTTACATTAGTAATTAAACATTCAAAAGATACAAATATTTCAAACGTCATAAATTAAAATTTTCAAATTATGATGCAAAAAGAGTAGTTTTTCTGCATTTTTTGGCAAAATCTTCGCTTTTTTATTTCATAAAGGACTCCTGCTTCAGAAAACAGTCTTTCACTATATACACTGCTTGATGGTGGGGCAAGATACTTTTTTAGCAATTGCGATAAATAAGGAACATTACTCCTATTCATTTTCCACCAGTCAAATGGTGACATTTCTCTTTCAATTACTGGCTGTGAAAGATAGCTTCTCAACTCTTCAAAGTAAGCTGACTCGTCATCTTGTTGCACTTGCTAGATTGTGATATGCTAGAATTAACAGTTATTTCTGTAAAGCAATCCCAAAAAGATGTAAAATTCTTTGCAAGATTAGAATTTCCATTCCATTAGGAGTGACGCTTTGTTTTCTTCAGGAGAACTCAAAGCTTGAACTTCTTTCTTCATTATCAATAATAAAGAAGATTTAATCATTTCATCATAACCCAGACCTTTATCGAAAAAATTAATTTTGAATCTTGGGTCTAAAATGGTTGCTATTGAAAAATGTTCATTCAAATAAATTGTTGAAAAACGTTTATGTATGTTTTCTTTTAATGTATCCTTTATTGTTCCAACACCAAATACTTCAGATTTTGACAAATGTCTGTTCAATGTTACAACCATAGGAATTACTTCTGAAATTAATGATTTTGAGGAACTAATTTCCTCAAAGGGTTGAAGTAGAGTTAAGCAGTTTTGAATTAAATGTCCATTGATATGATGAAAAGCTTGTTATTTCATTGTTTTCCGCTGCATATAAGGACATAGTATTTCTCAATTCTAGCAAGCAATCCAGCATATAATATGTACTATTCTACCGAGTTGAGACATCTTTCAGTAGCTTTTTATATATGCTAAATGGAGTTCTTTTTGGATTTGTTTGAAACGAGAACAGGCTAAAGAGGAATGATTAAAGTGTCCCACAATTTTTCTTTCTAAGGCTATAATATCTTTAACTGCTCTTTGAGCATTTAATGCATCTGTTACAATCAAATGCAAGTTATGTAAAAAACAAGATTCACTAGCTAAATTCATATCATTCACACCTTTTACAATATTGGATCCATTGTCACGAATAACGAGGTAAATTTTGTTTTTCACATTCCATTTACCACATAAATCTTTCAAAATCCGACTTACGTTGTCACTATTATAACTTCCTGGGAAATGTCTAGCATTTAATAGAAAATGTCTGTAATTAAAATCATTATCCACCCAATGAACAGTGAAGCTAATAAAACTGTCTTTGGTAATTGAGTTGGTCCACATATCAGTAGTTAAAGTTATACTCTTAGGTAATGAAAGCAGTGATTGAACCCCTTCCTTACATTGGCTATACATTTATGGTATTATTGTTTCATTAAAATATTCTCGAGAAAGAACTTTATACTGTGGTTGGGCGTTTTTCATCAAATGACGGAAACCATCATCTTCTACAAATGAATGTGGCTGATTGTCAACTGCTATCATCTGACCAATAGTATAGTGTAATTCAATCGATTTAGGGTGGTTTATATCCCAGATTTTTTTTTTTTTTTTTTTTTTTTTTTTTTTTCTAGAACAGTCTCTAAAGTAGGTTGATTAAATTGCGATTGTGATCTTTTAAAACTTTTACTTGTGTTTGGATCATCATCATCTACATCAGTAAATTCAAAATCCAAATGCCTTTTGTTACCTTGTCCTTCATTTGAAGATTTAATTTTGTCATATTGCTCCTTATGTCTGCTTCTTAGATGACTATATAATGGAGTACTAGTGGATGCTTTCTTACCTGTTTCACCTCTTGAGATCATAGAGGAACATAAATTGCATTTTACTTTACAGTATCTTCATATTTAAAAAAATTTCACACAGTGCTTCTTTTATTCATGACATTCATAGTTATAAATTTACTGCTTTTATATTTGTTCTATAATTTATCAAGTTATCTGTGATATTATATAGGAATTTAAAAAGTGATAAGGTTTTTAAATTCTTAGTTGCTATAATCAAAACTGGAATTTTATTTTAAGCAGTGGCTACTAAATATTAAGAAGTTAACAAGTGTAATTATATTAATAACCAGTTGATAATCATTAAGTATATAAACACTTAACGCTTAAGCTTTAATAGCCATTTTAAAAGTTTTAATAGTCTCGTGGCTACTGCTGGTATTGGTTTTGATTTATATTAGTTGCTTTAAAATAAGTTAAATTAGTTGTTAATAAGTTGTTAAATTAGTTGTTAATAATAGGTTAATAAGTTAAATTAGTTGCTTTAAAATAATAATTTTAAAATATGTATTTCTTCTAAATTAAGAATTTAACTTAGCTATAATCATGTAAAAAAAAAAATGAAAAGAAAAATTAAATAGGAACAGTAGCACAACCAGAAATTTTTTCTGAGGAGGAGGGTATTCGCTCTATAAAGGGTTACAACCTTGAAATTGGCACGAAAATTACTATTTCTTCATATCAATTGAGGACTTCTGGGGGAGGTGTTTTTTTTTAACCTTAAAAACCACTCCGTGGTTGTACTTATATAGAAATAATGAAATAGTAACTATTTAGGATTTCTAAAAGAAAATTTTACTGTCGGCCGGATGTCCAGTTTTTAATTCGGTAGAATATCAGGTATCCGGCCAAACTAACATCCGTTGCATCCCTACAGCAAAGAACAAAGAGAGGACAGCGGAAACTAGGAGGCAATGATTTTCCCAGTATCATGAGAATAGTCAGTGTGTCAAGCACAACATCATTCTCGAAATCCTGCATATGTCTTTCCAACTCATCCTTGGATAGTGGCAAGATAGAATGCAGTGTACTTTCAGAGCTGGAGACAATTTCCAACTCGTCAAGCTTAGGTAAGTCAGTATCAACATTTGTGATAATCTGAAAGAAAGTTGCCTGATCTTCTGGCTGAACCTCCTTCTCCATCTTCCCTTTGGGCTTTTTGTTTGGATCCCGAAATATCTTGAAGATTCCTCGGTCCAAACCTGTGTATGCACCAAAGTTGGCCTTACTTATAGCTTCAGCAGCCTCTGAATCCACCTCGAAGATCCATCTTACAGAGAGGGGTTCCACAAAATTTTGCAGAACACGCCACTCCTCAAACTTCAACTCCAGCTTGAAACAGTTTAGCATCTTCAGCAAAACGCTCAGCTCTTTGGTGTAGACATCCTTGGTCTTGAAGCTCACCTTGACTGGTTTAGGTAGATTATTGGCACTCATGACTTTGAGTTCCTCGCCTAAAACCTGTCTGTTATTGTGGAAAGTTTTCTTAACCCATTCCACAGTTGTAGCATCATCGCACTGGAAAACCAAAGCTCCCGCATTTAAGCCAGAACCATGGATCTTAGAAAGTTGCTCACCAGTGGGGATCTCATCTATTTTATTGAGAATCACCAAATGGATGAGGTCAACTTCTTCCTTGCTCAGCTTACCAGAAGGGAAGAAATCCTTTGTGACAGTCATCTTAACCCTTTCGGGACGGCGGCATTCCGAAACTACCGTGGCCCAAAGGACGAAGTGCTTCGTTTCCGAAATGTGCCCAAAAGACGGCTATTTTTTTGTGCTAAGCCTAACTCTCAAAAAAAATTCACTAAAAATCACCCGTTCAACACAGCATTCTACTTTCTTCAGGAAGAAAGGAAATACTTATTTTCTATTTGATGTATATTTTTTATACAAATTTTCTTTTATCAAAATATTAAAAATTTTAGTGTATATATGTTTTAGGTACAGATGGATAATTCTTTGGCATGTCCTTCCGATGTTTTAAAACTGTACCACATACATGCGTATTCTTAGACAACAAATACTTTACAAGTACAGGAGAGGTAAAAAATTTATCCAAATACAAAGTATATCCTTTTCCTAAAAGTTCACTTAGAAATGTTTTCACAACGCGTTCTCCATACCCACCATCAGAGCTTGATAATCCCGTGTCCTTTCCAGTATACACAAGGAAATTCCATTTATGGCCTCATTCCGATTCTGGCGATTTATATATTTTTATTCCATATCTAGACCTTTTCGATGGGATATATTAACGAAATCCCAGCCTTCTTTTCCATGAGAACATAAATAACCTAATCATTTCATTGCCGCACATTCCTTTACCCCCCCTCCCCCACCCACTAAAAAAAACCTCTCATATTCCTCTAATTCAACAACGAAATCAATAAAAGACAAAATCAGAACGAGACCCGGAACTCAATTATAAAATTGTTGATGCTACGAGAAGTGCTCTGTATACTTTACAGAACCATGTGTTTCACCGCTCCAAATGGAGAAATAATTCATTGAATTCTCCTTGTGCCAAGGTCAAACATCTACAAAATTCATTTAAGTTGTTTCCACGGGCATTTAATGCCATCTAGGAGACAAATACATTCAAATTAAAACGTTCCACATAGAAACACCAATACGTGCCAGTCGTCCTTTAGGGTAAAATTTCCTCTGGCCCGTGGGCGTGCCATTCGTCCTTGAATGCAAGTTCGCTGCTGGCGCGTGGGCGTGCCACTCGTCGCGAAAGGGTTAATAACCTGAACTGCATTAGCAAAAGATCCAGGTTGGATGTCTGTCCTTGGTCTCTTTTCCATAACCAGGTTTCTTGGAGATGGTGTGGTACCATCCGACCTAAGTCGTTTGGTACCTCCAACCTTCTCTTTAACAGCTGCAGCTTCCATTAGCTACCGGTCTTGCTGCCTTTGAGTGCTTCTCCTCTTGCGCCCCTATGACTTTGAGTGTACTCCCTGCACCCCAACCATGGTTTCAATGTGTTGCTCACCAAGGCTCGCAACTCCACCTCCTTCCACAGCAAGGTTGCTGGTTTCCCCCTTTTTACCATGATCCAACCCCAAGGAGGTTGTTTCAATGGCTGATCGGGTTTCACCCGAAGGTGTACCCAATCCTTTAGAAGAAAAATCTCTATGGGAACATGAAGAGCTAGGAAATAGCACATCTGATCTCTCCACATTGTATCCACTAAATGAGAAAAACACTGATTACTTCCAGTTCGATCGAAGCCCCCTCCAAGCTCCGTCTCCCCACACATTCCTAACGTGAAAAGTGTAACCGCCGGAGTAATTTGTATAGCTAGATGATGTAGAATGGGCCATAATTTGCACCTAGTGCACAGGGCCCAGGGATCCAAGAGGAATTTCTCAATAGGAAACACTCTCCACCATCCAACCAACGCAACCAAGGGACTCAACCTCTGGAACTGTTTATTACAAACATTTCTTAAAAGCAATACTACAAATACATGCCGCTCGGCCCTTTTCGCATCACATCCGCATGAACCCATTTCCGATCCCAAAATGGTATACCTTACGGCAGAGGCCGAAGGGTGGTACTAGAGTCCATAGAGCAGAAGTGATGTTTACTAAGGATTCGGCATTGATAACACCTACAGCTGAAAAGAAAATATAGCACAAGTACCTCGGGATTGCAACACCCATATCCACTAAAGAAGTGAACCCCTGAGGATTTTACAGGGTGAGGCAATTTGCCTCACCCCCAACCTGGAGGACCAGGATGTCTCGTATGGTCTGGAACCTCACCTTTGGCCTGTCCCGCATGGGAGACATTACCAGTAGCAAAGCTTCCGCCAGCATAGCTCTCAGGATCATAGGAACACTCAAGCCCCATGACAAGGCACAATCACTACCATACTGCTACTGCTCTTAATTTAGCTGAGAATAAGTGGATTCCACATTCCTGTCTTCTCCCTCCCCGTGATCACCAATATGTTTTGATACATGCCCTGGCACAGCACATTCTATCGGAGGTGATGATTCTATCCTTTGACCATGCTTCAAATTTTAAAAGGTTTCCAAAAGTGGATGTGTAAACGGAATTAAAATTGTGCATTAAAATTAAAATGGTGCTCGAAACTCACACTCGTTATTTTCAGATTGTGAATTTATTTATTGGCTGAATATTCATTATAATATATTTTGCACTATGATAAATTAAAAAAAAATTAATCTTTATGCAATAGTTTCGGGTATACGCTGCAGCCGACAAGGACAGCTGCAGCGCCCAAGGACATCAACCTTGGGAATAGGAGGGAAGCTTTTTTCTAAGCTGATATTGCGATGATGTATTACTATTCTATTCAGTGTTAGAAATTAAAAATTTGAACTAGGTGTCATTTGACGCCTATAGTTTTGACTCTAGGTGCCAAATAGACACTGCTAGTTGCCATTTTTACATCTCTAACAATAACAACTATTTTTTAAATGTCCATTTTTGTTAAAGAGTACAAAGAATAATTCAGATTTTTGTATTAAAAATTGTTTTAAATTTTCTTAAAATTTAAAATAAACTGATAAAGAAACCCAAGAGAATATAAATAGAGAATATAATCCTTTGACCACGCTTCAAATTTTAAAAGGTTTCCAAAAGTGGATGTGTAAAAGTAATTAAAATTAAAATGGTGCTCGAAACTCACACTCGCTATTTTCAGATTGTGAATTTATTTATTGGCTGAATATTCATTATGACATATTTTGCACTATGATAAATTTAAAAAAAATTAATCTTTATGCAATAGTTTCGGGTATATGCTGCAGCTGACGAAGCCAAACGCTAATAAAGGACATATCTCTAACAATAACAATTATTTTTTAAATGTCCATTTTTGTTAGAGTACAAAGAATAATTCAGATTTTTGTATTAAAAATTGTTTTAAATTTTCTTAAAATTTAAAATAAACTGATAAAGAAACCTAAGAGAATATAAATAGAAAAATTTGCTAATTTGTTTTTACCTGGCAAAAAGGACATATAAACAACAAATTAAAAAAAACTTCTATTTAACAATTTTCAGTTATGGTCATCTTGTACAATCATTGCTCCAATACCCCTTCATTTCATGCTTGACAATTAATTTTCCTGTGTTAAAATAGAAATTAATATAAAAGTTTTAGTTGATGAAAACAAATTGCAAAAATGGAAAATGTGATAATAAAACGGGATAAACCGATAATCACATATAAATGCACATTTTAGTGACATTTCCATATAATCTTTCTCATATTACTTACAAATATAAGAATTGAACACATTTAAAATTAAAATATTATAAGGGAATCTTGAGTGAAATTTAGTCACTTTTTGTGGCCAATTTCATCAAAATATGGAATTTCATTTTAAAATCTGTTTACTATATATTCATCTTAAGTTTAAAATAAGGGGGGGGGGGATGATTTGCAGATTTGTCCGGAGATCGACAGTTGATGCAAATATCAGAGCTTCATGAAGAAATGCAGAGTTGGCAGCTAGGATTCAGTATTTGCAAGTCAATAATAAGTTTTTGTTTTATAGTTGCTACTCTTTTTCTTGTCGCTTTGACAAAATATAAATAATACCCTTGAAACTCATCTACACCCTTTGGGTGAGCTAGACAGCGTGGTTAATAATAAAAAAAAGTATGAATCACATTAATTTCAGGGATTGATATAAAAAATGCATAGATGCCAACCCACCAGGAAGAAAGATAGGAACATATTGCACGAGGAATAATCGCGCACTAATACCGTTTATAGCCATACTGCTGCAAAATAGCCTTCTATTTCATTAGTAATACGTTTGAAAAATTGTTTTTCTATATAATATACAACATAATTACAAACGTTTTAAATGATGCAAACAAATTGGAACAGTAGATAAATACTCTAAAACAAAACGAAATATTGAAGATCGCTCACATATGCCGTTTATCGCGATACTACTGCAAAATAGTTTTTCTGTATAATATAGTATATACGAAATAATTACAAACATTTTGGCAATGCAAACAGATGGCAGAAGTGGAAAAGTATTTTCACAATAAAACGAAATATGAAGAAGATCGCGGACAAATGCCGTTTATCGCAGTACTTGTGCAATATAGCTCTTCATTTCTTTAATAATACGTCTGAAAAATAGTTTTATTGTATATAACACGAAATAATCATAAAAAGTTTAGTCGATGCAAATGTGTTTCTCCCACATTAATTGGAAACAGACGCAATCATGGGAAAACCTCGATCTTATTTCTCATTTCGCGACCTACTTCCGATTTCATGACTTGTAGATACGCTTATGCAGATTTGCATACAATAAAATATAAATGTTATGGAAAAGAAAAATCGGACTACTGTGGATCCAAATCTGATTCCCGGAACAAGACTGAAAAAACGGAACACTTGGCAGCTATAAAAATGTCATTTTCAATGTCTGATAACAAAATTAGCTAACCAAATTTGCAAGATGCTGGAACGATTTAATCTGGAATGCAGTGTGTTCTATAATAGTAAGCAATTAGAATGTAAAGACTCTGTAGGATCACTCCCTTTTCTTCCAAGTACGATACGTAGATCGTACTTGGAAGAAAAGGGAGAGGATCAGGAAGATCTATGAGGGAATAAAGGGGAGGGGAGCAATAGAAACTCGTTAAATACCCAGAGTCTTGGACATCGGAATGTCTGAGGATAAAGCAAACAAATACTTCAGAAGTGCAATTTCAGCTCTTGAAGGGTGGAGTTGAGATGAAATATGACAAAGATCCCAATATTTCCTTCCCTGAATAAGGGGGATTTTACTGTCATTTTACAGAGGGGGATTTTACTGTATGTGTGCCACCTGCAGATTTATCACGGCAGGCGTGTATAAAATGCCACGCTTTTTTGTTCGACCGTTGTCCAGTCTTCTACCAGGGATCGTAATTTAGTCAAAGGGAAAGGGAAGACTGATATTTAACAATAGCATTGTTAGGCGTCAAATTGAAATTTCTAGTCACAAATTACAACTAATGACCGCTAATTTCGAACACTGATTCTACTTTAACCTACATATGTATAGTCCAAAAACGACTATATGGTAAATATGAAGGAGGGTGACAAAAATAGTGTGTTTAAAGGTTACTATTGCGCTTAGCCATTAAAGCTTAAAATTTTAAATTCCCACTTGCCACATGGTGATTAAACTTAAAAAACTGACGATTAACAAAATCCTGACTACTGGCCAAACTCTGTGATAGCCTAGAATGACCCTTCTCCCTAAACAATCCCACCTCTGGAGTAACAAAAAATGTCAGCAATCACTACAATACTGCTACGGCTCTTCTGTAATTGTTCTCCCCCACAAGGCGATCGTAATTTACCACGTTTACAACCCAGAATGAGTGCAATCCATATTACTATCTTACCCCTCCCCTTAATCATCGATGTGTTTTGCAACATGCCTTGGCATAGCGTCCTTGCCACACTATGCAGTGACCTAGACACCTCCCATTTTTACATGCTGTTCGAAGGAGTAACTATGCTGCTTCGAGGAGTTATCTAGCACTTTGGTACTAATAGATCTTTCATTATTTTTACACCTATCTCAAACTTAAAAGGGTTCCCTAAAGCGGATGCACGAATGGAATTAAAATCACTCACTAAAGAAAATGCTGCGTGAAATTCACCTTCACTTTTTCGGCATGTGAATTTATTTATTGGTTAAATATTCATTGCAGTGCAGGGTTGGCAATTTCCCGGGAATAACTAATATTTCTCCTGGTAAAAACCGGTTTTTACTATGGTATTTACCTGGGCTGGGGAAAACATTTCCAACCTTGATTCATTGTAGCATATTTTTCATAATAAAAAATTAAAAGAATCTATATTAGGGGTGCACAATTTGTGGCCCGCAAGAAGTTAACCTGTGGCCTGCCGAAGGCTCATCCGTTATCGCGATGCGACTATCGCTGTAGAATTGATTGGTGAGAAGAAAAAAATTTCAATGATTTGACAAGGAGCCAAGAGTAAAGCCCGGAGTTCACCGCCTGAGTGGGAAAGAACTTTTCTAGCCTGTACAGTGCAGGTGCAAGTGTGTTTATATGCATACGCTAGGAGCGGGGAGAAAAAAATTGCTTCCGAAGGGCGGCTTGGGTGATTTGCGCTGGTGTACTTTTGACTTCGCAAGTACACGTTGTTACATCTCTCATATAATACTTGTTAGTGGACGATAATAGAAAGTTTTCGTAAACCTGGACTTCAAAAGTATTTTTTTGTAGAGCAAGATAGTCGAATTACATGCTTGATATGTAATTTTACTAATAGTGCTCAAAGGAATGTTTGCAAAAGTGTCTGCACAATTGGATAACTGTGTTGAAGTGTCTTTGGATATCGCAGCCATAATCGCTAAAAATGGCCCCCATTTACTGATGGTGATTTTGCCAAGCAGTGCATTTTGTTGACTGCTGAGAAGTTGTGCCCTGAAGCCACCAACAAATTTAAATATGTGAGTCTCAACAGAATGACAATTCAAAGGAGAATAGAAAATTTGTCTGATAATATTAATGAAAAACTACAGATTGCTGCCACCAAATTTAAGTACTTTTCTCTAGCAGCTGATGAGTCAACAGACAACACTTCAACAGCTCAGCTGCTTTTGTTTGTTAGAGGGATTTCTGAAAATTTTGAGGTAACTGAAGAACTGGTTGGAATGAGTTCAATGAAAGGGAGAACAACTGGAACCGACATTTTATCCTCCATCTTGAATTTGCGTTCTGCACATAATTTTGATAATAACAAACTAGTTATTAAACTAGTCACCACCGATGGTGCTCCAGCTATGATTGGAGTTCAGAATGGTATGGTGAGTTTGCTAAGAAACCATTTGGGTGATCGAGGCAAAGATTTGCTCTGGTATCAATGCATTATTCACCAGGAACAGCTGTGCGGAAAATAACTGGGATTTTACCGCTTAATGAAGGCAGTGAGTGATGCTATTAATTTTATTCGCTCGCATGGTTAAGGTTTGAATCACAGACAAGTTAAGGAGATGTTAGAACATACAGATGCATCACATAGTGATCTGATATATTACTGTGAGGTACGGTGGTTGAGCCGTGGAGAGACATTGAAAAGGTTTGCTAACTTGATTAATGAAACAATACCATTCCTTGAAGAAAAAGGCAAACTAGGATGTTAAAAGATCTATCTTTCAAGTGTGATGACTAAGCATTTTTGGTTGATGTGACAGCCCATCTGAATGACATAAGCAAAAAATTGATGGGAAAAAACCAATTTGTTAAGCAAATGGCTAATGCAGTATCTGCTTTTAAACTAAAACTTCAGCTGTTCTCAAAGCAGCTAAGTTGTCAAAATTTCATCAACTTTCCTTACCTGATGAAACTCAAGGAAAAATTTCCTGATAAACCATTGGATTATTCGGAACAAATAAACAAACTATTTAGCTCATTTGAAAAGCAATTCACAGATTTTGAGTCGCATAAGGTTAAAATGAAATTGTTTGGTGATCCATTTTCTGTTCCACTTCAGAAAACTCCCAAAAATGTTTAAATGGAACTCATTGACTTACAAACTTCTGACTTATACAAGTCTAGATTCCATGATTTAGACATACTTGACTTTTATAAAACTCTACCTGATGAATTTTTGCACTTAAAAGATAATGCAAGTATATGTGTTACTGTGTTTGGTAGTACCTATATATGCGAACAAACATTTTCCCTTATGAATCTAAATAAGTCAAAATTAAGAAATAAATTGACAGATCAACACTTGCAATCTGTCTTGGGAATATCAGCAACTAGCTTTGAACACAATATACCAAAAATTGTTGGTAAAATTCAGTCTCATCCATCACACTAATGTGCTTAACTGTGGCCAATCTTTACACATTTTTTAAAAAGACTTTTATATTGTACTATTACTATATATACAAACGTAAACTGTTGATATTTACTTTCAAACTGAATTGGATATGTTGGCCCTCGACAGCTTCATGTGAATGGCCCTTCTGCTATAAAGGTTGTGCACCCCCAATCTATATGAAAGAGTTTCAGGAATTTGCTGTGACTCGGGACCTGTGCAAGCGAACTTAAATCTGGATGTCCGGCACGAATAAAGAACATTAACCTTGGGGGAAGGGGGAATTCTTTTCAGAGCTGAATTGCTGATATTGCAATGTTATATATTATTGTACTTATTGTATGTATACTATAAGTACAATAATATATAACATTATGTACTTATAGTATACATATAGTATGTATACTATAAGTACATGTATGTTATATATTATTGTATGTATACTACTTTAATCTACATATTCACGGTCCATAAACAATCATATGGAAATTATGAATGTGTGCAGCATTGACTAAAATAGCGCTTTTGAAGGACACTAACCTGGACATACTTCATATTAATTTTAAAGCTAGATCACGAGAATTTCACAATTTTTAAGTCTCTATGCACTACAGTTTTTTGCTCGAAGAAATTTTAGATTTCCTTGTATAGATTATACCCTATTTTAATCTATTAATCTCTCATCAACGATGCATAAAACTAAAAATGTATGGATTCCTAAAACGTTTGCATAGTTGTGTTTTTAGAAATGCTAACTGTTAACAATTATAAATTCAAAGTTGAATCTGTACAGCTTCGATATAAAGAATTTGGATTTTGACAATTTTTTTTCTGAAGCAATAAATTGCCAAATGTAGCGCGAAATAAATTGCCCTTAGTGCGAAATTTCCCGTGACGCGTTTTTCTGACAGCCTTTTTTAGTTTTCTGTTATCTACGACTTCGGAGATTCTATTATTATTTTAGTTGTGTGTAAAAATGCATTAAACATGTGAATATCATACAAATTACGAAAAATTGTGCATGTTAATAGTTAAAATAATGTAGAAGCAGAAAATTTACATTGGAATGATCATTCTCTGATGGTCGCAATGGAGAAACAGCCATTTGTGTAATTTGGATATTTACACATGTTTACATATTTTTAACAGCTACTGAAAGAAAGCCCTCTGGGTCAGTCAAGTGGTCTGGGTCTTCCACATATTTATCATGTTACATGTATATCCAAATCGATATTTATACGTACTATCAAAGTTTTTTAAGTATCGTCTTTTTTTTATACTTATTTATGTATCACGATTTTATGCTACTTATTACACACAAAGCCTAACATGGCATTTAGAACTTTTCAAAACATTGTCTTCTTTAGAGCAAAAAAAAAAATGGTGGATTTTGCCAAATTTTTTATACCAAAGATGTTTTGTTAAATCGGTTCTATTTTCAACTTACCCTCGCGACCAAGGGCTGTTCATTCATCCCCCTACTCACCCCAACAGAATGACATTTCTTAAATTCAGAAACGTCAAAATATTTAAAAAATCAAATTTCTTTAAGAGGATAAAGAATTTACTTGTTATGAAATAAATATATTGGGGAAATTTTAAAATAGAAGCGTTCATAACATCTAATAACAGATAAAAAGTCCGAAATATCACCATTGCGATGATTGAAAATTTACAGAGTAAATGATGAAAAAATAAAAGCAAGATTATAAATTTATTAAAAATCACCGAAAATCATTGGTAAAACTCTCTAAATTTAATAAAAATTAGTGGCCGAGCTTCTTAAAAATAATAGGGAGGAATAAATAATAGTAAATGCTTCATTGGCTTGGAAAAATAAAAAGATCAAGATGAGAAAACTTGAAATTGCTTAAATTGATTGAATTTAAAATTGCCTCAAAATATTTGAATGCTTTATAATAAATGAATTTTTTTATGATCTATTGAAAAACAAATGTTATAAACATCTGAAAAGACCTATAATAAAATTCATTCCTAAGATTTAAAACAAGATTAAAAAAAATTAGTGAATATGAATATTTTAAATATTCAAAAATGGGATAAATGAAAAATTTAAATTTGAAAAACCTTTAAGAAATGTAAAAGATCTGGATAGGGACACTAACTTTTAGAAAAAGCACAAATTTATTAAATGTTAATAATGAAAAGTTAGCAATAATAAATGCATGTTAACAATATTACTCATTAAAAAATTTAAATATTTCTGTGAATTTGTCTTGTGTTATTATCAAATAATAATAAAAAAAATTGTGTATCTTACCAATCTGATAAATTTCTCCCAATTTTTAAAATCCTCCTCCTTTGCCTCAACATCCAAATAATAAATTGTATAGAAGTAGATCCGCTAAGGGGAGTTTTCTTGCTAACAGACATAGTGACTTATGTTTACTGTATAATAAATCTATAAATAAATAAGTAATAACAGCAAATTCCTAATATACTTAAGCACATCTTTGCATAGCATTAAGCATGTTGAAATAAAACATTGCACATTTGCAACTGGCCATTAAACTTCATGGACCTACTGGCCAGTGGCTACTAGCTAAAAATGGGAATTTTAAAATTTACTAGCCATACTTTCTTTCGATGCACGATAGTTTCTCGCTCAAAGCAGCAATGTACATATTCGGATATCTAACATAATAATATGCATGTGCAAATTTGGTTTACCTGTAAAGAAGTATACAGCAAGTTATCCCAAATAATCATCAAGTTAGTTAATACATACACTATAAAGAGTAACAAAAACTTCTAGATTTCTAAATTTTTTACAAATTTAAGTTTTCTGTCAAAATTTCCTGAATTTAAGTTTTTTTTTTTTTTTCCCTGTCATTTTTTACAAATGTAAATTGAATTTAATAGATTGTTGACTTCCAAAAATAGGTTTTCTTTTAAATTGCTAAAATTTGTTATTTAAACAGCCTCCTTATTATAAGTTTTGATAGCAGCTTTTTTTATGATCTTGTGCCTCATTCTAAGCAGAGGTATACAGCAGACACAGGATCAAAAGCCTTGATTCTGGTGAGACCAAATGTCCCATGAGATCTATAACACTTTACTTAGTTGATTTCTCCAGTCAATTTTAACTTCATAAAACATCTTTGTGTCAATTGATATATGCAATGAAAATCAAAAGATCTCTCGCAGCCAAAATGTTGTCACATCTGACATAGTATAGTCCGTGCATTTGTGCTTTCTCATCAGGGTTCATATAATTTTTGAGAAGCCAAAAATAAGTAGTTTTTAAGGACATCAAGAGTAAACTTTACCACTATTTTATATTTATATTTTATCACCCTTGCTAAATTTCACCATTTCATTAATTTATCTTTTTTAACACTTTACAACATAGTTGAAAAGTGTTTGACTTTGTTCATTCTGTCTGTCTGTTTGTCCGTTAGCACGATACCTGCTGTAAAAATGACTTTATCAAAATGAAATTATAGTATGCTGTTCAGACGGTCTGTGGGACCTATGGAAATATAAATGAATAATATCACCCAATTAGTTTTGGATTGAACCCGGGTTGAAAAAGTGAAATACATTGAACCCTATGGGACCTAATTTTTCAAACATTTTTTAAGCGAAATTAAAATTCAGAAATTGCTTCTAAAGTTCTAGGAAATATTCAAATTATCCCATAAAATATATAAAAAAAATTTCAGCAAAATATATTCAGTAATTTTTTAAATAAAAATTAAAATAATAATTACACCCTTTATATGAAGAGATCACTTGACCATTATAAAGAGATCACGTGGCCCATTTCAAAATAAAATATGGCATCCATCCTGTGTCAAAATCGTGATTTTTAAAGTACCTTTTAATTTACATTTAGTGTTGTATCCGTCCTAAAACCGCTTTATTTTTGCTTAAATTCTGTGCATCTACATTCTGAAACAACACGATTACAATATATTTGAGTTTAAATGATCATCAAACTTTGATTATTTCTATAACGAAACCTAATTTTCATTTATGGAAAATGTAGAATTAGTTGTATAAGAATTGCTGCACTTCTTTAACGCAAAATTATTTAGCTCATGGAGTTTGCAATATAGCTGATATGAATGAAACATTCATTGATTTTACATAGAGATGCAGGCGATTTTTTCAATGAAGTTTTAAGTATAGAGTTAAATTACTTGTACCTCTATCGTTTTAAGTTTTTAAATAAAATAAATTATTGTAGTATTGTGATAAATGAAAGAAATGGAAAAAAGTTTGTGAATAAAATGCTGCTGTTATAAAAAGAGCCAGGTGATTTATATTTCAATGACGTCATTTGAATAAAGTTAATTTATTTTTTATGAAGTTTTCAAATATAATAAATTATTGCAGTATTATGATAATTTTTACAATATTACCGAGGAATGTAAATGTAGTATTGTGATAATTTTAAAAATATTACCGAGGAATATATCTCATTTTAGAGATGTTTAAATAAAATTGCATTGAAGTTGGAAAATGTTTCTTAATCAATGCTTTATGCATGATTGATCTTTCTTGTTTACCAGTAGAAAGCATGAGCAAAAACAATAATTTAAAGTTCTAATTTGCTAAAAAACTGCACTTAATAGCCATTAAACATTTTTAACTTTCACTAAATTCTCTCTCTGTCAATAGGTATTGATAACAAAATATGTATGCTTATGATTTTTGAAAAAGCGCTGTAAAATTCCTGATTTTTGAAAAGAGCATCAACATTTTTGATTTAAAAAATTTGCAATTCTTATTTAAAGAGAAAAAAAATTTGTGACTTTTATGAAAAAGTGATATAATTAACTATTTTTATTTAAAAATCTCTGCGATATATGCAAGGGAAGTTTGACCCATGGTTCAAACCTTCCTCCTATAATTATAATAAATTCATATGAGTATTAAATATAAGTTTAGTTATTTTTAAGAAATGTTTACATAATTTTAACATAATTTAACTTTATGAACATCTAATTTGTGGATCAAATATTCTTTGACAAAGAAATGTGCAGATATTGTTTTATAAGATACTATTTGGTAGCCTTGATTTCGAAGACTGAGTTTTATTCAGCGGCAGCTTGTGAACGACATGTAGAGGGGGCACTCTTGTATGTATTTTTTCCTATATTTGTGATAGTAATATATACAGGGTGTCCAGTGCTATCGGTGCCCAATGGCTATTTCCTCAACCGTTAGTCACAGAGATATACTTCCAATTGCAAAAATATTCTAAATTTTAAACTATTATCTTAGAAACAGTTTATATCAATAGATGCATTTATGAAAGAAATACGAAATATAAATTTTTATTCGGTATCCCGGTCCTACAAGTTACATTTAAGAAAATCATCCTCATACAATTTCATGCAAAATAATTAAAAAAATCATCCTTTTACAACCAAAATTGACTGACTTATAGTTGCTTAAAGTTAAAGCACTTTTTGTGCTGAGAAATGGGGGTTATACAGAACACAAAGTAATATACACAAAATAATTATATACACAAATCTGTTATTTTTTAGGTGTTATATGCCTTTATTGTTTTAGATTTAATGTGTGTAATTTTTTATTTTTGTCTGCAGGTTTGCTGCAACTGGTCTCATTATTGGTCTATTACCTTATAAAATTTTAAATTTCGTAATTTTTACAGAAATGCATTTATTGACTTTGAATACAGAATTTCAATATTTATATGGTCCCTTAAAAGTTGTCTGAAACGGGACATTTTTATGCATGGAAAAGCAAGTCATAAAGTTTAATGCTTCATACCTCGGTGAATTTTGGTTGTAAAAGGATAATTTTTTATTTTTATTTTGCATGAAATTGTATGAGGATGATTTTCCTAAATATAACTAGTAGGACAGAGGGACCATATAAAAGGCACGGGTTAATTTCCGCTAGCTATCAGATTCTTTTCAATTTGTGGAGGCCTGATAACATTAACCCATTATAAGAAAGACAACCTCCTTGTAAAGGCAAAACAACACATCTTGAGAAGTGTCCTTCTGCCATTACAAGGCTGAGTTAGTTTGTCATTCGTGAACAATAAAATATAAGGACACCATGTATAGATCCTAGAACCAGAGCTGTGTGTTGCAAATGTGCATCATATGCATATATTAACTAATTTTACCGATACTCCTTAGACAATATCTAACTCTGCTACTGCTGCATATACAATCATAACTTTTTTATTTCATCATATTTTGTCATATAATGCTTAAATAATTATTTATTTTAAATTTTCCTATTAATTATTTTATTATACACTCAAAGTTGGCAGCAAAAGGAACTTCAACATTTATGTAATACAGATACTATTCATTTTTATTTTCCTCTGTATCAAAGTTTGGATTACATTCTCAAATAAATGTGCCTTGTTACCCTTTGTTAATAAGTATTTATTTCATTAGGTAAACTGAATTCTCCAAAGAAGGAAAAGCATCCTGATGAAAAGCGTTCAAAGAAGGCTGAGAGACTCAAAAATAATTTGTCAGTTCATCATACTAAAAAGAAAAAACATAAAGAGAAAGATAAACATGAGCACCGCTCATCTCATAAAGAAAAACACCAATCAAAGCATCATATTCACTCTAAGGGAAAAGATGCTTCTGAAAAGCCTTCACATAAACACAAAGAGCACAATATCTCATCAAAAAAACTTTCACCTGTTTCCTATTTAAATGCTGAAAAACTTTCTGATCCTACCATTACACCCACCAAAAATTCATCATGGCTGAATAAAAGTGCCTCTAATGAAACTGATCCATCTGTCATATCTCAACTTCATATATCACCTCAACAAAACACAGGTTTTAAAAATGATAATGAGAACAAATTGCATCTTTTGTGCAATAACAACTCTCCTCAAAATTGTGTTGTATCTTGTGAGTCAAAATCTGCTGAATCTACTAATGATGCATGTGATGACACTCTTAAGTGTGAAATGTCGTCAAAGTCTGTTGCAGACAGGACTGCAAAAATGTCAGTGAAAAGGAAAATAGATGGTTATCTTGTAAATACAGATGGCACTAGTGATAGTAAGCGACTAAAACTTGAGATGGTAGGTGAAGGTAGTCCCTCTCATATCAAAAATGCAATTACTTTATCTCAAATTGTGAATTCTTCTTATTCTGAAATTAAAACGGTGTTAAACACTGAGCATGCCAGAGTTGTTTCTTGTGAAACAACTGAAAAATGCGTATCTGTAGGTGAAACGCAGAATGTTGAATCTGGTTGCATTATTTCAAATTGTAATAGCCATGATGCAACATCTAAAACTAAGTGTTGCAGAACAGAAAATGGTGTTGAAAGAGGTAGTATTGCCGTGCAAATTAATTCAGAAACTTCTCAATGTAAGAAAGATACAATGAAATTAGATTGTGATAATGCTTCAAGTTCTGATGCAGTTGAAAATAGTTTACTTCACTCAGACGAAAGTTCTCAACAAATTTCTAATCAAACTTTAAATACCTCTGTTGTAAAATCAAAAACCTCTGAAAACAAAAGCAAGGAACCCATTTCCAGTAAAGTTAATTCGGTGGCCCAACATACTATGAATAAATCTAATACAACTGTCTCAGAGAGTGCAGTGTTGAAGGAAAAGGGAACAAATATAAAATTAGAGTTGCATCTAAACAACAGCTCACATTTCAAAAAGAAAGAACCTGAAAATAAAAACACTAAAGCTGATTCTAAAATATTAAATATTAAAAATGGCAATACATTAATATCCAATAAAGATAAAATCAGAACAGAAAAACATAAATCAGATAAATCGAAACATGAGTCAAAAGGTGTTGTTAAAATAAAATCTAAACATGCACGTCTTGTTAATATTAGTGACAAACCTGTAAAAGAAGAAAAAGTTACATCTGACCTTGAGAAAAAATCAAAACATAAAGATGGAAAATCTCACAAAAGCAGTTCTTCATCAAGTTCCAGTCAAAGTAAAAAAGATATATCGGACAAAGATAAATTAAAATCTCATGTTCATTCAGCTGTTAAAAGTGAGCTCTGTTTACGTTGTCGACAAAAGTTAACAAATCATCGAAACGTTAGTATACAATGTAAACGAGATCGACATGACAAAGTAATGGAAAAGAAAGGTGTTTCTCAGAGAATACCTAGATTGCCTCAAAGTTTGGATATGAAACATCTCAAATATGGGAAGTACATCAGGCTTGAAGTGTATCCTAATGGCGGGGCTGCACTTTTGCATTTGTACTGGGATGAAATAAGCCATCTTCATCACAAAGAGCTTAGAGCATTAGCAGAAGAATTCTTAAAGGTAAATACATTTTGCATTTAATTTTTTTTTCTATAATTAATACTCTTGCATTATTTGCTTATATTATATTAAATAAAAGACATATGTTTACATGTTTGTTCTATAGCATGAAAAACCAAGTGACATACAGTTAAGAAATTCAGCATATAGTTTGTCAATCCCCTATATGCCTTTGGGGTTATGATTATTATTAAAAGTGAATTGCCTGGCATTGCATGGATTCTAAATAAACACCCACTACTTAAATAATGCAGATACAGATAACACCACTCAGTTTCCAAATTGCTTATTTTAAATTAAAATCAATCTCATGACACAAGTAAATAAAAGTACTTGTCAAAGTCACAAAAAAGTTCTTTTAACTCCCTCAATTATTGCTATCTCGGTGAATTTTTTAATATTTCTTCAAATGATACATAATGCCGTGTTTTGCAGCTGTAGCTTAATTTCTTATGAATGTATATATTATTTTTTTGCAATAGAATGTATTTTGGGTTGCTAAGATACCAATTTGTGTGAAAATACTAAAAAAATAACTAAAAAACTAATTTGCATTTTAAAAGTATAATTCCTATGTGCACCTTCTCATGTCCTTAGTACCTATGTACTAAATTTCATGGCCTTATGGTGCTTATATTTCCTGCTACAGACTGCAGACATAGACATATTCATTTATTATGTAAGATTAATATTCAAATTTGTTTTTTAGTTATTTAATGTTGAAGTGGATTTTTGAGCGATTCCACTCCAATTCATTCGTAGCAATTAGAAAAGTTATTGCACAGTTTCAATCCATTCACCAAGTTTTCAAGTGTATACATTTAAAATAGTGCAGATACCTTAAAAATATATTAATAGACAGAAATTAACTACTATTTGTAACCCAAGTGTGATAGGAAAAATTAACATTTTTTCTTTTAATTTGTGTAAATAGAAAGTCCAAATGGAAGGTTGAAATCTTATAGGTTTTTATATTAAATAGCCAATAGCTAGGATTCTATTGATTTCATATTGATATATATAATATAGTTCGGGATTATAGATTATATTTATATTGTTCAGGCTTGGGTAAGCTTGGCTCTCTCAATATTTTGTCTGGTTTCAGCTCTAGACCTTTGACTCTTGGCATGGGTGCCAGCAACAAGGTGTAAAGTTGTTCACTTGCACTACTTTTCACCTAAAAACCATGAAAACATTTAGGAATAAAAAATTAAATTATATTGATTTTTGCAAAATTAATTGAAGGTTTAACCCAAAAGCAGCTGATTAAAGAATTTAAATAAAATAATAAATTATAAGAGAAAGGAAACTGTATATCGCCTTTATTCAATGCCTGCAGGAAAACTAAAAATCAACAAATGCAACCCACCAATATAATTTTGGGTAGAGCATTAAACTTTCTTTTCTTACGGATTATATATATTTATTATTACATAGTATGAATCAGATTAGAGCCTTTTTAAATTAGTGCATACAAGATCCTTGACTCTTGATAAAGCACTAAATATACTTAAGCACCATAATCACAATAAATAGCTTGCTAAAGCTATTTCTTGTAAGAAAATAACTTACAAAACTTCCTTGAAAACAGGCATATCTCGGGTAACGACAATTGTTTCAAGAGCCCGTCTTCACAGCAAGGAACAGTATGCATCCTTAGCAACTAAGAACAAAAGGCAATTCAAACAGAGCTAGAACACCCAAAGCAAAAGTTTGCTAGCGAGTGTTTTATTAAGGTTTCAGAACCAGATTCCCTTGCCTTCATGGGAAGGGGGAGGGGACTTTTATTGGCCCATGTTGATATGTTTATGGTTGGGTATGTTTTTTTCAGTAACTAATACCACCTGCTCTTGAATTTTTGCTTTGGATGTTCTCTAGCTTAACTTAAATTGTTTTTTGCCTGCTTTATCGTGGTTCATTCTAAGCAGTTGTTAAAGGCACATATTGTTCTTTTGTCCTGAAGAAGGAGACTTGTTATAACATCCTCGAAATAATTTTCACCTAACTGACATGTGCCTGCTTTCTTCAAGGAAGATTTTTATAAGTCACTATGATGTTTGTGAATCTGATATATCTATTACTAGATTGTTAGTGTTCTATTGGTGGAATGATATGTCTAATAAAATCACCGGAATACTTTTTGACTCAATTTCCAAATAAACTATATTGTGTTTTGAATATTTATAACTTTTTTATATATTTTTCTTATTTCCCTTTTATATTTTAAGGAAACATTTCTGGAAGAGCCTTATGGGGTTGCTCGATATGTTATGGGAATAGTGCATAATGCTGCTGAATGTTTGCCTGATTTATTAGAGCACTTTGCTATTACATATCCCAATCTTGTTGTGAAAACGGGAGGTTTGGGTCGCCAATCTGATATAGAAACAACAACTATGACAAGGTATTGTGAACAAGTAAGTAATTTTTGTTAATATTGTTAATAAATGCTTATTGTTTGGAAACTTTTACATTATATGCATGATATTTTTAAATATATATTGCACCATTTACGATCTTAAAAGTTGTCTTATAACAAATAAAAATTTATTTGCATCCCTATACATTATCTTTTACATTCATGTTTCACATTTCAAACCATTGTCATTTATTTCAGTGTATCTTAAATAATAAAAGGCAATGTGTGTGTGTCTTATACACTATAAGTTCAGCGACCACACGTCGGAGAGCTACGAAATTTGGCAATCGGAACCCAGGGGAGGGTGGGAAGGTGACACGTCAAAACCGATTTTTAAAATTTGAAATATTTTTTTTGTTATTTAATGTTTTATGCGATATTTAGTGTTTCTTCCCCTTTTTCTCTCCACCATCCCGACGTCGTAGAAAACAAGTCACATGACTGGAAAGAGCAGTCAATTGCGAGTAAAAATATATCAATTTCAAATCTCAAGGACAAATTTTAATATTTTTTAAAGATTTTAAAACAGAAGTCACTTTCGGCTCAAAAAAGCAAACTTATGTTTCTAAATCCTCACATCGGGAAAAGTTCCGAATATTTCGACTAATAATTTGCATTTTTAGAAAACTCAAAGATCATGTAGACCACAATGAAAAAACTTAATCACTGAAAAAGTTCCTGTGGATGCCTCTCCCACTGGGTTCCGGTCTAAATTGAGTTAATAAAAAGAAGGTTTGGAGATTGTCGCGGAGGGCGCAGTAGCCCAGTAGTTAGCACACGGGAATTGCACTCGGTAGGCCCGGGTTCGATTCCCACCACTGCCAAAACTGCCACCCTGTTCACACGGAGTACGATCACGTTAAACATGTGGGTCCGTAAGTCCTTCCGAGAGGTTGGTGGTAAGGGAAGGAGGGTGCGGTCCCTGTGGATGCCTCCCCCACTGGGTTCCGGTCTAAATCGGGTGACACTTCCTGGCCGTACAGATAGTTACCTTATACCTTTGTGGTACCCGGTCGTCCAAATAGTTACTCAAGTCCTCTGGATGAGTCGGACGGCCTGGGGTTTCCACACCTTTGTGGTAGGTCGCGAAAGAGAGTTTGCCATGGTCAAAATTTTCAAGGGTAGCGAACAGGCTGGTCGCCGAAGGCTGCTAATATTACTATTAAGATTTTTCAGCTGCCGAAAATTTTATAATTTGTGATGCAAAATTGATTTTATATATATATATATATATATATATATATATATATATGTACGCATATACAGTAGAGTTTTCATTCAACGATCTTCCATTTAACGAAATTTTCTACATAACCTTGACTTTGAACGACATTTGCATGTTATTTACTCACCATATTATGAAAGATAATTTCTATATAACGAAGTTTTTCCAACTTTTTTTTTTTGTCAAAGTTCCAACAAAATCAACTAAATCGGCTAAGTGTGGTATAACAGCGAGCAGTGTGTCAACAATTTTAAAAAATCGTTCTTCAATCATTCAGCACGAAAGCAGTAGTATGAGTGTAAACAGAAAAATATTTTGACAATGTTCATATGAAGACATCGATGCCGCTGTTTTAAAATGGGTAAGGATAATTTGATATAAAAATGCATCTCTCTTCTGTCCAATGATCCAACACAAAGCTATCGATTTTGTTCAGCAGTTGGGACACTCAAATTTTCAAGACTAGTGTTGGATGGCTTGATAAATTTAAAAAGAGTCATGGAATATCATATAAAACCATATCAGGAAAAAGCGCAGATGTTTCTGAAAAGGTGTGTGAAAAGAAGCTGTAAAATTTTTGGACGAATAGGGTGCCAAAAACCATCTTGGAATGAAATGCTGATGAAATGGGATTGTTTTTTAAATGTCTACCAAATAACACTTTAACATTTAAAGATGACAAGTTCTTCGGAGGGAAAAATAGCAAACAGAGAATAACTGTTTTGTTATCCCTTTCGCGACTATTGCCACGCCCGAGCGTCTGCTGTGAATTTGCTGCCACACATTCGTGGCAGAGAAAACTGTACCCTAAAAGACAGGTGACATGTATGCGCGTTTTTATGTTGTTGTTGTTGAAACCCAGACCGTCCGACCTACCAGAAAGGTGTAAGGTAACTGTTTTGGACGGTCGGGAAGTGCCACCCAATTTAGACCGGAACCCAGTGGGGGAGGCATCCACAGGGACCGTACCCTCCTTCCCCTACCACCAACCTCTCGGAAGGACTTTCGGACCCACATGTTTAACGTGATCGTACTCCGCGTGAACACGGCGGCAGTTTTGGCAGTGGCTGGAATCGAACCCGGGCCTACCGAGTGCAACTCCAGCGCGCTAACCAATGGGCTACCGCGCCCGCGCGTTTTTATGTGGAACATTTTTATTTGTCTACTAGATGGCGTTAAATATCCGTGCGAACAGCTCCAATGTATTTTGCAGATACTTCACCTTGGCATAGGAAGGATCCAATTAATCATTTCTCTATTTGAAGTGGTGAAACATGGTTTTGTAATAACGAATAGAGCACTTCTCGTAGCATCAGCTATTTTATAATTGAGTTCCAGTTCTCGTTTTGATTTCAGCTTAATGATTTCGTTGGTGAATCATTGGAATATAAGAGAGTTTTTTTTTTATTAGAGGCAGTGAAATTATTCATTTATTTCGGATAAAAGAATGGGAGCAACTAACAAGTATTTTGTATTCAGATTTGTATTAAAAATATACATCAAATAGAAAATAAATATTTCTTTTATTCCTGAAAAATGTAGATTTCTCTGTTGAATAGGTGATTTTTAGTGAATTTTCTATTTTAGATTTAGGCTTAGCTCAAAAAATTTGCTGTCTTTTGGGAACAGTTTGGTAGGGATGCACTCCGTCCTTTGGGCCGTGGCAGTTCCGGAATGCCGCTGTCGCGAAAGGCTTATGTGCGAATATGACTGGTGAAGAAAAATTAAAACTGTTAGTAATCAATAAAAGTCAAAAACCTAGATGCTTCAAAGGAACAAAATCTTTAGAGGTGGACTATCATTTCAATAAAATGTCATGGATGACTTCTACAATTTTTGAAGTGTGGCTGTCAAAATGGGATAAACAATGTCGCAAAATTGCGTTACTTATAGACAACTGTCCTGCACGTTCACCAGACTGTGTTTCAAAATGCAAATTGAAGAACATAAAGGTTTTTTTCTTCCGGCCAATACAACTTCGAAACCTCAGCCATTGGATCAAGGCATTATAAGAAATTTTAAAGTTCATTATAGAAAAAGAATCCTACAAAAAGCTATTCTGGTCTTAGAGAACAGACAATTGTATTAATTTAAGAATCTCCTTATCAGAGAAGACGAAAGCTTGGCAGTGTGATGTGACTGCATCTACTATAAAGAACTGTTTTGTTAAGCCAGTTTCAAAAGTGATGCTGAATATGATGATGATGATGAATCCAAGTGCTTGGCAGTTTTGAAAGGAAAATGGCAGCATCTGAAAGACATGGGAGCTGTTGAAGAAGGTATAGAGCTGTCTAATTTTCTCCATGTTGATTAAGACAATGCGATTGCTGAATATTCCAAAGAGCATGACATATTGCAAAGTGTTAGAAAATGTAATGAAGACACTACAGTGAGTGATGAAGATGATAATAAAGAGGTTATTAAAAAACCTTCACAAAAAGAAATGCTAACAGCATTTGATACAATACGAAGGGGATTGCAGTTTCAAGAAAATGTTACAGATAATGTGTTTCAATTTTTGCAAAAGTGTGAAAATTTTTACGAAAAATGTATTCTTTATAATAGACCTGTACAACGCAGGATTACAGACATTTTTACAGTTTGGGATATCTGTTAAAGTCAATAAAGTGGATATGCAAGTTTCAGTCTTTGTTTTTTTCTCGTTTTTATAACTTAATTTACAAATTTCTATTTAATGTTCTTTATAACGAAGTTTTTAAGTGGAACGATGATACTTCATTCAGTAAAGACTCGACTGTATAATTGTATGTATATATATATATATATATATATATATATATATATGTGTGTGTGTGTGTGTGGCTGAATTTCTAATAATTGTCAATTTTGTGTCCCATGAGTTTTAAAATAAATATTATAAATAAGATATTTTTTCCCGTATTTGTTTAGAATTTAATCTGTTCTACATAGTTTTCAACAAAACAATATTTTCCAGTAATATTAAATATAGTTTTAAAACTACAAATTTGTAATTTCTGTCACTGCCCCCCCCCCCCCCCCCCCCCCCCCTCCTGTGATTAGATGAGTTTTTTTGTCTTAATCACAAAAGGGTCATTCCATGATATTTCAACAAATTTCTTTTAAATTGATTGCTGCACCATTTTTAATATTTTTTATATTTTGCACATGTATTTATACATGTTTATAGAGTTCAAAATCATTTTTAGAAAAGGAAAATTTCTTACCGTGTGGCAGAGAAATCCCCAAATAGCACTTTAAACATGTACATTTTTGTGATTACAAGCATTTGTGCAAAATGGTATAACTTTCCTCCTAATTGAGCAAATTAAAAGATTTAAAAAACCTTTTACTGAGAATAAAATGCTGATAATTTTGGTTCAATTTTGTTTCATCATTTGATATATTTTTGAAACTTTAATAGTAGTCAAAATTTACCATTGAAATTTGCATTTTCTCATTTTCCAAGCCTGTTTTTCACTGGGAAGGGGACAATACACTCAAACTAAATTTATTTAGCAAGTACTATAGTAACTGTAGATTTTTTACCTGAAGGGAGGGAACTGGAGTGTTTTGAATTACTATATATTTGAACCATTTTACTATATATCCTAAATATGCTTAAATTCTTTTGCAGGTCCATACACATTACAGTCAAGGAACATTCAGAACTGGGCCTTTACATCAAATTAGTCTGGTGGGAACTGTACATGAAGAAGTTGGTGGCTACTTTCCAGAATTCATGAGTTTACTGGAAGAAAATCCATTTTTGCAATTAACAATGCCCTGGGGACCATTATCCATTGTTCATATGAATCCGCAGGAAAGCAATGATGGACCCATTTTATGGGTTCGACCCGGTGAGCAGTTAGTTCCCACTGCTGATATCTCTAAATCTCCATGTAAACGGAAAAGGTAAATTACTTTAGAATTAGATTAATCTATATGAAGTGATTAGTTTGTTGTGATAAACATGAGACATAGATCATTTCGGAATAGAATAATTAGAATTCGAAATAAAGAAAATTGGTAAGAAGTTTAAAAGAATAAAAACAAGAAATAATTATACCATTCAGAAACAAACCACTGCACCATATTTACATACCTAAAAATAAATTCATGAGTGCGCAACATATAAAAGAATATATATATATATATATATATATATTTAATAATGACTTTTTTATTTATAGAGGCATATAACCTTTATTCTACTCTTATGAAATCACAACAAAAAATATTATTAATAATTTAAGTATTATCTTTTGTGCAAACTATATATTTAAAGCCTTACGAGATAATCATATTTCATACTTAAAATCCTTGCAATAGACAATAAGAAATCACATCAAAAAATCTAACTGGATTCAGAAAAAAATAAAATGCCACTATCTTACATTATAATAAAGAAGATGTCTGTATTTGTGTTTCTATGACCTGTAGCAGGAAATCAAAGCATCATATGACAATGAAATTTGATATGCAGGTGCTTCAGGACCCAAATGGGTGTACCTCGGCGTTATTTATTTATTTATTAATTTTGAATTAGTTATTTTGTGTTTTAACCCGATTTAGGCCTATATTTATATAAGTCAATTCTTTAGCTTCCTAAAATTTTATTGCAGAGTTTCCATTTTGACAGTTGATTTAGGCCTATATTTACACATATCGATTCCTTGGAAACCTAAAATATTATCACAGAATTTCCATCTTGACACCATCGGAAAGATCGAAAAATTCTCTTTCAAACAAGCTTTGAACGGAGTCTTTGCGATGAATAGATGAATATTTTAGTATATACTTTTCTTGCATTTTAAACCTCTCTGACTTTTGTTACGATATATTAAAGTTGCTGTGCCATCCAACATTCATTTTTTTTTTTTTTTTTTTACACCCTCCCAGCAGCTGCTTAAAATATCACAGAATACTGAAAAAAAAAATTCATAAACCCATCCATTAATTGATTATAAATTTTTTTAAGCCAGCAATGTCTTCCATCTTTGTAGCAGGTCAACCCTGATTTAAGAACCCTTCAACTTTTAAGAACACCACCATTTATTGGTGTTATAGTGCATTTTCCCAAGGGTTTCTAACTTTGGGAATTTAAAATACAATGTTCTAATATTTTTAATTTCATATTATATTATCACATAGCTGCCAAGTGTTCCGATTTATCTGGAGTTCCTCAGTTTTTTATAGCTTACTCCAGAAATCCGATTTCTCAAAGCAAATATTTTTTTTTAAATATATGTACATATTTCCCCTATTTTCTAAATTCCTGCAAACACATGGTTTTGTAAAGAAAGAGAAAGAGACTCCAAAAAGATCTCATACACTCTCCCAAAGCATTCAAACTTTTTGGAGACTCCCGGGTAATTCACTCAATCTCCCAGTTTTCACTCAGCTGCCCTTATTTTCCCCCTTTTTAGGCAGAAATAGCACGAATGCAAGTCGTTACTTTCAGTTGTTTTTTGCGTGTCAATTTTCTGCTACTGCGGTGTAGGAATCGATTGCAAGTGACGTTTGCATTTTTGTATTTGTATCTACAGGTTACAAAAGTAAAAAAAATCGGAAATAAATCACGGATGTTCCGAAAATTTCACGAAATGAGAAGCAAAGTCACAAATTTTGAGATCAAAGTTTTCCGTTCTTTCATCAAAAAATCTGTTTCCCTGCTATTTCAAACAACGATTATACCCACAGCGTTACGAGGGAGAGAGATGACCAATGATTGGGAAATACTCATTTGCATCAACTAAAATTTTATTAAATTATTTTGTTTTATATACAAAATTATTTTTCAAACATATTATTAATGAAATGAAAGTCTTTCTTGCAGCAGTTTCGTTAAAAGCTACATTTGTGTGCGATCCTCCTTATATTTTTACTTTCCTTATATACATAATGTATAAGGAAAGTATTGTGACGGGGTCGAAAATTCGAATTCGAGTTTTCGACGGGAGAGCACGTTTCAAGCATCCCTGATCACGAATCAAACATTTTTGAAGTGATGTCTGTGTGTGTGTGTGTGTGTGTGTGTGTGTGTGTGTGTGTGTGTGTGTGTGTGAAAGTATGTGTGTGTGTGTGTGTCAGTGAGTCTGTGGAGACGATAACTGACGAACGAATAGACCGATTCGAACCAAATTTGGTACAAAAATCACAATCCGTAAACACTGGAAGCCTATTGTTTTTATACGCAATCGAATGTTCAGAACCCCCCTAAATTTTCGAATGAAATTTTGAAAAAATCGTCAAAAAATTAAAACCACTAATAAAGTTACGCAAATAGACATTTCTTATGTAATTTTTCATTAGAAAACGATTGACATGAATTTTAGAACGCTAACGTGAACCGTTCTCGAGATATTGTACATTTTTTTAAAAAATTATCAAAAAGTCATATAAAATAAAAAGAAAAATATTTCCTATTGAGAAACATGTTTACTTTTCATATGTAATACCATGCGATAAATTGAGTGACATCCTTCTCGTGGATCTAGCTCGTTCCATTCTTGAAAAAAGATACTTTGAATAATACTTTTGTATTTGAACGCCAATAGTCATTTATCTGCTTTAAGAAAAACTTATTTCTTAGTGCATAACGCTTGGCGAGATTTTGGCGACGAATTTGGCGGAATGTCGCCAACTTGGCGACTTTTTTGAAATGTTGCCAAATTAACGAAAATCTCGCCAAATGGATAAAAATGACGCTAAATCAATGAAAATGACGACTAATTGTCGAAAATTCAATATCTTGGAAAGAATATTAGTATCTACTACAAGAAAATCCTATTTTTTTTACTGTAAAAGTAGTAAATTCATTACATTATATAAGGAAAGTCATGTGTTGCCCACATCAGATTTTTTTTATTGTGAAACTATTTTTCCACTTTTGCATCCTATTTGCATCGTCAAAATTTTTTATAATTATTTCGTATTTTATGCAGAAAACTATTGTTCAAACGTATTATTAATGAAATGAAAGGCTATTTTGCAGCAGTTTCGCAAAAAACGGCATCTGTGTTCGATCCTCCTTATATTTTGTTTAATTGTGAAAATAATTTCCACTTTTGCAGTCTGTCTGCATCGTCAAAATTTTTTATAATTATTTCGTATTTTATACGGAAAAACTAGTAGTATAGCCAAAAACGGCATTTGTGCATGATCCTCCTTATATTTCGTTTAATTATAAAAATAATTTCCACTTTTGCAATCCGTCTGCATCTTCTAAAAGTTTTTGTAATTATGTTTTATACCGAAAAACTATTCTTCAAACTCATTATTAATGAAATGAACTATTTTTTGAATAACAATATTAAGATAATAATTTGGGTACTTAAGAAATACAACCATTTCAAAAGCATAAATTAGAATTTGATGTATTTGTATTTACATTTACATATTTTTAGAATTTTAATTAAAAATTAATGTTAGTTTAAATGATTTCTGAGAATAATAAAAATTAAGAAAATATAGGTTCAGAATTATTAGAGCATGCTGAGAAAAATTAAATCAGCTGCAATGAATTTTAGTACTTATTGATTAATTTTATCAAATTATTTTTATTTTCATTGTTTTGAGTATGTGTTAAATAAGCACAATATATGTGAGTATTAGTTGCTGTACAGTTTAAGGTTTAATTGCATTTATGAGCCCTGTTAGTGCGGCCAAAAATCTATGTTTCTTTTTCCTCGCGAAATGTATGCCTATTTTTCTTTCTGGTAGGTTGGCAGCTATGTTATTTTGATATTATCTGAAGATAGTGAATTTGAATATGCTATTTGCTCAATCTGTGCAACAGACTTTAAAATTTCACAGTGGAAAAGGGGATATTATTGTCAAAACCAAAAGGCATGTGGACAAAAAAACTTCAATTGAAGGAAATGCAGACATCAAATACAGTTTCCTTTTTATTAGAAATGAAAGTTTCACAAGGAAAAATTCACAATCTGTGTTTATAGTAAAATATAATGACCCCTTACATCACAAAATCATAATGAAATCACAATTGGTTTAAAAACTGCAGAATATCTGAAAGACTTGTCTGCAAACTAAATTGAGGAATCTTTCACCTATGTGAAAAAATATTTTAGTAGTTTCCCTAGACGTTTAGAATTACTACATCATGCTGAAGTTGCTGATGTATCTAAAAAAAAGCTGTGTTAAATTTTCATCACTTAAGTATTTCATTGTTTTGTTTTGTTTTTGTTTTTTAAAGAAAGAAACAGAATCTTTTTTTTGATGCTGTTGACAAACTAGACTCAGAATTTTTACATTATCAGTTGGCTTCTGTCCAGAAAATGTATTGTCTGCAGAACGACCTGATGACCTATGGGTTATGTTTTCAAAAGAAATGGGATCCTTTGGTAAACCTTTATATACCCCATATAAGTAGAACTATGTTGGAAACTCTGTTTGCACACAAGAAGCATTCCCACACAGTAATGCTTCTTGTGTGAGAATATTCAGCCTTTGTGAGACTCAACAAACCAGACTTCTGAAGCACAATGAGTATGCAAACACTATAGGCAATTTCAGTTGCCAAAATTTGTTACATGAGCTCGCAAGTATTTGATACTGCTTTCTTAAAAAATCTGATGTGGGCAGCACATGACTTTCCTTATATAATGCAATGAATTTACTACTTGTACAGTAAAAACAAGAAAGATCAATCATGCCATAAAGCATTGATTATGAAACATTTTCCAACTTCATGCAATTTTATTTAAACATCTAAAATGCGATACATTCCTCCGTAATATTTTTTAAATTATCACAATACTTCACTAATTTATTATATTTGAAAACTTAAAACTTCATGGGAAGAAAATGAACTTCATTCAAACAACGGCATTGAAATATAAATTGCTTGGTTTAAACATCTCTAAAATACGATACATTCCTAGGTAATATTTTTAAAATTATCATAATACTACAATAATTTATTATATTTGAAAATTCCGTCGAAAACAAATGAACTTTATTCAAATGACATCATCCAAATATAAATCGCCACGCTCTCTCTATAAAAGCAGCATTTCATTTATAATCAATTTTCCATTCCTTTCATTCATCACAATACTATATAATAATTTATTTTATTTAAAAACTTAAATCCATGAAGGTACAAGTAATTTAACTCTATGCTTAAAACTTCATGGAAAAATTGTCTTCTTCTCTGTGTAAAATCAATGAATGTTTCATTCATATCAGTTATATTGCAGGCTCCATGGGCTAAATAATTTTGCATTAAAAAAATGCAGCAATTCTTATGCAACCATACCTGCCAACTTTTACGCATTATGCGTAAAATTTACGCATTTTAACTGCTCTTTACGCTTTTATGCATATATTGCTATATTTTCTGCATTTATTTGAATTTTTTAACATTACTAGGGAATCAATCTCCATTAAAATTCTCCGGCTTTTTTTGTTTGAAATTTATCAATTAACCAGACATGGTATGATTCCACGGAAACACCGATTTTCTGCTTTTTTTAGTGCTGATTTCTACCAGGATCGTAGCAAATCCATAATAAAATGCAGGGTAATGCCAATCAAATTAATGGAGATTTACGGCCGCATGTAATGTAAATTAAGATCTCGATCTCTTATTTTATTAAAGTAATAAATATACTTCTTCAAAGGTTGTCAAATTCAGCATAAATCGCTGAAATGTTATTTTGTTCATTAATTTTGCTTAAACACTACAATTGTGCAATTTAGTTTGTTCTCATTAATCGCCTAGAGTACAATAGTATCTTTTTCCATCCATCTCAATCTTTTAAATATTGCATTTTTGATTGACTAAACTAGCTTATTTTCATATTCTAATTAATTATTATGGTTAATTTCTTAATTATTTTTGCATAAACGGTGCGATTGTGCAATTCAGTTAATTCGCGTGAATTGCCGAGTATACGTTAGTATCTTTTTCCATCCATCTCCATCATTTAAATGTTGCATATTAGATTGACTAATCCTTATTTTTGCATCATGGCTAATTATTAAGGTTAATTTTTTAATTATATTTGTATAATACAAATTTTTCTATTTTGAAAAAAGGATATGAACTCTGTAAAGGGATGTTTTCCATAAAGTGGTATTAAAGCAATGATTTAGGCAAATGAAAAGGAAACCATTTTAGCAGGAATATAATTCAGTGCTATATATATATATTTATTTATTTATTTTCACTAAAGATCAATATTTGTTTTCATTAATTGAAATTTAAAATTGGTGTCCTGAATTTTCATATTCTACCAGTACTATGCCTGATATTTAATGCAGTATTTTTTTAATGCAGGTACTTGTACATAGTTAAATTCATTAGAAATGTCGTTTGCATGTGTAGTTTAAAGAAATCATTATAAATGTCATTCACGCAAAATTTTACACATTCCAATTTTCCCAGGTTGGCAGGTATGTACGACTAATTCTAGATCTTTTGGTGTTTACATTCTCTATAAGTAAAAATTAGGCTTCGTTGTAGAAATAATTAAAGTTTGATGATCATTTAAACTCAAATATATTGTAATTGCGTTGTTTCAGTATGTAGATGCCCAGAATTTAAGCAAAAATAAAGCAGTTTAAGGACGGATACAACACTAAATACAAGAAAGATCAATCATGCATAAATCATTGATTATGAAACACTTTCCAACTTCAATGCAATTTTATATAAACATCTCTAAAATGCGATACATTCCTCGGTAATATTTTTTAAATTATCACAAAAATACATTAATTTATTATATTTGAAAACTTAAAACTTCACCGAAACTTATTATTGAAATATTAATATTTGAAAACTTAAAACTCTTCACATTTTTATGAAAAGATATTTTTGAACAAAAAAAACATTTTCTTTCAAACATAAGATACTGCCGCTAAATTTTATTTATGTGTAGATGTTAGACAATGCACATTTTAACAATACATGAAAATTTTATAGATGTGTTTAAAAATATACAATACTGCACTTTAAGAAAAAAAAATTTGTGTCTTGTCAATTGTGAAAAATTTGTGTTTTGTGAATTACGGAATATTTATTTTTTAAGTCTGTAAATCTGGACTATTATTGTAATAATTTAATTTCTACAAGACTGACAAAATAAAAGCATGAGTTATTATAGATAACAAAAACATAGTTTAGAATTAATATGAAAGAATGCAATTAAATTTGCCCATGTTTTTGCCTATGTTTCTTTGAGCGCAAGTGCCAAGTTTGCATTGTATTAAACATAATGTGAATTAAATCATTTTTACAATGTAGTTTTTTTTTTTTTTTTTTTTTTTTTTTTTTTTTTGTGTGTGTGTGTGTTTAGTTATGCAAAATTCTCAAATATTTTAACACTTGAAGGTGTCTGTCGCGTATAATTTTTCATTTTTGTTTTCAGCTTTTTTTCTCTTTGGTAATCTTATCCCTGATAAATTAAAATATGAAATATTCTTGTTTTATAAATATATACTAGTTGAATAACATATAAAAACAACTGTTCATGCTTAATAATAATTTGCATGCTTTATCCCTTTTATAACATCAATTGTCCTATGAATGAAAAGTGACATTTTTGTATGCATATCGATGTCTCTTGAAATGCTCCTATTTTCTTCTTCTTCAGGTTGGCAGCTATGTTATCATTATGAGTACTGTGCTAAAGTTTTAATGAAATTGGTTTAAGAATTCATTGAGATAGCAATAAATTTCAGGTTTAAAGGAATGGGGTTTCAAGTATTTCAAGTATTTTCATTTATTTGTATCATGAGAATGATTCCATCAGTTGATTTTGACATAGAATGTAAGAATGTGGAGTTTTCGTAAGTGACAGATTATAATTTTGTCATTTAATGTGGGGGGAGGGGGGGTTATTTCATGCTCATTGTGCCAATGTACACAAATTTTTATTTTATTATTTTATATAACTGCCCCTCTATAACTTCCAAACAATGCAGTGTACATTTTGTAGTACATTTTTGTTGTACATCTACTCCCTTGTTGATCTATTTTGTCATACTTTTTCTGGAAGCTTCTCGTCCTCCTTCATTCAGTTACAACTGACTGCTCGCACTTACGTATAGTAAAGGATCCTGCCTCAAGGATAATAGTAATACATAATTTCCTATTATTTTTTTTTTTCTTCTTTTTTCAATTCTTCCTCTTTTAATGCTTGTAGTCTGTTGCATTGGTATTTATAGTAACTTTCTATTGCCAATTCTGAAACAAGCATGTGTCTGGATTAATTAGTACTAGATGCACAGACTTGAAAATGAGTCTAGTCTAATTAATCTTCAAAATTAAGCCAGTGCTGAATGTTTCTTTTTTCGGCATTGTGCGCCATGTGCCGTGGTCGTCATTGTGTGCTGTGGTTTAACTGTTTTGTTGATTTTAATATTTTGTTATTACTTGATTTGGTTATATATATATGTGTGTGTGTAAAATATAAATTAACTCACTGTTCTTAAATACCGTATAAAAAAAAATGAAGAAACATTTTTATTATATTACTATAAATTAGTTGCTGTGAAGAATGAAATCTATTTGAAAACTTAAGAACACTTTCTTCTAAGATAAATTTGTGTAAAAGTTTCATAATTTGATGACTGCGAAATATTTTATATCTGCTTTCGAGCAGACGGTAACCATTCTCCTTTGACAATATATAAAACTGCTGCTTGTGAGAATAACTTGTCATAGGAATTACAACTATTTTTCATTAACAGTGCTAAATTCTAATGTTAAATTTTAATCGCTAATTTTAACAAATGCTATTTTTTAAAATTTTTCAATTGAAAGCTAATAGTGTGGCTGAGACCTAATATTTATCTATATTTGTATGTCCGCATTGCATTTGTAACGTTAGAGTTACTTTTTACATGCTGCAATATATAATTTATGCAGATTTCTTTAAAATGTTGCATTTAAGGACACTTTCCATACATGTACTATACAAATTTAATCTGCTAAAATTTAGCTTCCGAATATTGAAAGTAGCATTTTTTTAAATCGAATATTATGTAATATTACATTTTATAGGAAAATTATTTTTAAAATATTGATGAAATGAAGTGATATTTTCTAAACAGCATTATTGAAACTGATATACATTTGATACTTCTACCTTTTTTTTAACCAGCACATTATAGAGTAATTTTATAACACAATCATGAAAAACCTTCTGAATTGTCATTCTGAAGTTTAGTTGGTAGATATTTTAAGGGTTCCTCTAGTAAATGATCTTCATATGATAAAATCTTATTTCTGTATATATGCAGCTGAAAACTAATATTAGGAATGTTTATCTTTTTATAATTATTATAAAAAGAAATCTTATCATTTTCAAATTCTTATCATTCATCAAATTTTTATCATTTAAATTTACTAGTGTGTTCTTTCTCCTGCAATAATATATGTTTTGTCTTTATAAAGGGGAGGGCTTAACGAATTGCGGAAGTTGCAGTATTTACCTCGGTCAACTGAACCTCGTGAGATGATGTTTGAAGATCGAACAAAATGTCATGCTGATCATGTTGGCCAAGGTTTTGATAGATTGACTACTGCTGCTGTGGGAGTTCTAAAAGCTGTTCATTGTGGACAAGAGTATGTTTATTGTTTTTCATATTTCTTTATTAACTTACATAATGGAAAATGTCTGTTTGTTTGGCTGTCAGTTACATAGCAAAAAATCTAAGTGACTCACAGCTAAAAAATCCAATATAGTGATAGTTCATGTCAGGTCTCAATTTTTTTTTAATTTCAAATTAGTTTTTTCTTTTCAAGCAGTATTTTGAATGATTTTCACACATTGGTTCTTTAGTGACCTGCAATGTTATCCCAGCATTTCCATCTTGATACCACCAGAAAAATCGACGAGCATTCTATTGAACAAGCTTTTAAACAAATCTGTAGGACAATTCCCTCATCTTTGTTTATTTATTTTCAAATACATTGAAACATACATATTTTAAGTATAGTTGTTTGGCATAGTTGTGCATTAGGGTGTTTCTTTTTATAAAAATTCTGAATTTTTCTTTTATATCAACCCCAAAATTTGTTACATTGATGATATTATTGAATGGTGCAAAATTTATCTTATATCGGTTTATATTAGCCTGTGCTGCACAAGCTCTAAAATGTAAAAAAAATTTGAAATTTTCTGAATTTTTATGAAAAAATTTAATTAAAATCTAAAAAGATACTCTATGATGATTTGTAAATAATATTTTAAAAATTTATAAATGTATCATTGCTATGATCTTGACATAAAACTACTTCCAAAAAATGCTTAAATATATTAAATATAGTAATAATATGCTTAAATATAGTAAAAAGATAGCTTTATTATTAATTAAAATGGTTCAGAATATTGTTAGTTAATCCTCAAACTAGAAGTTGAAATACGTCATTTCTATTCATATGCCACCCAGAGTTACCTTGCTGAGCATTATTTTCTTACTGTTTTTATCAAATTGTGTTTAAATATAATAACAAAATCACTTATTATAGGGACCACTTTTTATAGCAATTAGATTTCAACACATTCTGTGCCCATTGTGTGGGTGCAAAAGTTTCAAATAAGTCTTCTTCATTAATAGGTAATAGGTATCTTCATTAATAGGTAAAAATGAAGAATTTATAAAGAACCCCCTGGCCAACCACTCTCTGTCTACCATAGTCCTAAGATAGATAAAAATGAATATTTAAAAAAAACCTCTTCTTTTCCCCACCCCCCCTTTGCTGGTGCAAAGGTTGGCCCCCCTCCCCCTTCTACCATAATCCTAAGATAGATAACTAGCTGTACGCTCTAAACATTTACGAAACTTTTGATGATAGCTTCATTGGCTCTAAGTTTTGCATTTCTTCTTTAGTGCGATAATTTTCGATTTTTTCTTTGAACCGTCGGAAGTTTATCAGCTCCATTTATTAATACTTTTCTTTCAATAGCTTCATCAACAGTTTGATTGGCAATCTGTGCCTTGTACTTTTTTTCATTATAATAAATATAACTAACTTCCCATCTCAAAATCAGTTAGAAACTAAATCCTTTTGGTTTTTATAAGGAAATTATTTTAAATGAGAGTGAGTATTTTACTCATGTTATTATCATTTGCCAAATGGCAGGCACATAATAAGTAACTATTTTGAAATTGAATCATTTTTATCTTCCTGGCCTACTTCTTTTGAGTCAGTAATATTTTCTAACATTCGTGCATTTGTGCTCTTTAGACTCTTCCTAAAAGTATTTAGAGTAAGTTGATTTGTGTTACGAGTCCCCATGACTGGTGCTATCTATTGGCAAAATTTGAAAATGGAACTCAAATATAAAACGTCAACATTCAACAAAAACAAAGTCAATATATGCTTGACTTTGTTGATTTGATTGTAGATAATTTTAAATGATATTATGTATTTTTTTGTTAATCTAATATTACTGCTGCATGTACAGGGTATCCCAAATTAAACTACACATTTCGGAGTGGGCTACAGCAAAAGCTATTCATCAGAGAAAGTTATGAAATTTGGGGAGTGTTGTAAGGAGATGATGGGAATTTTTTCTAGAACAAAATAAAAGGTTAGTTCCAAAAACCACCAATAGAGGTCGTTATTGGTGGGTTCCCCCCCCCCCCCCCCCCCCACACACACACACACATGAGTGTCTAAAAGTTCCGTTATACTCTTCTAAGGTAACAGTATGGTATGGTTTTACTGCCATATTCATTTTGGACATACTCTTCTAAGGTAACAGTATGGTATGGTTTTACTTCCATATTCATTTTGAGACCATTTTTTTTTCAAAAAGCTCAGACCCGCAGGTCCTGTAATGTGTTCTGTCACCAAGCAACATTACGCATCCTTATTGGAGAATTCCATCATTCCTGCTCTGCAGGCACATCAATGTGTTAAAACAATAGTGTTTATGCCTCTACACATAGCCACTTGTGTGAAACAAGTGCTCAGGAGCCACTTTTCTGATGACAGAATCATCAGCTGTCATTTTCCTACGGTATAGCCTGCAAGATCCCCAGATTTGAATCCATGCAATTTTTGGCCCTGGGGATATCTCAAAGACTTGGTCTACCGTGATCCCATAAGATCTCTGTCCTATCTTAGAGACAGCATAGCACGCCATGAGTTGTTGTTGTTGAAACCCAGACCGTCCGACCTACCAGAAAGGTGTAAGGTAACTGTTTGGATGGTCGGGAAGTGCCACCCAATTTAGACCGGAACCCAGTGGGGGAGGCATCCACAGGGACCGTACCCTCCTTCCCCTACCACCAACCTCTCGGAAGGACTTTTGGACCCACATGTTTAACGTGATCGTACTCCGCATAAACACGGCGGCAGTTTTGGCAGTGGCTGGAATCGAACCCGGGCCTACCGAGTGCAACTCCAGCGCGCTAACCAATGGGCTACCGCGCCCAGCACGCCATGAGTGTAACATTCCGACTCATACACTGCAATCAACCATCAAACATGCCATGTTACGATTCCAGATGATAGCAGACCATCATTTTGAACATGTTTTGTCCTCATTAGGCAGATACATTGTGTAGTTCATGTTATATATTCTGTACAAAGATATTATATGCCCTCTATTGATGGTTTTTTGAACTAGCTTTTTTTGCTCTAGAAAAAATTCCCATCATCTCCTTACGACACTTCTCAAATTTCATGTCATGACTTTCTGAAGAATCGTTTTTGCTAAACCCTCTCGGAAATGTGTAGTTTAATTTGGGACATCCTGTATATGTGGGAACTTATAATATTGTTGGAAAAAATCAATACATCGCGATTCATGTTCCCGTGAACGGGCGTTTATGCAAATTTAATATGAACGACTCTTCCCGTTCACCGGCGTGAACCGTGACGTTTTTCAACATGAGGTTTCATGCAAATCAGTTCTCAATGTGTACGCATCTGATTTGCATATCCGGGGGCGTTTCCGGAACAGTCCATTCTCGGATATATAAGGCAGAGATTTCTTGAAGCAAACATCAGAGAGATTTCCCACTTAGTCTGATCCAGAATGGAGTGGAGAAGGCTTTGTAAGACATAGACACTGATGGTCTGATGCAGGCAGACAGAAATGCTTTAGACAGAAGCACTGCGGAATATCGTTTGACGACGGTTTTTAGTCGAGACGGACGCAGAGATGGTCAGTTTAGACCAGTATGTATTGAACATTAAATTTACTTACATGTGTCTGGAAATTACGTTAAATATTCTTCTGATGTCTTATCCTTTGGTTTTCCTTTGCCAAGTGTGATACCTTCAATGGTGGCTGCAAATACACGCAAGTGATAGAGGTAGTATAGTTACTTACTACCCATGCTTCAAGGAATTTCTGTCTGGTTATTTACAACTGCAAACTTTTTGTACATAGTATTTTTTGATGTTTTGTAGCATGGAAACCTGGAATGTGTAACTTGCCTAGTTATGTTTCTCACGAAATAAAGTGAATGATGTTTTTCTTTGAAACTGGATCTGCATACTTTTATGACCCAGCCAACACTTATTGACTCTATGCCAGTGCGTACTTTGCTGTTCATCTTGCTTCTTCAAATTTTAAATTTTCCAACAAATATAATGGAATAAAGTTGGAACATTTTCAGTCTTGGCCAGGTGTCCTAACTTGCACCTATGGACAAAACATAAAATAAAAAAAGAAATCAGTTTTTTGTCCTAGTGCAGGGAAAAGTTAGGTCCAGTGTCATATGCTGCAAATCCAGACCACTCGACTGACCCAAAGGGTTTGTAGCAGCTGTTTGATGGTGTCATATGTCGAAAACTCAGACCACTCGACTTGCCCTAGGGCATGAGCAACAGATTGAATGGCCGGGAAACAACAATGTCATATGTTGTTGTTGAGACCCAGACCATCCGACCTACCAGAAAGGTGTAAGGTAAGTGTTTGGACGGCCAGGAAGTGCCACCCAATTTAGACTGGAACCCAGTGGGGGAAGCATCCACAGGGACCGTACCCTCCTTCCCCTACCACCAACCTCTCGGAAGGACTTATGGACCCACATGTTTAACGTGATCGTACTCCGCATGAACACGGCAGCAGTTGTGGCAGCGTGCAAACCACCGGGCTATCGCAATGTGCCAACCGAAATGTGCCAACAGCATACAGTGTTCCCAGGTGGTCATCCACCCAAGTACTAACCGCGCCCGATGCTGCCTGACTTCGGTGATCTAACGAGAACCGGTGTATTCAGCACGGTATGGCCGTTGGCAACAGTGTCATATGTTGTTGTTGTTACCCAGACTGTCCGACCTACCAGAAAGGTGAACAGTGTCATATGTGTAAAATTTCAGAAACAATAAGGCATATCTTCTGGTTCTATTTCACCCATGATTAAAATTAATATTTTCTGCATTGAAAATTATGTATTTTTATTATTTTGCATGCCGCTCTTTCTCTGAAATAAAATCCAGAACTCACAGTGGGGAGGTGGCTGCATTGCAAGTTCGATCTGTACCCACCCATGAGCATCCCATCCACCTATGGGCACTTAATGTTTTTATCCTTGCAGTTTTTCAGGTTTTACTCGGTACTGGCATTTGGTTTCAAATGACGGCATAGCTTTTCTCCACTAACTAAACCGTGATGCGTATTTTCTCCTCACACAGTTGCAGAAACTTCTGTTACTAATTTTACAAACTATTTAATACTTTAGGTGTGGCAGGGAAAATTTAGGCTTCCCAATTATTGAGCTACAGGCGCTTAACTGAAAATTAAATGTCTCAACTTGTCTTCTGTTAAGTGAAATTTTATTGGGGGTTCTGTCAATGTACATTCCTGCCAATCATTAAAGTCTATATATGGATCTTCCTCGAACTTGAGCGAAGACATTACATAGTATCAGTCCCTTCTTTTTTTCCTTTCTTGCTCGCAAAACTCTCGAATGAGATAGAATTCCATAGCCAATTATTCCTCCAGCCTCCCTCCTCACACACACCTCTCAACATATCTGAAATAAATGAAAATATTTTTTCAAAATAATTGTACTGTAGAAAAAGGTATACAAAATGAAATTTCTTCATGTTTTAATGGAAGTTAAATTATTAGATTTCTTGTCATAGCCAAGAGGGTGAATGAGTCCATTAATCCCTATATGTCTTCAAAATAAATCTTTTCACTGGGTGAGTCCATTCCAATAGTATAACTATATTTTTCAGGAAGCAATCATTAAGTTTTTAATGTTGCATTTAAAGTGGAGGCCCAAGCCAGCTGCCCCTCAAACCACTACATTAGTCAGGCCCTGTCTCCAGAAATTAGCATACTCCAGAAGTGTCACAGGTAAAAATGGGCATAAATACCTGGTGCCACGATAGACACTTTAGCACTTGAGCTTTTGCTCATATATTCAGAGTGGTTTATGCTTATGATAGCGGTATGACGATTATGCTGAATTGGAGCAATGCCTGTATATGAGCTGATTGCTTTTCTTACTATCCTGTCAGCGACATATAAGACTGTGATGTTAGCTTTTTCTATTTTATGATGTTATATTGATTTTGTAAGTAATAAATTTGTTTTATTTTACTTACTTGGTGATCTCCTTTGAAGTAACACATGCCTAGTTCACTGCAAAGAAGGAACTCTGTTATTATGAAAATTGGCTGAAAAGAATCTGCAAAAATTTGTTTCTCTAGCAGTTTCAACATTTACTTTGCAATTTGCGGCATGGCATCTGTAAATTACTGGATTTTCTTCATGAAAACCAGAAGTATTTCTGTTCATCCCACAGGACACATGCTTCAAAATTTTGCATATCATTTTTTTTTTTAAACCTGTTACAACATGCCGATGGTATCGCATAATATTATGTCTTTGCTCCAAAACACTAGTTTACTGTGCTAATTTTTTTTTTTTTCTGCTCCAAAAGGCTAGTTTACAGTGCCAATTTTATGATTTCCTTGTGTCAAAACGCTACTTTACTGTAGCAATTTAATGATTTCCCTGTACCAAAATGGTAGTTTACTAAGCCAATTTAGGTATTTCCTTGCACCAAAGCTGATGCAAGACTCTAAATCCGATGCATGACCCCTATACTCTGTTCAAATATTTTCCACTCTCTTCTTATTGTATGTCTATTGACTACATTTGATGTATCTATATCAGTAATCATTTCCGAATCTTCCAAAATCACGCTTGCTATGGTGGCTCCAGCCCATTTTCAAACTCTGGTGCGATTGCAAGCTATAGCTGAAAGCCCAATATGAGATTTAGGCCTAAGAAATACACAACTCATTTTTGGTCATCAATGAGCTTTATTGGAGAAGAGCAAAAAATATAACTAAGCCTTGAAAACATACCAGACTTTAACTTTCTCAGCAGACACCACACTTGCAAACCGGTGAAAAACACAACTACTGCTTGGTTTGCAGCATGGCATCATAGGATTAGTGTGACAGAATAATTTGCATATTTAGAACATTTGGGGATATACAAATAAATGCAAAAACTAAATACATTATAGAAGAAATAATTACATTGATAATATATGGCCATATATTAAACATTTTACACACAATATTATCCAAAATCATACCTAACAGAATTTAATGCTAACAATAGCTAATATTGTGTATCGGTTTGATCATGACATCTTTTTTCCTTCAGATTATGCTAATGTAGATGTTGAAGACTTCACATCTGTGTCACTATTGGAGTTGTGTCCATCTAAATTAGGTAATGTAGGCCAAATGGAGGTGAAGAAACAAACTCTTTTAAAACTTCCTGCTTCTGTATTTTTCTGATTTCTGTCAGCTCGTTTTTTCAGTTGCCTTTAGGTCAACTGTTTCTCAGGCCATTTTCCAAATGTTCGTTGGTCTATGGTAAAAGCTCTTTCCATTTCTGGAATCTTTCTAGGCTTTGGGCAAGAGCATTTGTCAAAAGAAATACACATACATGAAGAAATGTCAAGCAACCACTGTAAATCTTTCTGGAAAGTTTGAAGCTTTATTTTGAAAGTTTCTGTTGACAGCATTTTTATGCTAAAATATTTCTTCATGATCTTCTATTTTTCGTTGTATATGTGCATTATCTGTACTATTCATTGGCGTGAAATAACAGGAAGATATGCTGTATGCCAAATTTCTTCGATTCTTTCTGCCACTTTATCCACGACCTTCATATGTTGGTAAAATACTCCAGCTTCACTCAGTTAAAGTGCCAATCACTGGACAAAACGTGCTACACCTACTACGTGCTACATTTTATTTTGCAAATAATTACGGAAATATATGTTGCCATTACTAATTATTAATTATTGTAGCTGGAAATGTTTTTATAAAATATTCACTAATTTGAGCAAAGAAACCTAGTACAAGTATTCTTAAAAATAGTTTTTAATGAGCATGAGATGGTTATTGAAGTCGAAATAAAGTTATCGAATAACTCAAGACGTGGATTCTCCCTTCTATAGCAGGAGTGACCTTGATCGTAATTGGATAGAAGAATGGGTGGAACACACACACAACGCTGCCATCTCCTCGCTGTGAGTTCTGGGTTTTTTCTACATTTTATTTGAAACAACAAAGACCAGCATGCAAAACAAGGAAAATATATTATTTTTACTGAAGCAAAAATCACGGACCAAATGAAAAGTGAAGATGTTTTGTTGTACCCAAAAATTTGTACATATATACTCACACCCAACTTTTCCGCACTATGGCAAAAAAATTGTTTACGCTCAGCCCTAATCCAGAAAGAGACACAAGCTTTACAAGAGAGAATTGGTACAGCCATGTTTTTTCATGAAGCCTAAATTTGTTGCCATTCAACAAACTATAATTACATTTTTTTCGTGCAATGTACCTAAGCAAAATATATATATACAGAGATGCCAACTTTTAGAGATTTTTATTTCATCTTACAGTTTTAGGGACATTACTCCCAAAACTATGGAAAATCCCATGAAATCCATGCATCCCACCATTCAATTCATATTCCCTGCTTTGCCAAGAGTCCAAAATTATCAGTTTGCATCCATTTTTTTCTTCTAATGATTTCATATCAAAACAATAGACCTAATTTATTTTTATAGTGCGAGTAAAATTAAGGAAATATTTTACTAAATAAATTATATTTCGCTTAAAGATTGTGCAATTCAGTGTGTCCTTTCGGGCTTTGCTGAGAGTAGTACACAATTGCCTTTTTCCCATTCATCTCCATCCCCTTATTATTGCACATTAACTTAACTAAATTGGCTTATTTTCACATAAATAGTACGATCGTGGAATTCAATTTTTTTGTTTCGTGGGCATTGCCGAGGGTACGCAATTATCCTTTTTCCATCCATCTCACTATTGTTGCACTTTAACTTGACGAAACTAGCTTATTTTCATATTTTGGTTAATTATAAAGGTTAATCTCTTAATTATTTTCACAAATAGCGCCATTCAGTTTTAATTAACTCATTGAAGTTAGCAAATCTACTTTCTGAACTTATTCCAAGATTTCAAAATATATATTTTCAATATACATAAAATTGTACTGATGGTCAATGAAGTACTGAAAACTCCTGATTTTTCTACTCATGACTCCTTTCAAAGGTTGGCATCAGTGTGTGTCTGTATGTATATATATATATATATATATATATATATATATATATATATATATATATATATATATATATATATATATATATATATATATTAGAAATGTAATAATAAGAATTATGTAAAAAAAAAAAAAAAAAAATACAATTCAAGTAATATTAACATCACCATAGAAGCAAATTCACGGCCATAATGCCGATAAGCGAAAAGAACAGAACCTTCCCAAATTCGATGATTAATTAGAATAAAATTCATCTTCAGGTCTGAGTATTTAATTCTAATTAACCCAAACAAATGCCTGTTTCAGATTAAGCAATAGTACATTACTATAAATGCTTGAACTCAGACTACAGGCATCAAAAAATGAAAAAAGGATACATTAAGAAAATTGTATTACCATGCGGCATGAACCCTTCTTCTCCTACCACGTGTATACACGATCAACATCAACAGCTTAATCTAGAAGCACCGGAATGAACAAGTCGAAATTCTACCAGGGAGGCAGTACGAACGTTCACGGAAATACTCCCAAACCCGTCCAGTGAGTCTAAGCTGGAGACTGGACAAGCAATTCAGAATACAACATCCCAAACATGCAGAACTGAATATGAATATGAATCAAAGATGAAAATTCCTACTAAACAAGTAATTCATAGGAAAACTGGATAATCGAGAATACCACTATACACCATTATAAGGGCGCTCAAAACGTAGTTTCAATACTGACAAAAGTTACATTTTTTTGCGAAAATAAAATTCAAAACATTAATGTTAATGCATCTTATTTTCCGATTTTTTGATTTTTCTAATGTTTTTGACTTAGTTTATTATTTTTCATTTTTATTTATTTATATAATTAATAAATAATTATATATAATATACACATATACATACACATACATATATATATACATAAATATATATACACACACACATATATATATATATATATATTTTTTTTTTTTTTTTTTTTGTATGTTAGTCACTATAATTGGGAATGTTTTCTAGGATGTTATCGAGTGAAATTTGATACACTGAGTTGATAATTTTAATAACAAAATTGGGGGAATATGCATTATTAGTCGCTGTACTTAATAATTCCATAAAGTGCGCTAGTCTATAATATTCATCACAAATTTTATTGATTCTAAGAGCCTGGTTTATTATAATATTTCTAAATACAGATATATGCAGACAAGAGTCAAAATGTTGAATTTTTGATGTATTAAATTTAAAATCCTGTCTTTTATCATACAAGTTTATAACCATATTACAATTTTGTAAATTTAAATTTAAATCTAAAAAGTTTGCAATATATATATATATATCGATGTTTCGGCCATGTAGCTGTATCGTTGAGCGAAACACATTTGGAACCTATGTGGATGCAAAGATCTTTGAAAAGCTGGATCTACAGAGGTTCTATATCCAATTTCATATTTTCGGATTGCATCTTTTCTTTTATTTTTTATTTATTGTCATTTTAATATTTTGAGCCCCAGATTTTTATAATCCTTTGATGTTTGAACTTGATTTGTATGTATCGCTCTTGAATGTTAATAAATTCATGTGTATTATTAATAATTTAAAATAAAGATCAATTTGCCTTATATAGTAGCAATGGTTTCCTTTCTGTTAGATATTTCCTTTCATATCCCCTGTACTTTATTTTCCTCCGTATTGTTTTTGAACCAGGGTATGACACTGTTCATGTTTTAAATTAGTTTTATTATATTTATTTATATATATTCAGGGCCCGCGCTAGGAATTTCAAACTGTTAGCTAACAAATTAGCCAAATTACATGATTATTAGTCAAAGTTATCGTCGCCATCGGTGAAAAAATTTCTACTTTTAAGCCATAATGCAGCTAATAATATTAATTTCATTCTAAACAAGATATAAAAATAGGTAGATTTCATTTTTTTAATCATTAAATAGGCTAATAGTAAATTAAACTTGTATTTACCAATGAAAGATCACAATGAGTTACAAAAATGACAAATTTATTTTATAATTCACATAGTTTCATTATCATATAAACCCGCCAAGCGTCGAATTTTTGTACTATACACCAATTTTCAAAAGCTGCCTTAAAGTTAAAATCTTTCATATCTGGCCCTTCACTATTTATAAGAATCAAGTTACTGAGATTTTTTACTCTGATGTTATTACTTAATGAAATTTATGTTCTGTTTACTAAAGCCTCTTTCAACGATGGTTGTTGTCATAGGACATGTGAAATCAATTCTTGCTACATCCATAATATTTTTATATGCAGTATCATCATTATATTTCTTTAAAATTAGGCATCAAAACTATCTAAGGGATAAATTTTTATGTCGGTTTTAAAATTCAGGCAGGCTTAAGGATCGTATAAAAACCACAAAGATGATGATGAAGATAAAACGAAAACAAGCCAGGCAGGCTTAAAAATTCGTAACAAAAAGATAAACTACGATTCAACTTATGACAAAAACAGCAAACCGCAAGTTGGCATCTGTGATAATAATCAGCAGTGACCTTTTTGCAGTTGGTTTTAACTAAAATTAAATGCTTTTTTATTTACCGTATATACTCGCGTAAGGCGAGAAATTTGGGACACAAAAAAAAAGCGCTTCAAAGTAGGGGGGGGGGGGTCGATTTATATGCGGAGTCTAAAATAAAAAATAAAAATTGTAAGTCTAAAAGTTATTTTTTCCCGCAAGACAATCAATCCTAAAACAATACGGTAGTAATTACGCAATCGCACACTCCTAATTTCTCTGCCCTCCAGATGCTCCGGATTACCATTGTATATGTGTCATCAAAAAATATACATACATTTTCGTTCGATGTTTATCACTTGTTTCTCGGATTACGGCTGATCGTTTTCGAAAAAAAATGGCTCTTTTCAGAAATAATTCTGTAACATGGATTGTTTAAAACTATAATGCAGGATTTTAAGTTGAAAGTGTTTTTTTTTTTAATTTATTGGAGAGTATCTAATTACTGTTGGGGGTTAACGGTTGTGCGATTGAGGGTTAACGAAAAAATCGGCTCACATAACGGACGGAATCCAGATAATGTTTTGATTGGCACGGTGGGTCAAGGATGCTTGAGAGAGAGACAGGAATGCGCTGTCTGCCGTCCGTTTTGAGGAGCAGCGTGCTGGGAATTAAAGAATACTTGGAGCTTGTCACACGAGAACGAGCGCCCCCAAAACAGACGGGAGACAACACTCGCATGTCATAGGCCTACTTGTCTGGAATCGAACTTTTATTCCATATTACTTCCCAAAAAAATATTTACGAGATTTTCAGTTTCCAAAAAATCATTCGCCATTTTTTTCGTCAAGGTATTTTTTTTATCGCCAGTTTTGCGATCTTTCACATTTGACGCGTAGGCGAATGGCTAGCGCGGACCCTGTATATTTATATATATATATATCAGGGTTGCCACTCAACCTGGAATCCGGGAAAAGTCAGGGAATTTCGCGGGAAACCTGGAATTTTTTTTTAATTTAAATGATGCAAATAAAATTCATGATGTTTGCTAAGAACGATTGTTCAAAAGATCAAGGATCAAAAAACCAGTTATTAGCTCGACGAACACAAACATTTCTGGCCGCTCGCCTGCCACCGTCTAGGAACGTGAAGTGCGTATTTCATCCCAATATACCAACCATCCAACTTTTGCCATCGCGATGTGGAGCCTGTGTAGTACCGTGCATTTTGTTGGCTTCAGAGTATTGGTTTTGGTTCTCGGTCATTCACGAATGGGGCGTTGAAGGCCCAGACCACACGACCAGCTCTAGACCTTATGGCAGTTTTTGTGGCCGCATGAACGGGGCATGGCATAAGCGATTCGATTGCACCGGATTTGGGCTTGGATCGGAATACTGGATTTTTCATACGTACAGTAAGTAAGTACAGCTCCTGATGAATTATTTCGCGTAAAATATGCATTGTTATTTAAATACGGAATTTTTATAATTTTTATTATCAAAATTTCCTTTTCTCATTATTGAAAGACATTTTTCTGAAACAATGTAATTTTTAATATCAAACACTTTAAAACGTTATCATAACATTTTATCACAGATTGTTCAATTAAATCTAAAAATCCCGAGAATTCATATTAACGCTCACGGAAATTTATTTTGTTCACTTCGTAGTACGAATTCCATTTTTCAATGTATTCTGTTTTGTCTTCAGAATCTCCTCTCCCTGATATCTATTTTTTCATTGTCGTCGAACGTGTCAGCTTGAAATCGACTGTATACTTTGCCTTTTTTGTTTAGAAAGCAATATTTACATACTATAAATAGCAAATAAATAACTAAATAATATCGTATCGCACAGAACCGAGCAACAAGGCATTAATACACAGACCTCTAAAGGTGTTGGCTGCATTTACGATTAGGAATTAAGCAAATTCCTTTCTTCGCTTTCCCTGCCCCACCACCTCCCGGTGCTGCTGCAACTTAGTAATGACTCATCGTAATTTAGAAAAATCATTGAGAGGAGAGATATTTTTCTTTTTTTGGAAAAGATATTTATTTTATTTACTGCAATATTTTTTACATATTTGACTATTACTAATAAAGTTTTTACTTTTTTCAGAGTCATTAGCATTTTTAAACATAACATATGGATGCTAGAAAATAAATAAAACTTATAAATTCTTATTTTTTGTTTTTCGTTCGTTAATAGTGAAAATGGTTTAAACACATTTACACCTTTAAATATATATTGTCAAAAGTGCTAATCCTCGATCTTTATTAAATCTCGGCACTGCCTTAAATCTTCTGGCGCTTCATTAAATCTCGACAAAGCCAATATAATGGAAGTTCTGCTCTGTGATGATGATGCGCCAATCGAAAAAAATTGAGTGATGACGAAATTCGCAATATGATATTAAAAAAAAAGGATCAAAGTAGCGACAATAAATGTGGAGAAGAAAAAATACCCATTGATAATCTTATGCAAATAATCGATCATGCAATTAAAGGTCTTGAACAAAGAAGCATTATAACCGAGCAGAAATAATGTCCATCTACAGGATAAAGAAAACTGCTTTCTCATAAACCAAAATTAATGAAATAACAAATGTTAATTCAAATATTTAAATGAAATGATAAAATGTAATTATATCATTTTGTTTCATTCACACATTCTAAATTATTAATGTGTATATTTTTTCTTAGAAATTTCTTTTGCCCTATTTTTTAGATTACATATGTTTTAATTGATTTTAGCTTTTTGCCTTTATTTTTACTAAAAATAGTGCTTTATAGTGTATTTAGTTAATATTAAATCTGAATTTTATTCAAATTCTATCATTCGGAAAAATCGAAAATCCGGAATCGGCAAAGTCCGGACGAGTCCGGATTTTCGAGGTTGTACTACTAAGCTGGGCAAAATGCTCAAAAAGAAGCTGCACTAATTGAAGATAAAATAAGAAATTTCCGAAAATAATATTTTTTCTACATACTATATTCACTCACTATCACATAACTTGTATATTAACATTTTTGGTAAGTGTTAATTTATTTTACCACGTTTATTATAACAAGTGTACATGATTTGTCTAATTTACCAAAGCAATTAAATTTTTATATTTGTATATGTATATCAAATATTATTTATTTGTCCCAATTTTTAACAAATTTTTAATTGAAATGTAAATATTTTAATATTTACACTCCAATTACTATATTCCCAATTATAATATTATATTCTCTATGTTAAAACTCGGAGAAAAGGTATACATGTAAGCCTAGGTTAACTGAATAGTTTATCGCGCTGTTTTTTTGAAAAACCTGGAATTTGTCTGGGAAACCTGGAAAAGTCAGGGAATTTCATATTCTCTGGAGAGTGGCAACCCTGTATATATATAGAGAGAGACAGAGAGAGAGATGCAAGCATAGCTTACCCCAAAGTTTTGGACCAATCTTCGATTTGGTATCTATGTTTTTAACCCTTTAAGCGTTGTTGATGAGTTCAACTCGTCATGCATTGCGTTACCGATAAGCGTTGACGAGTTCAACTCATCATGCATTACATTACCGATAAGCATGGTTGACGAGTTGGACTCATCATGCACTTTGAAAGCGGAGACTCCTGTGTGTTTGACGATATAACACGTCATATGATTTTTTTTTTATGAGATATTAACTACTTTTACACTCTTTTCCACTGGATGGCAGTAGCAGTCCTACAAACTAAATTTTATCAGAGGCAGTATTTCGTAAACGCGCGTGGAAGCAAATGGAAGCCAATAACTGTTTCTGAAATATGGATTTATTTAGCTCTTCTTTTGCTCCAAAGTATTGTGTCGAAGCCTAAAGCCGATGTGTTGTATGTTATGCTTCCAATAAAACTAGCAAAAGCTTAGGAAAGAAACCAGGATATAGTGTCCAGACTGTGAAGTTGCTCTTTGTTATACTCCATGTTTTAAAATTTATCATATCAAGAGGAACTATTAAAAATTGGAATTATATGTTTTTTTACTTGCTTATTTGTTATTATACATGTTTATTTACTTAATACGTATTTCAACAAAACACCTTCTCATTCAACGCACAAGCAGTGAGGAAAACAGTATGGGAGAAAAAAACTCCCCACTGCAGTGCACGCGAAGGGAAATTAGTGACACGCTTAAAGGGTTAAACAGAAAACGTGAACTTCTGGGCCAAATAGGAATTTGTTTATAGTGTCTACATACATTCATATCCAATTGGCTTTTAACCCTTTCGGGACGACTGGCACGCCCGCGTGTCAGCTGCGAACTTGTATTCGAGGACGGACGGCACGCACTTGTGACGGAAGAAACTTTACCGTAAACGGCGAGTGGCACGCATTCGTGCCTTCACGTGGAACGTTTTAATTTGTCTACTAGATGGCGTTAAATGTCTGTGGAACTAACTTCAACGTATTTTGCAGATGCATGACCTTGGCATAAGGAGTTTCCAATGAATTATTTCTCCATTTGGAGCGGTGAAACATGATTTAGTAATATAAACAGACAGAGCAATTCTCGCAGCATCAACAATTTTATAATTGAGTTTCGGGTTTTGTTTTTATTTCAGTGTTGTAATTTCGTTAGTGAATCATAAGAATATAAGATAGTATTTTTTTTGTTTGTTTGTTTGGGTTTTAGAGGCAGTGAAATTATTCGTTTATTTCGGGTGAAAGAATGGGAGCAACTAACAAGTATTTTGTATTCAGATTTGTATGAAAAATATACATCAAATAAAAAATAAATATTTATTTTATTCCTGAAAAAAGTAGATTTCTGTGTTGAATAGTTGATTTTTAGTGAATTTTTTTTTAAAGTTAGGCTTAGTGCAAAAAACTTGCCGTCCTTTGGGAACAGTTCGGAAGTGAAGCGCTCCGTCTTTTGGGCTGCGGCAGTTCCAGAATGCTGCCGTCGCGAAAGGGTTAATAGTGTGTATAAAGGTTGTAAAATTTTGGTTAAAACTATGACCTTGGAAAGAAATCATTTTTTTTTTAATTTTCCGAAGCAAATAAAAAAAGCTGTTAATGCATGTAAATGTACACATGTTTACATCTTTCAACTTTGAAAACTTTGTACTGATGGTATTTATAATTTCTGAGATAAAGGAACATGAAGTTAGCAAATTTAACATGGGCACGATAAGCTGGTTCTGGTCCCTTTAATGCCAGTACAAATAACAGTAAAAATTCTTATTTATTACTAAATTGACACTTCTCAAATAATTAACTTCACAATTTGAAAATAATAAGAAATCATATTTTAAAGAATACTTTTAATACTTAATAATTAGAACGCAGCTGTGACCTAGAATTTGATTGCTTTAATGCACATTAATTTACAAATGCTTGTCAAAATTATTAACAACAGTCCACGAAACAAAACTGACAAAGAAAATAAAGTATGATGCAACACACCTTAATTCAAGTTTAGTTAATGTGAGTTTTGTACTGTCATTAAGGGGATTGGAACCGACCTATCTTACCCATGGCTAATTTGCTAATTTTGTGTTCATTTTTCTCAGAAACTATAATTACTATCAGTACCAAATTTTCACAGCTGAAAAATGTAATGCATTTACACGTTTTCACAGCTTATCTTTTATTTGCTTCAAGAAATTTTTAAAAATATATAATTTTCCCCCAAGGTCACAGTTTTTAACCAAAATTTTACAATTGTTTTTGTTTTAAAAACTAAACAACTTATCCTCATAATCTTGTGTTAAAATATGCATGCACATAATCTAAAAATATGCCATAAAAATGTCAACATTTGGATTATCTATTTTAAAAAACTCCAAATTTCGAAGGTGCAGATGACAGGCTGCCATGAATAATCGTCAGCATTTTTTTTCTAAGCAGAAGAAAACAATGATTGGACTAATATGAAATTCTAAAGAAGCATATATAAAAAAATATTTATGCAGATTGTGCACCGCTGAAATTATATGCAGAAATTTACAGTAAGAAAATCAATTATACTAAGTGAAGCTACTTTTTACTATATTTAATCCTTTTTATGGAGTAATTTTATAAGGATCATTGCAATAATACATTTATATTTTTTAAGCATTTTAGAAATGTTAATCTTAAATTCCTTACAAAAATTTAGAACATTTCAAATTTTTCAGAAATTTAAGGACTTGTATAGCATGGGTTAATATTAACCAGTTCAAAAAATATTCTACCCTATTCAATAATAGCAATGTAACAAATTTAGAGGGTGGGACCAAAGATATCAATTTTTCCACTCTATTGTGCATGGATAAAATGCAGACCAATAATGATTTTTGTTCAAAATTCGAAAATTGTTTGGTGTTATTTTTATTGTATTTTTTACATAGTGTGTGTTTATTTAGGACCCAGGCAATGTTAGATTAATTTGTTCTAGTTAATAATATTTAAACGACTAAGATAATTCAATCTTATTTTCAGGTCATAAATCAATTCACACCAATAGTAATTTACTGCATGTTTCTCACTATAACACAATGTATTTTGCTGAGTTATTTTGTTATATAATGACTTGCATTTTATTTAAAAAAATTATAAAAAAAGAAAATACTTGAGACAGCTGTGAATGTTGAGCATAAATATATGAAAATTTGAATGATTCAAATAAACAGGATAACTATTATATAAATTCATTTTTCTAACTAGTATAAATATTTTAGCCATACCAAAGTATCCCCCCCCCCCCCACACACACACACACACACTCAGTTTTAGAAAAGTGCAGTGTCCTGTCTGCCCTTTTGTTATGAAAATAGCACATTGTATTTTGTTAAGACAACAGAGAATTGAAAAGTATTTTAAACATTTAAATGTATCTTGTTATTTTAAGGTTATTTAAATGTCATTAACAAATGAAAATATGTTAGAAAATACAATTTATATTCTCTTTTTTTTTTTTAGTTTAATGAATTCTAAAATATTATAAATTTAATAGATTGTAATATATATATATATATATATATATATTGCTAATGAAAACAACTACTCAAGATTATAAACACATTTAGAATGGTATTTGATGTAAAGTAAAACAATTTATCTTTTATTGTTTTCAATGGTAAAATGTTTCAGAAAATACACTATTTATTTTATTTTTGTAATTTTCTGGCCCATAGAAGCTATGACCATAAGACTGCTCCTTGTAAAATGCCAAAATAATATTTCATGAACTTTAAATGGACACCATTTAATTATTTGTATTATGAGTAGAGGAATATTTTTAGCAATATCCCTGGCCAATATTTATATTTTTTCTGTACTTTTCAGATATTCTTCTAACAGAATAACAAAAGATGTAGTTGCATTTCATGCGGGTGATTTCAATGAATTGGTTGAAAAATTACAATTGGATCTTCATGAACCTCCGGTGTCTCAGGTATGAGGAATTTGTGTTTGATTCAAAATCTGGAAATTTCAATTTTATGACATGTATCATAAATGTAGCCCATTTTGCTTTCTGTTTCACTTGTATTTTTCTCCAACCTGGAAAATTAAAACTTATCACTGAAAAAGTCAAGTAATTTTATTATGCATTTTGTGACAAACTTTGCATTTGTGGACATGTGTGACATTTGTTTTTAATTTCAACCATTAACTCTTTGCAAATGGTAGACACGCCAGTGCGTCGACTGTGAATTTGCATTCAAAAACAGTACTCGTGCATTTGTGTCAGAAAAAATTAACCTAAAGGACGACCATCACTAATGTGCGTTTTCATGTGGAACGTTTTATTTGAATTTATTTGAGTACTAGATGGCATTAAATGTCCATGCGAACAACTCCAATGTATTTTATGCATACTTGACCGTGGCATAGAGGGGGTCCGATGAATCATTTCTCTATCTGGAGTGGTGAAATATGGTTTTGGAATATAAACAAAACAGAACACTTCTTATAGCTTCTGCTTTTAAGTTTGGGTCTTAGAAGAATGTGTGGTAGTGAAATTATTAGGTTATTTCGGATAAAAGAATGTCTGGGCCAAGATGTTTTCTTTCTATGGAGGAATATACTCGTATGTAAATGAACCGGACAATAATGAAAGTTATGCAGATGATAGTGAAAATTCGTAGAATTGTGGTATTTCTAATGATGAATTTAAAAAATGCAAGCGATTCTGAGCGTGCTATTATTACAACGCCGTCAGCTTCAGTAGCTGTTTCTGCTAATGATGTTTTAGATAAGAGATTTGAAAGATCTGAATTCATTTGAGTTTTTGAGCATACCTGCAATCAATCACAATATTATGCTGCCTTATTTAGGTAAGAAAATTAATTTTCTTAGCATATTTTTTTATTATGAACTAGTAGAATTTATAATGAAAGCAATTAATGAATTTGCAAGGTGAAAATCGGAGAGAGGTCTCTCTCCTTCGGCATCAAAGACTCCATCTGTTTCAAATGTATTTACTCCTGTAACAGGAGGCAAACTTAGACTGTTTCTCGGACTAGTAGTTTTGATTAAGAATCCTATTATCAGCACACCTTTTTGTAATTTAGTTATAAGTCGCGATTGATTTTTGGGGACATTGCACTACCTTCATTTTACTCTTGATAGTAATGCCCAAAAACTAAATAAGTTGAAACCAGTGCACAGTAGTTTCGAAATTTAAATCTGTATACACTTCTAGAAGAAATGTGTGCATTGATGAATTTTTGCTCTCATAGAAGGGAAAGCTGGGATTTAATCAACATATTCCTTTGAAAAGGTCCAGGCATGGAATAAAAATATATAAATTGTCAGAATCGGAATCAGGCTGTATATGGAATTTCCTTGTGTATACTGGAAAGGACACGGAATTATCAAGCTCTGAAGGTGGATATGGAGAACGTGTTGTAAAAACACTTCTTCTAAGTGAATGTTTAGGAAAAGGATGTAATTTGTATTTGGACAGATTTTTACCTCTCCTTTACTCGCAAAGTATTTGTTGTCTGAGAATACGCATGTATGCGATACAGTTTTAAAAAATCGCAAAGAAATGGCAAAAAATTATCCATCTATACCTCTATGTAAAGGAGAAATTGCAGCAGTGCAAAAAGATGGCATGAATATAATTTCATTCAAAGAAGAAGGATGTCTTAGTTGTAACGGCTCTTCATACTGACAAGATGCAAAATTCAGGAAAGACCAGAAAACATCCGTAGACATTTTAAAACCAACTTGAATTTTGTAATATTACAAATATATGGGGTGTGTGGGTATTGGAGATGTGTCTCTGATGCATTATCCAGCTTACAGAAAAACCATCAAATGGTACAGAAAATTATTTTTTGGCTTTCTAAATATTGCATATGGAATGCTCATAGTCTTTTTGACAATACAAAAGGGACAAAATCCCAAATCTTGCAGTTTCATCTTCATAGAGCAAATTATTGACATGTTCTATGTCGCTGAATAGTCCAGGAGAAGTACTTATCTCCTCCTCTCTCCCCTGAATCTCATTACAAGACATTTTCCAAAATTGTACTCTAATACAGGCAAGAGAAAGCACACAGACAGTTTTTATGAATGCAAAGATTGCAATGTTGGTCCATGGATCCTTGCTTTGAAATATATCATATGCAAAAGGCATATTAATTAGTGAAAATAGCAACTCTATTTTTTTGTATATAAATGTACACAATCTCTATTAGCTATATAGTATTTGATTACAATCATTTCACTATTCTGTGTAACTGATAACTATTTTAATCCAGGTAAGTAATCATTTTTAATATGCATCATATAGAAAATAAATATTTCCTTTATTCGGAAAAGGTAGAATGCTGTGTTGAGCGGGTGATTTTTAGAGAATTTTTTCAAGAGTTAGGCTTAACGCAAAAAATGAGCCATCCTTTAGGAATAATTCGGAAGCTAAGCGCTCCGTCCTTTGGGCCACGGCAGTTCTGGGATGCACCCTAAAAAGTATTTCATTTTTCTTTTAGACAGTTAGTATAAAATTTATATGAAGATTTGCACTTTCTGTCACCGGCCGTACAAATAGATACTCAAGTCCTCAGGATGAGTTGGACGGTCTGGGTCTTCAACACAGCTTTCTGTCAGTACTAAAAACTGGTAAGGTGTGGCCCTAAGTTACACAGTCTAATAACTGCAGTGACTTTGCTGCATAGCTAGACTTGAAATTACAAAATGTAATGTTCAACTGCAATTGCATGAAGTTCATACAAGTAGTGAAATACATATCTAACTATTTCATTGTTGTAAATATATTAAATGTTGTACTTTTGTCTTCCTTATCTACATCATTTAATACAGAAGTTTAAACAAATGAACTGTTAAAGTTTCTACATTCTGTCAAAGCCAATGTAAATTTATGGCCACATGCACTGTAATGCCAATCAAATCAATGTGACAGCAGGAATTAACAGCTATTTGTACAGTAATGCCAATCAAATCGACAATGTGTATTTACAGTCGCATGTAATGATTACTTTTTTCATGGAAGTAATAAATATGCTTCTTTAAAAGTTGTCAAAATCAGCATAAATTGCTAAATTGTTAATTTTTTAATTATTTTCGCATAAATGTGTGATTGTGCAATTCAGTTTATGTTCTCATGAATCGTTGAGAGCCCATTAGTATATTTTTCCATCCATCTCCTTAATATTGCATATTAGATTGACTAAACTAGCTTTTTTTCATTTTCTGGTTAATTTTTTAATTACTTTTGCATAAATAACACAATTGCGCAATTTATTTTATGTTCTCGTTAATTGCCGAAAGTCCATGTGCATCTTTTATATCTATCTCTATCTTCTAAATGTTATTTTCACATTCTGGTTCATTTTTTAATTAATTTTGCATAATGCATATTTTTCTATTTTGAAAAATGGGTATGAACCCATTATAAGGATATTTTCCAAAATGTGTATTAAAACAATGATTTAGGCAAATAAAAAAGCAACCATTTTGGCAGGGATATATTAAAATTAATATATTCACATCTATAAATACATTGCTATATTTTATTTTATTTTTTGTTAAAGATCAATATGTATTATCTTTAGTGAAATCTTGTGTTTTACCAGATGTAAATGTTTGTTTTCATTATAAAGTAATCTTCACTAGATAATAACTTGTATATAAATATATATATAAATGCATAATTATACATATGGTTAAATAATTTTATGTATATGCATTTTTGTATTATGTGAGTGTATACAGGGTGTCCCAAAAGATTGAAACACGCTTTAATTCTTTACCTGTTGTAGATAAGTGGGCAATGTAAATTGCAAAAATGTTGAAAGTAAGGTAGCAAATAAGACTACGTTAATGAAATGGTCTTCCCATTCATTTCCAAAAAGTTACACTTTTTAAATTTTTATACGACCCCCCTAAGATAAATTTGATCAATTAGAAATTTTTTATTTTTAATGCAAAAAGATCATTAAAAACACTTGCATATCTGTATCTTTAAAATCAACTAAATTATAATAAAGGAAAAAATTTGACTTATGCCACTTTTCCGTACTGTATGAAAAGCTGTTTCATTGGTGAAAATAGGGATCATAAACAAATTGATGATGGAAACTGTTTCGATCAAAAATACGTTAATATGTGTCAATTTCTTATCACAAAAGCATCTAAATAAAGCATTACACAGACAGTGATCATATAAAGCAGTGGCACTCACTACGTGGTTGGGTATCCTATGTATTATCATCCAGTTTTATCTTTTTACTTTCCTTATATACATAATGTATAAGGAAAGTATTGTGACGGGGTCGAAAATTCGAATTCGAGTTTTCAACGGGAGAGCACGTTTCAAGCATCCCTGACCACGAATCAAACATTTTTGAAGTGATGTCTGTCTGTGTGTGTGTGTCTGTCAGTGAGTCTGTGGAGACGATAACTGACAAACGAATGGACCAATTCGAACGAAATTTGGTACAAAAATCACAATCCGTAAACACTGGAAGCCTATTGTTTTTATACGCAATCGAATGTTGAGAATCCCCCTAAACTTTCGAGTGAAATTTTGAAAAAATCATCAAAAAATCAAAACCGCTAGTAAAGTTACGCAAATAGACATTTCTTATGTAATTTTTCATTAGAAAACGATTGACATAAATTTTAGAACGCTAACATGAACCATTTTCGAAATATTGCACATTTTTAAAAAAAAATATCAAAAAATTATCAATAAATAAAAAAAAAATATTTCCTATTAAGAAACATGTTCACTTTTCATATGTAATACCATGTGATAAATTTGGTGACATCATTCTCGTGGATCTAGCTCGTTCTATTCATGGAAAAAGATACTTTGAGTAATACTTTTGTATTTGAACGCCAATAGTCATTTATCTGCTGTACGAATAGCTTATTTCTCCATCCATAACACTTGGCGAGATTTTGGCGGGATGTCGCCAACTTGGCAACATTTTTAATTGTTGCAAAATGAACAAAAATCTCGCCAAATTGATAAAAATGACTCTAAATCAATGAAAATGACGACTAATTGAAGAAAATTCAATATCTTGGAAAAAATATAAGTATCTACAATAAGAATAAATTTTTTTTTAACTGTAAAAGTAGTAAATTCATTGCATTATATAAGGAAAGTCATTAGTTGCCCACATCAGATTTTTTGTGATATGTCACAAATTTACAATTCTTATTTAATATATGGTCCCCATTCACAATGTTCAATTAAATATAACTCTCTCAATTTTAAAGATACAGATATGCAAGTGTTTTTAATGATCTTTTTGCATTAAAAATAAAAAATTTCTAATTGATCAAATTTATCTTAGGGGGGTCGTATAAAAATTTAAAAAGTGTAACTTTTTGGAAATGAATGGGAAGACCATTTCATTAACGTAGTCTTATTTCCTACCTTACTTTCAACATTTTTGCTATTTACATTGCTGACTTATCTGCAACAGGTAAAGAATTAAAGCATGTTTCAATCTTTTTGGGACACCCTGTATATTACATTTCTTAACCTGTCTATTGAAAAAGTCTTAAAACTACTGAAATCTTCATTAACTTGTCATCTCTGAGCCTTAATCATCATACTTTGAACAATTCAATTTCTTACACTTTACGGTTACCAAGAGCATGCCATACTCGCATATGAAGGTAGACATGAATTTCCTGTTTCTTTGTTACCATGCATGCTGCACTTAAAAAGAATCCTGCATTTCCCTTTTCAGTAGTTTGTTTAAAAAGAAAGGGGAAGTAAAACTTCCAAAAGTTTATTAGCAACTGCACTCGACATAAACATTGTTTTTTGCAATTTATGATCTTTGATATGTCTTATAAGGGAAGAGACTTGGAAGTTGTTTATAAAACAACCAAAGCAGTTTACTGCATTATGGAGTTCTTGGAAACATATCATATCTTTGGTCAGAAAATAACTGAATTAAATACAGCGATGAGTAATATTCCTGGTGGCAAATTTAATTAATCTACCAGTGACACCATCTTAGTGCAGATTATCAAAACTAAAATGCATTTCGCGAATATTACTAATTCGATATAAGTTTGGGCTTAATTAGTTTAAACTTATGTTTGAGCTGCAAAAATGTAAGTAAAATCTATTAATAAAGATAAAATTAACAATGTTCCCATAGCAGGGTTTAAATTGTGTTAATTTTTTAGCATTTTGCTAAAACATTTGCTGCAATTTTAGCTAAAAAGCAAATGCTGTTATCGACTTTATATTTTTCACATAATCATAAACAAGAAAGATCAATCATGCATAAAGCATTGATTATGAAAAACTTTCCAACTTCAGTGCAGTTTTATTTAAACATTTCTAAAATGTGAAACATTGATTGGTAATATTTTTAAAATTATCACAATACTACATTAATTTATTATATTTGAAAACTTAAACCTTGATCGAAAAAAATAAACTTCATTCAAATGGCTGCATTGAAATATAAATTGCCTGGTTTAAGCATCTCTAAAATGCGATACATTCCTCGATAATATTTTTTAAATTGTCATAATACTACAATAATTTATTATATTTGAAAACTTCGTCAAAAACAAATGAACTTTATTCAAATGACATCATCAAAATATAAATTGCCTCTATATAAAAGCAGCATTTCATTCATCACAATACTATAATAATTTATTTTATTTAAAAATTTGAAAAATTGTTATCTACCATAATTATTTTAAAATGTGAAACCTTTCTCATATATAAAATAATTCAACTCTTGGAAATATATTTATTATATAATATATCTCTTTCTTCTTTTTGGAGGATATAATGAGAGTCAGAATTTAATTGAATTAGTTTTTCTCCTTATATAAACGAAACCAAATCGAAAACAAATGAAATTTATTCAAATGACGTCATCGAAATATAAAAAGCCTGGCTTTTTCTATAAAAGCAGCACTTCATTCATAAACAATTTTCCATTCATTGCAATACTATAATAATTTATTTTATTTAAAAACATAAGACCATGGAGATACAAGTAATTAAACTCTATGCTTAAAACTTCATCGAAAAAATCGTCCTTCTCTCTGTAAAATCAATTTATATTTCATTCATATCAGCTATATTGCAGACTCCATGAGCTAAATAATTTTATGTTAAAGAAATACAACAATTCTTGTACAACTCATTCAACATCTTTTGGTATTTGCATTTTCCATAATTGAAAAATAGGCTTCATTGTAGAAATAATCAAAGTTGGATGATCCCTTAAACTCAAATATATAGTAATTGTGTTATTTCAGTATGTAGATGCACAGGATTTAAGCAAAAATAAAGCGGTTTTTAGAACGGACACAACACTAAATATGAATTAGAAAGAACTTTAAAAATCACGATTTTGACACAAGATGGATACCATATTTTATTTTGAAGTGGGTCACGTGATCGCTTCATATAAAAGGTGTAATTATTATTTTAATTTTTATTTTAAAAACTACTTAATATATTTTGCTGAAATTTTTTTTATATATTTTATGGGATAATTTGAATATTTCCTAAAATTTTCAAAATAATTTGTGAATTTTAAATATGCTTAAAAAATGTTTGAGAAATTAGCTCCCACAGGGTTCAATGTATTTCATTTTTCAACCCGGGTTCAATCCAAAACAAATTGGGTGATATTATTCATTTATATTCCCATAGGTCCCACAGACCGTCTGAACAACATACTAAAATATCATTTTGATAAAGTCATTTTTACGGCAGTTAACAGACGGACAGACAGACAGAATGAACAAAGTCTTAACACTTTTCAACTTTGTTGTAAAGTGTTTAAAATATGGTGCCTGGCGATCTGGAGAAATCAACGGAAGTATTCTGTAATCGAAGTGTCAGGAAAATTTTAATTTTAAAAGGCAATAAAATCCATAATTTTCCCAAAATTAAGTAAAATAAATTATCTCTTTATTGATATTTATTGTTTTTATAATCCTGCACGGTTTTAATATCTTGTCTATTATTATTATAGAAAAAGGTAGGTAGAGTTTATTCAATTTTCATATAAACTTATTTAATATTTATCAAAAGTTTGAATTTTATATTACATGTTTTTATTTTGGTGGTGGTTTCTTAGTGGCAAACTATAATTCCTGACTTATAATCAGTTTATGATGGTATTCTTAGCTTAACTTTGCTGATTTGTGAATGCAGAACCTACATCATTTTACCTACTTAAAAGGCTTGTTCAGTTAACATATTTTATGTACAATAAGTGTATATTTTTCTCAAAAGTGCATTCTATTGCTTCAAAAATGTATTTTACTTGCTGCAAAACTAAATTCTATTGCTCAAACAATTATTTTACTTACTCCAAAAATATATTCTATTCCTTCAAAAATGGGTATTACCAGCTACAAAATGGGCATTACCTGCTACAAAATGAGCTCTATAAATGAATTCCCAACATTCTATCACTGTTTTCTCCCATTCGGGTCATTTTGAATTGAAACCCAGATAGGCAATTTATAGCCTGCAGGGCCAAATCTTATACACCATATCACAGTTGCCTACATGTGTTACAACTTTATTCTAAAACTTATTTATTTACTTTGATCAATAATTAAGTTACTAAATTCAATATGTTTTCTATTAATACAGATTATTATCTATGCATTAGGATTGTGATCAGCTAGTTATTTAACGCCAAAAAATATCAAATCAATAAGTTCTAAAGAATGACCTACCTTCCAGAAGGGCTAAAGTTTTTAAATGGAAGGAACAAAAATAACTGTACACAGATATGGTATTACTAGCATAATATTTATTAAAACAAACGTATAACAAACCCAATATCGAGGATACATTTTTAACTTATAAATATTTTTCAAAAATGCCCTCACAAGTAAGAATAAAGATTTAAATAATTTTAAATGCAAAAGATAATCATTAATGATTTTTCTAAAGTTTTGTGAATATTTAATCCTTTGTTCAAAATCTTTCTGAAACTTGAATTTGATCTATCTATAGCTGTGCACCAAAAAAAGGAGATTTCAAGTTTAAATAGATAAAAAGTTCAAAGTTGCTTCAAGCCTTTGGAATAAAACTTTGGAATAAATTCAAGGGATAGATAAATGGTTAATTTAAGATTTCCTAAAATGGTATCAAAAAAGCTGTTTCTTTTCATTTTGGATTGGCTAGATTGTTCTTCTTAATGATTGGCTTTCTCAGGTGGACTTCTAATCCAGGGTTTGGGTACCTCCTCATCTCATCTGTGTATGCTCAATTCTTCTTTTCGACATCGGGTTTGTTGGTTTGGCACTTATGGAGAGATTCCAGCATACCCTGAAAATATATATGCTGTATTATTATATTATTTGTACTTAAATATGTAGTTCAATTTTTCCTGATCTTTGATGTATTTAGTCTTGACACTGTCAAAATTTGAGCAACTCTTCAGCACCTGTTTAATTTGCAAAAAAAAAAAAACAGCAGATTAAATCCTAAATGTATCTCAATGTTTGTTTTCTTATGTAAAAATCTCCAGTAGGTGAGAAGCATTTACAATTATTCAATTATTGTAGTTAAAAGAAACTAAAATAAAAGTCTATTGTAGAATAATTTAAACTGAAAATAAAAAGTTTTATTGTTTTATTAATGTGGATTTGTTACAATTTTCCCTTTTTTTTATTTTACTTTATTAATAATTACTAAATGATATTTAATAAATGTAAATATAATTTATTAACAATTTGAAATAACTATTCAAGGTATTTGAATATTTATAATATTCAATAAATGTAAATATAATTTATTAACAATTTGAAATAACTATTCAAGGTATTTGAATATTTATAATATTTAATAAATATAAATATAATTTATTAACAAATTAAAATAACTTTTCAAGGTATTTAAATATTTGAGATCTAAAACTTTAAAATTCAGGGGATAAATAAATGATTAATTTAAGATTTCTCAAAAAGATGTTAAGAAAAGCTGTTTCTTTTCATTTTGGATCGGCTGTATTGTTCTTCATTCTGCTTTCTGATTAACTTTCTCATGTGGACTCTTAATCCAGGGTGTGAGTATATAAACCTCTGTGTTGATATTCAAATTCAAGAAAAGTGTTTTTCATCTATATCTGAAAAATACTGTTTAAAACATTCTTTGGAATGACATCTACTGTATACACACTCCAATCCATCCCTTATATAAATTTCATACTTTGGGCCCAGTCGCATTAGAGAAACTCTGTGAGTGACAGCCTGGTGAACATTGTTGCCAGATCCAGTAAATACTATTCTCAAATCTGGGATATTGCAGTGTCAATTTTGACTTCACCTTCCATTGGGGAAGACATTGTTTTAAAGCAATAAAAGTCAATAATAAATATTTTTAACCCATACACTATAATATTCTCATTATTATACCCATTAATAGAAAGTATTTTCATAAATTATGTGGCAATGTGATAAATTCAGAATTAATTTCTTCTGTTTCCCTACCTGACTATTTTTACTTAATTCTTAGTGTTAACTTTCCTTTTTTTTTATTTTTAGTGTGTTCAATGGGTTGAAGATGCGAAGCTCAATCAGCTTCATCGAGATGGCATACGTTATGCACGAATTCAGTTATGTGATAATGACATTTATTTTCTACCAAGAAACATTATTCATCAGTTTAGGACTGTTAGTGCAGTCACAAGTATTGCTTGGCATCTTAGGTTAGCTCAGTACTACATTCCACCTTCTGAACCGAAATGTGACTCAGAATTCACCTTGCCTAAAGAAAAGAAGATAAAAGTTGAAGTATCTGATATCATGCATTCAAAGAAACGAAATAACTCTAGCTCTGTAATTGTCTCTGATAAAGTACCGGTGAAACATGAATTCAAAAAGAGCGAGAAAAGTTCATCTGATTCTTGTTCTAAACCTATTAAGCAGGAGCCTATTGGTGAACAGTCTAAAGCAACTACGAAAGCTTCTGGACAAAAAATTGATGCATGTAGAAAACTTGATGTCAAGAGTGCTTCAGCATGTAGAGATGGTATAGGAAGTGGAATTGCTACAAAGAAGAAATATGATGGTAATCATATAAATAAAAGCATGAGTCATTCTCATAAAAGTTCTAAAAGTAATCATATTCATAAAGATGTCAAAAAGGAATTTTCTCTTGGCATGCAAGATTCGACTAGTTCTGAATCTAGAACTGATGATGCATACAAAATGAAAGCAAAAAGTGATAAGGTATCTTTAACAGCAGAAAAAAAGAATGGAACATTAGATAATAAATTGAAAAGTCCATGTAAAGTTGAAGAAAAAGACTTGAAAAAACATAAAAATAAAGATAAGAGAAAGCATCAGGAAAGTGAGCATAGTCCAAAAAAATATGCTAAGGTTGTACTATTTTCACAAGTGCCTTCAAGCACTTTAAGTTCTTCGTCTCATGACAAAAGTAACATTCCAAAAAACAAAACTAGCAGTGAACGCAGATCGAAAAACAGGCATCACTTTTCAAGGGAAACCCAGCAAGATTTGGAATCAGCTGTTGTTGACTGTGTTGCATGTTTAGTGAATACGGTGAGAGACCAAATTGAAGATATGTTGACCAAAAAGAAGTGTATATCTTCAGAGGCCATCCGTATGAATCGAACTGCCTCAGTTTTAAAGACTAAAAATTCATCCACCGATTCTTCAGAGCCTCGAACTCATAGTCCTTTAAAAACAGATTATAAAAGCTGTGTTACGCATGACAGTTCTGAAAACATATTGGAAAAGGAAATGTGTCCATCAGACAGTCTCATGAAATGATTTTGTTGAACTTTTTCTGACATTTGGTTCATGTAAATGCCATGCAAAAGATACCTTGTTAAAAATCTGTTGTGTATATATTTGTATATAAAAAGTATATTGAATAGATATGTAATTAGTTTTGGAGTTTATCTGCAGAAAAATTAACAAGATTTTAATAGGAAATACTTTGTTACTGCTTCATTTTTACTGACTCCATAACATGTTTGTACAAAGTATGCATTTTTTAAACGCATTTGTAGAGTGCTTTGTCATCCATGCTGCTCTACATTCTATTTAGGGCAGATTCTCAAAATAAATTCATATTCAAACTCATCAGTTTCATACAAAAATAGTTCAGTTTGATTGCCGAAGCTTAAATAATACAAGATTATAGAAATTTGAATACTTTTTTTTATTCTTTAAAAAAGCACTTTAAACAGATTTTCCCTGTGCAGTATATTTCTCTTATATGGGATATTTTTATTTTGTACTAAGTTACTTACTTAAATTTAATGCTTAAAAGTTGTAAATTTTTCAAATGAAAAACAAGTAAATATGGTTTTTTTTTTTTTTTTTTGGGGGGGGGGGGGGGGGGGTGATAATTGAAATATCTGAAAAATAGGAGCTCAAAATGAAAAACAATTTTAGTTCTACAGCAAAGCACAATTTATAAACCATTAAGCTCAATATATGCAGTTACATTAGAAACTTGGCAGTGTTTAACTTTTCGTTATCATCTGTTAAAAATGTTCTCATATATAGGTATATATATATATATATATATATATATATATGTATATATTTGTTTTTTGTGAAATTTCCATTTTGCAAAAAGTACCAGTTCTATTTTCCTAGGATCTGCCAAATTTTAATAATTTAGAAAGTTCTACCAGACAGCTGTGTACCAAATTTCAGCTCCGTGGCATGTAGGAAAATGTGTTAAAAATTCCATCTGAAACAGACAGACAAACACACTAAAACAGACATACAACCACACATCAGTCATGACGAGTTAAATTAAAGCTTTTATTGAGTAGAACAATGTATATAAGGAGTTGAAATTGGATTTTATAGAGCAGTATTCCCAAGTCTTGTGACTTGGGTGTGATGCACTAACTAAAAGGTTGCATACACAAAAAAGTTTCAGAATAAACAAATATATTGTTACTTAGAGCCCCCTCCCCTCAAGTTAATCTTCATATAACTACGGTTTATAGTAAAAATGGAGTGTTAATCAGCTTCAAAGACAAAAAAAAAAAAATAGCCTTCTTCAGCACAAGCAAGAAGCACAACCTCACTTATCAAACATGTTCTGCATCAGCTTGAATAAGTGAGGTTGTGTTTCATGCTTGTTCTGATAAGTACCCCCCACCCTCTCCAAAACTTTTTGACACTTTTTTTTTCTTTATGCTATAGGTGTTCAAAGTTTTTCTAAAAAAAAAGTTTTGACAGTTTTAAGTATATTTTGATATATTGTTACTATGTAACATTGGAAATTTAAAGCAAAGGGTAGGCAAAATAAAAGTACACTCTTTATTGAATATACTTTTCTGAATTTCTAGTCTTTCTGTTAGTTCAAGGATCTAAAAAAAAATGTTATTATGTGTACTGCTGAAACAGAGTTCTATTGCAAAAAAAATATTAAAACAAAAATCTTTAAGCGACAATTAAGTCTATGTTTGAAATTTTTTAAAATGTATTGTAGAGTGATTTTTAATTAAATAATTCAGGTTGTACCAATGTCACACATTAATTTATGCAGCAATGACCTATAATTCGCACAACCTCTGGTCTCAAGCTCTGCGGATTTTAGGGAGTCTACTGTAGTTTAAAAATTATATAAATTTGTACTTTTTCTTTTAATTATTTTTCTAAATTTTATTCCAATTCTGCTGGGTGTACAACATGCACCCAAAATTGAAATCAAGTGCATAGTGCACCCACTAATTTTGAATATTGTTGTAGGTGCACAGGGGAAATATAAGTTACATCTGTGCACATGTTGTATTTGAACACTGATGTGAGCACTGTTATTTTGAGGACCCGCCTTAAATACAGTTGTGCTTTAAATATCTCCCTAAATCGTCCATGCACAAGTGATGCTTGAGACAAACATAGCTTTCCTGGTACCACATTGATTGTTATCCTCAAAACTGGCACTCAGGTAGTGTTTGCTCCATAATCATAAGTAGTTTTGTATAGCAGTATATTTTGTTTAAAACATGTTAAAGTGCAAAACATGTATAGTAAATAAACTGTTTGATGCACTTTGTTTCCTTTGAGTAAATGTGTGTTTCTTGTAGATTTTCATGCTGATTCCGAGCTTTTTACAATCGGGGAGTGAGCTGCAAACATTTTAACAACTAGTATGACTTTGAGGAGACCAAGATGTAATAAGCATTCAAAATATCAATTTTGCATTTTGTAGCTAAGAAAATGTTCTGCTTATTTCCAAAATGTATAATTTATGTACTTTTCATCTCATGAAAAGTAGAAATTTTAAGCTTAAAAATGTGAAAAACAAAGTAAGCATCCATTCAAAGAGCTGTTCAAACAGCGTTTTCTTCTGGTTTGGTACACTTTATTTAAATTTTGAAAGTATCTACATTGTTGAAATTTTGCAAGAACATAATATTTATGATTGTGCATCTAGTGAATGTAAACTCTTCTACTTAAATTGCTTGATTTTTTTAAAAAAAAACACATACAAGCTTATATATTATTAATTAAGGCTATTTTGACATATTTTTTTCACATATGTACTTTTCAGAAATACCAATCAATTTAAGTAGAAAAGCTTAAGTTGACTAAATGCATAATCATAAACTTTATACTTTTGCAAGCAGAAATTTATTAATCTAGATGCTATAGAATCTACATGTACTAATGCAGAAAAAACCACATTTTGAGATATTGTACTTTAAATGGCCCTTAGAGTGAATGTTTACATCTTTAAGCTTAAAATTTTCACTTTTCATGAGATAAAAGGTACAAAAATTATATATTTTTGTAATCAACAGAACTTATTTTTTGTGCTACTAAATGAAAATCAATTTTTTGAATGTTTATCAATTCTTGGTCCCTTTATTTGTTATTGTTATATACATTTGCAGTTCACATGTAATATGTAAACTAACTGGTGAACATTCACACATTTATTTTGCATTTACAAGTTTCTTTAACATTTTAGTATATGCTAAACATTTCAATTTTATATATTATTAAACAGTTTTTAAGAAGTATTTCTCGCAATGTAACAACCAATATTATGACTTTAAAAATTTTTACATTCTTTATGTATATCTCGGCTCTGATTCACCTTTAGATATAACTCTGCAGTAGCTGTTACATCATATTTTTACTGTGAGCAGTAGATGATATGATACCGAGAAGCAGATTAGTAATTTCAGGAGTCCTACCTAGTTTAGAACTCTTCCATGTATTATTTCATCTATTTTGTGACATCGTATAGGTCAAAAAGGTTTAGAAAACTTCATATTAAAACGGCATATAGCAATAATAAGCATGTTTGGAGGCAAAAATAGCTCTCTTCTTCAGGATAACAAGACAGTGTAACTAACACTTACCAACGCAAGAGCTTGTTCTGGTACCGTCCTGTAGAAAGGGGCTGTTCTTTTGCCTTTTTGACACCCTTATTACTGTGTTGTATGCTGTTTTATGTAAGCTTTCTAAACGTTTTGCCTTTTTGAGCAGCACTTGGGGTTATTAATTTTTTAAGGGGATAAATGTGATGTCTTATATAATCTGTCATTGGAATTTCATATAATATTTTTATTATTTATATATATATATACACACACACACACACAGTAAAACCTCTCGTTAAAGAACATCCACTGAACATATTATTTTGTCTGTAAATGAGATGTATGCAGAAGAAAGGGACCTTTTTAAAAAAAAAAAAAAAAAAAGAATACATTTTATTGAATTAAAACTATATTGAAAAAAGCATTACAACTCTTACAATGCATTCAATGTTTGTTTCTGGAGGTGAAAAATTCTTTAATAGTAGTCTGATGTCTAAACTTTGTAGTAACCATTTTGTTCTCAATATGAATTAAGCAGAGATATTAAATCTAGAGCTTTTTCATAATTGTACTCGAAAGAAAACTATCTGAGTTCATAAGGTAATTCATGCATTTCATTGAATATTGATCCAATTTGCACATCAGATATTTTTTTTTAACCTTTGGTTGTCTCAGTTGTAGGTTCATTTTTATCATTAATCTTTTTAATAAGCTTGATATGCCTGAAGTATAAAATTTAAGTGACCAAATTACTCCCTGGCTCAATGGCTGACATACCAATTTTGTATTAGGTGGTAAAAAAATGTTAATTTTGGTGGGAATTTTGAACTGTCCATAATCGAGGAGTTTCCATATTTGACGAGTGTCTTTGTGAGGTTTTACAATATATATATGTATATATTTATATATATTATTGGCTCTACAACCTGGTGTACGCTTTGGTCTTCTCAGTGATTTTATTTCATCTTAGTCTACTGTCTGTGATATCTTAATCTCCAATCCTTAGTTTCGCAAATGCCAAATATCCTTGTCTATATAGTATATTTATCTAAATTTTGGTTTTCCTCTAATCTAAACCTGACTCCAATTGACCTGATCAGAAATATTTTTAGTGCCCATTTCATTCTTTGTATTGTTATGTATTTACCAATATCTGGTTCTGTTTTTCCTGATTTATAATTCTGGGAAAAGGTAAAGATGTGAAATATGAAGTTGCCATCCAATTGAAATTTGGTAGATTACAAATCTGTAAAAGAAAAATACATGATAGTAATCTTCATTGACAAAAATAAAAATTGTCTCTAGCAGGCCTTTTGTTTGCCTGAGGCCTGAAACATGCTTTATTATCTTTATACGTTGATCTTAATTCTGATCCCATTACTCCAAACTTCTCCCAAATAAATTGATGATCGGCTCTTAGTTTTGATAATTTTATTAAACAAGAAAGATCAATCATGCATAAAGCATTGATTATGAAACACTTTCCAACTGCAATGCAATTTTATTTAAATATCTCTAAAATGTGATACATTCAGCGGTAATATTTTTAAAAATTATCACAATACTACATTAATTTATTATATTTGAAAACTTCAAACTTCATTGAAAAAATGAATTGTACTCAAATGACATCGTTGAAATATAAGTCGCCTGGTTTAAGCATCTCTAAAATGTGATACATTCAGCAGTAATATTTTTAAAATTATCACAATAATACAATAATTTATTACATTTGAAAACTTAAAACTTCATCGATAAAAATGAACTTTATTCAAATGACGTAATTGAAATATAAATCGTCTGGCTCTGTATGTAAAAGCTGTAAATATTTCATTCATTGCCATTCTACAATAATTTATGTTATTTAAAAAGTGAAATCCATTGAGGTAAACGTAATTTAACTCTATGCTTAAAACTTCATCGAAAAAGTCTGCTATAAAATCGACTGTTCTCTATGTAAAATCAATGAATGTTTCATTCATATCAGCTATATTTCAGACTCAAAGAGCTAAATAATTTTATGTTAAAGAAATTCAGCAATACTTATACAACTCATCCAACATCTTTACGTGTTTGCTTTCTCCATAAGTGAAAATTAAGCTTCATTGTAGAAATAATCAAAGTTTGATGATCATTTAAACTCAAATATATTGTAATTGCGTTGTTTCAGAATGTAGTTTCACAGAAATTAAGCAAAAATAAAGTGGATTTAGGATGCATACAACACTAAATATAAATTAAAAAGAACTTTAAAAATCATGATTTTGACACAAGTGAGATGCCATATTTAATTTTGAAGTGGGTCATGTGATCTCTTCATATAATATGTGTCTAATTATTATTTTAATTTTTATTTAAACACTACCGAATATATTTTGCTGAAATTTTTTTCATATTTTTTATGGGATAATTTAAATATTTCCTGAAACTTTCAAAGCAATTTGTGAATTTTAAATTTGCTTAAAAAATGTTTGAAAAATTAGGTCCCATAGGGTTCAATATATTTCATTTTTTCAACCCTGGTTCCGTCCAAAACTAATTGTGTGATATTATTCATTTATATTCCCATAGATCCCACAGACAATTTGAACAACATACTAAAATTTCATTTTAATAAAGTCATGTTCATTCTGGAATATTAATTTATTGTTGTAATTATTAGGAATTTTAGTCTGATCAATTGCATATGGAGTGTATAGTTTATTTTGTTCAGTACGCATTTTTAGATATTTAATTTGTATTGTATTTTATGTTAATAAGAAATTTTTTAATTTGGGATAGCATATAATTTTAAAATTGTTTCCAATAAACTGTATCCAAATATTGTAGATTTATTACCAAACATGCACCCAATCCTTATCTCATATTTAGCATCCCTGTTTAGAATTTTAGTAAAAATAGTATTCCTTGTCTTGAAAAAGTAGCCACATGAATACAAAAATTCTCCTTGCCTGTTTTGCTATGTGTTTTAGTGAATTTATTAGGCAGAAGAAGTACAGATGGTTTGTAGATAATTTTCTAAAAAAATAATAATAATATAGAAAAATGAAAATCATTTTAATTCATTTATTTAAATCATTTTGGATAATAATATTAATATAGAAAAATGAAAATCATTTGGATTCAGCATGGAAAGCTATAAAATCACACACTGCTTCAAAGGAAACGAAAATTTCTAATTCAATGAACAGTGATATTTTATTATTTTTTTTATTGTATTTAGAGCTCATTCATATTTGAAAATGTTTAATTTGTTTGGACAAATGAAATATTTCATTTAATTTATTTATTTGTTCTTTGTGGAGCCATAACCAATTACAATAAAAAAAATTAATTTTTTTCCATCAATTTTAAACTTTTATTGGTAGTTGATTGTGTTTTTAATGTTTCAGATAATGCATTTTCATAACTGTTAACTTTTATATTTTAAAGAAATCAACAGTTAAAATATATCTATGCAATTTTATAAATGTGCTGAAATTGTGTTTGAATCATCTTTAAGCGTAACTCTCTAGAATCATATGGATTGAAAAAACGCTTAATATAGAAGTCTAGTTGCTGCTTTCTTTTTTATTTGTTGATATATTTTTCTGTAACAAAGATTTTTTGAGTGTACTGCATTTTACATAACTTTTTTTTTTATGCAGTTTGTATTTTACATGTGCATGTTGACTTGAAATGTTAACATCTGCAGAGCAGCGTTAAAAATTTTAAATTAAATTGTAAGAAATCTAAATTTTAAAAATTCTTATATCATATGCCTTTTCTTGTACACCATAGATATAACCAATGTTTGGGGAAAGGGTTACAGTGTTAAATTTCATTTTCCAATTTTGATTCTATGGAGAGCTAATATAATAATTTATCTGCTGCAAATTAAGACCCCCCCCCCTCCCATGCTTTCAGTACTGCAGAAAATGTCTTTCCTTATATAGCCTCTAGCTTGGCTATTATTCAATAAAAATCAATTTATTTCATTTCCCAAAACTTTTCCTTTCCCTTCAAAACATAGTATCAGAGATCTTGTTCTTTTTTTTTCTTTTTAGAAATTACAAAATGCGTCGCATTTCTTCTGTTTTATTTTCTATATTATTTCAAACCCTGCCTTTTTTTTTTTTTTTTTCTTCACATTACTATTTCATTCAAATTTTGTACATGCTTTTCAATTGCCAATTTTGTCATCAGCAAAAAAATTAAACAGACTGGTCACCACGAGTGACAAAATTTATATGCTTTGGAATGGTAACATAATGGATTACGTTCCAACCCTACTGCAGGATTTAACTTCTGATCCCATTTCACTTTTCCCATAATCAGGTTATATAATTTGGAGTTTGAGTTCAAAAAGAACTCCTGAGGCCAGCCAGTTCAGTGAGATCAGTCTCTCTAATGTAGAGACTAACAAAGAAACTCCACTCAGCAGCCTGACAAATGTTGACATGGTCCACTGTACGTTCATGGGTGGGACCCACACACAGGTGGATCAGAGGGGAGGGTTTCCCATACCCCATTTCGTATCCGAAGTAATTGATAATATGTAAATTCCTTTAAAATAGGGCTATATTATAAAGAAAGAGGATCTCCACATGCTTACTAGAAACCCTTATGTGGAAACTAACATATCCCCCCCCCCCCCTCTCTCCTGACCTCACCTTTATGGTTCTTAAGGTATATTATTTATAGTCACAGATTTAAAAGCACTTTGAAACTAACCTTCAGTCTTTTGAATTTTGGATCCCCCATACTTGAAAAGTTTATAGTTTAGGTTATTTCAGTACTAAACAAATTGATGATAGTAATATATCGCTTATCATTAACAGATTTTATTTTGAGAGAAAATAGTAAAATAAATGGAGTTGCTATTGACTTGATCTAGCTGAAAAACAAGTAGTGGGTTATTTTAGTTAACAATAAAAATAATTGCCACATTTTATAAAAATCACTTAAATCTTTCAAAAAATATTATGCTTCCTAAAAGGAAAGTGACATTTTTATTATTTAAAGAGCGGCACTCGTAATTAAAATAATCTTGCCTAATTTCATTCCATTTTCTCAATTTGTTCTAGAAATATCACTTTCCATATGACAAAAATTTTCTATATCTCGAAAACGGCTCATGAAAATTGCTAAGAGATGGTATCCATTCACTTTTGATTATAAGTACTTAAAATGCATGCACTTATTTGATACATGTAAGCAAATATATTTATTTATTTTAATTTTCTATTTGATTTATATTGAGAACATGTAATGATGTAAGCTAGTATCAAATAAAGCTATTCACTTTAAAATAAAATATTAATTATAAAATAGCTTATTTCTTTCACATTGTTTTTACTTAAATTATTCAAAAATAGACATTACTCAATAAATTCGTATTTAGCAATACCTAAAGTGTGTAACTAAACTATATATATATATATATAAATGTGAGTATTGCATTTTGAACCCACATTTATTACTTTCCCGTAGCATAACTAAACATACTAAATTCAAAACTACATGGCTATATTTTTTAAATGGCTGCCTAGCATAGCCATTTTTTAAATTTTTTTCTCCCTGTATATTTAAACTTTTTGGGATACAACCACTGACCTCTACTCTAACTGAACTGTGCATTAGAGATATATGCACTTAGAAATTGAATGCCACAGATGTAGCCCTACTGATATATAATTTGAAGGGGAACTTCATCTGTGAGCTGTGTTATCTGGACCTTGGTAGAACAGTGAGAAAGCTAATAGTTAGGGCCACGTATGGTGGCTTTCAATTTCAGTGAAAAAATATGCTCAGTCCAGTTAGAATAAAGGTCAGATACAACTCAAAAACATTTTACCCCCTTCCCCCCCCCCCCCTCCTCCATAGACCAATCCCACAATTCAAATTTAAAGTACAAACTTAGTTCAATTTCCTGAGAAGTTATTGCATATATAAATTGCACTGCATAAAATAGGAGTAATAGTACTATTAGTGCTCAAAGTTTATCTTTATTTTATATTTCTCTCAAGACAATTATTTTCTTGGTGTTATTTTCAATTTTCAGTGAAGTCCAGAGAAAAAATTGTGGATCCTTGTTTATTTATTTTTTTTTTTCTTCTTAAGCTAAAATAATGCTTGAGCAAATTAAATTGTGATAATGAAATTTAAATTGTGTGTCGAATTTGATGTTTAGTACAAAGAATTTGGTAGTCAATATTATTATTTTATTTTGTATGTGATATGTTAAAAGTAAGTATCAATTATCCAAATAAATTACTAATATATTGTTTTCTTATCATTACATAAAAAAGCATGTTTACAGCATTTATTCCCTTTGTATTTCTTCAATTATGTGATTAATATCTGGTAATTAGAAGATATGTGTAATTATTTCTGCTGAATTTTTTATTCTTCAATTTTTGCAACTTTTATTTATTTCTATTGAAAATCATTCCTTTATAAAATTTTAAGCTTTTGCAACATAAAGAGTTGCACTAAATTGAAATGTTTCTAGTTTATAGATAATTTAATCAATATTGAATGATTATCAGCATAATTGTTGCATGATGGATATTTTAATAGCATTAGCAGATTTCAAAAACTATTTTCCTTCTTGATATCACAAAAATGTTGCCAGAAATAGTCTTAATTTTATACTTCGCTATTGCCTGATATTCTGTTGCACTCAATAAAATCAAACTAAAGAGAAGCTAAAAGTTATTGCCTATTTAACCATATATAAAAATAATTCATTTTATTTAACGAGATTGTATTAAAAATGGATGTTCAAATAAATATATATTTAAATTAAAAATTATTCATTATTTATGTATTAATGGCTGTTATTCAGTGTTGTTTATTTGTTGCCAAGAGATAAATATTTTTACAACTGGTTAAATATAATGGCGATAATTTGTACAATATAGTTGGACATTCCATATTAAATAAAAGTCAAATAATTTGCAATGCTTGAATTAAGATGTTTTAAGAATTTTTTATGGGCGAGGAGATATAGTTTTTTGAGAGCTATTTTAATAAAGCATAGCATTAAAACAGCATTCAGTTAATTAGCTCCAAATATGACTAGTCGTGACCTGAAACCAGTTAAACATCATTACATTTGCTAATGTTATGTAAACAAACCTAGACTATGTTCTACCAACAGTTTTAAAAATAAATATTTTTTTTTATGTTTTTGGAAACCTATCCCTATTTTCTATACAAATATTAGTTTCAATTTACACAACACTTTGCAGAATCAATGTATTTTGTAAATCGGAGGTTATGTGTATATTGAAAAGATTGATTTTTCTTTCATTTGAAAATAAAGCTGTGGAGTTGGTAAAAATATATCGACTTCTAAGTAAAACTATTTAAAAGTAATTTTATTTTGGAATATTTCATGTTAAATATAGCTTATAGGCAATAAATTTAAAAATGTCAAATGTTTACCATATACATAACTATTAATATGAAAAATTAAAAATTAATTGCTATTTGTCGGTATCGAAATCAGATATTAAATGACGAATTGGAGTCAAAGGTTTAAGGTATCGACTCCACAGCCCTGGTTGGTGATGTACAAGACAATTCATAGTTCATTTTGGTGAGTCAATAACATTTAACTTTTCAGATTTTAGATAATTGATGCTACAAAGTTATCATACAGGCACAGCCTTCTATATAAACTACATTTATTATTATTTACTTTGTTTTTACCATTGCTCTCTTCCCTAAAAAAATTAGGTATGTGTGGGTGTTAGTATTCTTTCAGAATTCATATTAAACTGTAGGTTACAGCTAATTTTGTCCTTGTGCACATAAATAAACTATACTAAAAAAACACAAATCCTTTGCAAGATTCCTTATGAGATAGAAAAATGTAAAGCCTTTAAAACTGTTCACATTTTACTATCTTAAACAGCATGGAGTAGTAATAATTAGAAGTAATGTTGTTACCATTAGCAATTATTTTGAAGAACAAACATGTAATCATAACATTTTAACAAAAAGTAACTGTGGTGTAAAAATGTCTATTTTATAATAGTTACTCAATTTAGGGTTTTTTCCTTTTGGGATAATAACATTTTTCCGATTTACATATCTTCCAAGTTAAAAATCAATACATACTTAGGGTATCTACTTCCAACTCTATACTCTAAAAGACACGAATTACTCTTTCTTTTAGTAATGAGCTGATACTAAACACCTGTAGCAGAAGCACTATTACTTTCCTTATATACAATAATGTATAAGGAAAGTATTGTGACGGGGTCGAAAATTCGAATTCGAGTTTTCGACGGGAGAGCATGTTTCAAGCATCCCTGATCATGAATCGAACATTTTTGAGATGATGTGTGTGTGTGTGTCAGTGAGTCTGTGGAGACGATAACTGACGAATGAATGGACCAATTGGAATGAAATTTGGTACAAAAATCGCAATCCGTGAATACTGGAAGCCTATTGTTTTTATACGCAATTGAATGTTCACAACCCCCCTAAATTTTCGAGTAAAATTTTGAAAAAATCATCATTAAAAAATCAAAACCTTTAAAAAGTTACTCAAATAGACATTTCTTATGTAATTTTTCATTAGAAAACGATTGACACAAATTTTAGAATGCTAGCATGAACCGTTCTCGAGATATTGCACATTTTTCAAAAAAAATATCAAAAAATCACGTAAAATAGAGAAAAAAAATTACCTTATTGAGAAACATCTTCACTTTTCATATGTAATATCATGCAATAAATTTGGTGATATCATTCTCGTGGATCTAACTCATTCCACTCATGAAAAAAGATACTTTGAATAATACTTTTGTAATTGAACGCCAACAGTCATTTTTTCTGTTGTAAGAATAACTTATTTCTCCATCCATAATGCTTGGCGAAATTTTGGTGAAGAATTTGGTGGAATGTCGCCAACTTGGCAACTTGTTTAAATGTTGCTAAATTAACGATAAACTCGCCAAATGGATAAAAATAAGGCTAAATCAATGAAAATGACGACTAATTGTCGAAAATTCAATGTCTTGGAAAGAATATATCTACTATAAGCATAACCTATTGTTTTTACTGTTAAAGTAGTAAATTCATTGCATTATGTAAGGAAAGTCATGTGTTGCACACATCAAATTTTTTAATAAAGTGAATGATTGTTTTGCAGTCATTCACAAAGCTAAACTTGGAGCATGCTTCGTCCTTACTATGAAGATCAGGGGGCAGTATTAGAAAAATTAGTTGCTATCTCTTCAGATTTAAAGGATGAAATATGTAAACATAACCAAATTTTAACTTCATAAGCACAAATTGGGCAACAAATAAACAGTAAGGCATCGAAAGGCTTGATAGGAATTAGTTGTATTTAGCGAAATTTACTTTTTATTAGTCATTGCTATCTATATTATTACAATAGTAAAACTTTAAAATGTTACATGGGTACTTGAATAAGAAAACTTAATTTTTATTGAAATATATAAGTTGTGTAGAATTTATAAATTGTCCATTAATTACTGTCATACTACTAACAGTGTTCCTTCATTTAAACTTCCCACAATGGCTAATCGTTTGGTTATTAAAAAGCTCCTCACAGAAGTCGACATGTTTGGTTGCTGTTAGTTTCTTCAGTTTCTGTTAATTTTAGCATTGCTGTTATGTTGTCATAGATTTTAACATGTATTTTGCATTTTCAGTTTACAAGAATTTATTTAGAACCATTTATTATATTTAAAAACTTTTTTTCTTTTACCAGGCAGTCTATTTTACCATGGCTGAACCATGGTACATATTTATGTAGTGGAGTTGGGCCCCAAATTTGAGTTTCATTGATTATTTAAAGCAGAACTTATTTTTTATTGCTAATGCTAAATAGGACATCTGTGTTTTGCATTGGAAAATACTCTTAATGCTTCCTTAATGTAAAATATAAAAACTAATATGTTAATTTTGTATATTTTAATATACAAAACTCCAAATGTAACTCGTGATAAATTTTTTCAATATTTTAAATAAATAACTTTACACTCAGAGGGCTGATCCTGTATGTTAACATTGAATTATAAAGCTTACAATTTTATATTCTGGGTGTTTTATTGTGCAATATTTTCTATGTATGCATTTTGATGAATGTTGTGGACTACATAAGTTTTATTTTCAATATTTGATTTTTAATTCACCAAAATATTTTTCCATACTGATTTACTGCTGGTTATAAATCATTTCATTTGTTATCTCATTGCTATTCATTTTCAACATTTGTAATAACTCGGGTCAAATACACTATTAGTTCAGTTTGCCTGTATTAATGCCTTCCAGATGTGTCAATGATGATATTGCACTGTATGTTTTCCAGCTATCTTTTAGTTTTTGTTGTTAAAATATAAGGCTATGTATAAATTAAATTCTCTGATTAAAAGATATATTTTGCATTAGAATTTTTATATTAACAAGGTTAGAGTGAGTTATCAAATTTTGTATTTTTAGTTTATATTCTCTTTCTTTTACTTTTAGTTCAACCTTTTTAAGCATTTTATATTATTATTTATATATTTATTTCACTTTACCATCTTAAATAACTTTAAATTTTATATAATAATTTAAAAAAATACTGGAATTTTTGCAAAATGCATAAAATTAAAATTGAACTTTAGGTTAAGTAACTTACAAGAACAAAATCGGTTCTGAAAAGTTGTAATAAAGATTTTTTATATAATGTTTAAATTGACTTTTAATAATATAATATAATAGCTTAAAAGTAATTGAATATATATATTTTTTAATTATTTCTGTATATGTGTAAAAAGTTGGTAATATTTTAGCCAGTTAAAAAAAAATGTGAATTGACAAGTTGGGTAAAATTGTATGCTGCTGTTTAGCCTCTTTATTTTAAATGGTTTATAAAAAGGCCATCCTTTTGTTATAATGATAAAAATGCCATATTAAAACATCAACATCTGCCTCCCAGAACAATGGTAGTCTAGATTAATAAATTAAAGGATATTTGTGGCCAAAATTAAAAATATTTGTTAATCCCTTCAATGAAATATTACATGTAATTAATGGAATAAACAAAATTTGCCACATTTTTCTGTTTTAAAAAATTGCATATTTTATTTTTAGTCAAACATTTCCCAAACTGTATTCCACAAGATTTAGATAGGTGTTTCTTTATAAAATCAATGGCTAAAAATGTAATTTATCATACATGCTGTATAGTTCAAGAATGTTCATGCCATTAAATTTTAAATTACTTCAACTGGTATTTGTTATGGATTTCTTATATTACATTGAATATGTGACATATTAAATCTCAAACGTAATTTTGCATCACATTTTAAAAATCTTCCATTGATTTTTTTTCTCTCTCTGTGTATGCAGTCTAATAAAAAGAAATGGCTTAGTGCTTGTTTCAAGTTTTTCTTCTTTATACTGTTTCTTAATAAATTATTTGAGACTGGAGTTTTAAATTATGATGTTATGAAGAATCATAATATTAGACATACCTAACATGGCAGAATAAATTTTCCAGAACTATTCTTAATAATATGTAAAAGTTTTATTTGAATAACAAATGTAAATTCTATTTACTTCTATTTTTGTTTTAAAAATGGATTTTCGTGCTGAAAGTCTCATTTTTGTGAGATATCTAATGTTTGTTAAGTAGATTTTTATCATGTTTACATTTTCATTTCATTTTTATATTTTTCTTTTATTAAATATCCATTTATTGTAAGTATTTATCGGGGGGGGGGGGGGGGGGGAGTTAGCATTGAATTGAATAAAAGTAGGATCTAATTTAAAAAGTGTTTCTTAGCAAAAGTGTTTGGGAACTGCTGTCCAGGTTATAATTTTCATATTATAGAAAATTATAGTTCCTGATTTTCATTAATAGACTAAAAACAAAATTTCTCTTTTCGATGTCAAGGTTTAAAATATTTAACTCAATAGTACAAGTCTCATTTGAAAATTGAAAACAAAATTTCATTGCATTTTCAATAAACGTTTAATGATAAAGTATCAATTTTTGTATGTGCATATATATACATACATATATATACCTGCAATTGTATTTTAATTAATTTTGATTACATAAAATTGTATATTTGTAATCAATTCAGTATGATTGCTTAAAAGAGTGCGGATATTTTGACTTGAGTTCTTTCATTTTTCAAGAATGGCACACATGTAAGCTACTGTTAGTGTTTTTGTTTATTGTCTTATTATTTTGTGACTGTATGTCAAAACTTGAATTCCCAGGTTCCTACTGCTGTTGAAAACTTTTGATTTTCATTATTCTCTTACCTCTAAATTCTATATTAATGGTGTGGTAATATATATATATATACTGACCCTAAAAAGTTCAATGATATTGTCTTATATGCAGCTTAAAATTCTTACTAACTGGCCTCACAGTAAAGAAGTTGTATATTCATGGTAAGAAGTTTAACATGTCTCTCAGGAAATTTCTTAATTACCTGGCAGCAAAGTCTGCAACTGTTAGTGATGATCAAGAGCCATTTTTATTTAGATAATATATGATTTCAAACAAAACAAGGTAAAATTCTAACCTATATTCATAGACATGAATACTTTTGAATTAATTTACCTAAAATTGCAGTTTCCATCTCATTTTTATTTCATTGATCCATATGCAATTTCTACATTGTATTTATATATGTAATTTTATTAAAACTAATATACATAGGAAATGACCAAAAGAAATTCTTGCAATTATTTTGTTCTGTAGCTAATATTATTTATTTGGTAAATTCTCTACAGTGTAGTTGCCTTATAACATTTTGTGCAATGTGTATCACACAAAATGTTATAATGCGATCATAAATGGTCTATCACCCAGAGTTTTCTCCAACTCTGATTTAATGGATGTACATGGTATTCTGTAGCCTTTTTTTTTCTTTGGCACTTCCTTTATAACTATTCATGGCAGGCAGACTTGCTTCATTTATATGGGAGTAGTGTATAAATTGAGAGCATTAGAAGTATAATTTCTACATTTTAAATGTTGACACTCAGTTGAAAATTTCCCTCTTTTTTATAATTGTTATACTGATTATCTTTATTAAAAAATTATAAATTATATTGCTACTGTGATCATTCGAGAAACCATAATTAGTGATTGATCCCATACTGCATCATTGTCACAATGATTTGATAGATGGATTTTGTATGGGTTACAATCAAGGCTGCAGAGTCAGAGTTGATAGCAATTTTGGTGAAGTTAAGATTTGGGAAATATATATATACTATATATATGCATCAATTCTAAGTGAAAAATAATATATATATAGAGAAAGAGAGAGAGAAATAATTTTATTTTGGAATATTTAATTTTTTTATTTTATTTCAATAGTTTTTAGGCAATAAATTAAAAACATCAAATAATTACCAATTAAAAACTATTGATATGAAAAATGCATTTTTCAATAAAATATGGATAGGAATTTGTGCTTCTGAATTCATAATACTCTACAGTACAGAACTTCAATCATGCAATCACTCTAACACACAACACTGCTTGCCATAATTGCACAAAATTTACTGATTTCAACACATTTTACATTGCCAATGTAGATAATTTCATGAGAATTTTAATATTTTATGGCAGTGATCATGATAGCCACAACCTTTTCCACATATGCAAAGACTTTTTGGCCACTGAATTGAAAAAATCAAAGATCCCACAAAAACTATTAATTCATTGATTTTCTATTTATGAAGGAGTTAGAGTCAAACTGTAAAAAGGAAAATGAGAGACAGACAGAGAAAAAAGAATCAAACATTAGAAAAGAGGAGTCAGATATTTCATATGCTGACTCCACAGCATGGTTATAATTTGAACTAACTGTGGTTTTTGAAAGAAAAGAAGGCAACCAAGCATTATTCATTATTAAAATCAAAGAGATATCAAGAGTGCATTCATTATTTAATTTACACTTTTTGTGGTATTCTGAGCATACAGCATACTAGTTGGTGCATTTCAGACTACAAAAACATCTCTTCATATAGATTCAATTCAACGTTGATTAGTGAAAAAGAACAAATATTTTGCAAATCTATTTAAAATAAATTTTGACATGTACACATTAAAAACAGGTTAGCAAGTGTAGCGAAAAGAGAGCAAATTCCTCTAACAAAATCTTGCTACTGAAAAGAGACTAATAAGCCATTTAAAGGCTTCTACATAGTGTTATTTTATTTATTTGCATGTATGTTTGAAAAAATATAAAGTTTTGGGTTAAAATATTGGAGTTGGTTCCTTAACAGTGTATTAAAAATTACATATATCACTGTGATATTTTTATGTATACCCCACCTAAAATTTCTTCAGCTACTGTTTCATATACAAGTTTGTTTTGTTTGTTTGTTTTTATTTGTATATAATTTAGATCACAAGTGTTACTCTATTCATTATATATTTTGCAAATTTGGCTAGAACATCAGCCTTTTCGTGATTTTTTTTCATCATTAAGTCTAGCATTTATAAATTCTTTGAAAGTGTCGAAACTGAATAAGTATCAATCAGTTTCAGAGTCAGAGCAAAACTTTCATCTTGACTTTTGGGGATAAAACATTAATACTGTACTGTGAGAGCCTCACAAAAATGCCAATGTTTTTTAAATGCAGTTTTTGCAAATATATTAACAAATCAAAAAAGTCAAAAAAAATTTTAAATACTATGTCTTTATCAGAAAGTTTGCAACCTTACAATCTAAATAACCCACATTTTGCTAATGTAGTTACAAATCTCAATTTCAAATAATCATGAAAAGGAATGTTCTTTCTAAATAAAAATATAAGATTGCTATTAATTCAAACTATTGAATATAATGTCAGAAGAATAGTTTATTGTGTTTATTAATTTCATAGTTTTCCTATGCTAATTGAAGGCTTTTGCAATGGTTACTGGTGAATGCTGTGGAATATTGTCTTCATAAATTGGTGATTTTTAAACTTTTTTTATTATTATTGCTTCCCAAAGATTTCTTGTACTGTACATTCATAATAATATTCTGAATGAAAATAGGGTTGTTATTGTACATAAAAACAAAGATACTTTATTACAAAATAAGATTTTTTTTTTTAATAACAATTGTTTCTTCAGAGTATGCAATAAAGATCATTCTCATTCATTGGTTTCAGAAGTGATTGTCTTATTTCCCTCCACAAATGCTTTAGAATTTAGATTAATACAATAAAAACTTCATATGGAAATAAAATTGGAAATTATGAAGCTTGCTTTTGCTATTTCTATTGCTGTTTGATTTGTTGTGCATTAGATTCCACATTGGGAGGAACTGGCAATTCTATGATGAGAATGAAACTCTGGTAATGGTGTGTGGTACCTTAAATGAGGTTGACTTACAAAGGTAATTACTAACACATGTAATCAGTTTTATATGTATAAAAATTCCAGTATTGTTTAATGTACTATACAAATGTCCTTATAAGAATATTTAATATTAGTAATTATCTCCATTAATCAACTTTGTTTGAGATATTACATAATTGCTAGAGTTATGGTTAGTGAATTATGGAGTACAGTGTTTAGTTCACTAACCACTGACTAAAATTATTATTTTTTTTTTTAATCAAGCATTTTTACATTCTTAAAATCATAGATATCTTAATATGTATTGTGCACTCTAGCACAATACATGATATGTCGAAGACACATTAAAATATATTTGTATAAGCATGAAAGAGGGCACAAAGTTGTAATAGGGGAAGGTAATTATTGCTTAAATGACAGTTATATAGATTATCTTGAACAAATCTAATCTAAATAGAATATATTTATTTATTTATTATACATCAAAAATGGGAGTTTGTGGCATAGTGAACAAGAGGGGTGGAGTCCTACTTGAAAAATTTGCATAAATAACTTTAAAACATTGAGATCTTGAACTGAATAATGGTGCTTGATAGCACCTGGAGGTAATTTGATACAGTGATATGATTTAAAAGAATTGTGTTGCTGGATGGCAAATTATAGAAAATTCAAGCAGGCAGTTAAAAGTAGTGAATTATATATATATTTATTTATTATTAAATATATTTTTTGTATATCAATAGCTGATGTGTTCATAAGATATGCACACTCATATCTGAAATATTTTTCAAAAATTTTATTAATCAGTTACAAAATGTTCCCCAAAAATGGGACCATCAATACATGCCACTCAAAAAGTAAAAAAAAAAATCTATTATACAAAGTTATTCTATTTAAAGTCACTTGGTATTAAAAGTGGAAAAAAATATTTAAATGTCTGTTTGCAGTTCAATTTCAGAGTTTAAAATATTACCTGAATACAGGTATGCACATGAGGTTACATAAGATTTTGTTCTGAATATAAAGTTTTTCTTTTCAGTTAATGGGTGTCTTAATAGTAATTGTAAGATTCATCAATTCCTTTCTTCTGTAACTCACTAATTAAAATTCGATTTGCCTGTTGTGTGATTTTTTGTTTTCTGATGAATCTCCAGACCTCTGCTTGCAATAATGCTGTACAGCTCTAAATTAACTTACACTAGTACTAAATTCAAGACCTCTATCCAAGATAGTGCTCACTGCATGGAAACTTCCTAATTACAACTTTTATAAAACCTTCAAAGTTCTTTTCTTTTTTCATACTTTGTAAAATTATATACTGTTAATAAGCAGGATACTGTTAAATGTAATCCATACATAACAGAATGCTGTTAAATATAATACACTGATTGAAACAACAATTTGGAATCTCTTAAGTCAAAAGGATCCAATTTTTAAAAATGCCTCAGTGAAGAAACTTTAAAATGACTTCAGTGCTTGTCCAAATAAATATAAAATTTTCAAGCTTTCATTTTATATACTTTGGATTAATTTTAAATATGCATTTATTTTCATTAAGCTATCAAACAGTTCTGATATTTAAAAAATGTAGATAAAATAAATGTACAAGTTTGTTTTTATTCATGCAAGTTGCTAGCACATACAGTAATTAATAAATTAATGTAACAAAGCATCGATCGATCAGGAGATGAAGCCTGCTTCCTAATTTTTAAATATAGCGTGGCTTACTTGTAAAACATTTTCCAAACTTATTGATTTACGTGTTGATTTATGTGTTGAGCATGTCAATTCTATTTAACTTTTTTGATTAACCTTTCCTATATAATCAAATGCATGATGTATTCCAGCATAATTTGCCACTATGCACTGCTACCCAAATATTTGTGACCAACTTTAAAAAATATACAAGAAGACTTCGACCATTTATTCAATAAATGTTTCTTTCAATGCTCTCAATTTGACATTGGTCTATACATTCAGTCAACTTCAGCAGTAAATCTACTCCTATGCATACAGTGATCATTGAACAACTATTGTATCTCATGTTTTCGATATATCCTACTGGCATTGTATATAAAAACTTGAATGAATAAATGTCAATGAAACGTTTTTCTTTAAAATAATAAACAATATATTTCATATTATACTATGTTTTATTAGAAATATTTATTAGAATATTATAATAAAATTAACTGGAATGTGGCTCAACTCGACTTTCTCATACTAAAATCTAAATTTAAGTAGCATTATCGATTTTTTTTTATCAAATAATCACAATTATAGCATATTAACCATCATTTTAAAGGACTTGAAGAAATCTTTCGATTGATACAAAGTTTGACAATGTACCCCCTTGGGGAAATACTACCCCCGTCCCCCCCCATATCAACTACTAGGTTGCAGTCATGCTTGGAACAAAGTCTTTTAGTTACCATTAAGTAGCAATTAGTAATGGGTTTGGTACATATAATGATTAAGTTATACAGGAGTGCTCTCTGCTGTTTCTTATACCAGATCCTATAAGCTCCTTGCAGTACTACCATTAACATATTGTACTCTGGTTAAAGCAGGATGTGTTAGCAGATTTCAACAAATGAATTTCAGAGTATATTTGTAAGCAGCTCTTATATAAAGAAAACTCGACACTTTGCTGTTTTAAGTGCAATATTCTATTTGCATATTGACTGCGCCTCGTGATCTTTGTTAAAACCATTAGCAAAACTAGTACTGATAGTCATTTTATGTAGAAGTCCATCATCTTGACTACATCTTCACAACTGGAAATTGTGAACGGAGGATGTGTAGTGGCTGGCTTTCGATCGACCAGTCCTTTGGGAAAATTCTGAAATTCGTTCAGGATCTCTAGGTTGAGGCATTAGCATCACTGGCTGGAGTGCAAGAGATTTACGAGATGCTAGTGATTGGGTGTCGGCGAGAAATGCACTGTTTACTTCACCTGAAGGATGAAAAGATAGTTATAAATTAGACTTGAAAAAGTAATGTTCTGTAAACTACCATTATAATTGTTATTTTATTACTTCAAATATATACAGAGCCAAATTGTCCTGAAAGAATTTTCAATTACTGTTTTTATGTTATTAAAATTTAAAAAACAAATTTATTTATATAAATCAACAACTTATCACACTAAATTAAAATCAGAATACAGCAAACACTAATTTCAACCTCAATTGTCCGAAGAAATTTAAAAGTACAACTATCTTCATAGGGGAGAAATGGAGGTGTACCATTTAATATCTCCTGCTTTTCTAGATTCCAAGTTTGTATTTTATAAAAGAAAAGTAACAAAACGAAAAGTTATTGTAAAACACAGCAAGATCATTTATCAAGTAAAAGTGATTTCCCTTGGTCATCATTTTGCAACAATCAGATTGTACTCTTATATAATTAATTAGTCATCAACAATAGGCAGATAACATCATTGCTAAGTAGTAAAAAAAGCAAGAAGTTTTAAAAATATGTCCTGCAAAACAACTAAATAACCTCTAATAAATATTACAAGATCATGATCCTTAGGAATGTCAATTTGAACCATGGTACCAAAGCTGGGCATCCAATGGGTCTGCAGAGGAGAATATGACTACATTGACTCTGGATAGAAGATCTTATCTCAAATAGTCTTAGATGTGCTCCAGAGAAAGCAAAAATAATGCTGAAGTCTGAGGACAAAACTTGTGGTTTCTTTGATATCGTACCAATTTAATAGATGAAAAACTAATATCCCACCTGCTATCTGATTAGTAATATTTCCAACGCTTTTTTATTTCTTTCCACAATTTATAATCTCAGTTTTGTAAGTAGGCAAGAGAGCAAGCACATAAGGTGTTGAGATACTTATCAATAAATTTGATACTCTTTAACTCTCATTGTTATTCATAAGAATAAGTGCCTCTTTTGAAACAGATATGATTTATATCAAGCTATAAAAGACAAAGTGAAACGTCTGTAGCAGATAAAGTTTATACTTCTGATATGGTATGTTATTAAAAGGCTTCAGTGAAATTTCATTTTCTGAATAATGGACAAAATTCTTGATCCAGCAGATGTTTGTCATTGAGAGATTTCATTAGTTTGATATTGCAATAAAAATGAGTAAAATTGGATCTGATAATTTTCAACTCACCTTTGTATATTGATCCATTGGGTACTAGAGGCTCGGCTGGTGTTATTTTAACATATCGAGTGGCCAGGAGAAAGGCTAAGGCAGATAGAATGACAGCATCAAAAATCCCTATTGTGGCCAATATATATGCCCAACGAACTCCACACTGTCCAATGTCGTAGTCATCAGCTTCAGGACCACACACCTCCCGAACAGAATCCGAATCCCAGCCTGCAGGGAAGGAAACCACTCCAACTATCATGCATGCACCTGCCGAAAACAGATTCATGTTATTGAGTTTAGACTCATTGTCACAGATAGAAACAAGAAAGATCAATCATGCATAAGCACTAATTATGGAACGCTTTCCAACTGAAATGCAATTTTATTTAAAAATCGCTAAAATGTGATACATTCAGTGGTGATATATTTTACATTATCACAGTACTATACAGTAATTTATTACACTTAAATATTTAAAACTTCATCAAAATATAAATCGTCTGATTCTCTATATGCAAAATCAATGAATATTTCATTCATATAACTTGTATTCCAGACTCCAGAGCTAAATAATTTTGCGTGAAAAAAATTCAGCAATTCTTATATAACTCGCCTTACAATCGCTTGAGATATTTGCATTCTGTATAAGTTAAAATTGGGCTTCGTTGTAGAAATAATAAAAGTTTAGGGATCATTTAAAATCATAACTATTGTAATTGCGTGGGCACGGAATTTAGATACACAGATAATATATATGTGTGCATGTATTCAAAGTATTGGAATCGTGCCGAAGATCGGAACTCGAATTTTCGAAGTATCTAAATGTTTTGGGACTTCTAGAACACGAAAAAACTATTTTTAGGGAGACATCTGTGTGTGTAAGGATGTATATGTGTGTGTTTCTGTGTGTCTGTGAGGATATTGTATCCACTCTAACTGAAAAACTAATGGACCGAATTTCATAAAATTTGGTAGGTAAGTTTTTTGTGGGGAGCCCTTATGTTCATTAGATTTTAGTACGATTCGTAATAAAAGAATCTGCCTTCTTTGTGAAATGGCCAGCAAAAATTGCCTTTATCCACTCTAGCTAAAAACTAATGGACCAAATTTAACAAAATTTGGTATATAAATCACTTGTAGGTTATTCTGGTAAGATTCGGGAAAAAGAAACGGGCTGGTTTTGCTAAATGGCCAGCAAAAATCGTTAAATCTAAAAATAAAAGACTACGTGTGCTCAATTATATCAATTAAATGCTTATTTTATACGTGATTTTTGACAACAAAAAGAATAAAACTAACCCCGTTACTCTATGACTAGCCGTTCTTGAGATATTTTAGTTTTTTCGCGTTTTCGCTATGCCACCTTTGACAATAAGTTCAGCTATCAAATGAGAACCAAATTTAAGTTTTACATACAAATTTACTGTCATTTAAAATACTTATGGGTGTTATTTTGTGCAGATAAACTCAAATTATTATTGAAGAAATAAAGAGAACGTGAATATGAGTCTGCAGGGAAAGTCATGTGTTGCCTACATCAGAATTTTTAACACTCTTAACCAATGATTCATAGAAGTGAACGGGGATTATTTGCAAGCCATTTCGAAAAAATGTAGGATCTATATTTGAGGATCCACCAAATTTTTGTAGAATAAAATGTTCTATAAATTTAAGCTGTGTACCAAATTTCAACTCTCAAGGACGTAGGAAAGTGCATTAAAAATGCCATCGAATAAGTATAAAATGATAGACAGACAGACGACCATCAATCATGAAGAGTTATATAAAATTGAAAAATTGTTATCTACCATATTTATTTTAAAATGTAAAACCTCTCATATATAAAATAATTAAACTCTGGGAAAGATATTTATTATAAAATATATCTTTCTTTCTGGAGGATATAGCAAGAGTCAGAATTTAATTGCATTTGTTTTCTCCCTATATTAAATAATTTTTATTTAAAAAACTACCTAACATATTTAATTGAAATTTTTTTTATATATTTTATGGGATAATTTGAATATTTCCTAAAACTTTCGAAGCAATTTGTGAATTTTAAATTCGTTTAAATAATGTTTGAAAAAGTAGGTCCAATATAGGCTTCAATGTATTTCATTTTTTCAACACGGATTCAATCCAAAACTAATTGGGTGATATTATTCATTTATATTCCCATAGGCCCCATAGACCGTCTGATAAACATACTAAAATTTCATTTTGATAAAGTCATTTTTACGGCAGTTATCGTGCTAACGGACAGACAGACAGAATGAACAAAGCCATAAACACTTTTCAACTATGTTGTAAAGTGTTAAAAACTAATAAATATTCAGATTTGATCTTTTTTTCAATTCAAAACATTGGAAGAAGAACTGTATTGTAACGAAATCTTGCACTATTTACATCCGTGCCCATGCAGATGGTCTGGAATTAAAATTTATTCCCAGAGATCACTGCTTTTAGACGATACGCTAGGATTGTATCTCAATACGAACTGTAAATAATATTAGAACAAGAAAGATCAATCATGCATAAAGCATTGATTATGAAACACTTTCCAACTTCAATGCAATTTTATACAAACATATCTCAAATGTGATACATTCCTCGGTAATATTTTTAAAATTATCACAATTCTACATTAATTTATTATATTTGAAAACTTCATCAAAGAAAATGAACTTCATTCAAATAACGGCATTGAAATAATATTCAAATTATCCCATAAAATATATAGAAAAAATTTCAGTAAAATATGTTAGGTAGTTTTTTAAATAAAAACTATTTAATATAAGGAGAAAAACAAATTCAATTAAATTCTGACTCTCATTATATCCTCCAAAAAGAAGAAAGAGATATATTATATAATAAATATCTTTCCAAGAGTTGAATTATTTTATATATGAGAAAGGTTTCACATTTTAAAATAATTATGGTAGATAACAATTTTTCAAATTTTTAAATAAAATAAATTAATTATAGTATTGTGATGAATGAAATGCTGCTTTTATATAGAGGCGATTTATATTTCGATGACGTCATTTGAATGAAGTTCATTTGTTTTCGATGAAGTTTTCAAATATAATAAATTATTGTAGTGTTATGATAATTTAAAAAATATTACAGAGGAATGTATCGCATTTTAGAGATGTTTAAACCAGGCACTTTACAACATAGTTGAAAAGTGTTTATGACTTTGTTCATTCTGTTTGTCCGTTAGCACGATAACTGCCGTAAAAATGACTATCCAAATGAAATTTTAGTATGTTGTTCAAACGGTCTGTGGGACCTATGGGAATATAAATGAATAATATCACCCAATTAGTTTTGGATTGAACCCGGATTGGAAAAATGAAATACATTGAACCCTATGGGACCTAACTTTTCAAACATTTTTTAAGCGAATTTCAGCAAAATATATTCGGTAGTTTTTAAATAAAAATAATAATTACACCCATATTATATGAAGAGATCACGTGTCCCACTTCAAAATATAATATGGCATCCATCTTGTGTCAAAATCGTGATTTTAAAAGTTCTTTTTGATTTATATTTAGTGTTGCATCCGTCCTAAAACCGTTTTATTTTTGCTTAATTTCTGTGCATCTTTATTCTGAAACAACGCAATTACAATATATTTGAATTTAAATGATCAATGCCATCCGTCTTGTGTCAAAATCGTAATTCTTAAAGTTCTTTTTAATTTATATTTAGTGTTGTATCCGTCTTAAAACCGCTTTATTTTTGCTTAATTTCTGTGCATCTACATTCTGAAACAACGCAATTACAATATATGTGAGTTTAAATGATCATCCAACTTTGATTATTTCTACAACAAAGCCAATTTTCACTTATGGAGAATGTAAACACATAAAGATGTAGGATGAGTTGTATACGAATTGCTGAATTTCTTTAACACAAAATTATTTAGCTCTTTGAGTCTGAAATATAGCTGATATAAATGAAACATTCATTGATTTTACATAGACAAGCAGACGATTTTATAGCAGACTTTTTCAATGAAGTTTTAAGCATATAGAGTTAAATTACTTTTACCTCCATGGTATTAAGTTTTTAAATAAAATAAATTATTGTAGTATTGTGATGAACATGAATGGAATAAAAGTGTAGGAATGAAATATTTACAGCTTTTACATAGAGAGCCAGGCGATTTATATTTCAATGACGTCATTTGAATAAAGTTAATTTTTTTCGATGAAGTTTTAAGTTTTCAAATGTAATAAATTATTATATTATTGTGATAATTTTTTAAATATTACCGGTGAATGTATCGCATTTTAGAGATGTTTAAACCAGGCGACTTATATTTCAATAACGTCATTTGAATAAAGTTCATTTTCAAATATAATAAATTAATGTAGTATTGTGATAATTTTAAAAATATTACCGCTGAATGTATCGCATTTTAGAGATGTTTAAATAAAATTGCATTGCAGTTGGAGAGTGTTTCATAATCAGTGCTTTATGCATGATTGATCTTTCTTGTTTTATTTCAATCAATCAGAATCGCTATATATTATACGATACGCACACAGAATCGGAAATAAACAGTGGAATAAAAATAAATTTTCGGGCGATAAAATTTTCTGTGCTTTCAGCAGCACTGCTGGAGAATGCATTCTCCCATCAAAATGTTTTGAAGCAGTGGCCACCGACTGCGATCACGGGCGCAGTCCCATACTGCCGGGGCCGTCGTCAGAGTTGGTGAGTGATAGCCGCGACCACCATAAACCTAGTTCTTATATAAAATTTCATGACCAAATATTGTTAATGTAAAGGTTCTATATTTATAACAATAAATTATATATATTCTTTGTCTTATTTGTATGGACCCCCCAATTTTTTTTTTGTTTTTTTGCCACGAACCCCACTACAGCTAAGGATGACCTTGGTCCACTGCACGCTTAATCAAAGTGAGCCGAGACTCGTGTGTATTTCCATACAATGGCCGAACATTTCCTGTTCCATTTATCCGCTGTACGTTGAAACAAAACAAGATGAGACTCATCTATATTTCCATACAATAGACCCAAACGTCAACAGGGGGAAGGGAGCCATAACTCCCCACAAAAAAAAAATCTAAACGTTACTGACTGTACGTATCCACAACCTATTCCTCTGCTCCCGTGAGGTTAAAAGTGTTTATCATACAAAAGTGTTCCTACTCATTAGGCAATGCTATACAACTTTGTAATAGTCTTTTTCCCCGTCTGTCTCACTTGGTTATCGAGTTCATTATCCAAACTTTTTAAATTCTCCGCTATGACTCTGCAGTCACTTTTATTCGATCCTGAATTAGTCATGTCGACGCTTACACTCATGAGTCATGACCTTTCCTCACAAAGTTATTGGTGCTTAAGGTACTTTCCTAGGAAGCCTATATTTTCTTGGAGGGGGCGAGCCTACTGCCCCTACTCGCTTCGCCAACCCCCGTAACTTGCTTCGCGACTCTGTAGTCTTCGTCTCCTGCTCGCAGAGTACGCTTTGCGAGCTATTTCAAGCCAAACTAAAGTATAAATCGTTTTACTTTAATACCAAATTTTAAATACTTTATTACCAAACGTCAACATCCACTGTACGCAGCGACGTCAGCAGGGGGAAGGGAGTCATAACTCCCCACAAAAAAAATCTAACAACGTTACTGACTGTAAGTATCCGCAATCTATTCCTCTGCTCCCGTGAGATTAAAAGTATTTATCATTTATTGTATTAATCTCTTTATTCGGAAAATTAGCTCTGAAAAATGCCGAAGTTTGTGGGGCCGCCACCGCATGCGTCGATCAGCGCGTTCTGACGTACGTCTGGATGGACCTGTACCACTGCGCGATTCTCATGCTCTTCTTCAATCCATCTTCTCCAAATCTTTTGCACAGTGGACGCATCTACGCGTGTTTCAGCGGCAATACACCGGTATGGCCACAGCCGTACGTAGGCCTAAAATGAATCCCCTCGCACGATCGTCCAAATGCTGAAACGGACTTCGGCATCGTCGGCCAGGCCATCTCTTCGACAACGTGAATCTTCTGAAATTCAAAACAGCTCGGAAAACGGGTTTCCGTAGGCGACAGCAGTAACAACTGTTGGCTCATCTGCCGTCCTGCTCCTACTCATTAGACAATGCTATACAACTTTGTAACGGTCTTTTCCCCCGTCTATCTCACTTGGTTATCAAATTCATTATCCAAACTTTTTTAATTCTCCGCTATAGCTCTGCAGTCACTTTTATTCGATCGGAATTAGTCATGTTGACGCTTACGCTCATGAGTCATGACTTTTCCTCACAAAGTTATTGGTGCTTAAGCTACTTTCCTAGGAACCCTGTATTTTCTTGGAGGGGGCGAACCCAAGGTAAATGGAAGTAAGAGTGCTTTTCTGCAGACCTTGGGGCGGACCCACTGCCCCTTACCGGGGCCGGCGGGATTTCTTCTTATAAGCAGCAGAACTAATCCCGCCGGCCCCGCCCTTACTCGCTTCGTCAATCCCCCGTAACTCGCTTTGTGACTCGGTAGGCTTCGTCTCCTGCTCGCAGAGTACGCTTCGCGAGCTATTTCAAGCCAAACTAAAGTTTAAATCGTTAAACGGTTTATTTCATCGTGTTACCTTATCATTTCTCTATAAATGTACCAAATTTCATATTTTTGTATGTTATAGTTTTTGTGGTATGTGACAGAGAAAATCGATGGGGGCTTGCCGATACGAAAGAACGTTTTTTACTTCAGAAGCGCATAAAAAGTAAAATATCTCGTAAACTACATCGAAATTAAAAAGAAAAATTGGCTCCGTCCTGCAAAACTCAACTATGTAGGTACCTGCCTACAAAAATTCGTGGTCTTGCTGTTGTCAGTCTGTTCAGGACGCGGAACTCGCATCTCAAATATTTTATCTTTGACATTAAATATTTTTTAAACTACACTATATATCGAGAAACGGTTTATTTCAGCGTGTTCCCCAAAACTTTCTCTACAAATGTACAAAATTTTATACTTTTGTATGCCGTAGTTTTTACGTTACAAAGCAGAGGAACCAAAAATTTGTCAACCGGCGGCGGCGTCAGCTACTTTTTCTTTTATATACAGAGTATATCCTATATATATTTTTTTAATATAGAATATTTAAATATATATTTTGTTATTTTTAAAACCGAAATCGTATAACATGTAAAATGAAATTTTGTAGAATTGTTTTTGTGCAAAATCAAAATCGTGCAATTCGAGGGTTAGGTGTAGTTCACTTTTATGGGTGTAAAAATAATAAATATTAGAAGACAACGAATAATTTTGATGAAATAAGGTTTTAAATAAGATAAACAAATCTGAACTCATCTTAGCCCAGTTAAACCGGTCGCCCTCGTTCACATTACGATTTTGACCGAAAATAAGCAAGATGAAACTCATCTTATATTTCCATACAATGGCCAAACGCTCTATCTGCTCCAGAATTTTTCTTATATATTTAATTCAAGAGTAAAAAAAAAACGTGTATATATACCATTGTTTTAGAAGAGAAAGCAGAAAACATCAACAATGGGATATATAAGATCAGAAGTATTGAAGCATTGTCCTATTTTCGATTGTAATTTGTGTATAGCTTCAAAAAATATATCTCTATTTAAAAAAAAAAAAAAATAGGTGCAGCCGCCGCCTACAAAATCCTTTTCCGAACTTCATATAGTGACTGTAAATTCAAGTCACAGGAATGGCTGCTTGGAAAGGTGTTTCATTCGTCTGGCTTTCAAAAGAGACTCCAGTGAGGGGTATTTTACACGTCCGTAACAATATTAATAGATTTTCACTAAAATTTATATTTGGCGTTATTATCGAAAAATCTAGAACTAGATAGAATTTTTTGAAATTCGAATGAAATTTCAAAATTTTATATTTTCTTAATATGGCAACATAGGACAAAATTTGATATAATCAGGCATAAAAGGGGGGGTTATTGATAGTTCAAAATCACGAAACTTATCAATTTCATAGTAGTGAAAAATAGCCATGATACAGTTTTTTTTTCCTTGACGTCATTAGCCCCCTCCATCAGACAATCAAGTTAACCCCCCTACAGAGAGTATATATTGTCAAACTTGATATCAATCTAAATATTTTTTCAAGTCCTTTCAAATGAACGGTGACGTGCTATAATTGTGATCATTCGAACCAACGATACATATTTTTCAAAAAAAATTTCTTACAAAATTAGAAAAAAAAATTTTAAAATCTCAAGCTACTTAAAACTGGATTCTGGTATGAGCAAGTTAAGTTGAGTCATATTCATGTTAATTTTTCAATGACTTTTTTTGGAATGTGCCAGGTCCCGATTTCAAATTAAATTTAAATCCGGCTAAGTGTCAGGACTGAATTAGTTAGTTCTTAAACAAGATCCACAATTGTGGCCCAGAGCAAGTTTACTGCTATGCTATTGTAGATATCGTTTATACCATGCTGACGAGTGCATCGTAAACACGAAACCGGTCTGTGGAGGCTGTCATCTGCAATGGAAGTACTATAATTCAAATTGTGCTTTGAATTATAGTACTTCCATATATATTTTTCCTTTCAATTTATATACATATTATATTTTCAAATGATTACTAAACTGCTGAAAAATAAATATTTAAGTTGTTTGAACCTAACTGAACGGAACTGTTAGGTGATTCTTTTGGCCCAGAGCGCCATGGAATCGTTTGTAACCTGCCAAATGTCGTAGATAAAGTTGAATTTTGGACTTTAAGATTCAGCTACGCAGAGGAAGCTAATGAATTGTAACGTGACGCACGTGTGAACGTAGACATATATAAACCGCTTATAAGTTTGTGTGTTGTGTGTGCATGCGAATGCGAGTATTCAGTTCACACGACGTACAATAAAATTGCTCTTCTTGTCGAAAGGTGACGAAACAAAAAGGCGACATTGTTTAGATAGATTAGTTCGAGTAGGAGTTTGGCCATTCATGATATTAGAGCAAGTAGCTATTGCATATATTGATTTTGTTCCAAGTTCACCAACTTCCGGAGTAGTGTAAATGTCAGAAATGTAAATGACTACTTATAAAGTTAAATAAACATTTTGTTCACTATCCTTCTGCTTCACCCAGACAGTCCGACCTACTCGAAAGTGTAAGGTATCTGTTTGGACGGCCGGGAAGTACCAACCAATCTAGACCGGAATTCAGTGGAGTGGGGGAGACATCCACAGGGACTGTACCCTCCTTCCCCTACCACCAACCTCTCAGAAGGACTTACTGACCGTCATATTCAATGCGCCCGTACTCCACGTGAACACGGAGACAGTTTGAGCAGGCCGGGAATCTAACTCGAGTCATCCGAAGTGCAATCCCCGCGCGCTAACCACTGGGCTGTCTTATTTTAAGTCTTGTTTCAAGTCCGGCATCTAATAGTGCCGAATTTAAAAGGGCTCATCATCATCGTCATTGGCTTGACAGCCCAGAGTGGACTTTAACTTTCCAGAAAATAGTTTCTCAGACCATTCTTCTTGGTGCGATTATGTTCAAATTTCTAACATCCAAGGTCTCAAATACTTTATCCGCACAAAGGTTGGAAAGAGTTATAAAGCTTTATATAAAACACAAAATAAGTGTGTCAACTGGTTTCGAAGGTAAAAAAACTATCTTATTCAGAACTACCAAGACAGCGTGATTTACGTGCAAAATCGGTATCCAATTGGTATCTCATCTGATAAGCATCCTTGCTCTGGAGTGTGGGTGTCGTGTTATCTTGTAGTCCTAAAGAAGAAAGTTGTTTTTGCCTACGAAACCAGTTGACACCCCTTTTTTGTGTGCTTTATGCTATTTTATACGGAGTTTTAGAACTTTTTAAATTTTTATCAACAGTTTAAAAGTATTTCGAACATCCTAGTGCATTATTAGTGCATAACTGACGATTTTCTTCTGTTCAGTCGCTGGGCACAAAACCAGCCCACATAATTCTGTTGATTTTAATGTATTTAAAAATGCCCATTTCACCAAATCTATATAAATAATATTAAAAATATGTCTGTATTTTTTAGTGTGTGGGTGTGTGTTTCTTTCATTCTCACGGGAGAACAGCTGCACTGAATTTCCTGAAATTTTGTGGATAGCTGTGAAATAGTCCCGCTTAAAATTTAGTCCATGTTTCGAGTTCTAGGTCATCTGTTCAATTTTGCCAAATATTTTTCAAACTCAAATATTGTGTTTAGCTAATTGTTGAAACAGAATAAAAGTAGTACGGTTATAATCGTCTTACAGTTCCAATACCTTTTTAACTCTTTTATTTTGGTATATATTGATCCAATTTCATATATTTTGCAAATTTGTTTACAAACGGGATCACGACGTTCTATTCCTCACATGAGAACATAATTCTGTATAGCAAGAACAGAGATTATTATTCTTCCTTTTTGGAGAATTAAATTAAATATTATAATAGAATGTTTTTATTGGCAGTGCCATGCCATTTAGAATACTACAGGAATTTGCACAGAATTGTGCATTTTAGGTTTCCTTATATTATGTATTCCGTACGAAGATCGGGTATACTGCTAATAATATAATTCAAAATTAAATCTCTTTCGCCACTTCTCATAAATCCATACCCCCACAAAAAGTGATTCGCAGGATTTTTCGTTGAAACACACTTTTCTCATTCGCGGTAGAGGCTACATCTCTGAGACATTAGTTAAAGCAGGTCTTTGCCGAACTTTATAAAAAATATCAGTAAAGGCTGTAGTCCGATGGAGCGGCAACGATTTTGCGTGAATAACATCCTTCTTTGTGGGTGGTTTGTCTTCTTTAGAAAATTTAAAATAGTCCAAAATATTAAAATACTGAAATTAATACCACATTTACAAAATATTAAAATACGGATATTATAACCACTTTATTTCAAAAACTAAAACCCTGATCTGACATCCATTTATATATTCGTGTAGGGCTTTAAAAAGGTTACAAATTATTTCCTATAGTTGATACTTTTTTAATTTTCGAGATATAAGTATTACAAACTTGAAACAAGAAAGATCAATCATGCATAAAGTATTGATTATGAAACACTTTCCAACTTCCGTGCAATTTTATTTAAACATCTCTAAAATGCGATACATTCCTAGGGAATACTTTTAAAATTATCACAATACTACATTAATTTATTATATTTGAAAACTTAAAACTTCATCGAAAAAAATGAACTTCATTCAAATGACGGCATTGAAATATAAATTGTCTGGTTTAAACATCTCTAAAATGCGATACATTCCTCGGTAATATTTTTAAAATTATCATAATACTACAATAATTTATTATATTTGAAAACTTCATCGAAAGCAAATGAACTTTATTCAAATGACGTCATCGAAATATAACAAGCCTGGCTCTCTCTATAAAAGCAGCTCTTCATAAACATTTTTCCATTCATTTCATTCATCACAATACTATAATAATTTATTATATTTAAAAACTTAAGACCATGGAGGTACAAGTAATTAAACTCTATGCTTAAAACTTCGTCGAAAAAATCGTCTGCTTCTCTTTGTAAAATCAATGAATGTTTCATTCATATCAGCTATATTGCAGGACTCCATGAGCTAAATAATTTTGCGTTAAAGAAATGCAGCAATTCTTATACAACTCATTCTACATCTTTTGGTATTTACATTCTCCATAAATGAAAATTAGGCTTCGTTGTAGAAATAATTGAAATTGGACGATGATTTGCGTTGTTTCAGTATGTAGATGTACAGAATTTAAGCAAAAATTAAGTAGTTTTAGGACGGATACAACACTAAATATGAATTAAAAAGAACTTTAAAAATCACGATTTTCACACAAGATGGATGCCATATTTTATTTTGAAGTGGGCCACGTGATCTCTTCATATAATATGGGTGTAATTATTATTTTAATTTTTATTTAAAAAACTACCGAATATATTTTTCTGAAATATTTTTCATATTTTTTATGGGATAATTTGAATATTTCCTAAAACTTTCGAAGCAATTTGTGAATTTTAAATCCGCTTAAAAAATGTTTGAAAAATTAGATCCCATAGGGTTCAATGTATTTTATTTTTTCAACCCGGGTTCAATCCAAAACTAATTGAGTGATATTATTCATTTATATTCCCATAGGTCCCACAGACCGTCTGAACAACATACTAAAATATCATTTTGGTATGTTGTTCAGACGGACGTTGAACAACATACTAAAATATCAATGGGGTTACTGAGGACCTTTAAACCGAGGACCATTAAAAAATCCTGAAATCACAAAATTCCGAAACTCGGAGAGACCAAAACAAATTTAAAAATGTTACACATTAAAACCAACAGCCAACGGCCCTACCGTGCTAAAAACACCGGTTCTCGTTAGATCACCGAAGTCAAGCAGCATCGGGCGCGGTTAGCACTTGAGTGGGTGACCGCCTGGGAATATCGCGTGCTGTTGGCATATTTCGGGTACGGTAGCCCGGTGGTTTGAACGCTGCCACACCTGCGCCGTGTTCATACGGAGTACGATCACGTTAAACATGTGGGTCCGTAAGTCCTTCCGAGAGGTTGGTGGTAGGGGAAGGAGGGTACTGTCCCTGTGGATGGCTCTCCCACTGGGTTCCGGTCTAAATTGGGTGGCACTTCCCGGCCGTCCAAAACGGTTACCTTACACCTTTCTGGTAGGTCGGACGGTCTGGGTTTCAACAACATCAACAACAACTCTCCTTGAACATGCCAAGATGATTCCTTGATAACTGTAAGAGCTTAATAACTATATAAGAATAACTTGATTCATTATTAGGTTCATGTTTTGAGCATCTTTTTCTAAAGCTAGAAAAGCATTATTTTAGCGTGGATATATTTTTGAGCAATAATATAAAAAGAAAAGCTTCACAAGGTAAATCAGGCAGAGCACCAATGAGGACCAGCAAGCGTAAGTCAAAATATAGTTGCATCACGTGATCCCGGAAAGTAACTGTTGCCAAACGAAAATTCGAAAGCATGAAAGGAAAACTGAGGAAGGGTAAGGAACAGTGCAAAAATTAAAACTACTACCCAATCTATTTTGTTGATTTTTTTTTTCTTTACGCATTTTATGTGATAATTTGAATATTTCCTAACATTTTTCAAGCAATTTGTGAATTTTAACTCCTTAAAAAAAGTGTTTGAAAAATTTTAAGTCCCATTAGGTTCAATGTGTTTTATTTTTTCAACTCGGATTAAATCCCAAACTAATTGGGTGATATTATTCATTTTCATTCCCAAACATTCCACAGACCGTCTCAATAGCGTACTAAAATACCATTTCGATAAAGTCATTTTCACGGAAGTTATGTTGCGAACGGACAGACAGACAGACAAAATGATCGAAGTTTTTAATGAACACTTTTTATCACTTTTCAACTATGTTGGAAAGTGTTAAAAATGAGTCTATGCAATTGTTAAAGCTTTTACTGCCTCAATTTTAAGATTTATTTATTTTTTATTTTTTTGCCTGTCCAGAGCGCATTTATTAATGAAATAAAACGCGTTCAACAGCTACATTGAATCGTGGCAGTGCCAAGCAAAAACGAAATAGGAAATTCAGATTCTCAAAATTTATATCCCGTTCGCAAAATGAGCGAACATTTTACACCATTTTTCACTGATGCTTTGATCCTTCAGTTCACTCACAATTCAAATTTGCAGTGTATAGAGTGAACCACACAGATTTCTACATGGATTTTTTTTCATTTAAAAAGCGGGACATTTGGTACAAATTCGGGACACCGGGACATATCATCAAAAAAACGGGACTGTCCTCGAGAAAAACGGGACGATCGGGAAACCTAGTTTATAACACCTCTTCTTCACACTCGCTTTATTTTCAAGTTGTTACTGTTTTTCTTATAGGGTGCATCATTTTTTTCACACCTTTGTTTATTATCAGACTTATGTCGCCATTTTTTTTGTTTTGTTTTGTTTTTATACTATCGTATCAGGAAAGTATTGTTTCTCGATACTTTTCGGATTCGACATTTTGGCGGACAAACAACTTTTTAAACCTCTCGAACCTATTCTGAACACTTTTGAAAAAAATGTCCATATGCATGTGCGTGTGTGTTTGAGGTTTGGATACGATAACTAAGAACAAGTGCACCTACCACTATTAAATTGCATGTGTAGATGCATTATGTTAAAAGGTAGAACAAGATAAAAAAATTTTAGTAATTCTCATGATTAGAACTCGAATTATTCGAATATCAAGATTTTATAGCATTGTATCCTATGGAAAACAACGATAATTCCCAGAACAATGGAGTATATAGCTTATGGAACGAGGAGTGATAATTTAAGCTATGCTATTAACGTTAATGGCATTAAATTCAAAAGGCATTATATTAACACAGGGATTCTTAAAGTGGGGTCAGTGACAAACTCTAGCGATGAACTTGAGAATGAAATTATCGTTAATTAAACGGGAAAATTGCTACTCTAATTTCTAAACGGATTTTCTAAGCTGATAATTCTTAATTTCTGATTTTAATAAATGCCGTTTCTCACTACAAACTAAAAGTTTATTTTATGACATCTAACTTTCATTTATATTTGGTACTCTACAGGTATACATACGGCATATTTCTATTTATGATGTCAAGGTGTCCGCAATTTTTTATTTTCTTTTTTTAATTAAAGGATCCTTGAGTTTTTAAGTTTGGAAACTACTGTATTAACCATGGAGTTAGAAAGAAGGAGATAAAGCTCCTATGGATGAAACGTTTGAAAATGATATAATGCGTTGAGAATTATATCTAGGTGTCGCTAGTGTTAGTAAAATAGCTGCTACTATTAGTTATCACAATAGAAAGGCGTAGTATTTAGTATATGTATTTTTGATTATTTTTAAATTAAGGGTTCCCTAATTATGAGTATAATTAACCAGTATTCTTTCATAGTTGCAGGTTAGAGTACAGAATATAGGGAGATAAAAATAAATTGAAAGGTAAAATTATTTTAAATACGTAGGAATATTCTTTATTGTTTCAGTTCGGCTTTGCATTGCGCTAATAATTTATTTTTACAAAATGAACAGTTTAAATAAATAATGAGACCTTTCGCCATAGAAATATATACAATACAGGGCTACTTATCTTATCCCAGCACCATCTGAATGACTATCTCAAATGATATGATATTGGCGTTTTCTTAATATGAAGTTTTAACTCCTTACTTTTACGTCCATGGTATTAACACATATAATCCAAATGCACCGATTTTACCGTCGCCACTAAAATGTTGCCAATTTGAATAAAATAAAACTTTTTAAATAATTAAAAAATATTATAAAATAATTCCTTGGCTATTACATCAAAAAATATGTATTTGTTTTTCATTCTAATAATACAAACACAAGTGGAACTAAATGGAATATGAATGCGCGAGAAAGTCGAGTGAAGATTCACACTCCAAATATTTTTAATTAAATAAGCAGTGTATATTAAAAATAAAATTTATTTCTTACATATGAAATAGCTTGAACAGATTGGGTCCAAAAATAATTTTTAAAAAAATGTCCATAGCATTAGCATTAAAACCTTACTAATACACCACAAGAATATTAATAATCATCTCATCTATATTCTTCTTCTTCGACCTACCAGAAGGTATAAGGTACCAATTTGGACGGCCGGGAAGTGCCACCCAATTTAGATTGGAACCCAGTAGGGGCGACATCCATAGGAACCGTACCCTCCTTGCCCTACCACCAACCTCTCGGAAAGACTTACGGACCCACATGTTTAACGTGATCGTACGCTGTATTGTTGTTGAGACCCAGACCGTCCGACCTACCAGAAAGGTGTAAGGTAACCGTTTGGACGGCCGGGAAGTGCCACCCAATTTAGACCGGAACCCAGTGGGGAAGGCATCCACAGGGACCGTACCCTCCACAGGGACCGTACTCCCTCCACAAGGCTCGTACGCTTTGTGAATCTCATCTATATTGGATGCTCAAACTATAGTGAATAGGGTTTTGTGAAATTTTATTTGCCGAAATACAATTTTTATGATAATTTTTATAACTTTAAATGCCGAAAATTCGTAAAATGTTATACTCTGTATGTTATTTTCTGTTGAAGACAAGTATTTTGTATTCTGAATTTTCCTTGAATGTCGATTTGAAAAGTATTTAAATTTTTGTATTTTATTTAAAGCATGTATTTTTTTTTTCACCAGCTTTGTGAAAATATTAAGGGCGATTTTTATCGTATATACACTATTTCATAAAAATTTACCGTGTCTGTAAAACATGTATCACCGTGGACGCCGTAGAACTTTCTTCAGGAGGGTAATAAAACGTACAATATCAATTAACTTGATGTCTGCCTTTGTGAACTTAAACATCCAAGAGGGGGTAAGTGCCCCCTTGCTCTCCCATATGGAAGCTCATGTGTGTCCCAGTTAATATATTACAGCAAACCCATTTGCAGATTTAAGCTTTCTTTTGCAGGTTGATGTTTTTATTATTATTTTTTTTTAATTCCTAATTCTATATAAAATATAGAGTCAGGTTCTATATAAAATTATTCTATATAAAATAAGTTAGAATCAGATCACTCAAGACAATTAATTGAATGAATTCAGCAAATTAATTCAGCCTATTAATTGAATAAATTGTGTAAATACATGCAACATGAATACTTCTGACATGCATAAGAAGAAGAATGTTTTATCCGTTTCCTGCTGCATTGGTTATACTTCTACGACCCGAAAATTATCATCAGGGGCTTCCAGAGACTACGACCTTTTCGTCGGATTGTATTTGAGGGTATTGAGAGCATGATACATTCCTAGGGTCGCTCTAAGTGATTTGTTGGTTTCAATGTGTAGTATTTTAAATTTGTTTTGGTCTCTCCGGGTTTCGGAATTTTGTGATTTCAGGATTTTTTAATGGTCCTCGGTTTAAAGAATTTGCATAATCAGTATTCCTTTTTCCTGCCTGAGCTATATGGACTTTCATAGGGTATTATATAGAAAAACTATGGTTATATAATTTGGACCGTATTATCCATTGGGAGGCTAGGTAGTTTCAAGTCCAGGCATATGTTTATGTCATAAACAAACGTCCCCAAAATACTGCTGGTCAGGGGTTGCCAAAATTCTATGCCACAACCTAAAGTGAAATGACTAATGTAATGAATCTGTATTTACTTTTGTAAAAAAAACATAACACATAACATAAATAAATTGTCGGATAATCGATTTTTCATATTACCAATTTTCAGATCTGTGATGTTTTACTTCCTTTAGTCTTGAAATGGGACCTTTATGAAATTTATCTTGGGGCCCAGAAAGCTTAAAGACGCTCAGGCCCGTAGCCAGGCAGGGGCCAGACCCCCACCCCACCCCACCCCTGATAAAAATATTAAATTCTTAGTAGTGATATGAAATGTCATATAAAATGTCACACAAATTCTGCATAAAAAATTCCTTTGAGATTTTTTTATAAATTTACTTCATTCAGATTTTTTAATTTAGCCGAATTTGTGATTATACTAATGATCAATTTATTTACATATTTAATTTAAAAATATTTAAAAATTATGACAATAGTATTTAGGATACTTTTGTATTAATGTGGAGTTCATTGTTATACGTTATAAAGTAAAAATCAACTGATAAGTAGGTAAAGCATTAATATAAAGTATTAACTTGTATTAACTTTCATAATGTTTCTACAAATTATTAACTGCTTTACAACTAGTTAATGCTTACATTAAAATCAATTGTAATTATTATATATTAATATTGATGTATAGTAGCTATATGGATATTAATAATCAGCTCTTAGCTTGCAAATATAAATATGCAATTATTTGTTAATAATTTATATGAATTTAAATATATAATAATAACTATTATGGTTTATAAATGCTAATGATTGTGTTTTCGGTTGAATTTCTCTCCAGTCCCTCTTTAATTTCGCCTCTGGCTACCGTCTGGAGAAGCTACTGATTATCATTGCTCTATGCATAAGAAGTAATGCTATGAATGAAAATCTTAAAATTTAGAATTTATGTTCTTACCACACAAATTACAAATAATTATATCTAGTTCCAGACATATCAACAATAAAAATTTTACAGTTATAATTACATTCGTTCTTTACAGACATGCACACACAAACGGACGTATTTCCAGAAGTATTCGGCATATGTATTCAAAATATCGTATACGTGGGGGATGGGGTAATGCTTTTTTTATATAATTGTATTGTATGAGAAAGTAAATATATATACATAATAAGATTTTACCGATCTTCATTGTTTTTTCAGAGCAATCTGATCTGCCGTGCTGTAGCGTTTTTAATAATTTAACGTTATATAAAATAGATAGAAATAGCCATTATAAAGTTGAGACCGTAATTTTTTTTTTTCAGGTTTACCTGTTGTTGAGACTCAGACCGTCCGACCTGCCAGAAAGGTATAAGGTATCTGTTTGGACGGCCGGGAAGTACCAACCAATCTAGACCGGAACCCAGTGGAGTGGGGGAGACATCCACAGGGACTGTACCCTCCTTCCCTTACCACCAACCTCTCGGAAGGACTTACGGACCCACATGTTTAACGTGATCGTACTTCGCGTGAACACGGCGGCAGTTTTGGCAGCGGGGGGAATCGAACCCGGGCCTACCGAGAGCAATTCCCGCGTGCTAACCACTAGGCTACCGCGCCCTTCAGGTTTATCTGAGACAATTTTCCGCTTTTAATATTAAGATGCATTGCAGATTTTCTTACTTATTGGGTTTTTTAAAATCTTACAATACGGAATTTATTTCTGTTCTTTATCTCTAGTCAATATTTTTCCGATCAATTATTGTATTTTTACTTTTTGGAGTAACAAAATCTTCTCTTCCAAACTTTTCAATTTATTCTAATTCATTCCCAATATTTAAGTATTGGGGCTTTTTGACAAATGAGTGATGATATTATTATCATTATTAAACTTTATGAGCTTTGATAATCTTCCTTTAATACGAATTTTAATTTCAATTCTTATGCTGGAACAAAATTTTCGGAAATGCACGATTTTATTCATGCTTATGACGTTTTGAGAATATGGTTGTTACAGCTCTTTTTACTTTCCCTACAGTACATGCTAATGTATTGGATAGGGAAAGTATTGTAATTATGTCGAAAATTCCAACTCGAGTTTTCGACGGATCTACACGTTTTGAAACCTCTAGAACACGAAAAAAATATTTTTAGTGTGACGTCTGCGTGTATGTATGTCTGTCTGTTCAGTATATGTATCTATACTTAACTGAAAAACAAATAGACCAAATTTCACAAAATTTGGTAGATAAGTTACTTGTGGATTACCATCATGGTGCTGATTAGATTTCGGTACGATTCGGATTAAAAAGATCCTGCATTTATTTACGAAATGGCCAGCAAAAATTCTCTGTATGCACTCTAGCTGAGAAACTAATAGACCAAATTTCACAAAAGTTGGTAGGTAAAGTTGTGTGGGTTACCTTGGTTCTTGTTAGATTCTGGAACGATTCGTAATAAAAAAACTTACCTTTTTTATGCGAAATGGCCTGAAAAAATCTTCAAGGTTATTCTGATACTTACTATATTTTGGCATGATTTGGAAGAATATATAACCGACCTTTTATTGCGAAATGGCCAGCAAAGATCGTGAAAATGTAAAATAAATGACGAAAATTGTTGAAGTATATTAATTAGAGGTACTTGTTATCCGTGTAATTTTTGACAGCACAGCGAATAAGACTATCCCCATGACTCTAGGATGAGCCGTTCTCGAGATATTTTAGTTTTTTTTAATTTTGAAGGTCTGAATGAAACGAACATGCATTAAAACCTTAAATTGGATATAATATCAGAAAAGTATCCATGTTATTTTCTGTAAATAAACTCAATTTAATGCATCATGAAATAAAAAATAAGAAAATTAATTTGAATTTTCAAGGAGAGTAGTACATATTTTTATTGATCCGAATAGATTCGTTATTGTTCGACATCCGAAAATTCATAACAGCTTTCTACGATTGGCATATTGATATTATATTCCTGTCTTTTGCCCATATTTCTTATAAATTGGCGTTTTTAGAACCACCATTTGAGTCAGAGAGTGAATTTTTCTCAGATCGTTCTTCTCTTTCGAATTTTGTCTTTTTTTTTAATTCTAGGTATCCTATTCTCTTTTATATAAATTGTTTCTTACATTACATTACACATATTAAATATATTGCTATATTTGTAAATTACATCATTTAAACGTACTACGAGAAGAATAATGCTGCAATACAATCTGTCAAAATCAACTGCTTACATATCAACACGACAGCAGCGACATCTAGCTGTTATTCAAAAGCTTAATTAACCAACATTTAACATTGTTTTAGTACTCGGAAACTTAATAAGATAATAAGCTACTCACTTGACAACACTTGAAGCCATCCACAAATATGAAAAACTGTTGATGAGTGACAGGTAAAGAATAAAAACATACACAGAATGCAGAAAGCAATGGCGACAAATGATAATCCAATAAATATGGTGGCTACTCGGAATGCGGGGGACAGCATTGAAGTAAAGTCATCTAATCTTCCGTGACACACCAATTCTTGACCATCCAAAATACTTTGACGACAAGATTGCCATAATCCAAAATAACCGGCTCCTCTGCTGTCAGGTGTGTCACCTATCCACTGAGGTTGTATGAACACAACGACATTTATAATAGCAAAACATATTGTGAAAACACCCCACAGAACACCAATAGCTTTAGAATTTCTCATATAATTCGCGTGATATCCGCTGGCTTCCGATGTGTATTCATATTTCGGATCCATTTTGTTTGGAACACCCGAAATCGTCTGCACTGCAAGATGACGAAAATCTACAGAACTGCAGAACTCGTCAAGCAAGCTAGCTAGCGTTCACGAGGTCATGAAACTGGAAAGAAAATTTTCTTCTTGCTTTATTTATTTGTATCAGAGTTTTCTTTTCTCCCTGCTTTTCTTCCGTTTTGAAAGCAGTGGAAGGGCATAACGCAATCAGGTGTGGTAGTGGTATTGTCAGTTTAAAAAACCCGCATTCAGAGATGAATTATCTCTCAGGTATGCGTGTGTCATGTGCGGAGGTTTAATTCATATTTACAAATTATAATTTGTTGCCCTAATAAGAACTTAAATTAACTGGAATGTGTCTCAACTCGACTTTGTCATACCAGAATCCATTTTTAAGTAGCTAGTAATTTTTTGTTTTCAATTTTGCAAGAAATTTTTTGAAAAATCTGCATTCTTGAACCAAATGATTACAATTATGGCGTGTTACCCTTCATTTGAAAGAACATGAAAAAAATATTTCAATTTATACCATGTTTGAAAGTGTATTTTTCTAGGGGGGGTACTAATAATGTCACGAGCATAAAAAAGCTATTTTTCACTACAATGATTGAAACTGTTAAGTTTTTGTGATCATTTCAGGCATAAATAACCCCTTTTTATGCATAATTATGTCAAATTTTGTCCTATGCCGCCATGTTTAGAAAATATAAAATATCGAATAAATTTCGAAGTTTCGCTTGAATATCAGAAAATTAATTTTTCGTTAACAAACCCGGATTAAAAGTTTTGTAAAAATCCATTAATATTTACGGCTGTGAAATCAACCACAAAAATACGGCAGACAGACAGACGGACATCACTCTAAAAATAGTCTAAACGTGTTCAGGGTCCTAAAACATAACATATGGGCATCAAAATCTCGAAATCGAAAATCTTCGTGAAAACAATACTTTCTCTATACTGTATTCTATAGTATAAGAAAGTAAGAATTATTATAGCTACGTTGAATCCCAACATTTTGTAAATTTAATTTGGACTGCTATCCTAAAAAATCTGATGTGGGCAGTACATATGACTTTCCTTATATAATGCAATGAATTTACTACTTTTACAGTAAAAAATTAAGGTTATTCTTATAGTAGATACTTATATTCTTTCCAAGATATTGAATTTTCTTCAATTAGTCGTCATTTTCATTGATTTAGCGTCATTTTTATCCATTTGGCGAGATTTTCGTTAATTTGGTAACATTAAAAAAAATTGCCAAGTTGGCGATATTCCGCCAGATACGTAGCCAAAATCTCGCCAAGCGTTATGGACTGAGAAATGAGTTATTCTTATAGCAGATAAATGACCATTGACATTCAAATATAGAAGTATTACTCAAAGTAACTTTTCTCATGAATGGAACGAGCTAGATCCACAAAAATGATGTCACTAAATTTATCGCATGATATTACACATTGAAAGTGAACATGTTTCTCAACAATTAATATTTTATTTTAATTTTGGGGATTTTTTTATAAATTTATTTGAAAAATGTGCAATATATCGAGAACGGTTCATGCTAGCGTTAGCGTTCTAAAGTTTATGTCAATCGTTTCCTAAGAAAAAATTACATAAAATATACATAACTTTATTAAAGGTTTTGATTTTTTGATGATTTTTTTCAAAATTTCACTCGAAAATTTAGGAAGATTCCTAACATACGATTGTGTTTAAAAACAATAGGCTTCCAGTATTCATGGATTGTAATTTTTGTGCCAAATTTCATTCGAATCGGTCCATTCGTTCTTGAGATATCGTCTCCACAGACTCACTGACACACACAAACACACACAAACACACTTTCACACACACAAACACACACAGACATCACCTCAAAATGTTCGATTCGTGCAGGGATGCTTGAAACGTGCTCTCCCGTCGAAAACTCGAATTCGAATTTTCGACCCCGTCACAATACTTTCCTTATACATTATACTATGTATATAAGGAAAGTAAAAACTTTGAGACACACAGCGCAGAGTTGTCCCGTATTTTACAGCAAAAGGATAAATAACATTTGAGAGAAAACTAAGGCCGTGATATTCAAACTATGCTGTGCTTCGCGGAATATAATATTATCAAAAAACTTAAGTTACATGTTTTAGTAAAATGCACTAAAAAGTAAAAAATAATGCTTATCTATCACAACATTCTTGATCATATGCGACTCAAAATAAAATCATGGGGCGATTATAAAAGAGTTAGTTGTTCGAAATTCGATCGAAGATTTGACCCAAATAGAGAAACCAACCAAAATGAAACAGTGTAAAAACTTTGATTTTGTTCAATAATTTTATTAATTTTTCGTTATTTATAAATTATGACAATAAATTTTTAAATTAATAAAATAATATCTTAAAATCGTACGAATATTTTTAAATATCCATATCTCTACACAAACTACGCTTTTTTCTCACTATCTCAGAAATAATAAGATCAGTGTTTCTTTCAGGGCCGGAGAGGGGGGCGGGGGGGGGGGGAGTTTTATATTTGTCCTATATAAATATATCTAAATGCTGTCACATAAATAGAAAAAATCTGATGTGGACAACACATGACTTTCCTTATATAGTGCAATGAATTTACTAGTTTGTGTTTTTATCGACTTATCGTTGCTGTGTTTTTATCGTTGAATTGTACGTTTGGCAATTTTTAGGATGACAACATGTAAAGCTATTTCAAAATACTCAATTAACTTATACTTCGCGCAACTCTAAATAAACAATCATGAATATCGATAGCAACTGCAATAAGCGATATAATCCATATGTTGAAATACCTTAATAATTACGTCATCAATTAGACGTAATTTTCATTAATTTGACGTCATTTTTGCAATTTTGACGATATTTTTGTCAATCTGGTGCGAAATATCGCCAAGGTGGAAATACTTTGAAAAACTATTCGTTAAGTTTGCCAAATACATCACCAAGTGTTATATTCTATATACTAGAAGGTATATAGAATATAATACTTGGTGGAATATAACACTTTAGTATTTCTTATATACTAGAAGGTATGTCCGTCATATGACAGAAATCAGAATTTGAGAAATATCACTTCCCATTTGGCATCGTTTTTATCAATTTGAGGACATTTTTGTCATTTTAGTAACATTTAAAATAGTCGCCAAGTTGGCGACGTCCCGCTAAATTTCTCACCAAACGTTACGGACGGACGGAAAAATGTGTTATAGTCTACGCTTATGTTCTTTCCAAGATATTGAACTTTCATCATCTAGTCGTATATTCATTGATTTAGAATCATTTTTATTAATTTGGCAACATTTTCGTTAATTTGGAAACATTTAAAAAAGTCGCCAAGTTGGCGACATTTCTCCAAAATCTCGCCAAGCGTTATGGACGAAGAAATAAGTTATTCTTGTAGCAGATAAATGACTATTAGCGTCCATCACCTAAAGTATCTTTTCACGTGAATGGAACTAGCTAGATCCACGAGAATGATGTCACCAAAGTTATCACATGATATTACTTATGTAAAGTGAACATATTTCACAATAGGTAATATATTTTTTTATATGATTTTTTTGATAATTTTTTTGAAAAATGTGCAATATATCGAGAACGTTCTAAAATTTATGTCAATCGTTTTTTAATGAAAAATTACATAAGAAATGACTATTTGCGTAACTTTATTAAATGTTTTAATTTTCTGATGATTTTTTCAAAATTTCACTCGAAAATTTAGGGGGGGGGGGGGTCTAAACATTCGATTGCGTATAAAAACAATAGACTTCGTGGATTGTAATTTTTGTACCAAATTTTGTTGGAATCGGTCCATTTGTTCGTCAGTTATCGTCTCCACAGACTCACTGACACACCCACACATACACTTTCATACACACACATACGGTGGCACTTCCCGACCGTCCAAACTGTTACCTTACACCTTTCTGGTAGGTCGGACGGTCTGGGTTTCAACAACAACAACACACACACATACACTTTCACACACACACATACATTTTCACACACATACACAGACATCATCTCAAAAACATCTGAATTTGATTCGTGTTCAGGGATGCTTGAAACGTGCTCTCCCGTCGAAAACTCGAATTCGAATTTTCGACCCCTTCACAATACTTAACTAGGTTAACATAAAATGTCTCCTTGGGAGGGGATTCTCACTTCCGGATCTATGTCGGTCAATGTTTTAAAAAGTTAAACCATTTTTGACTTCAAACGAGCTCAGTCACAATAGAACTGTTCAAAAATTCATTATTGCGCATTCATCAAATTTGCATCTAACCTTAATATAATAAAAATACAATTTGTCATTTTATTTTACTTCATCGTTTATTGCTTTTAAATATGAAAACTTTTTAATAAAATGGAATAAAAAAATACTTTAATTGTTTTTGCTAGCATTTTATTTTAATTGTAATTTCTTAAGATTCATTTAATAGTTGAAGAACTTATGCAATAGTGTTCGAATAAAAAAACAAATTTCAAGTTAATAGAATTTAATTTTTTTTTAATTCAACTAAAAAAATTAGTTTTATATAAAATTATCTTGAAATTTATTTAATAGGAATTATTTTACCAATGGAAAAAGTAGTGGTACAGTATAAGTGACACAGTATAATTATTTTAATAGTTATTTTATTTTAATTTATCGTTTATTGCCATTTTAAATACGAATTATTTCTAATAAAACGGAATAAAAAAAATTAAATGTTTCTAAATGAAATTCTAATTTTTCTTAGTATTTCTTTAATTTGTAATTTCTTAAAAATCATTTAATAGTTGGAGAATTTACGCACTAGTGTTCAAATAAGAGATTAAAAATCCAATTTAATGGACTTTATATAATGTATTTAAATTTAACTACAGTTAATTAGTTTTATATAAATTTTTTTTTGAAAGTTATTTAATAAGTATATTGTTTTAACAATAGCAAAATAGATAAGTGACACAGTGCACTGACGAAATCTCTAAGGGGTAAATATCTCTCAATAACGGACAACATTCAATGATCGTTATTGAAGGCCACAGCAATTTCATTTTCAATTAGCAGGCACCTCTAAATAGCTAACAGAAATCATAGTACCATGAATGACATTAACCGAGAGGGTTTCACTGCATTGAAAATGTAATTAAGCTTACACAAATATTCAGACACCGAATTTCAACTTTTGCGGATTCAGTTACCGCAACTTGAAGTGAACCAGTTGAGGAAGTTCACACTGGTGAGCAACAACACACTTTCCGCTTGTGTTCCCTTGCATGGGCCACAATATATTGGATACCACTATTGGTCCATTTGCTTAAACAAAATGGCAAAAGTAAACAGAAGGCTTTCCGATAGTTACAGCAAGTGGCCAGAAATGAACCAGCAGAAATTTTGCTGGGACGCTGATGAAGAACAGCTGATTGACGCATCAACAGATTCGACTTTAAAAATACCGTTACTACGTATCCTCTGGAACACTCGGGATAGAAGAATGAGTTCGAATTTCTGAATAACTGACACGTTTATTTACAAGCACAGCGTAAACAGGAACAATATACAACAAACTGCTCGATATCACTAAACAACTTTCGGGTAAAGTCGTTACAGCTTGCAATTACAGCTGTAAGTTTTTCTGTATTTAGTACACTATTAGGTAGCTACGAATTAGTTAGCCACGAATTATTAGTTTTTAAACAACAAGAAAAATGGACATATAAACTTTATTGCATGAGGGGCAGTTTCGTTATCTTACCCTCACTGGCGGGTAAGATGAATTTTAAGGTGGGATAAGATGACGAACAATCAAATTGTACAAAAATGGAAGCTAATTTAGGGATTTTTTTTTTCAGGCCATACAAAAATCACATATATAACACTTAATCTTAGCTTCTTTTGGATCGATATTAGAGCATTGGGCATGTGCCCATTCTCTGCAGAGAGAGCACTGAAACCATAGTTCATCTTTACCATACTCAGAACAAAAATGCATTCTCTCTCTTCTTTAGACTGACTGTAGTCACTAATGCCGATTAGAGAGACTGTCGTCGCTTTATTGATAATCAATGGGAATTGATGAGTCTGATGATGATTCATCTAGATTCTAGATCTTTTTTGAAAGCTTTTTCAGATTTTTTGCTCATTGGGAATTTACGTTTAACCCTTTCGCGACGGTTGCCTGATTTTCTGTGCTTATATCTTCCTTACTTTTTGCATTTTTTCTTTTTTGTTTCTCTTTTTTTTTCACTCTTTTCTGTTTTTCTATCTTCTAGAACTTTTTTAACAGAACTTGTAATATGGAAAGAAGGCAATTTTTTTCCTTTGTTTCCGCTGTTGTGGAGTTGCATGAGACAAACTTGATGTTCTCTGTGTTTCTTCAGCAGCAGCAGGAGTGGATGATGCTCCAACTATGGGAGATGGTGGCATTGGTGTGGTGGAAATAACTTGTGAATTTGTAGGGGCAGAGGAGGTAAACTTGATGTTCTCTGCATTTCTCCAGCAGCAGCAAGAGTGGATGATGTTCTAACTATGGGAGCATTCGTGGAAACTCTACTTCGAACTTGCCTCATCGCCTCTTTCATAACATCTTCACACCAATTTTGTCGGTTAGTCTTTCTGTTGTACGGTTTTACCATCTCTGACATGAACAAAAGGTATACATAATTTGTCAATTAGTCTACTTATTTTGAAAGAAAAAGTTTTCTAAATTTCGGGTAAGATGACGCATTCGCCATCTTGCCCGCACTGTGTGTTCGTCATCTTACTCGAAAGAGCCATCTCCGTCCGATGAACTTCAAATAAAAACATCAATAAATGTATCAAAAAGAAGCTATTTTACGATGATTTACCAAGACTTTGAACTTATTGATAAAGCGATTCAATTTCCAGAACATTAATTTTAATACCGGTTTAAAATCTATTTTAAACACGTGAAAAATTATAACAAAATGTACCTGTAGCTTCTTTGTTCCGTGCCATGACATCAATGCAGTCGATTATTCTCACATTCACGATGGACGCTTTGGGGAATATTCTGACGCTCTTACTTGTTGATGAGTTCTGCCATTGCAGGGTTTCGGAGAAACCTTGATTTCGTCATCTTACCCTCTTCGTCAACTAACCCGAATCTCCCCTACAGTAAAACACCAATTAAATCTCCACTCATTTCACAAAAAAGCAGCAAATATCTATCTCTGTATATTAAAAAAAAGTAGCTGACGCCGCCGCCTGACAAATTTCTCGTTTCTCGAGATTCTTTGCTTCGTACCGCAAAAAACTTGCATATAAAAATATGAAATTTGGTACATTTGTAGAAAAAGCTTTGGGGAATACGCTGAAATAAACCGTTTTTTGATATATATTGCAGTTTAAGAAATATTTAATGTCAAAGTCAAAATATTTGAGCTGTGAGTTCGTGTCCTGGATAGACTAAGAATAGCATGGCCACGAATTTTTGCAAGCAGGCACCTACATGGGTGAATTTTGTGCACGACGGAGCCCCTTTTTAACACTTTACAACAAAGTTGAAAAGCGTTTATGACTTTGTTCATTCTGTCTGTCTGTCCGTTAGCCCGATAACTGCCGTAAAAATGATTTAATCAAAATGAAATTTTAGTATGTTGTTCAGACGGTCTGTAGGACCTATGGGAATATAGATGAATAATATCACCCAATTAGTTTTGGATTGAATCCGGGTTGAAAAAATGAAATACTTTTAACCCTATGGGACCTAATTTTTTAAACATTTTTTAAGCGGATTTAAAATTCACAAATTGATTCGAAAATTTTAGGTAATATTCAAATTACTCCATAAAATATATATAAAAAAAATTTAGCAAAATATACTCAGTAGTTTTTTAAATAAAAATTAAAATAATAATTACACCTCTTATATGAAGCGAACACGTGAACATGATATGAAAAGATCACGTGACCCACTTCAAAATATAATACGGCATCCATCTTGTCTCAAAATCGTGATTTTTAAAGTTCTTTTTCATTCATATTGAGTGTTGTATCCGTCCTAAAACCTCTTTATTTTTGCTTAAATTCTGTGCATCTACATACTGAAATAACGCAATGATATTTCAGTTTAAATGATCATCCAAATTTGATTATTTCTACAACGAAGCCTATTTTTCACTTATGTAAAATGTAAACAGCAAAATATGTAGGATGAGTTGTATAAGAATTGCTGTATTTTTTTAAAGCAAAAGTATTTAGATCATGGAGTCTGCATAGCTGATATGAGTGAAATATTCATTGATTTTACACAGAGAAGGACGATTTTTTTCGATGAAGTTTTAAGCATAGAGTTTAATTATTTGTAGCTCCATGGTCTTAAGTTTTTAAATAAAATAAATTATTTTAGTACTGTGATGAATGAAATGATTGGGAAAATGTTATGAATGAAATGTTGCTTTTATAGAGAGAGCCAGGCGTGTTATTTTTTCTATGACGTCATTTGAATGAATGTCAGTTGTTTTCGATGAAGTTTTCAAATATAATCAATTTTTGTAGTATTATGATGATTTTAAAAATATTACCGAGGAATGTATTGCATTTTAGAGATGTTTAAACCAGGTAATTTACATTCCAATGCCGTCATTTGAATGAAGTTCATTTTTTTTCGAGGAAGGTTTAAGTTTTCAAATATAATAAATTAATGTAGTATTGTGATATGTTTTAAAATATTACTTAGGAATGTATTGCATTTTAGAGATGTTTAAATAAAATTGTATTGGAGTTGGAAAGTGTTTCATAATCAATGTTTAAGCATGATTGATCTTTCTTGTCTTAATTTCGATGTAGTTTTTGAGATATTTTACTTTTTATGCACTTCTGAAGTTAACTTTTTTTTCCGCGTCTAGCGATTTCTCTGTCTCGTACTGCAAATACTATAGCATACAAAAATATGAAATTTGGTACGTTTATAGAGAAATAATAGGGTAATACGATGAAATAAACCGTTTATCGATTTAAACTTTAGTTTAGCATTAAATAGCTCGCAAAGCGAGCTCATGATCAAGGAATTCAGGTTTGGGATTTCCTGGGCTAAGGAAAATCCCTGCTTTACCCTCCTACCGGAAATAGGCAGGGATAGAAAAGACATTTTTGAAAGTAGAATTTTTAGGAAAGATAGATATGAAGCGAGCTCTGCGAGCACGTAGTTCTCTAAATAAACATTGAAGTATGTCATAGTTCAATGTAGCTCGTATTACGTGAACTGCTCTCCAACTGAGTGATGACTCTTTTTATATACTCTCTGTAGAAACTTCAAGAAGGGACTCGTATCTCATAGAATATTCGTTATATTAAGAAGGTTCTCGAACATTTAAAAAGAGCGCCAAATTGGTGATAAATCGCCAAATCTGGCAACGTTATCTAAACTTCAGCATATGGCAATCCTAAATTTACGGTATAGGAATGGCTTCGTGTAAAGGTGTTTTCTGCGTCTGATTTTCAAAAGAGACTCCAGTGAGGACATCTTGAGTTTGCTTGGAGCTTAACAAAGAATACCCGAAAGTGTCTGATCGAACAGCAAAATTTCTTATGCCCTTGTTACCACCGTCTTTGTGAACGATCTTTTTCCATTTATGTCAGCACTAAAATTAAAAAATCCGATCCCTACATAATGGTTATATTTCCTTCACAAGGAAAGAGTGATGTACAAGATCCACGGTACAATGTTTTTGACATTGAAGTAACATCATGCAAATTGAAATCGATTACTTTTGACAATTTGTTACTCGTTCAAACAGAATGACACATTCATACTCACGCGCAAACGCCTTATCAAAACGCACTTGACATTTAATTAATATTTCATGAAATAAATGACTATTAGCACATTGTTAGACGTCCTCCTGTGTAGAGCGAACTAGATCCCCAACCCAGACATTGGAAATTGTGGAAGAGGGTTTTTCATGCAGAAGTGTGGCGTGGCTCGCCTGGAAAATTACTGTTAAAAAATAGCCTTTGATCGCACTTACTCCTCTTGCTCGATTATCGAACAGGTGGAGTAAGGGTTGAGTACTTTGAAAAAAAGTACTCATTCCAGGTTGAGTACTTTGAAAATGCATCATGCGATGGAAACACAATAAATACTGATTAAGGTGAAATAAGTACTATAGAAACGACAGTTGAACATCAGCAGGAGCAGCAGTTACGTCACAGAGGGATGACGTCATCAGCTGATGGCGTGACTATAGCGTTATTTTATTATTTGATCTTATCGGGTGACGTCATCCGATAAGCTTATCGGATGACGTATTCGATAAAATTATCTTATCGGATGATGTCATGTGTTGACATCATCCGATAGTGGGGTCGGATGATGGATAAGATTTTGGAGGACATCTACGAAGTTTTGGGTGGTGGTGGCGTCCTCTATTGGCAGGATAGAGAACTGTGGAAGATAAAAGGGAAGAATGGTTCGAGACCGAGCTGGAATCGAACTGAAGGCCTCCTGCTAAAGTAGAGTGCTCTAACCAGTATACAGACTAGGACTTGAAGGTAGACGGTGAATGGAGAATATGTTGCCTGTTTATTCTTTTTTTTAAGACTTGGGTACTTAGATTATTTTGCGATCTTCGACAAGTGGTTTTTAATGAGCGCGAATGAATTAGGCATCGAGGTAGTATATAATGGAGAGAGCTTAAGGGTTGCAATCGGGGCCAAAGATAAAGGGAGTTGTAGTCAGGACGAATTTCCTGAGAACCCGTTTTCTTCCGACTGTGACCCTGTACATTTCAATGGCGATTTCTGACTGAGAGCGTGTTTGAGAAATATAAATAGTAAAATAATGGCTATGTACTGTTGTGCTTACGGCTGCAAGGAAAAGCATGTAAAAGGAGGACTTTACTCTTTCCATGGGAAAGTTTTTTTTTTCATTATATATCTTACAAATATAGTTAAGAAGTAATTTTGCTAGATTTTAGCGTGGTGCATTTCATTTGGCTATTAATTTTATTGCTTTTAATGCTATATTATTAGAAGTTTTGCTCTATTTTTGGTGTTTGTGATATTGCAGAAGACTTATAATATCCTTCTAATACTTTAAAAAAACATTCGGAGTACTTTTGTGATAGTTATAGAGCTATTTTCGGTATCCTCATATGTTTTCCCTTCGAGGTAGAACTTGGCGACGTTTGGCAAGATTGGGTGGCTAGGGAAGAAACATAGGGTGTTTAGATGATGAGCGTAAAGACGTGTCGGATGATAAAATTTTACTTTCAAAATAAAATATAATAGTTTACATTCATTGAAAATGTCACTTACCCAGGTAGCACAAATACGTAATTCTTACGTATCAAGCAATACGTAATCTTTACGTGTCAGGCCATACGTAATTATTACGCAAAAATGGTACGTTAGAATACGGTATACCAACCGTTATAAAAAAGGTTATTATTACGTATCCTTATACATTATTATTACGTATCCTTATACGTTAATATTACGTATATTCACATACGTTATTATTACGTATATGCACATACGTGTTTATTACGTATCCATATACGTTATTATTACGTATATCCACATACGTTATTATTACGTATATCCACATACGTTATTATTACGTATCTACATACGTGTATATTACGTATCCACATACGTTATTATTATGTATATCCACATGTGTTATTATTACGTATCCAGATACATGTTAATTACGTATCACATACGTGTATATTACGTATATCCACATACGTTATTATTATGTATCCAGATACATGTTTATTACATATCATATACGTGTATATTACGTATATTCACATACGTGTTTCTTACGTATATCCACATACATGTTTATAACGTGTTCCCATATGTATTTATGCGTTCCCATACGCATTTATAATGTATTCCCATACATATTTATATTGTGTTTCTACATGTATTTATTACATGTTTATATTGTGTTTCTACACGTATTTATTACGTGTTTATATTGTGTTTCTACACGTATTTATTACGTGTTTATATACATATTTATCACACATTGGACAACTCTACAGAATAGTGCATGTTGCAGACATGATATTTACAAAGTTTTATGCATCTTTGTAAAACAAACATATTGAGTCAGGTGAATATATTTTTATAATAGATGTCAAATTTTCAGATTGTGTTGATTTCAATAATGTACTTGAATTTATAAATTTGAAATCAACACAATCTGAAACAGTATCTTTAAAATTTAAAATACATTCATCTAAATCATATTTTTACAAAGATACGATATATCAAATGTGTCATATATGCAAAATTCACAATACTATAGAATCACTCTGTTCATATGTAATAAAATTTTTATTTTAATTTATATTATATATTGTTAATACAATAATTTTAATGCAAAAATGTTTTTTTCCTTTATTTTCAGTTTATATTTAAATATATTTTTAATTCTAATTATTTCTAAATATTGCAAAAATTATAATCTACTACATTATGAAATATAATTTTAAATCTAAAAGATAAGCTATTTTAAATTGAAAATAACTTAAAAATACAGAATAAAATTTTGGGATATATTAAAACACATAATACTTAAAACATTTTTGCAATTTTTAAAGAGTTAATTTTTTAAAAGTAAACTTCAATACTAAAAATATATAAAAAAAAACAATATTAATAATATTGTAATTAAGTTTATAGGCTATTTTAAATTACAATTATAGGCTATTTTAAATTTTAATTTAGCATGCTAAAACTACACATCTCTGATCAATGGTGGTATCATGCAACTGTGATGATTTTTAAGAGTGAAAACAGTGAGTAAGGGCACAGAGCCCAAGTAGAACATGTTTCTAGATACACAGAACACAAACTGTTTCACAATTATTTCTAAAAATTGCAAAAATTATAATCTACTACATTATGAAATATAATATTGTGTTTAATGTTTTTAAAAAAATTCCCAGAATTGTGTTTTTATTTCTTGTACGTATCATGTTTATTTTCTTTTAAGTATAAGGCTTTTTTAACTTCTTCCAGGTATTTTTTTTTATTTTCTTAAAAGTATCAAATTATTTTAATTTAGTATTGTGTTTTTTAACATTTCACCCCAGTATCAACTTTTTTTTAAAATTTGTCCTAAGTAGCATATTATTTTAAAATTTCTTCCTAGTATATATTTTTTTTTAATTCTTCCAAATCATGTATTTAAAAAAATTATACCGAAATATCGTTTTTTAAATGCTTATAAATGAGACTTACTATTTAACCTAGAGAGCTTAAATTAGTGTTATTTTCTTTTGCTTTTAATGAGTCTTAATTTGATATATAACATGACTATGCTATTTCAAATTTGAATCTTTTGAAAAGCTTCAAATTTTTTTTTTTTAAATCTCAAAAACACCCCTTTTAATTTTTTTGAAAAAAAAATATATGCTTTATGGACTACTTGTATGCCAAGTTTCATAATGGGAAGCCAATGGGTTCCTATGAAAATTATTTTTTTTTTGTATTAAACTATAAGTGAAATTAGCTAAATTACAAAAAATTTAATTTCCATAGGAACCCCTTAACGACCGACTATGAAATTTGGCACACAAATAGTCCCTTAATGTCTTTAATAAAAGTAAATAACTGAAAATCTAAAAGCCCCCAAAATCTGAAATTTTACAGTTTTTGTAAACTTTACTGGTACTATCACTGTACCAAAAATGATCGATTTCTGAGGTATCAAGGTTCAAACCATTAATTGGACACGGAATAACATATACTTAGTACATAACTCATTAACCAGTTGTTTCAAACATTCAGCCCACATATGTTCTTTTCAATTTTAACAATTTGCTACACACTTAATATTTCACATATGTCACTCAAAATTTAATTTTGTATTTACAATCAGTTACAAAACGTTACTTTTCAAGAACTTTTAAAATAAGTACTTCTCCAAACAAGTGAAGACAATTTCATCTCTTCCTTGCTCAAGAGTACAAACTCTCCCAGTTGCAGTATCAGGCTCTACTTTTTGCGAAATGGTCTCACCTAGCACATTCAAATATTCAATACGTCACTTAGTTGAGGATAAAAGAAAGAAGGTCCTTTAGGATGTAGGAAGCTAACTATATAGTCGCTCGTCTTTTCAAGAATACATGCAAGCTACCAAGATCCTTTATAGAGTATAGTGACAAATCCAGATTCAATTTTTGCTTAATTAGTTGGTGTAATATAGTCTAATGCTGTCACACGTTCAGTAAATTGGTGTTCACTACAGTAATTATGCTTAACATGAAGTATATTTTCAGAAATTGGGTAGAAAGAATGAAGTTTTTGAGTACCCATGATTGCCTTAAAGTCACTCAACTGTGGCGACAGTATTTCTTTAACTTCTTCATACTCATCAACTGTGCTGTACTCAAAAACTTCATTCTTTTTACCCAATTTCTGAAAATTGGCTTCTTGTTAAGCATTATTACTGTAGTGAACACCGGTTTACTGAACGTGTGACAGCATTCGACTATATTACACAAACTAATTTAGTAAAAATTGAATCTGGATTTGGCACTATATAGTCTATAAAGGATCTTTGTGGCTTGCATGTATTCTTGAGAAGAATAATGTTACGAGCGACTATAAAGTAAGCTTCCTACATCCTAAGGGACCTTTTCTTACTTTCATCCTCAACCGAGTGACGTATTGAATGTGCCAGGTGAGACCATTTTGCAAAAAGTAGAGCCTGTTACTGCAACTGGGAGAGTTTGTACTCTTGAGCAAGGAAGAAATGAAATTATCTTCACTCAGTTTGGAGAAGAACTTATTTTAAAAGTTCTTGAACGTTTTGTAATTATAATTGTAAATATAAAATTATATTGAGTGGCATGTGAAATATCAGGGTGGCCACTCTTCAGACACATTGAAATTCCCTGACTTTTCCAGGTGAATTGAAAAGAAATTCCAGACCAGTAATTTTAACATAAAATGCGTGCACATCCCTATTTAGTTACAAATTTGATTAAAGAATCTTAACAATTACTCCACTATTAAAAAAAAAGTTATATTGAATCAGGAGAAAAAATACACATTTTTTGTTTTTACAAATAAATTTTGACATTTTTAATAAAAAATACATGTAAATGCAGCAAAATTGAACTACTGAAATATTTAAAAGAATTTAATGTTTTTTTTCCCTGAAGAAATAAAAAGAAATAGTCTAAACTGATGTCCTTAAATATGGGCATTGCAAATTGTTCACAATGACAGACATTAAAGATATGCAAAAACTACACTGTAACAAGCTACAGCCATTGAATAATTAATGTCAATTCAGCAATGTCAAAAGAATGTCATTAAAATAGAAAAAATATTGTAAAATGTATATAATATTCTTGGCAACAGTTGTCCAAAATGGAGCACAAACTCTGCATTTTTGTTTTTATACGGAATCAAATGGACACATGGCAGCCTTTATTTAGAAGTTACGAGTACAGCATAATACTTGGCGAAATTTTTCGAAAATGGCATACAAACTGGGCAGTCCTGTTTTTATAAGGACAACTAGAATTAAAAAAAAAAAAAAAAAAAAAAAAAAAAAAAAAAAAAAAAAAACAGAATTTTCACAAAATTCCCTGACTTTTCCCGGTTGAGTGGCCATCCTGAATATTAAGTGTGTAGCAAATTGTAAAAATTGAGAACATATGTGGGCTGAATGTATGAAAAAACTGGCTAATGAGTTATGTACTAAATGTATGTCATTTTGTGTCAAATCACTTAATGGTTTGAACCTTGATATCTAAAAAATTGATCATTTTTGGTACAGTGATAGTACCAGTAAAGTTTAAAAACACCGTAAAATTTCATATTTTTTGCGCTTTTAGATTTTCAGTTATTCACTTTTTTAAAAAAGCCAAATCTGGTAAAGTTTTGAAATCTTTAAACAGTGGTAGATCAAAAACTATTTGACCAAGAGAGTTCAAATTAGTGCAGTCTTTTGTTTTCGATGGACCTTAATTTGATATACAACATGATTATGGTATTTAACTCTTTTTTAAAATTGGAGTTTCTAAAATAATTACAAACTAAAAGAGAAATTGTTTTTAGAGAATAGCATAGTCATATCAAATTAAGACCCATTAAAAGAAAAAAAAAATGACACCAATTTGAGATCTCTAGGTCAAATACTTTTTTTTTTTTTGCCAAATTTCGCTTTTAAGAAAGTCAATAACTGAAAACTAAGAGCCCAAAAAATCTAATATTTACAGTTTTTGTCAGCTTCACTGGTACTACTATTGTACCAAAAATTATCATTTTCCATGATGTCAAGGTTCAGATCATTGGTTGATTTGACACGGAATGACCCTTGGATGAATATTCAATTTGGCAGTATTTTAATTTCTTAAGTTTTACACCATATATGAAATATTGTTTAAAAACAAACTAATTATTCTTTGTAATCAAAGTTAGAGGTAAGTTACGGTACAGGAAAATTAAGCGTTCTGCATTTTCAGCCTATTACCATCTTTAAGTTTAAAATCTAAGTTAAGTTTAAAATTTAAGTTATACCATCTTTAAGTTTAAAATACATAAAAACATGTAAAAGAATAATTTCTGATTTTACAATATTTGAAATAAACATGTATGCATGACAACAAATGCAATCTCGGACCACGTTTTCATTTAATCTCCGCTTAGATAGTATTAAATGCGAGCATGGATGCACATACCACGATGCATGCACTTTTCCCGTTTGCTTTTAAAGCAATATGTGCATACATACAACAAAGCTAGGAAGATATATAAAATAAAATAAAAGTTAAAGCTAAATATAATTAAATAAGTTATATAAATTAAGCAACATGTTAACCTAACACGGGAAAATAAAGTTCAAGATACAAACCTTTCTGTGCTACAAACCATGGCGGGAAACGTAAAGAATGATTACTGCACTCAGTGTTGCCAGATGCACAAAGCTTATGGCTTCGTCCCCTGAGGTAGAAATGAGTCCGTTCTGGAAGCTTCCAGAACTGCGTGACGTCACGGCGGGGTTAGAGCTTGGGAGGGTGAAGATAACAAGAAGGGATACATGAAAATGCCTTGGGGAAAAGGGTTCGAGAACAAAGCTGAAAGAGGATTTGAGCAAGGGGGAGCGTTAATGGTTATTTTTACGTATGAAAAATGGTAATTTTAATGTAATATAAACGGTATTTATAACGTATGATAAACGGTATTTATAATGTATTTTAAACGGTAATACATAAAAATGCCTTTGGGAAAAGGGTTCGAGAACAAAGCTGAAAGAGGATTTGAGCGAGAGGGGAGCGTTAATGGTTATTTTTACGTATGATAAATTGGTATTTTTAACGTAATAAAAACGGTTATTTTAATGTAAAATAAACAGTAATACATACGTATTTAAAACGGTATTTCTACATACGGTATGTTCATACACGGTAATTCATACGTATGATATACGGTATTTTTATATACCGTTTACTCATAACGGTATTATAACCGATGTATTACCGTTTATCGTATAACACATACGAAAATATAACGTATAAACGGTTTATCAACGGTTATAATACCGTATGTGTGTTACCTGGGTAGATTTTACATCACAATTTTTCAGTGCATTTTATATAAAGATATATGATCTGAAATATGAGCATGATCTCATTTCTAGTTCAAAGTAAATTGTACTTAATAAGTCGATGTTATTAATCTTATCCATGAGATTGCCCCCCCCCCCCCCCTTCACTCTCTCTGCATAAATTTTATACATGCCGATGTTGGTTAGAATTAATTTCATATAAACATCTCGATTGTTCACAAATTAAATATAAAAGGATATATCATCAAACTCCCAGTGTAGTAGAAGTATTTTGGTATTACACTCTTGTTTAGTTTTCGAGAAAGAAATATGCCTTGCCCAAAGAAATATTTGAATCACCGACTTCTTGATCACGCGTTAGCAATCTATTAAATGAGAAATATTAACTTTAAAAGAACCTTACATTCTCCTCATCATAATTTAAGTAATAGGCTTTTTGATCTAGAAACAGCTCTACCAATATAAATATTTTTACTTACATCATGTTTTATGTACCAAAGTCGTGTTTCAGAGTCTTTCAAGTGCGACTAATATAAATTGAAGTCCAAATTATTATAATTACAGAAATTTGACGAAAATAAAGCTATTGGGACACCTAGCTTAGGTGATTCAAAAGTAATAATTTTATATTGAAATAATTTTATATTGAAATAGGACTACATATATCATCTTCATCAACTAGTTACAACATGATTTAAATGAAATAATATCACACGAAAAACTCAAAAAAAGGAAGGAGGGGGGGGGGGGGGTAATGGGAATTCAATAAAGATGCAGTCAGGAGGAAGAGATGAAAAGGCAATAATTGTTATACATATTTTAATATTTTTTAGTTCGTATGAGATAAAATAGCGAATATATATATATATATATATTTCCCTATATAAGAAATATTATAAAGTTTTATATTTTTCAGTTTTCCTCGGGAAAGTTAAATATTTTATTATTGCAAATATTACATTGTTTTATATTTGACGGTACACATACAATATATTAAAATAAATTATATGTAAAAATGACTCAGTCGTATTACGCCTCAAAGCAGATATGGATAATGCTAACATAACTTTCAGAGATAAAGTTTATCTGGATAAAAGTGAAGAATTCTACATTTTAAGCAAGCATGCACACAATTTTTTCATATACTTTATAATTGCTTTTAAATATATTATACATATTCTTCAATTTGTATACTTGTAATCTATTTCATATCATATTTTATTTGTAATTGCTTTGTAGTTCAAGTTGTTTTACAAAAATGACTTCATTAACAAAATTATTCTTTAGTAATAAAATTTTTTGGTAATAAAAATATTCTAATCCTATTTCGTATTTTTCTTCATACATATTTTTTAAAATCTTATAACGTATAACACGTGTAATAACTTCCCATTCATCCTCGACTTTAATAGAAGTTAAAAAAAAAACAGAAGGTACACTACACAGTTTAGGCGATAAATCGCCAAATCATGAAAGTCCTTCTCCTCCTCGTCCTTACTACATCTTCTCAGTGTTTGTCCATGCTACTAGCATGGGGAAGATAGGACCGCACTCCCTCCATATATACTAACTCGTTGGAATTAGGTTAAGTTATTCATTATTTTGTTAATGAATTAATAAAATTCATTATGAAAATTGTAATGTACTCATGTTTGAATTTTAATAAGGAGGAGGATTAATTTTTTTAATGAAATGTGTTAGGTTTGGAAGTAATTATTATTATTTTTTTTTTTTGGAAAGACATAGATAGTGGGGTCGGATGATGGATAAGACTTTGGAGGACATCTACGAAGTTTCGGGTGGTGGTGGCGTCCTCTATTGGCAGGATGGAGAACTGTGGAAGATAAAAGGGAAGAATGGTTCGGAACCGAGCTGGAATCGAACTGAAAGCCACTTGCTCCGTAATAAAGTGCTCTAACCAGTATACAGACAGGGACTTGAAGGTAGATGAAGAATGTGTCGCCTGTTTATTCTTTTTTTTAGGTTAAGATACTCATTATTTTTTTAATGAATTAATAAAATTCATTGTGAAAAATGGAATATACTCATGGTTAAATTTTAATAAGGAGGAGGATTAATTTTTTAATGAAATGTGTTAGGTTTGGGAGTAATTATTTTTTTTATGGAATGCATTAGGTTTGAAAATATTTGAAGACATTTACGAAATTTTGGGCGGTGGTGGCTCCCTCTATTGCCACTTTAACGCGTTAATGAAATAGATATGTGTTACTGAATTTTAATAGAATTAAGTTCCTGAATTGGGTTCTGTGTTAATGAATATTTTAAGTATCATTAGAATGGGAGGTAGTCGAACGAGAACTTAATATTTGCGGATGGGTTTCATAATTTTTTTTAACAAAGAATTATTTCACTTTAATAATTGTTTAATGATTTGAACGAAGATAATTAATTTTTTACGTTAAGATGGCCATTCATCAATGAATTTTAATGGCGGGATGTATGGTAGGGAATGGGTGTGTTATTGAATTTTAATTAATTTTAATGAAAACATTAATTTTTGTGGTAAGCCAGTGCTCATTGGATGACTTTTAAAGGAACGGGGGATTTCTAGCACTCCATAGCGAAATAGCATATCGCATTTTTAACAAGAGATAAATTTTTACCACAACTTGGGAACAGGATTTGACCTTTTTAGAAGAGGTGTTTGCCGTTTGTGCATACCAGCCAAGATTTGACTGACATGTTTTAAAAGCATCCAAGATTTGACTGATATGTTTTAAAAGCATCCAAGATTTTAGGGATAGGTAATAATACTCGCTGAACACGTTTCGACATTTTTTTTTAATTTTACTGGGAATGTTGTCAGATTTTTTTAATCATATTCATAAAAATGTTATGAAACACCTATAGTTAACGCGAAACTTTAACTGTTTTAATTCACACTAAATGTCTATTTTCACAACTGACATACCATGTGAGATTTTAATGGCAGGTTTTAATACTCACTGAACACGACTTGACTATTTTCAGAATGATTGTGTGGGCCACGCGATTTTTTTTATGCCAAGTTTCAGAACCTGCTGAATCCGTTTCGACTATTGTTACATGACGCCAATACATTTTAAAATCTAACGAATAGGAATCAACCACTTTTCACATGTGTGTACCTAGATTTTAACACTGTATCTCATGGATTTTTTTTAAACCGACATCCCTTCAAACTATCCACTGCACAGGCCTACTCAATCTGTTCTTACCAAAGAACGCGATGCTTCGTGGATATTTTAAAGAATTATCTAAGATAATAGTTTCAATCAGAAATAGTATGAGCGATTTCTACATTAGAAATAACAAGAGTATGGTAAGTTGTATTATAAGGTATTTTGCTTAGATGGTGTATTACATATGGATCTAATGATTACCGGTTCTAAGACATCTTTCTCTACAAAAGGATTTTCTTTCATGGACTTAGTGCAAACATTTATGATTAAGGATAAGCTTAGAATGCATTTTAAGAGAATTTTATGCAAGTTACATTGATTTTCAGTAGGTGTGTAGATACTTTTTTAATGAATGTTAAGGGATTATTTTTTTGTTGTTGTTCTTTTTTCTCGTATGTTAGGGGAAAATGGGATTTCTTTACGTGTGAAAAGGTATTTCCTGTACTTAGTTAATTTTTAAAGGGTGGAAAGGGAATTATTTCATTAACATCTACTAATTATAGTAGATGTCAGGGGGTTTTAATATATCTTAGTGAGTTTTAATTCTACGAGGACTTATTTAATGTATTTATTATGATTGTGAACGATTCGGCTATTTCAATAGGATTAGTGTGTATAATTATGTCAACACATACTCAGTTTTAGATAAGAGCTTTATCGCAACCTTGGCTTTCTTGAATGAATGGAGAAATTATCAAAGCTATTTTTCAGTTCTGCCATCTATCGGCATTTTTTAAAACTTTTTTTCATTTAGAAACAGTTAATTTTTTTAATTGTTTAACTAAATAAGTCTATTTACCACAACTTACCATTCGACATTCCAATGGATTTAAAACCCTAAAATTTCATTATTTTACCAAATTTTCAATATTTAAATAAAATTTACCACCTATTCATAATTATAAAAACTAAGCAGTAATTAAAAATAGGGAGTAATTAAAAAATAAGCAGTAATTAAAAAATAAGCAATTAAGAGAGAAGATCTGCTTTGGACTATGGCGCCATCTTGTGAACATTGGACCGATGACATCATCTTCTGTTAGATCTTAGATAAGAACTGATAACCTCTCATTTTAGTATTGCAGTTAGTGTGTATATCGTTTATTTCTAGTTTGGATGTCGGCTGATGAAGACCTCATTCTGTAAGTTTATTTTCATGATTTTGCTAACTATTCTTGTATATCCCGTGCGACGTGGTAAGCATATCCCTTAAAGTTATAAAAATATACAAAATTTTTCTATGTATTTAATGTTAGTGTGATTAAAAATTAGGAATTTTAACTAAGTTTGGTACATATTTTCACTTTATGATTTCGAAGATGAATAAAATAATGTTGACATTCTCCCACGTAGATAACAATTGCATTTAGCACAAACCAATGTTGTACGATTCATTGAAAATTACAAGTTCTAACCACTTCATATCTTATGTAATCTATTTGCACACGACACTCGATTTAGGTCACGTGATTAGACTTATGACGTTGCCCGATAAGACATTTCAACCTTGGGCGTTGCGTGAATAGGTTCGGTTCGTTCATAGCTGCGACAAATTTATAGTATTTTAAGATCTTAGTGTTTTAAAAACAAATCTAATACTGTGAATGTGGTACTTGGATGTTACTATCTGCAAATAATGTCTAAAGTTCAAAGTATGCCATCACTCGAACAGTTAATTTCTAATAGAAATAGTGTGGAGTTATCGGTTGCTGTGCTAGATGAAACAAAATATATGGATATTGTCTCAGATGTGATTAATTCACCCTCACAAAAGTTTGCTGTGGATTGGTTAGACACCTATCTCATGTCTTTCATAGCCCCTGCAGAAACACCTACCATTGCCAATTCACAAGTCCTCACCGAGGTCGGAAACTCATCTCAAGATCTGCCTTTTTGTGCTCCAACACACAGCTGAGTGTTATCCTCCACTACAGAATCTGTTTCGACTGGGTCTACTTCTTCAGATTCCATGCAATATGCGCTCCGTCGTTCGCATTTAGGTTCTGGTGCCTATGTATATTTGAAACTTCGCCATGAGAAGCTAAAAGTGTATATATGGAGATATATCTCTAACGAACGAAATGAACTACGGCCTATGCGTGAAGGGGCTACATTGTCACCCGCTACTTGGAGTGAATTTTCACAAAAATTGTGGTCGTTCAATATTCTATACGCTGATACCGCGTTCGTCAGGCGTAATGAGTTGTTCTGTTTCAATGACAACGGAAAATTGCATTTGCAGAAAATAATTCAATTATATGATTCAAAATTTTGTCTAACACAGTGTCATATTACCTTAGATAAAAATCAAATAGCATGTTTACAGAATAGTGTTAACAACATTAGTATAAAACTTCGAGAAAGTATATTTATAGAGTGGCTTCCTATTCAAATATTAAAAATAAAGGACACTATAACCTTTCTACCATCAGTTATTTGTGACAAAAATTTTGCATTCGAACAATTAATCTCTTGTATTCATGACAGCATGATGTGTCATGTAAGAAAACTTTTCAAATGTGTTGGCTGTGTTGTTCAAATTGAAGATCAAAGTTATCACGAATGTCTTTACAGCACTCCATTAGAAATGGCTGAATAGAGTGGCTGAACAAGCACTTCTAAATCTTGACATTAATAACATAGCAAAGAAAGTTTTGTTGCATGGTGAAGTCTTTTACTGGTATGATCGAAATTTTTTCAAGTCATTCAAATTAGAGGACTATGAACGTGCGATAAGGAAATTATTTTAACTTATTTGTTTAAATCTGCAACAAATAATGCTTAATGTGTATTTTATGAAGAATAGATACATTTAACGGATTTTTATCTTTTAAACTGAACTCTTTATTTACGTTCATCAACTCATTTTTAACATGTTTTATTTAAAAATGCTATGTGCTCGTAGGTTATGTATCTATACATTCAAGTATAACAGGTTTACTAATATAAAAAAATATATTTACTAATATTTTTAAAATAAAATACAAAAAAAAAAAATTAAAAATAGATTTATTCGAATCATATGAAATGTCTACAGTGTGAGTTTTGTAATGACCGATATTTACACTTTACAAAGTTTAAATCATAAAATTTATGTTCAATGTTAAAATTCTTAAATTATATGCCCTTATTCAATAAAAATAAAAGCTAAGTTATGTTCCATTCTCTAAAAGTATGACGATTCATAAAGAATGTGGTGTTTCAATCTCTAAGAATCGGTGAAATTTTGACTCTAGTTTCTTACAAATCTGCGAAGTTGGGATTTATTCTGTAAGAAGTGTAAAATTTATCGTAGATCTCGGTTTAGTCCTGTCATTTTCCATATGTTGTTAAATATGTACATTCAAATGTGACCATTAAGAACAGAATAGTTTTATGGTGCATCTACGGCCGCGAAATCATGACATTTCTAGGTGTATGCCAATAATGTCTCGTATTAAGATATTAAAGCTCATTACATGTTTCTTTTAAAGTGTTAAATGCATATCTTTCATATTACATGTTATTACAATGTACTGCACTTACACTAGAGGGTCACTCTTTCATTTAAATTCAATGTTGAGAATCACATATCCTTAAAAAATCGTTAAGTGTTATTCTATTCCCCTAAAATTCGTGACAGTTTTAAAAATATACTGATTTAAGGACTTTAGATGTTGCTGTAACATTAAAAACATATCTCTTATTCGGTAATTATCCACTAAGTATTGCGCAACTTTTGCAAATTTCATTAAAATGTCATAATTTTAAGTAATAAAGGAGTTTTAGGGCTTATGTAACATTAAAAAATTCACTCTTAGTTCCCCAAACGTATGCTAAGAACTAAGCAATTCACTAAAATAGTGAAATTTTAGGGTCTTAGACCTCTTGGAATATCGAAAACATATACTTCTAATTCCTCGAACATGCACTATGTGTCGAGTAATTTTTGTTAAAATTCATTTAAATGACATAATTTTAAGCGATAAAGGAGTCCTAGCCCTGTGTAAGATTTAAAAAAAAAAAACCACCTAGTTCACCAAACATTCGCTAAGAATCAAACAATTCGGTAAAATAGTAAAATTTTAGGGTCTTACCCTCTTGGAATATCGAAAACATAGATCTCTATTTTCTCAAACATGTGCTAAATGTTGAGTAATTTTTCTAAATTTCATTTAAATGTCACTTAATTATCATAATTAAAAACAAACAAACAAAGGTCTTAGACGGTATAAATCATTTAAAAACAGACCTTTAATTCTTCAAGAATGTACTAAGTGACAAGTAATTTGGTAAATTTCATTTAAATATTGAAAATTTGGTAAAATAATGAAATTTAAGGGTTTTATGTCGAATGGTAAGTTGTGGTTAATAGACTTATTTAGTTAAACAATTAAAAAAATTAACAGTTTCTAAAAGAAAAAAGTTTAAAAAAATGCCGATAGATGGCACAACTGAAAAATGGCTTTGATAATTTCCCCATTCATTCAAGAAAGCCAAGGTTGCGATAAGGCTCTTACCTAAAACTGAGTATGTGTTGACATAATTACACACACTAATCCTATTGAAAGAGCCGAATTGTTCACAATCATAATAAATACATTAAATGAGTCCTCATAGAATTAAAACTCACTAAGATATATTAAAACCCCCTGACATCTACTATAATTAGTAGATGTTAATGAAATAATTCCCTTTCCACCCTTTAAAAATTAACTAAATACAGGAAATACCTTTTCACACGTAAAGAAATCCCATTTTTCCCTAACATACGAGAAAAAAGAACAACAACAAAAAAATAATCCCTTAACATTCATTAAAAAAGTATCTACACACCTACTGAAAATCAATGTAACTTGCATAAAATTCTCTTAAAATGCATTCTAAGCTTATCCTTAATCATAAATGTTTGCACTAAGTCCATGAAAGAAAATCCTTTTGTAGAGAAAGATGTCTTAGAACCGGTAATCATTAGATCCATATGTAATACACCATCTAAGCAAAATACCTTATAATACAACTTACCATACTCTTGTTATTTCTAATGTAGAAATAGCTCATACTATTTCTGATTGAAACTATTATCTTAGATAATTCTTTAAAATATCCACCAAGCATTGCGTTCAAGTTGCATTTGGTAAGAACAGATTGAGTAGGCCTGTGCAGTGGATAGCTTGAAGGGATGTCGGTTTAAAAAAAATCCATGAGATACAGTGTTAAAATCTAGGTACACACATGTGAAAAGTGGTTGATTCCTATTCGTTAGATTTTAAAATGTATTGGTGTCATGTAAAAATAGTCGAAACGCATTCAGAAGATTCTGAAACTTGGCATAAAAAAATCGCGTGGCACACACAATCATTCTGAAAATAGTCAAGTCGTATTCAGTGAGTATTATAACCTACCATTAAAATCTCACATGGTATGTCAGTTGTGAAAATAGACATTCAGTGGGAATTAAAACAGTTAAAGTTTCGCGTTGACTATAGGCGTTTCATAACATTTTTTTGAATATCATAAAAAAAATCTGCCAATATTCCCAGTAAAATTTTTAAAAAAATGTCGAAACGTGTTCAGCGAGTATTATTACTTATCCCTAAAATCTTGGATGCTTTTAAAACATGTCAGTCAAATCTTGGCTGGTATGCACACACGGCAAACACCTCTTCTAAAAGGGTCAAATCCTGTTCCCAAGTTGTGGTAAAAATTTATAACATCTCTTGTTAAAACTGCGATATGCTATTTTGCTATGGAGTGTTAGAAATCACCAGTTCTTTTAAAAGTCATCCAATGAGCACTGGCTTACCACAAAAATTAATGATTTCATTAAAATTATTAAAATTCAATGACACAATTATTAAAATTCAATGACACCTATTCCCTACCATACATCCCGCCATTAAAATTCATTGATGAATGGCCGTCTTAACGTAAAAAAATAATTATCTTCGTTCAAATTATTAAAACATTTATTAGCGTGAAATAATTCTTTGCTAAAAAAAATTATGAAACCCATCCGCAAGTATTAAGTCCTCGTTTGACTACCTCCCATTCTAATGATACTTAAAATATTCATTAACACAGCACCCAATTCAGGAACTTTAATTCTATTAAAATTCAATAACACATATCTATTTCATTAACGCGTTAAAGTGGCAATAGAGGGAGCCACCACCGCCCAAAACTTCGTAGGTGTCTTGAAATATTTTCAAACCTAATACATTCCATAAAAAAAATTAATTACTCCCAAACCTAACGCATTTCATTAAAAAATTAATCCTCCTCCTTATTAAAATTTAACCATGAGTACATTCCATTTTTCATAATGAAATTTATTAATTCATTAAAAAAATAATGAGTATCTTAACCTAAAAAAAAGAATAAATAGGCAACACATTCTCCATCTATCTTGAAGTCCCAGTCTGTATACTGGTTAGAGCACTCTATTACGGAGCAAGGGGTCTTCAGTTCGATTCCAGCTCAGTCCCGAACCTTTCTTCCCTTTTATCTTCCACAGTTCTCCATCCTGCCAACAGAGGACGCCACCACCACCCAAAACTTCGTAGATGTCCTCCAAAGTCTTATCCATCATCCGACTCCACTATCTATGTCAAGACATGACGTCACCAGATAAGATAATCTTCGAGTGACGTCATCCGATAAGATAAGCTTATCGGATGACGTCACCCGATAAGATCAAATAATAAGATAACGCCGTAGTGACGTCACTGCTGATGTTCAACTGTCGTTTCTATACTACTGAAATAAAATACTTTTATTTTAAAACACATGTAAAATCCTGATAATTAATTTTAACTCACAAACAATTTAATTCACACAATAAAGTTCGCTAATTGCGAATCTTAAAATATTCGCTTCCCTCTCTCTAGTTTAAGATCCCATTTTAATAATTAAATCTCCATAATTAAATTTTTTCTATTAAAATCTAATCTCTGGCACGCAGTCTGCAACGAGGTAAAGAGACAAAGGACTTACCCATCTAGGACTGGAATAAGCGGCCGATCAGAGACTTCATGGTGTTGAGATTCACTCACTTTCACGTCTCAAATCTAACTCACTACTTCAGAACGTCTTGCGCCCAGCCCGGGAATCAGGATACGCCTTCGGTCTTGCCCCATGGCTGTCGTTTGGTCGCAGTAGGTTGAGAATCCCATAAATCCAGAGACGTGCCCGGGGTCTTCCGAGTCATTGGATGAGGCCCTTCCAAAGGGTTGGCGAAAATTGGGGGCGCTAGCATTCTTACAGGTGTCCTATTTTATTTAAAAAACCACAGTGTCCTTTGCCACTTCTCACAGTCTGCAGCTGGTCAGCTAACTAAGGGCATTGGAATCTGAAAATGTTTCCAGAGAGAAGGGAGGTAAGGATTTCTAAGAGTGAAGTGATGACAGAAAATTCCAACTCTGTCCCACGATAAGAAGTATTAAAGTGGAAGAGCATATAGTGCTACTGCAAGAGTCAGGAATCGAATTCCTCAGTCATGTGTCACCAGAAGATGGCACCACTAATAAAGTACTGTTCAGAATTCTAGGTCATTTGTGAGAAAGCATTGGCGTCCCGAAAGTTGATTCCAACTTTAAAAACAAAGCAAAATATATAGTGAAAGACTCCAGTATCAATAAATAGAAAACTGTGTTCATATTTACTTGGGAGGGAAAGCAACCCTGAGAAAGTCATGACCAGTCACTCGACGAGAAGAAGTTGCCAGGTTCAGACTTCTGACCAGATTCAGACTTTTGACTCAGAACTGATCAGGTTCAGACTTCTCAGAACTGAACCAGGTTCAGACTTCTGACTGAGTCAGAAGTCTGAATCTGGCAACTTCTTCTCGTCGAGGGAGCCTCTGAAATGTTCCTGCTGAGGACGCTCCATGACTTTCCTTTAGATGCCAAAAAAGATTTTGCCTCAATTTCTTTCTTGTGCAGCATTTTGATGTAAAGTTATGCTGAATGAAAAATCATAGGATTTAAGAATCTCTGTTCCACCGTAGAACCCGGTTTGACCAAAAAGTCTGCTTTTTCATTTCCTGGTACGCCATAATGTGCCGGCAGATCAAAAAATCTGATGTGGGCAGCATATGACTTTCCTTATATAATGCAATAAATTTACTCCTTTTATAATAAAAAAATAATGTACACTGCTGGCCATTAAAATTGCTACACCAGGAAGGAAAGCAAATAGCAGAATTTTATTTATTGTACATATACAGTATAATGGGAAGAAGACATGACTAAATTTGCAGGTCGTTTGGGGCGCACAGCATGCAGAATTCAGTACACAGAGCTGCCACCTCTGGCAGCAAGAACAGCTAAAATCCGCCTGGACATCGAGTTGAATTGAGCTTGGATGACAGATACGGGTACGTCATTCCATGCGGCTGCAACTCTATGCCAGAGTTCATCAATCGTAGTGGCTGGCGAGTGCCGAGTGCCAGTCTCTCGGCAACCCATGACCAGATGTTCTCAATGGGTGACAGATCTGGAGAACGTGCTGGCCAGGGCAACAGTCGAACACCCTCTGTATCGATGAAGGTCAGGACAGCACGGGAAACGTACGGTCGTGCATTATCTTGTTGAAAGATGGCGTCACGCAGATCACGAACATAGGGCACAGCCACGGGCCTTAACACGTCAGAAATGTAACGGCGGCTGTCCACATTGCCGGCTCTGCGAACAAGAGGTGACCGGGATGTGTACCCAATGGTACCCCATACCATCACGTCAGGTGCTGGGTCCGAATGACGATGACGAATGTAAGATGGCAACGTTCGTTCTCTTCGGTGCCTCCACACACGGATACGTTCATCATGATGCTATACGCAGAATCGGGATTCGTCTGAAAAGACGACGTGGTGCCACTCCTATGTCCAGTGTCGTCATCCGTCGCACCACTGTAGGTGCGTCTGTCTCTGTTGCAGCGTCAAGGGAAGCCGCAACAATGGCCACCGTGCTGACAGTCCGTGGTGTTGCAGACGTCGTCGCACTGTCCGTGCGGACACTTGTCGTCATGCAAACGAGCCAAGTTCATGACTCAGGGTACGTGAAGTGGCTGTACGATCCCGCAAGGCCGAGAGGACAACATGTCTGTCCTTCCGGCGTTAGTGGCCCGGGACCGCTGAGATCCTGCATGGCGTTCAGTATGGGCCTCCTGGACCCATCGATTCTATATTCGCCTGACAGTTATGGATTCCCGACCAACGCGAGCATCAATGCCACGGAACGATAAACCGCAGTCCCGATAGGCCACGATCCTGCCGTGGTCGAATTTCGACATGTGCTGGTAGGAGTTTCTCCTACTTACACGAGGCATAACACGACCTTCACACAACTAACCAACGTTCAAATGCGATTTCCGAAGGAGTAACCAACTGTCTTCCCTTTTATACAGAATGTAAATGGCGTTACTCATACCTGCTTTGTGCGCATGCGCTGCAATGCTAATTATTTGCATATCCCAGCATGTAGTACTTTTCATGCAAATTTGACGTTTGTTGCATGCCGCCTTCATGGTGTAGTAATTTTAATGGCTAGCAGTGTATAAGATCCACGGTACTTTGTTTCTTACGTTGAATTGCACATTTGGAAATTTTCTGGATGATATCAAGTAATACTATTTCAAAGTACGCAATTAACTTATATTTCGCGCAACTCTAAACAATTATTAATATTGATAGCATCCTCAATAAGCGCCATAGTTCATATATTAAAATATTTTAATAATTAATTCATCAATTAGGCGCCATTTTCATTAATTTATCGTCATTTTTGAAAATTTGACGATATTTTCGTCAATCTTGGGTGAAATATCGCCAAATTGGCGATACGTCGTTAGATTATTCCCCAAATGCATCAGCAAATGTTACAGACAAACGGAGAGAAAAGCATTTCTTATATACTAGAAGGTATGCCCGTCATATGAAGATATTCAGAATTTGCGAAACATTACTTCCCATTTGGCGTCATTTTTGTTACTTTGGCAGCATTTAAAATAGTCGCCAAGTTGGCGAAATCCCGCTAAATTTCTCGCCAAGCGTTACGGATGGATGGACGGAGAAATAGGATATTCCTATAGTCTACTCTTATGTTTTTTCCAAGATAATGAACTCAATTAGTCGTTATTTCATTGATTTAGCATAGGTTTCATCAATTTGGCGAATTTTTATCAATTGGGTGACATTTTCGCCAATTTAGCAACATTTAAAAAGTCAGCAAGTTGGAGATATTCCGACAAATTCGTCACCAAATTTTGCCAAACGTTACGGGGCGAAAAATAGGTTATTCTTATATACTGGATACTTATATTCATTCCAAGATATTGAATTTTCGTCAATTAGTCGTAATTTTCATTGATTTAACATCATTTTTATCAATTTGGCAACATTTGAAAAAGTCGTCAAGTTGGCGATATTTCGCCAAATGCGACGCCAAACGTTATGAACGGAGAAATAAGTTATTCTTATAGTAGCTAAATGGCCATTGGCATTCAAATACAAAAGTATTACCCACAAAGTACCTTTTCTTATGAATGGAACGTGCTAGATCTGCGAGAATGATGTCACCAAATTTATCGTATGATATTGCATATAAAAAGTGAACATATTTCACAATAGTTAATATATTTTTTTATTTTATGTGATTTTTTGATACATTTATTTAAAAAATATGCAATACCTCGAGAACGGTTTATGCTAGCATTCTAAAGTTTATGTTAATCGTTTTCTAAGGAAAAATTACATAAGAAATGACTATTTGCGTAGCTTTATTAAAGGTTTTGATTTTTTCGAAATTTCACTCAAAAATTTAGGAGGGTTCTGAACATTCGATTGCGTTTAATAACAATAGGCTTCCAGTATTCACGGATTGTAATTTTTGTGCCAAATTTCGGTCGAATCGCTCCATTCGTTCGTGAGATATCGTCTCCACAGACTCACTGACATACTCACACAGACATCCCCTCAAAAACGTTTGATTCGTATTCAGGGATGCTTGAAACCCACTCCTTAATGTTGTGACCTCTTCGCATAAAATGCCAATCCCTCAGTTTACTAAAAATATTGATTTAATGCAGCAGTGCTGCATATCAACTTATTCATTTTTCAAGATTTATAATATAACTATACGCTATTTAATAATCATAAGCTGATACTGTCATATCATATGTACTTTAAGTAATTGTACTTTTAGCTTTTTCATTTTATTTTTTATTCATTTCAATTAAAGAATTCAGAAAATTGAAATATATTGAGTGAATTATTCGTACTGATGTGATAAGGCTTAAGGCACATCATTTTATGTTACGCTCTTGATTGAATTTTAATAATACATAAAATATTCTACTTTAATTTTTTTGTTGTTGTTATTATGAGCAATGCATATGCACTGTTACTTTTATTTTCAAAACACTATATTATATATCTAACTCTGGTAAATCATGTTTCCCCCTCCTTTTTCCCATTTACTGGTACCTTGAAAATACTACCTAAATAAATTAGGTAACTAGAAGATCAATATTTTTGTGTGAGATGTGTGCGCATATACCGTATATGACTCGACAGATTTTTGCAGAAAATTTTTAGGCAAATACTTTTGTTCACAGACAGTTTTCAATTTTATACCACTCTGGCTATAGGTACAAGAGATTCCACTAATACATATTTAACTCCAACCCTAACTGAAAAAAAGGTCAAATTTATTCACAAAATATGTCTTAATAACTACTGTCAGACAAGAATGCATAAAAATATTCATTGCCCTTGCCCCAAATCCAGTATTGAATCCAGAATAAAACTCATAACAGCTAATTCTACAAACTCTCATTCGATAAGCTTATCAATTTGTTTGGGTTTCAGTATTGTGATTTGGGTGGGGTGGGGGGTTTGCACCAATGGATTTTATTTTATTATTTTATATAACTATCATGCTTTAACTCCCAGGCAACGTGCTTATTTAATTATTTATACGTAGTAGATGCTTATTTAGAACCCGGGCAATGCCAGGTAATTCATTCCATCTTACATTGCAGAGAAAGATGTCTGTGTGTGCAGTTTGTAGGGGAAATCTAAGCATCATACGACCATGAAATTTGGTACAGATTCTTCAGGACATGAATATGTACACCTAGGCATTATTTAAAAAAAATTCAAACTAGTTTTTTAGTTATTTTATGTTTTACCCTGATTTCAACCAATATATACACAAATCAATTCTTTAACAACCTAAAATATTATCACAGAGTTTTCATCTTGACACTATCGGAAAGATAGGAAATGTTTCTTTCAAACAAACTTTGAACGGAGTCCATAAGATGAATAGACAAATTTTAATGAATTTCTAAAATATCTATATATGTGTTGTGCATAAATCTCTCCAATTTTTATGTTAAAATATATTAAAATTGACATGCCATCCAACATTTATTTTTTTTTTAGCAGCTCCTAAATATATTACAGACTACTCCAGAAAAAAAAAAAAAATCATAAACCCATCCATTGATTAATTACAAATTTTTTATTCAAGGCATGTTTTGATTTTTTTTAATGAATCTAACAGGCTTTGGACTGCATTAGAAGTTGAAACACCTGGGGAAATGGACTAGACCAATTTTGTTCAGAGGAGTGAGTATTTTAGGTGAGAGGGTGTGCCTTTGGACGTTTGCATATAATGCATCCTTGGTAAGGGGTTGAGAGATCATACATTTTGAACTCTGTAGGAAGTGACATCATCTGCTTAGGGCTTTGAATTGTGAGCTATAATAAGAATTGGAAATATTGATGTGCTCAGAACTGGGACAAAGGCGTATTACATATACCAGCAGCGGTCTAAGGTGTGATTAGGTGCTGATTTAGGATGAGCATGTGCTTGCACATGTTTTGTAATTTAAGTGTGTGCTCACACAGTAGATGACTAAGCTTTTTGAAAAATTTAATGAATTTAATTAATCACTGCTTTAAATCCCGGGTACAGTATTTTCTTGCGGTTTCACAAAATTCAGGTCTCCAGATTTCTTTTAAGAGCTTTCGAAGCAGCCGATTTATTGTCTTGGGGTCTTCAGTGACCACTTAGTTTGCCTGTCATAAATCCTCATGTAAGGTGCCCTGCCGGACCAGATTCAAACTTAGTTTTACAAAATTTGTATGTTCGGATTTCTGTCAAATTGTTTCCTGGCATCATATTTATTCTCCTAGGGATCTTAAGAAGTAACTGCTTAGTCTGCCTATCTTAAATCTACATGATACTTTGAGCAAGAACGAGTTTGCACAGTTTTAAAAAACTTGTGTCCCCGAATTTTTGTTAAATGGTTTCATAGCATCGGGTAGCTTAATCCGCCTACCATAAATACACATGTGAGGTTTCAGGCCAGCCTGGGTACCTAGTTTTAAAAAATTCAGGTTGCCTGTATTACTGTTGAAAGGTTTAGTAGCAACAAATTTACTATCTGAAAGGCCAAAGTGACTGCTTATCATAAATCTACATGCAAGGTTTTGGTTCAGGCTAGGTTCTTACATAGCTTTAAAACATTCTGGTCACTGAATTTCTGATAAAATGTTTCGCAGCATCGCATTTTCTGTCTTGTGGGCCCTATGTGATCGCTTAGTCCACTTATCGTTCCTGGTGTCGATTCATACTTTAAAAATACACTTAATAAACAAATAAGCAAAAATAAATAAAATGCAGAGTAAATGAACTCTAGGTGTAGAGTAGAAAAAGAATGAAATAGAGAAACAATTAATTAGACATGGTTATGTCAAACCTTAAAGAAATAGGATGTCATTAACCATATTACTATTTTTGTTAATATGAATTTCTTCAAAGAAATCCAAATCAAAAACTGAAGAGCACTTTTAAATAATTAAAGCAGAAGAAAATAAAACTGGTGACTTGTTATCCAGGAATGATTAGCGATTGAAGATTTATTAATTTTTTGGTTTTTGTTACAATTTTGATGCTTTTTCAAGTGATATAGTGTTTTTTTAAAAACTTCTATTGTGTTTTTTAATTTCTTTTAAGTATCAACTTTTTTTGAAATTGTTTTCTAAGCACTGTTTGTTTAATTTTTTCTAAGTTTTTTTTTTTTTAAATGTCCAATTATCATGCTTTTTTTAAATTTCTAATTATCTTTGTTTCTTAATTTCTTTAGTGTTTTTGTTCATAAATAACACATGATTTTTATGCAAATTTGACAAGGTTTTCAAAAGTTCAAAATTGTTAAAATGTTGTTATATTTGCATGTTAAGTATTGATTTTAAAATGTGTTTCTGTTTATAAATAAGTAATTTCTTCTAGATTTTTAGTCTAATTTGATTTTTTCACCAGTCAACAATTGTTAAAATATTGTTAAATTTGCAAATAATTTAAAAAGCCTTTCTATGAATCAAAGATGCATTTTAGATATGCTAGGCACCATAAGAGAATTAATGCCAAAAGATGTCATCATAAATTGAGTCCATACCGATCTTTGTGTAAATGACGCTTTTTTTTTTTGGGACTCAATTTAGACATATTTTATAATGATATATCTTGTTTTCCACACACACAGAGAGGGAAAAAAAATGTAGTTGAAGTGTGGGGCATAAACGTTATCACAATGAAATGGATTTTTATTATGAATGAGTTGTTCTACCACACTGTTAACAGTTTAGATGAGGAAGAATCCTGCTCAATACAAATTGTTAAGCAAAATACAAAGATTCCATTCTTTATGATTTAACTTTTATTCAAGCATACTTTTCAATGTTTCCTAATATTATTTCTCTCCAAAAACAGAACAAAATGTTAGTGAATGCCATGAAGTTAAATGTTGTTGTAGTTAGGGAAACTGAATCTGTTCCCAGATGACAGGGTCACACTGTAAAAAAATCTTTTAGCAAACAATGATATGAAACAAAAATAAAAGAAACACCACTAAAATACTTGGTAAAATTAATAATTCAGCTTTTATTGAAACGGATCTTTATAAATGTCACAAGTTTTAAATATGTTCCTATTACTTTCGTAGAAGTTGAATCATCACTTTCAATTCCAAAAGAAATCTAAATGGCAGAAGACAAAATTTAACCATTGATAATTAAAAACATATCTAATAATTATGTGCAATTATGAAAATCAGTAAGTGATTATAAATAATTTTGTAAAATTATATATATACCTCTATATAATTTGAGTTTTTTCGAACATTATGCACTTAATAAATGCTTATTTTGATGTATTATTTTGCTTATTTGCCTGCCCATTTTAGCATTTTTTACTGCCCTAACTTCTGGGCTTTAGTAACAACAGAACTTAAAAGCAATTAATAAATTTACATCATATTTTCTTTGCTGATCAACCTTCTCCCAATAAACATAAGCTTATTGGGAGCAGGTTTGTGGTTAAAATATTTAAGGTTTATCCCACAGTAATTTTTTTTTTCAGTATTATCCTAAACAATGCTGGTTAATTATACCAGAAAGATATATGATACAAGTGGTGCCAAATTTGTTTACCTGGTTCACAGATAGTATTAGAATTTGTCCAGCACTGATGATACTGCATGTAAAACTTTCTAATTGTCCACTTATATTTCTTATTTTATAGCTCTTTCTTTAAAATTTTCCTCAATTTTCTGTACCTGTAAATTATTTATGTTATCGCATATTTATTGTCTGATATGTCTCCTTATGAATTTCTTTATGAGTATGCTTATGTTTAACCAAATGACTCTTCTGGTTAAATCCTTTCTGGCATAATTTGCAAGTAAATGGTTTTTTGTCATTATGAATATACATGTGAGTTATTAAATTTTTCTTATTATTAAAACCTTTTTGGCACATTTCACAAATATATGATTTTTCATTATTATGACAACGTATATGACATGTCAAATGAACCTTTAGTTTAAATCTTTTCTGGCATAACTCACAAGAAAATGGTTTTTCTTTAGTATGAATTTGCATGTGAGTATTCAAGCTATTCTTTTCTTTAAATTCTTTTCGACATACATCACAAACAAATGATTTTTTACTAGTATGAATGAGCATATGCTGAGCTAAAATACACCTTTCCTTAAAGCCTTTGTGGCACAATTCACAAGTAAATGGCTTTTCACCAGTATGAGTCCTCATATGTGAATCCAAATGATACCCATCATTACATTTTTTCTGGCATACTTCACAAATAAATCGACTTTCACCCGTATGTTTGCGCATATGCTTATTTAAATTACTCCTTTGATTAAATCCTTTTTGGCATAAGTCACAAATAAAATTTCTTTCGCCTGAATGAATAATCATATGACGGTGTAAATAATCTCTCTCTTTAAATCCTTTCTGACATACTTCACAAATAAATGGCTTTTCACCAGTGTGAATACGCATATGCTTATTCAAAAGCGTCTTTCCTGGAAATCCTTTCTGGCATATTGAGCATATATACGGTTTTTCACCAGTATGAACACGCATATGTCGATGCAAATAACTCTTATCCGCATATCTTTTATCGCACACTTCACAAATAAATTGTCTTTCACCAGTATGGTTACGCATATGATTAGTCAACAGTTTCTTTCGATCAAATACTTTCTGGCATACTTTACAAATACATCGTCTTTCACCAGTATGAAAAGTCTTATGCTTAGTCCAATCACTCTTACGATTAAATTTTTTTTGGCACATCTCACATATAAATTTTTTCCCATCACTATTATCAGCTTCAAGATCAATAAGACTCTCCAAATCACCCATTCCACTAAATCCTTTTAGTACACTACAAAAGATAGAAAAAATCGCTTATTATGGAACAGATAACTATTCTAATTGCTTTTTTTCTTGTTTATCAATGCTCCTGTAAATACCGCTTGAGTGCAATTGTAATGAATGTAAAGAATGATAAAAATAGCAAATTCTTTTTCAACTTATTTGAGACATCATTAATTTTAATAACTGTACCAATTACTAATGAATTAAATAACTCCACAAATTAATAATGGCATCCTTCCGAGAGGTTGGTGGTAGGGGAAGGAGGGTACGGTCTCTGTGGATGCCTCCCCCACTGGGTTCCGGTCTAAATTGGGTAGCTCTTCCCGGCCGTCCAAACAGTTACCTTACACCTTTCTGGTAGATCGAACGGTCTGGGTCTTAAAAACAACAAATTAATAATGGCAGATTTTACAACACATACGAGGAATCATCCATCACCTATCCAATCTGTCTGAATCAACTGACGGAAGCAACTAACTGAATCAACTGAATTAGTTGAAAACCGAAACGAGTGATCACCCTTCATAAAAAAATATATTTAATAAAATTATTTAATATTTTTTAATATAAGACAAAATTATTTAAATCTCCTTGACATTTCTATCTGATGTTTTCTTCAAAACATATTTCCGCAAATTTTTATATCAGTTTTTAATCAAAATTATAAAAAGTTCTGGCCTGGATATGCTAACTGCAACTGAAACTGTATAATATAAAATGCTGAAATTTTTGTAAACAAGTTTCTTGCAGTTATATTATATTGAAAAATTGAAAAATGTCTGCTCTGTGCTTTAGAAGCATAATTTCTCCTGCTTTTAAAATTTCTTCAGGTTAAATAACATTTTTATGCATTATTATAGTTCATCTCTTAAGAACTGCAATATCGATTAGCTTTGGTGTGAAATTCAAAACTAGCATCAAAGTGTAACTTAATATTTAGATGAAAAATAGGCTTCAGAATATTTTTCGCAGTTATTGGTATTTAACTAAGCATATATTAGTAGCTAATAGTTAGGGGAAAAAAGTTTGTAGTCTAATCCCTTTTTCATTTTTGGCGATTTTAGGTGAGATTCTGGCAACCCTTTTTGTATCTTTTTTCGCCGGTAAAAATCGCAACATTCCATTCTGGCAACGTTTTCCGCGTTTTTTGTCGATCTTTTGTCACTTTTTGTGCAATATTTTATCTGTAGCAAATTAAACAAGGGCCTACGCCCGCTTCGCGAGCTTAACTTGTTACGTTTGCCGGCTAAAAAACCATAACAGAATCCGGCCCCGCTGCTTGTCGGAGGTCGCACGCAGCAATAACTGTTTGTGCAACAGGTGTGCCGCCCAGGCGGTGAAGTGGATAGCGTCTCCGACTGTTGTCTAGCGGGCTTGGGTTCGAATCCCGAGTAAGGCATGGACGTTTTCTTGAGGATGAAGTCAGTCTTCCGCCTTCTGGGTCCTCGCCAAATGTGAAGCTGCACCCCCCCCAGACCTTCGTCAGTGATGCTTGTTTGTGTTAATAAAAACTTTGTGATCTCGTCTTATGTCATTCTTTGTCCTTCTTCTGACATCACTGGTCCTGTTTGTGGTTCGACCGAAACAGGAGGTTATGAACAACAGCAACAGGTGTTCTGTGGCTCATAGAGCACATGAAAATCGGAAAAATTTTCTGATATTTACCTTGGCGACAAAATAGGACAAAAGGCGCGAAAAACGTTGCTAGAATGGAATGTTACGATTTTTACCTTTGCGACAAAAGATGCGGAAAGGGTAGCTAGAAAGGAATGTTCTCCAAATCATAGCAGCCATTGCTGGAATCTCACCTAAAATCGTCAAAAATGAAAAAGGGATTATACTACATCTGTACCAAGTTAGGGAATTCTTGTTTAAGTTTAAAACCTGTATAATTCAATTAATTTAAAAATTTTAGTTATTAACTCATTTTATATAAAGTATTTCGTATGTGTACATTTTGCTTGCCAGGAGTCAGCTGTAATGTAAGAAAGAAATTATCCATTTAGAAATTCAATTCACTAGCTTGTTACTATTTTTTTTAATTTAAAATTTCAGAAGCCTTCTCAGGAAACCTAGATAAATCAGAGAATATTATGTTCCTTTGATAATCTTTGTGTTGTAAAGAATAAAGTATTGGGTTGGAGAGAAAGTTATGTCGTATTTTAAATAGGCAGGTGATTTTTCTTGTAAATAAAAAGAACATCTGTAACAAGTCGAGGAATTGCAGAAGAGTTTGGCATTCATCATACAACTGTTGGAGATCACATTAAATCTCTTGGGTTTGTGTTAAAGCAAAGTTTTTGGGTTCCACATGAATTAACGGAAAAGAATTTGTCTGATCGTTTAAGCATGTGTTCATCACATCTGATTAGACACAATGTGGAGCCGTTTTTGGACAGGCTGGTTACTGGAGATGAAAAGTGGATTCTTTACGAGAATATTAAGAGAAAAAAATCTTACTGCAAACCAGGAACATCATCAGCAACAGTTCCAAAACCAAGTATCCATCAACGAAAAGTACTGCTTTGTTTGTGGTGGGACAGGAAAGGTCCAGTGTACTACGAGTTGCTGAAACAGGGGAAAAACCATCAACGCGGATCTGTACTGCAATCAGCTGGATAAATTGAATGCAACTATCAAAGAAAAAAGGCCAGAAAAGGAATAGTGTTCCACCACGATAATGCTCGCCCGCATACTGCAATGGTGACACAACAAAAACTGAATGCGTTAGGATGGGAAGTCCTTAGTCACCCACTGTATTCACCTGACATTGCACCATCTGATTATTACCTGTTCAGATCTCTGCAAAATTATCTAACGGGAAAAAAATTCACGTCTTTTGAAAGTGTTTCTAAGGCAGTTGCTGACTATTTTAACTCCAAGGATGAGAACTTCTACAAAACAGGAATTCACAGGTTACCTGAAAGATGGCAACAGGTTGTAACAAATAACGGAGCATATATAATTGATTAATATTAAACACATATTTTTATAAATGAATTCAAATATTTTCTTTAAAATACGACAGAACTTTCCCTCCAACCCAATATATGTATGGAAATTATAGCTTTTTGTAGGGGTTTGTTTAGAAGAAGTCTTGGCTCACAAAATTAGTAAATTATGGAAATGCACTGTCAGTGCAGCACCTATAGGCAGTTTTATGCTTTTTACCATTCTTCAGCACAGAATACCTGATAACTACACTGACTATAGGAAAATTTGCTATATGTCTCAAGTTTAAGAATTTCTGTGGTAACCGATATAGTCAAACCACGCTACCGACCTCAAATTTAAAGATTGATCTCCGACTGTTAAAAGTTTTGAGTCAATTTGCATCTAGTTTAGTAATTTTAAATACTGTAAAGGAGAGCTTATATTTCTTAAAGGACCATTAGATAAAGCTCATAACAGAAAAACATATGTAATAAAAATTACTTTAGGGTCTATTGCAAACTATCAGCACTTAAAATTATGTAAATATTGTTTAATTGTATGTTATAGGATTTTATTTTCACTTATTTTATTGTTTATTTATAAATATATTAAAAAATAGTAAGAGATTTTTTTATGAAATACATAATTATTGATATGTATAACATGCATTTTAAAATCATATAACTAAGAAAAGTAATTTGTGTCCCCCCCTCTCATAACAGTCATTGATTGTTGTTTGTTGTGATAATTTTTCTTGAATTTTGTCATTTAATTGACTAAATTTATTACATATGTTTGATGAAAATTTTTCAGTTTATGGGTAGTGGAGAAAGAACTATAAAGATGTTTTCTCAGAACTCAATTAGAAAAGTAATTGTTACATTTCACTATTCTTTGAGTTTTCATCGATTTGGAATTAGAAAGGAAACAATGTATATGAAACTATAGGATGAGTTTTGTCATATAACTGAAATATTTTAGCATTACCAGGTATAGTCAAGGGACCAGTGGAATGTGATATATAAATGATAAATGTGTAGAAATGAAAAGTACATAAATGGTATGGTGCTGCACTAATAAATAGCAAATTTCTTAAAACATGTTTAAGAAATGTGGCCGTGCTTTGAAAACTTATGCAAATTTGAAAATTCTGTTTGTTAAATTATAATGAAATTCATTACTGCAATCTTTTTATATATAGTCTTTTTATAGTTTACAGTCGCTTTGCTCTACTCAATGATGAATTAATTGCGCCTTACACTGACTAGTAGTGGTCTCATTAAAAAAAGTTGCTTTGTGATAATCAATGATAAATAATTTTGCCATATGTTGATTAATAGCAGCCACATTAAAAAGCATCAAATTCTCAGTGGCCTGACAGTGATCTTTAGCAGTCATATTAAAATTAACAAAACTGAATATATAAGACCTACTTTTATTTCTTTAATTTCTTTTTCTGTAGGCCAAAACATCTCAGATTTAGAGCTTTGCTATTGGGCCATTGTCACCTTTGTCAGCTAAATCTTTCACATCTGGGGAGTATATTTAAAATATCTCAATGTCCATTTTTCTAGAAACTCATTCAAAATTATACAACTGCATTTAATTCCTAGGATTATGCATGATCAGTTTCACTGGCAATTTACAAGTAGGACATTCATAATCACATGCTACATTCATATGCCAATTAAACACATGCTTCTTTCCTTCCCTCGTTAACTCAGCAAAATAAATCAAATGCACTCGTTCATTCTTCAAAACATCTAAACCACATATAGAAACAGCCATTTCAATCATTTAGCACACAAAACTATAATGAAAAAACTACCATACATTGAAGAATTCACTAAAATTTAAGAAAATTAATGCTGTGTTTCATAGTAGTAATGCTCATCAATTACTGACTAAAGATCCTTTGAGCACTCCATTTTCAACTACAACACGGCAAAGGGGAGGGCGCGGTAGCCCAGTGGTTAACACGTAAGAATTACACTCAGTAGGCCTAGGTGCGATTCCCTCTGCTGCCAAAACTGCTGCCATATTCATGCGGAGTACGATGACATTAAACATGTGGGTCCGTAAGTCCTTCTGAGAGGTTGGTGGTAGAGGAAGGAGGGTACGGTCCTTGTGGATGCCTCCCCCACTGGGTTCTGGTCTAAATTGGGTGAATTGGGTGGCTCTTCCTGGCTGTTCAAATTGTTACCTTACACCTTTCTAGTAGGTCGGACGGTCTGGATCTCAACAACAACATGGCAAAGTGGGTTACCAATCTACTTTCTCTCGGCCGAGGCTGATATAAAATGTCAAATCAAAAATTTATTGCCAAAATCGGAGAGTACAACACTTGTATTTTCTATTCCAGTCTTAGGTCAAAACATTTTATTAGTAAAATAGCTTGAACAAAAAGGAACAATATCAACTGACTTCGAAAACAAAAAAAAAGTCACTTTAGCAGAATAAATGCGATAGAACTGTCAAAGATAGGTTTTTTTTTTTTAAAGTGATTATTGTATCTTTACTTGGAAACTAGCTGATACCTTTATTTTTTTGTTTGTTCCTACTGCATTTTTAACAAAGGGTTTTCTGTACAGTAAAATTTTGGTCCATGCTGATGTCAAAAGTGAGGCCAATGTTTATATATTTAAAATAATTTTTGAGGTTTATATCCTGTTTCAAAAAGTATTTTAAAATATTAAGTATTTAAAATATTTATTTTTATCTAATTAGTACATGAAATGTCAGCAACCAACTATTCGAAAATGAACAGCTGTCCCTGGCTGTAGTGAATAAGCATTGAGTCAGTGTTTTGATACTTTATTACAGGAGATACAACAATGTCCCCTGTAATAAAGCATCAAATTCTCTCTTCACAATGAATGTAACTGCTGCTTTTGAGATTACAAAATCTTTGTATTTCCCTGATAGAAGCAAGTATATGAAAAATTAGATAACTACAATTGTTTCAAAGGTGTTTCATCATTGATGAAGAGGACTTATAACACCCTCGAAACAGTTTTAGCTACCTAATTTTTATGTATGTTTCTATAATATAACTAAGAAAAGTATGTTCCTTGTATAAAGATTTTGTAACATTTCTTATAATTTGCATTCAAAGATTAATAGTGAATTATTAATGGTGGACAGAACAATGGTCAGTTCAGAATAGTGGAAACTTGAATAGTACAAACTTGAGCTGCTAGCTATGCATCATTCTGAGTTCGGTACTATTACAAACCTTTTAGATTTAAATTAAGAGGTATGCAATTGTGTCCCATAGGTCAAAGTGGTAGGTCATCAATATTCAGACTTCAAAGTTGCTTGTTCGATTCCAGCCAGGGGCCTCATTCCAAGCTTGTCAGTTGTAGTTCCTCATTAAATAATAGAGAAGAGATGAATGATTAGTTGAGTGATAAACTCTTACAAACACAGTAGTATTTATATATTTACCATAGGAATGTTCTCTATCGATTAACATAGAACTGCAAACAACAAAGCTAAGGCTTCTGGGCAATTAATTTTTTGAATAATTGTTTTTCTATGTTTCTCATTTTTAATGTTGATACATGACTGATTAAAAAAAAGTTATTTTAATTATTACATAGAGTTATAATTTTGATAATTATTATGTTTTAGTTTTTTGGAGAATGAGATTCGCTGTATCCAGTTCTTCCTACTCCACTGAAGACAAGTAAATGCTATATTATATGTTAATGTATATTATGTATTTAGTTTACTAGATTGCATTACTAGTTGTTAAATTCTAGGAAATGTATGAAATATATTGACCAATTTTTGAAAGCATTAAATGCCATAAATATAACTGAAATCAATGCCAAAGAAATTTAAAAATGCTCAATAAATGAGTATTATGCTTGCCTATTAAGTCATAATATCTCGTGAACTGTGGATACACATTAGGGAAAAAAAACATAGTGATAGTTAAAATTTTGGCAGAGAAAAAGTTTTCATCTGAAAATTACTAAAATACTTTGATTTTTACTCACTTATATCAGTAAAGATATTTATAAAAGAAAATCTTGTGTAGAGTTTTCTTTATAATACATTTTATAATATTAAAATTATTAGGAAATGAAAATATTTTAAAAACAAACAAGTAGTAATTAACTCTTCAATTCAGTTATACCTTTCTAAAGGGCATAGGAAAAATAATATCTCAATCATTTATGCTTATTACAGGAAACACTTTTTAGAAAGCATTTTATCAGTCTGTGAATTTATGTAATTGGATTTTTACTAAAACTACAAAAAGCATGATTCCCAAGTTGCTAAACTAAATCATTCTCAAGAAAATATTTTTAGTAGTTTGTAGATATGCTTATGCAAAATGTCCAATATATCAATAAAAGTTTAAAATTCATTTTTATTTTTAATTTGAGTTATTTTATATAAATTTGTATAATCAAAGTGGAGGTCCTGCCTACACTTTGATCAGTTGATTAGTTTTATTACATAAACAGAGCATGATATTTCTATAGAAGACTGTTAGTTATTAAAAAAAAAATTTAATAGATTTGAAAGTCAGGCTAAAGAAGTCTCACTAAAAGAATGATTAATTTTGTGATAAGTTTGAATAGTGTAGAGATAAGTTTTGTAGATATGCTGTAAAATAAAAAAATTTATATATTCAGCTTGACAAACCTACAGATGGAGCCTGAGAAGACATGTTGTCTGTAGGTAGGACTTTGAGAAATTATTTTGCTTTTTTATTGGATGTGTTATCGCTAATTCAATCACTATCATTTAATACATAATTTATCATTAGGAAATAAATGGTACTTATTTTAGAGTGAACCCTTTTGAGATATTGTTCACTGTTCATATAAATTCATAAGAATTATATAACAGTTCTGTTGGTCCGATTTGAGCTATTTTGGTATCTATCGTTATGACTTTCCACGCAGCAGTACCTGGTTTTTTAATCAACTTTTTTTTTTTAACCCTATGTAGTAGTAGATTGTTAAAAATTCCTACTTTGTTTTCATAATCGCTTAGGAACTAGAAATTTGAGTTTATTGCTATTGATAATGCAGTGTTTTACTAGACATTGTCTGAAAGGGGACACGTGAAGAGCATGTTGGATTATTTTGTAAAACTTCCATCTACTAAGAAACTAAAAAAAATTGTTTTTCTCTTGTTATTATTTGATATTACATATTCATAAATAAAATATTTGATTTAGCTTAATGGTGTAATTAATATTGATTGATGGACTTCTTACCTACATTCAAATTTACTGTACTTTGCATTTTAATCCTCTAACATACTATCCTGAGTAACTCAAGATAGTATGTTTTGTTTTAGAATACCATCCTGAGAGTTAATTTGGCTTAGGGTTTTCTCAGGTTCCTGACCCGGTTAACTCATGATAATGATACAGAGTGTCTAACTCTATGGCGGTAGGAATAAAGGTTACAAGGGGGTGAATCTGATAGCGAACAGATGATGAAATCTTCCAAACAGTGAGCAAAATGGCAGATCGCTTCCATATGCATCGCTATTTTGTGGAATTTTCAAAACGTCCTATTATGGGATGTCATTAAAAGCCGATTTGATGGTTTTCAAGGTAAAAAAGACTTGTTCCTACCTCAATTATCTGCTTACCTTTAAAAGAAAATGTTTACCCATTTTCTTTTAAAGGTAAGCAGATACATACAAAGGTAATTTTTTGTATTTAGTCTTGTTCTTTATAAAGGTAAGCAGATACTCGAATTAGTAATAATTAATTCGAGTAACTTCTATCCAAATAAATCTAAAATCAGCTATAAAAAGAAAGAAATAGGTATGTTAAGGGGTTAAAAAATCTTATAGTAGTTAGAAGTGCACCTTTTACCTACTTTTCCCTAAAATGTCCCACTTTTTGACACTGAAATTTGAGTATGATGCTTTCTTAAATGTGTTTTCTATTTATTTGCTACTCCAAATGTCTTTGAATACAGGAATTGATTAAGGCAGAGGCCATACAGACCTCATGTGCATAGCTTCAAACAGAAAAAAAATTGTGGTAGCTGAGTTAGATATTTTAATTGCCTGTTGTGACTTGCCAACTCATTTATAAATGAGGAAATGGGTAATTGCAAGCATACAAGTGTCACGCTTCAGCTCACCCGTTTAGCTAATTGTATGGGTCCCAACATTTGAGCTCGAATTACAATCAACATTAATCTTTGTAAATTGATTTATTGATACAAAATGTTGATTTGTATTAATTTTCAAGATGAACATTGAAATAAAGAAGTCAAGGAAAATGTACCATAATATGATTTAGGAGATATTTATATTGGAAGCATGTATTGAAATTTCCCCTTTTATATATTAGATTAATTGTTAAAGAAAAATGTTTATAAGATGCCAAGAAAAAATTGCAAAATATATAATATGGACATATTTATAGTTTAACATTTATCTAGCTATAAACTTAGGAGTAATTAACAGGTAAAATTACAGAATTTAAACCAAATATAAATCAAGCTTATTTATGCTTGACAAGAATATATTAATAAACATTTTTTTAACTATTGAAATACATTTTATGTGTTTTTAACATAAAAACTTTGGTAAAAAGTTTGTTTTATGACATTTAGGAAGGAGAAATTTCTGTTTTTCCTCTACTACAAATAGGCAACCTTAACAGGCGATCCTTGGTCGCAAATCTCTTTTGAATAATATAGTATTGTTACTTTCAAGGGCTAATAAATGTTAATGATTACACTATCTGAGCAAAATATATTTTCAGAGATTTTTGTCCAAAAATTTCATTTTGGAGAATTTTGTAAAAAATCACTGAACATAACTGAATTTATCTGTGTATAAAGATAGTATTCTGAAATTCTGCATTTCATATGATATCATATACTGAAAATGAAGTTGTATATTGAACTCATTTTTAATTTATTTGCAACAATGGATATAAATTAAAATTAATTAATTAATGGATATAAATGGATATAATTACCTCCTTTTATTTGCAACAATGGACACCTCCTTTTGTGTTATGGCTATGCAGACAATGAATGAGTGTTGTCTTTTATTATAATAGATATCCCATGAATAAATCAGTTTTTTAAATTACTTAAGGTCAGAATGCCTGCAGACCTCACTAGTTTACTTAAAACTTTTTATGTGTATATCCATATGATTTAAAAAAAATTGTTTTTCATTGTGTAGAAAATCCTATGTTGTGTTAACTGATAATAGTCAAGTTATTGTTTGTTGGCACCCTGAAGAAATACCTCCTTATGAACATACAAAGGTAATTTTTTGTATTATTTGTATTTAGTCTTGTTCTTTATAAAGATATTCATTTCCAACTTTAGTTGTCTATCAACTGATAACTGTTGTTACCTCTCTAAATTTGATCCAGAATCTTCTATTTAGGCATATTTCCTCTGTTTCAAATTCAGATACAGTGGAATCCTGGTTATCTGTAAATCGGCTTAACTGAAAGGCCTTTTTTTTAAATATTGAACATATCCATTCATAAATGGTAAAATATTATATAACTCTGAATGATGCAAACTTGAAACACATTAATATGTGATATAATCGCGAATTTGATGCAAAATATGTGATGTGTACATAAAGTAAAGAAATTTATGTAAAGAAGTAAAGAATTTAATAAAAGTTGCTAATTTTGATCATTGTGTATACACAAGCATGTAATCAAGTTTACAACGTTTCATTTGCGCTTTATACCTCTCAACTTAAGAGAAATATGTGCAGTTGCTTTCTGTACGAGTGAGCTATCTCAACTGACCTTAAGAGACGGAAGATGAGATAACGTTAAAGTGACAAGGGGAAGAAGTGCCATCTGGTGGTAGAAGGGGAAGAACAAAGCTTCCCCGTTATCTGAAAATTGCTATGGAATCTCGATTAACCGTAAATGCTTCGGTCCCGTGCTTTTCAGATAACCAGGATTCTACTGTATTATGTTTTAAAGTTTGCAAATTTTATTTAAAATGTAAAAGTATTCAAATTTTCTATACCTAAAATATATATATTTTTGAAATCTAAATGTTTTGGATAAATCCTTTAGGGCTAATCTGATCTATTTAATAATCTCAGTTGGCAGCACAAAATTACATTACCTGTTTTTTTAATCTCTATCTCAAATATACATTACATTATATATTTGATATTCCTTTCAAACTGCAATTGAATATATTTTGAAAGAATATTCAAAGGAACATCTATCAACCTACTTTTTAGAATATAACTGGATATGTATGTTAGAACTTCCACATGCTCTTGGTTTTCGTTCTTTTGGAAATAAACTCATAAATTTTTACCCAATTTTCCAAATATTTTTGAATTTGAAACAAACATCCAGTAATTTATAAATATTAAGCAAAACAACCCTTATTTTCAAAGGAAAAAGTGCAAATTTCTTGTAGTATTGAGTAAAAAGTTAAAATAGAAATCACTACTACTGTATAAGAGATTAAGAGAATATGTGTTTGTAATCTAAACAATATAGTAAAAGCAATATCTATAACAGTATAGCAAAATGAAAATGTTCTACTATGAGATTGAAATTATCCTTTATTTCAATACTTAAACATGTCCTACCTTAGGGGTTATTTGACACATGGAAGTCAAAAAGAAGAGTAGTGTTGGGAAGAAAAATGGAACTCTTAAATTTTATCTAAAAGTTCTTAAAATCCAAAATATTACTAAAAATGTTTCTAAATCTTAAGTTACCTGAAATCTGAAATTTTAAAGTATCTGAAAATACATCAATAATCTAAAAGTGTTCGCATTTACCATTTAAGTTATCCTTATAGTGTCTGTTATTCTGAGAATATTGATATTTTTAAGAGTGATTTTATTTATTTTCCTACACTAAACATTGTGCATGTATTGCAATACTATGGAAAATTCAACTGGTATTTTGATGTATTAATATGTTTTAGTCAGCCATAGGCATAGCAGATTCTCAAAATGTGTGGTTTGATGGTAGTAGATATTGTTTTCTCCAGGGATTCATAAATTTACCTTCTACAAGCACCATACCATATGATTCTGTTTTATTCCGGAAGCACTTGATAAGCTACACATTCTTGCATGCATATTTTTAATTATTTATGTGTGCTTAAAACAACCATAAAATAGAAAATGTGTCAAACACAAATTAAATGTAGACCACAAAATTATTAATTGAAAATTATGCAACAAACAGCACTACTGTGCTAGTATCACTTTTATTTGGCGTAACCTTAAACCAAATTAAATTATGTAATTTAGTTTACTTTTACATACATTATGTGATTATGTATCTTAGTAGCAGTGTCAACTTGAACCCATAAGGGTTCCCATCGGAAATAGGTTCCAAGGCTCCCCCCTTTCCCTTATCAGGAAGAAAACAGTCTTGCAAGTTTGATAAATTTTATATTTTATTCAGTTTTGCAATATGAGAAGGCACATAAACTCTACCAAATTTTTGACAAGGTGTCTACAAGTTTGTCCTGCTTTAAGTTATAAACAAGTTTCCTTTCAGCATGCATAATTAAGAGGAGTTTACATATTTCATCATGTAACAGATTTCTTAATAATGTTCCCCTTATAAATTATTCTTTCACATGATACTTGCATAGTAGGAATAAATGGTCAAAATAAATTTATAATATTTATTATATTAGGATGCATGCATTTGGAAATGCAAAATTTGCTGTATGACTTTGAAGCACAACTGAGATATTGTCCGTAAGCTTTGAAATTAACCCTATGTTAAATGTGTGCATAGGAAGTCATGAAGTAGAAAATTAAAAAAAACAGGAAAAGATATGTTACGAGTTTAGACTGTTCATTTCATAAAAATTTTCTTGAAAAAAAGCCTTTGCTTTTTTGCTTGCCAGGTTATTGGGGGGGGGGAGGGGCGGCTGAAGGCCAGACCTACAGCAGGAAATAACCATTTTTTGCTTGAATCAAGCCAACAAGTAACAAGTGCTCAGTACAAGTTATTTGATTACATATTATATTTAATAAAAAATTGTGTAGTATCAATTGAATAGTAATCCCTAACTTTTACTGCATATTGACAAATGCTGTTTAACTATATATATATATATATATAATATTAAAACACCGTGAAATACTACATTACAAAATCATCTGAAATCACACTTAAAAGGCGCAAAGCTGCACTAAAAAGAGGATTAAAATATTGTCAAAAAGAAAAGACGTATGGATGGAAACAATATACCAAAAGATGGCCGGGGGGAGTTGTGACCCCCTCACCCCGGTTAAGCATGCTTTACGTCGCGACAACACTCCCGGAGAGCCGGTACATTGCAAAAAGGAATACGAATGTATCAAATTGTAAGATGTAAATATACATCATACAGAAACAAATATAAGATATAATTGTCGAGATCCAGCCCTATCGAAATTCATAATTGATTCTGGATATAACGTTATCGAAATTCATAATTTTCTGGATATAACGTTATACAAGCAACCAGGAGGTTCTACTGGTTTCTGTTTGTACGATAAACGCAACGACTTCCACTTCAAAATCAATTATATCATAAACTGGAACTCGTGTATGCACAAAAATGTTTTTAGAAATATTATACTGGGACAATTAATACGTAGTCAAAGAATAAACAGTAAAATGGAAGATCGATATTTATGCGATTATCGTTTCCTACAAAACACCATCTCACAGGGTTTTCCCAAGAATTTTTTAAGTGACATTATCTACAAATTTTATAAAATAACTGTAACCGAAAGTTACTGTTTATATTTAAATAAAACTGTTGGCAATATACATACTGGATTGTCACAGGTAAAGCGTGTGATAACTGATATGGGACCTCTTGAATAGGGTATAATGTATAATACGTTATAGCAAATTTGCATGGTCTTGTATGACACAATATGGGATGTACATCTGCATGTAATATGCTATTGTTTGTCATTCAGGTATATGGTTTTAGAAATAGACTTTGTTATTATTGTTCTATTATGTGTCTATATTTAAATTCTTCTTTAAGTGGAAGCTTTGTAATTTTGTTAATTTATACTTGTGAACATGTTTCAAACATTATTCACACACTTTTTAACATATTTCAAACATTTACTGTAGATGAATTTCGATAGGGCTGAATCTCGACAATTATATCTTATATTTGTTTCTGTATGATGTATATTTACATCTTACAATTTGATACATTCGTATTCCTTTTTGCAATGTACCGGCTCTCCGGGAGTGTTGTCGCGACGTAAAGCATGCTTAACCGGGGTGAGGGGGTCACAACTCCCCCCGGCCATCTTTTGGTATATTGTTTCCATCCATACCTCTTTTCTTTTTGACAATATATATATATATATATATATATATTGTATTAGAAGACATTTTACAACTTATATTTACAATAAATTTACAATGACATTTTACAATAAATTATATTTCATTAAAATTGTAAAATTGAATGCCTTTCAAAAATTGCAAGATCTTCTTAGTATTCTTGCTTTTATACATCCATTTCTTCCTTTGCTTGCAAAATAATTTTAATTTTGAGACTTTGATTTATTCTAAATTAGCAAGTTTTCCAGATTGTTATGCATCTATTTTTAATTGTTTTGTATAATGGAGTATGAAATACACATTATGATAATAGTATCTATGTCTTTAAGTAGAATAAAGTAATTATATATATTTTTCTATATTTCAGCCACTACCTGTGATTGATCCAAAATTTAATGAGGTAAGTATGTTATGAAATTATGGGCAGTGATATGTTTCATTGAATGTATTATCATTTAGTCATGGTGCTAGAGAATAAAATATTTAATTAATATTCGAAATAATATTTTTTTCTTCATTGCTTTCAGTCTTGTATTATTGCATGTAAATAATTTATCTACATGCTGTAGCAGCATGTCTGGAATGTAACTAGTGTTTATTCAAGACTCAGAAAGGGCAGGGTGCCTCTAAAAAAAAAGACATTTTGTAGTAAAAAAGGTTTATGTTTTCAGTATATGTGAAAACTACAATGTTGTTAACTATATTAATAAAATTGCAAGTATTATATATATATTCTTTTAAGGCTATATCTTTTCAATCATGATATCCTTTTATGACTTATATGTCTATTTCTGGGTGGGAACAGCTTATGAAGTAGTTGAAAAAAATGCACTTTTCCTAAGGAATAAAAACACCAATCACTAAAGATAATATATGTAGTTTTAAATTAAATAATGTAGTCTTTTTTGACACAGGCAAAATACACTTTCTGTAATTGCTTACTTGCCTTTAGCAGTGATTGGGAACTGAAAAACCTTATAACATTAAAGTAAATTGACTTGCTACTTAAAAACAGTGAACTAAATAAGACTTATATATATTATATATTATATATATATATATATATATATATATTATATATATATAATAAAGAATTCAATCCCAATTTTCTTTTATCTCGTGAGTTTTCAATGTTGCACTGCTCATTGTTTTGTAGAAATGTTAGCATCTGTTGAACCCTTTGTTCATCTTTTCAAAAATTTAAATTATTGCTCAGTATAAATGTGTGTGGTATATTTGTGCGAGACCTAAGCTTTTTTAATACTTTTAATTAAAATTACAAATGTTAAAAACTAATAAAAAAATGACTTGCATATTTAAAAATTCGACTCATACTTTTGAGTTTTAAAAGTCTGACGTACCATTTTACAAACCAAGAGTAAACTCTGATTGAGTGAATAAGGCTAAAACTATTGGTGGTGCGAGGTCAACTAGATCAAAATATCTTTCCTGGCCCTTTAAAAACTTCCTGATCACCTAAAAGATGAAATTTTGGCATACTTATAGTGTTGACCACAGGGCAAAACCTAACCAAGCCAATTTCTGAATAAGACGAATATTTTCAATGTTGCAGCACCATAGTTAAACAAAATAAAACTTATTAAAATAAAGTTGCAGCTTCATTTTTTAAGAGTTTTTCTATACAAGTTTAAATACTAGTTAATAAATATATTTAAATATATTCTGAACAAATATATTTTATTGATAGACAGTAAGAATAAAATGGCTATTTATAAATAAAATATATTCTTGGCTAATAAAACAGAATAAAAGGAAAGTGAGTATCAACTGATTTTAGGGACAAAACATCTTTTTCAAGATAGGAGAGACAAGTTACTCTCGCAAAGCAGGAGAAAGTCTCTATAGTTGCTTTTATTAATATATTTGAAAATAAGTATTTCAGTTTTAATAGAAATATCAGATAATTTATAATGTTACTCCTTATTTTATTTTTAAATACTCCCTACTTTGGAAAGCATTAAAAAAAATAATGAATACAAAGCTCTCCAATGTTTTTTCCATATTGTCTTTTTTCCCCCCGATTAAGTTCCCTTTCTCTCCTTCCAATTCTTGCTATGGACAGTCATCAAAAGCCGCTTGCATGCCTTCCACAAAGCTCTTTAAATACAAGCATTCATTGCTCTCTAAATACAAGCTCTTCATTGCTCTCTAAATACAAGCAAATGTCTCCCTCCTTTTTTCTGAAAAAGAATGGGGGGTGGGGGGTGGGGGGGATTTTCTTGGCATTATAAAATATTTAAATTCGTAACTTTTAATTCTGACTATATGTTTCAGATGTACTTAATTGTAAGTCTTTAAAAGCTGAGTTGGGTTTAAAAAAAGTGATGCTAAAAGCATATGAAATTGTGTAGTACTCTAAAAATTTATTTCACTTTTTAAAGCAAAATAAAATGAATGTATATATGCACTGCATTTTTTACCTGAAGGAAGGGGCTAAAAAATGTATTTAAAAGTAAAAACACGTGTTGGCCTTATTTTACCATATGGGAGTTTTTGATCAAGGATACCAGCTGCACACAATTTGTTTTGTACTTTTTTCCTAATCTTAATAGACTGTCTGTATTCTATAATATGTAAAAAGAATGTTGCAAAATTTCAGTAAAATATTGCAAAAACTTTGTAATGATTGCATTTTTATTATCATGATTTTATTGAACACCTTTTTTAAGGAGCGTCTGCTTGTGACCTATTCATTAATAGTTCGGATTCCAGTTAAGGGTTCACATTAAAAATGGTTAATAATTATTTATCTATAATCTTTTATTGAATGCATATTTTTAGGTTTCCAGAAATCTGCCACTATAGTAATATGGTCCTGCTTAAAAGGTTCTTAAATAATGGTATAGAGAAATAGTTAAAGGTCGAGATTAGCGGTCGCCACATCACCTATGGAATTATTCTTGGCGACTGTAAAATGTTATGTCTATCGTCAAAAATGGCGATCTGCAAAATTTACATGTTTCTGTACCAGAATGTCAAACATCTAGTCTCTTTCGAGTTTCACGAACACCCGCACATATTAGCCTAATCCCTCTGAGCCATATCGAAATTCCACAGTCGGTAAACAGGACTGGTATATCCCGTGAAGAGTTATAGCCAAGGAACCTCCTTGGTCATAGCAATCAAAATGTGACCTTGACCTAGGGACCACTACATAGTTCGTGTAGAGATTCGTATCAGATCAAGACTCAGACGGAACATTGCAAGGTTATTACATTGTATCTTTATTTATACTCGCACGTCATCACACATCTTAGTTAGATACATCTAATAAAGCCTTATTTTAATTTGTTTTTATTTATACTATGGAGATCAATAAAAAGAAAAGTAAAATGAACAATAATGTCAAGATTTCTTCATATTTTGTGCCTCTGAAGAAAAGTTCAAGAGAAATATAAGTTTTAACTTTCATTCTTTGTGATCGATCTTTTGTAAAAATGCATCTTTTCATGATTTAAACTATGAATATAAAATATTTTTATCATGAAAAAAATGCATCTATGCTTTTATATACCTGTTATTTACGTGGAATATCTGTAGTTTCTAGAGATTGTGGTTTCTGACTACGTAATACAAAAAGTATTGAATTACCGATTTTAATAATTTGCAGAATTAGTGCTTTTACCATTATTTTTTTAATGCATATTATAAACTGAAAATGATAAAAAGACCAATTGCGATTGTGAGAAACCTAATTAAAATATTATGACGGGATTTTCTTTTTCTGCAAACGTGCACTTCATTAACCAAATCGAAAGTAGAAAGAAAAAAGCAGAAGATCTTCTTTAATCTCTCCTTCAGAAAGAAATAAAGTAGAAAAAGACCTAGAGATTCTTGATAGCATGAAAGAAAAAAGCAGAAGATCTTCTTTAATCTCTCCTTCAGAAAGAAATAAAGTAGAAAAAGACCTAGAGATTCTTGATAGCGTGCTTACCAAGTTCCTTTTTTTTTTTTACAAAATCAAAATTTTGTCCAAATTATTCTTTGTTTGGTGTTAATTTGGGGTAAAATGTTTTAAAATTCTGAACTCTTAAACAATTTTTGCTCTAAAATTAATATTTACAAATATAGTTGTTTGAACTAGAATTCCCTCGCTACACTTCATTTCCATGAAAGTTTTCATCATTTCACCACATGTGTTTATGTTGCAGAGGAGGGAGGAGGGGAGAGTTCTGTCTGCCATTAACGATCTCCGCTTTTGAGGCATTGATAGGATTAAAGGGGTCAAATCACTCAAGTATACGAATAAATTTTTTTTTTTCATTCCAGTGTAAAACTTATTTATCATATACAGGGTGTCCCAAAAAGATTGAAACGCTCTTTAATTCTTTACCTGTTGGAGATAAGTAGACAATGTAAATTGCAAAAATATTGAAAGTAAGGTAGGAAATAAGACTGTTAATGAAATAGTCCTCCTATTAATTTTTAAAAAGTTACACTTTTTAAATTTTTATACGACCCCCTTAGACAAATTTGGTCAATCAGAAAATTTTTATTTTTAATGCAAAAAGATCATTTAAAAATCCCACATATCTGTATCTTTAAAATTGAGCGAGTTATATTTAATTGAACATTGTGAACGGGGACCATATATCAAATTAGAAATGTAAATTTGTGACATATCACAAAAAAGATAAAACTGGATGATAATACATAGGATACCCAAACACATAGTGGGTACCACTGCTTTATATGATCTCTGTTTGTGTAATGCTTTATTTAAATGCATTTGTGATAAAAAATTTTGACACATATTAACATATTTTTGATCTAAACAATTTCCATCATCAATTTGTTTATGATCCCTATTTTCACTGATGAAACAGCCTTTCACATGGTATGGAAAAGTGGCATAAGTCAGATTTCAAAATCGAGTACAAAATTATGGCCACTAACATCATAAAAAATCCCACATATCTGTATCTTTTGAGCGAGTTATATTTAATTGAACATTGTGAACGGGGACCATATATCAAATTAGAAATGTAAATTTGTGACATATCACAAAAAAGATAAAACTGGATGATAATACATAGGATACCCAAACACGTAGTGGGTACCACTGCTTTATATGATCTCTGTCTGTGTAATGCTTTATTTAGATGCATTTGTGATAAAAAATTTTGACACATATTAACATATTTTTGATGTAAACAATTTCCATCGTCAATTTGTTTATGATCCCTATTTTCACTAATGAAACAGCCTTTCACATCGTACGGAAAAGTGGCATAAGTCAGATTTCAAAATCGAGTACAAAATTATGACCACTAACATCATCAAAATGGCCGCTGAGCTTTGTGAGGTCTACTGTTGATTTTTTTAAATCTAAAGCATTGGAAATAAGTAAGTATGAACTCAGAATCACTGTATATAAAATTTTATTGCAATAAAGAAGAAACACTATATTGATTTTCATCATTTTCTTTTAAAGTGAAGTTGTGAAGTTTTGTCTTGTTTTAGTTTTAATTTGAATTCTCTCTGTAAAATGACCTTTCATATTATGCTCTTTTTATTGAATATATATTATTTGTATTTTATGTTTTAGGAAGATTCTGTCCTAAAAGTTCAGTACAGAAGAGATGCGGAAAATCGTTTCCAACCTGATGGCCCAACTATCAAAGAATTAGCTAAGTTGACATATACTACAAAACACAGGTGGTATCCAAAGTGAGTAAATGTTTTAAAAATTACTTTTAAAATAAGATAATTTGTTACATACTTTTGAAATCAGCTAGTTTTTTTTAAAAAATGCAGCAAAATTGTATTTCTTGACTTCACTGTTTTAAATCATCTGTTATTAGATATCATCCTTTTTTCAGATAGCTTAGAAACGCTTCAATAACTTTACTTTGGAATTGCAAAAAGTATCTGTGACACTTTAATTAGTATTTAAAAGGCCATACTGTACAAAAGTGGTTTTCAAACGTTTTTAACTCACAGCACATTGTTTCAGAATGGAGATATTATGGCACATCTGTATAGTAAATGGCAGCACTGTACTAGAAGTGTTATTCCTTCATAGGTCTACATTGGATCCTTAGGAAGAATTAATTAGGTCCAGCACCTACTAAGGTCAATTAGGCAAATCATAGTCTGAGAAATGTGTCAAATGACTTGACTGTTAGGACTGAACCTTAGTAGAGGGAATATAAACAGTCAATACTCACCATATATTAATAACTAGTGTTGTTAAAAATATTTAATACCTATTTTATATTTCCTCTTATTTTCTCATTTTAATAAAAATATTTTTGTTGTTTTTCAAGACACACTAATCTGTTGCAACACACCCTTTGAGAATCACTGCTCTACAATAATGTTGCTGGTTCTTTGAGTGCTGGTATACAGTATTTTTATGAATATTTTGACTAGACTCTGTCAAAATATTCATAAAAATCGAATATTTTGTCTTAGAGTGTGTAGATGTATCATGCATACATAGACATTTTAATACTGATTTATGTTCTAAGAATCTCAATGTGAAAATTAATTGAAAACTCACTCACATTTTTGGCACAATTACAGTACTTTCGATATATATATTCAGGGTGCCCCAAAAATATTGATCTCGACTTTTATTCTTTAAATATTGATCTTAGACATATATAATGAATTACAAAGTTGGTTAAAAAAAGGTACAGAATTTCATGAAATCGATAAAAATTTTCAGGGGATTAAATTTGAAGAATTAAAAAATTTAAATTTTTATACGGCCCCCCATACAAAACATTTCCAATGAGTAAAATGTGCTCCATACACTAATAAGGTGATGTACAAAATTTTAGCATTTTATCATAAAAAGTCCCAGAGATATGTTGAAACAAAGTTGGTGGGGGATTAATCACCTAAATTAAAATGTAAATGTTCACAGCAAGAGTGCAAATGACGCAACACAGAAATGCATCATAGGCAAATAATATTTGCCTCTTATAATGGATCTTTGGCATGGATGGAAAACATTTTGAACAAGTTTTGTAATCTTTGTGTAAAGTTATTATTTCTACACAGTGTAGATACTTTTGTACTACTAAATAGCAAAATTATTATTTATTTATGTAATCATTGTTTTCTTTCGTAATTTGTGTATGACCCCTGAAACGCAATCTGCCAATATGATTTTTCCCCTCTGAGAACCCATGTCAATGCATTGAAAACTGGTTTATGTCAGCATTTTTGTTTTTTCATATCTCTGGGACTTTTTATAATAAAATGCTGAAATTTTGTACATCACCTTATTAGTGTATGGGGCACATTTTACTTATTGGAAATGTTTTTGTATGGGGCCGTATAAAAATTTAAATTTTGTATTTCTTAAAATTTAATTCCCTTGAAAATTTTAATCGATTTTATAAAATTCTGTACCCTTTTTTATGCAACTTTGTAATTTATTATATATGTCTAAGATCAATATTTAAGAAATAAAAGCCAAGGTCAATGTTTTTGGGATACCGTGTATATGCTATAAATTGTAAAGTAAATAAAAACGTCCCAATGGTAAGCATGTGAGTAATTTCTGATTCCTATAAATTTTTATAAATAGTTTTAGCTGTTATTTTTTTTTTAACTTGAATATTTGTATTCACATATGTTGTTTTCTTTTTCAGTAATGAAAAGAAGTATGAAGATCCTAATCCTCCAAGAGATAGGAAAGGAATTTAGTGAATTAAAGACTTTAAATCTGTTTTATCAGAATGTAGGAACTTTTATAAAATGTCTATAAATATTCTGTCTCAATATTTGGTAGTCTTGCTTTTTAGTATTAGTATTACTTTTTTTACTTCTAGTTAAAAAACAAGAACAAAAGTAAAAACAGTCCATGCTACCTGTGTACTTTTTTTTTTTTTTTTAACTAAGCTTTTATTTATTCGAACTCTGATAATCTTGTTATTGTAAATATGCAGTTCCTTACATCTTTGTAGCCAGAGACGTATTTTTTATACATTCCATTCAATTTCGTATCAATGCTTTTACCTTAAAAATTAGCTCATACAGCATCCGAAACTGGTTCTTTTTCCTTCAATTTGGTTATATTCTTAATTCCCAGTCTCATTCACTGATATTTTTTAGTAGACTATTCAATCGATACTTCAATTTTTATTTGATGAAGTTAGCTCATAAAGCTTCTGAAACTAGTTATTCCTTTTTTCTGTGTTATATTCTTTTTTGACATAATCTTAATGTAACCACTCTTAATTTTATAGTAGTTTGATCAATGAAATTAACTTTCGAAACTGGTTACTTTCTTTTGTTATTTTCTTAATTACTACTTCATTTCCTGTAATTTTTCATTTTTCTTCCTTTACAAGAGTTTGTCCATTTGTTCCTCCCTCTGAACTCATTCATTTTTTTTAATCAATAATTTAATGTTCATATTTTAAATTCCATATTAAATCTTAAGATTTCAGAATCAGTTTCCTTCATCTTAGTGGGTGAGGTGGTTGTAGGGGCATGTCTTTTTATTTGCTTTTATTTATTATTACAACACTAGTCCACCTGCAACAAACATTTTGCCACAGTTTTTTAATCCTTCATTTTACTTCTGCACATTTTTATGCTGTTTCCTTTTTTTCAGTTTAATCTTTAATTAAGTATCCTATATTTCAACTTTTCCACAATATTTTCATATTGCTAAAGGGTGCATATTAATTTTAATATCTCAAATGCATTTGACACTAAAAAATTGCAACACATTTGTTAATTTCACTAGAAAAGAAATATTTTTATTTTAGGTCACTAAATTATCATGTGGTTACAAATAAAGCCTTAATTATTTTATATTATGTTCTAAATTAATAAAACCCTGATTCATTTTAATTTATGAGCTTTTTGTGAAGTTAAAAGTTTTATTGCTGAATGGTAATTTTTTAAAATTCTGATTTAAGCCAAACCTCTATGGCAGTACTCTTCGACTTTCCATCAGTTGGGTACTTTCCTTAGTAGTCCATGGGACATATCCAGCTCTGGCTAAAGTTAGATAATTGTAGGCTGGAATAGAGACAAAGTCCAAGTTTGGGCAATTTACAAATGAATATTAAATCAAAATATACAAAAATGAATTTTAGTAATGTAGTGAGAAAAGCCTAATGCACTTTAAAATAAGTCTAAGCACACATATCGTTTTGATGCAAGATTTTCAATATATCTAAAAAAATAAAATAAATTGCTGAGACTCAAGATTCTCTGGACGGATCAGGATTTATATTGTAAAATGCCTTCAGATTCTACTACTGTCAGATTGGGTAACATTTTAGAACATTCTTCTTTCATGTTTTATGTTTGTTGGACTGGGCAACATTATTCTTTCTACTTCTGTCTGCCTCTTTCTTTCTACTTGGACTTTCCTTATATTTTCTAAAAAGCAATCTAGTTAAAAATTTATTAATTTATGCTTTCAATTATTGAATTTTATCATACTTTCAAGGATCCGTTTGAGTACTCCTAGTTTCCTAACTTTGATGGTACCTTATCACAGATAGAGTGTGATTTCAGGCGTATGCATTCTTCTAAGTGTATTCTGAAGTGGGGTGTTGAAGACTCAGACCATCCAACTCATCCGAGGACATAGAGCATCTATTTGGACGGCCGGCCGAAGTGGGGTGTGAATTTCCAAGTGTGTACAAATTGACCACAGACTATTATAGTTGCTTGTAATGTTTCAAAGCAAGTTTTTTCTTTCGATGAAAAAAAAAATATTGGATACTAATTATAGCATATTTTAATGAATATTACCTGGAGTGCCTGCAGCTAGCTGCTGGTTTTTAAAACAGTTGATTAAAAATGAGAAAAGAGTTAATTAAAATTAGGAGAAATAATTCAAATTTCTATAGAAAATAGTTTTGTACAGCATTTGATACTTATCTTCAGAAAATAAGGAAGTGTTGAAGACCAGGTGGGATAACATTTTTTTTTTAAAAGTTCTGTATATGAATATGGTAAAGTATTTTTAATTTATTGTGTATGTTCTATGTAAATAAAACAAAAATATTTTTCTTTTTAAATGCCATTTTTTCCTACTTTAATAGAAGCATTTTCCTACTTTAATAGAAGCACTGATCATGACAGTTTCTATTAGAAAGTTGTGACTGCATCTCACTTGATAATATGACCATATCTGGCTCTTGTCTAGTAAAATCTTTCTGCTACCTTAAATGGCAGATTTGGGCCCCTTGACAGCATAAAACAACTGCAACAACTAAGAAAGTTCAAGTTCAACTTTTATTTACTCTGAGAAATAAGTATAGCACATGACTTAGTATACAATCAATAATAAACTGGATTACAGCGTAAAATGCAGCACAAATAAAGATAAGCATACATACATTTCAGAAATCATTAGATTTTCTTTTTCAGTGCAACAAGCCAAGACTTGAATGCTCAAGTAAGCGCAAGACTATGCCAGCTAAACAGAAAATGGCTAAACAACAGTATAGTCCGGCTCCCGTGAGTTGGCAGATGACCTTGGATTAGTCCACTTCGCTTAAGGGAAGAAGGCTGGCAAACAGACGATTTGTGCATTACAGGGAAAGGGTTGCAGAACGCAGAAACCTGTTTGGCGACCGCGTATTTCGCCAAGAATTTGGAATTTAGAATTGTTGTAATGCATTTAGAATCGTTGCGTTGGACTAGCATTGCTCTTGCGACTAAAAGTCTGTCTAACCTCTGTTCCGACTTCTAACATCAGTTTATTTAGTTAATCAGAATCTGATATTTGTGAACCTTGCTTCTGTCGACAAAATGTCTGTAAAAGGAAAAGTAATTCATTCCAAGGAAAGAGATGTGGTCCACAAAGTCCTCAATTTTTTTGAGGCCGAAGCAACTTCAGGAGAGTTATGTATCTCCATCCAACAGGCCCAGAAGAGAACGGCCACAGCAACTGGAGTGTCAATGAGAACAATTGCACGCATCAAGAAAGAATCAAGTAAATCACCGATCCTAGTGTCGCCACATAAAAGAAAGAGACCCGAGAAATATCGAAATGCAGTTTCAAGTGTGGATGATTTCGATTTATGTGTAATTCGGCAAACGGTGAACGAATTTTATGCTAGTAATAAAATACCTTCTCTCAATACTTTGTTACCTGCTATAAAGGAGAAAATTAATTTCCCTTGGAAAAAAGAAACATTGCGGAGAATAATGCATAAAATCGGATTTCGGTGGAAACGCTGCCAAGACAAAAGGACAGTGGTTATGGAAAGACAAGACATTGTGCAGTGGAGATATAGATTTTTACGAGAGATAAAAAAGTACAGAGACAGCAAACGAGTAATAATTTATTTGGATGAAACCTGGATAGACAGCAATCTGTGCTTCGGGAAATGTTGGCAGGTTGATAAAATCGGAGGTCTCACAAAAAGTAGTGCTGGAAATAGACTGATAGTTGTACATGCAGGCAACCAGGATGGATTCATACCAGGTGCAAGTTTAGTATTTCAATCTGGCACCGCCTCAGGAGACTATCACGGTCAAATGAATTTTGATAATTTTTCAAAGTGGTTACAAGAAAAGCTATTGCCAAATATACCGGCTAATAGTGTAATCTGTATGGACAATGCCTCTTACCATACTAAGATTTTAAACCGTATGCCATCTAAATATGCAACCAAAAAGAAACTATCTGAATGGTTAGAAGAAAGACAAATTCCTCACAGCCTTGATATGAGAAAAACTGAACTTTATGATTTAGTATCAGCGAATGCACCCCCAACTAAAAAGTACTGTGTTGATGAACTTTTGATGGATAGAGGCCATGATGTGCTACGAATACCTCCTTATCATTGCGATTTAAATGCAATTGAAATGGCTTGGGCTTCCATTAAGAGATATGTGCGAGAAAGGAATGTCAATGCTGAACTTAACTTAACAACAATGAAAAATCTAACTTCTCAAGCCATTGCCAGTATTACAAAGGAGCAGTGGAATAAATATTGTGAGCACGTAGTAAAAGTGGAAAATAAATATTGGGAAATTGACAATTTAGTGGAAGAAACCATAGAGGAAATAAGTTTTGTGGTAGGCGCCGACTCCTCTTCAGAACATGACTCGGAGTCAACTGAAAGTGCGGAATCAGATTTCGAGAATGGCGACAGCGATACAATTTATTAAATATTTTATATATAAAATAAATAAATAAATATATATAAAATATAAATATTTTATGGATTAGATTGCTTAGGATATAGATTGCTTAGATGACATGGCCATGCAGAGCTAAGCTCTAATGCAGAACTGTCCACATAGTTTCACACAAACATGGATAATATTTCGATAACATATTTAAAATTAATTAAATTACAAAAATGTATTTCAAAATGAACAAATATTAATACTTTATGAAATATGTAACTGTATAAAATGTGATGCATAGATATTACTGAAATGATTTTAAACGGCAGCAAAGGTATTTGGATTGAAACATTTTCTTTGTGTTTAATAGAAATTAAATGCGTTATATAAAGAGTAAAATATGTAATGATAAAAATATCGAATTTCAGATTTCGAGAATGGCGACAGTGATACAATTTATTAAATATTTTATATATAAAATAATATAAAATAAATATATATAAAATATAAATATTTTATATATTTTTTAAATATTTTTATAATTTCCGGGGGGGGGGGGGGGGGAGGGTTATAGATTCCTTAGATGACATGGACATGCAGAGCTAAGCTCTAATGCAGAACTGTCCACATAGTTTCACACAAACATGGATAATATTTCGATAACATATTTAAAATTAATTAAATTACAAAAATTTATTTCAAAATGAACAAATATTAATACTTTACGAAATATGTAACTGTATAAAATGTGATGCATAGTTATTACTGAAATGATTTTCAACGGCAGCAAAAGTATTTCTTTGTGTTTGATAGAAATTAAATGCGTTATATAAAGAGTAAAATATGTAATGATAAAAATATCGAGTTTTAGATTTCGAGAATGGCGACAGTGATACAATTTATTAAATATTTTATATATAAAATAAATATATATAAAATATAAATAGTTTATATATTTTTTAAATATTTTTATAATTTCCCAAATTTTCTATCTCGGGGGTGGGGAGGGTTATAGATTCCTTAGATGACCTGGCCATACAGAGCTAAGCTCTAATGCAGAAAAAAATAAAAATAAAAATATAGAGATGTGCGTATGTCACGTTGTGCATTCCTCACTAAATAAAAGAGTTTAAGTTACAAGAAAAGTATTACAACACGAACTCTTCAATTTTATTAAAGCATTTATAACCATTATTGTAATAAATAATTTTAATCATTGTGAAGAAAACAATTCCACAATATCCCAACTCTTACACTGAATGTACTTATACTATAAAGCTCTTTATCGTACTGCACAAATTATAAATTAATTCGCACTAAAGGCGCCAATTCTGGTAACCCCTTCTTCTTAAGACGTTTCTACCTGCCATTGAATTTAACTAATGGACTCGTCCAAAATCACGTGACCCAAATGCCTTCTCGCTGGAGTCGTACTATACTCAATATGGTTGTGCTACCTAGTGTGACAGAAAGAAGAAATAGAAAATCAAGGAAATATAAACTTGAGAAAAAAACAAACAAGAAAAGTAAATATGCAGAGCATATGAATTCAACGGAACAGAAAACGAGTGAAACAGAGAAACAAAAATTAGACCTAGTCATGCCTCAGACAAATATGGCATCATTGACAAATAATTAACTAGATTACTGGAATTTTTATTGATATGAAAAGCATAATAAAAATCCAAATCCAAAACTGAAGAGCAATTAAACGTGTCAAAGTACCATTTGAAAGAACACCAAAATTGTGTCAAAAAATCAATAAATCTCCAATTGCTAATCATTGCTGGATAACTAGTCCTCAGTTTTATTTTTATTTTGCTTTTGTTATTCAAAAGGGCTCTTTAGTTTCAATTTAGATTTCTTTGTAATTTTTCATATCAATAAAATTTCAGTAATCTGGTTAATAATTTGTCAATGACACCCTATTTCTCTGAGGTATAGCATAAAGATTAATTTTTGTTTTTCTGTTTCACTTTCTTTTTGGTTGGTTGGGTTCATATGCTCTGCATTTTATTTATTTTTTCTTGTTTTCTTTTCTAGTTTATATTTCCTTAATTTTCTATTTCGTCTTGTTTTACTTTCCTTTCATCATCTAGGTGACACTACTATATTGGACTCTGTATTTTATCTATTTTCTGTTTGGCCAGCATAGCCTTGCATTTATTTGAGCATCCAGGTCCTGGCTTGTTGCACTAAAGATGGAAAACTAATGATTTCTGAAACATACATTACATAATTTTATTTATCTTTATTTGTGCTGTTTTTAACATTGTGATCCAGCTCATTAATGATTAGAACAGTTTGAAAATAAAGCAAAATGGCTAAATAGACATACTTGAATTAAGTAAAATAATGGTAAAATAACATATCCTTCTTCTTTATACTTTGTTTACAATTAATTTTGCATTAAGATGTCAAATTTATGTTCATTGACATGATTAGTCATTTAGGTTGTATAATTGTTTCTATAGAAAGTGATTTGAACAAGATAAGGAAATATATGAACTAAAGGAAATAAATCAGTTTTTCTAAATAAACTTTATTTAACAATATAAAAATCAAATATATAATTAAAAATTTACATGTAACATATACAGTACTGAGAAATTCAATACTAACTCATAGAATTTTATCATTTAATCCATCAACTATCATGTGACACAATATTACATACACAGTCACACAGTGTACGTAGTGCACCAATGAGTTTTCCTTATCCATATTCCTTGTTTTTAACATATGTATCTAGTTTTTATTAATTATATTTCTCTTTTAAAGTTTAGTTGTGTACATTTTATGAAAAAATATTCAATTTGATTATTAGATAATGAATAAATTAAGAGTGTACATTTTTTTTTACTTTAAGTAATTTCATTACATTTTGTCTGAAGAGAAGTTAGGTACAGTTTCAGTGCATATATGTCATTATGTCAGATATTGGAGTTTCAACTCCAAATAGCATACTCAGTATGCCACATGAGTGTCAAAGGGTTAAATCTGTGTTTCTGAAACTGTAGCCTTCTGAACCTTTCAGAAGGTTGCAAATAGATGCAGTTGAAGGCTCAAAAAGAAATCTATATTCTTAGTAAAGAAACTGAGGGATATATCTCAGACATCCAGGAGTATTTCCTGAAGATATCAGTGAGAATGGGGAACAAAAACAGGTAATCAAGGAGGAAGAGGCAGGTATCACTATATCACAAAGTTTAAAAACCACTGATTTAAATAGTTTGTATAAATCTTATAAAGAAAAATCAAATACATAATTAAATATATACATATTAAATGTACAGTGTTAAAAACTCATTTAAAGACTAGATTATAATTTTATCACCATGGCAAAATATTAAATGAGCTCCAATTAATGCAGTTTGTGATAAAAAAGATCAAATATATATTAAATATATACATAATAAATGTACAGTGCTAAAAACTTATTTAAAGACTAGATTACAATTTTATCACTATGGTAAAATATTAAACAAGCTTCAATTAATGCAGCTTGTAATAAGTTGAGCATTATAAATTTAAATATTTGCAAATAAAACAACAATAATAAAGTATTCTTATATTGGCTATATTTTAAAAATTGCAGTGAAATCTGCCCAAAACAGAATTACATGGGACCTAAGTTTCCTGAAGCAGATTTCTATCTCGCTGAGATTTTATTACAGCACCTGCTGGTTTTTAGAGCTTTTAAAAATATCTATATAAGTCCTAGCCAACCCACAACCTGCCGCAGTTCTGAAACCTCCCAGAGACAAATTTAACCTGGCCGTATTGCATATGTAATAAATTTTCCACATCACACAGGCTAAAATATTGTTATATGGCTGCTCCCCACATTGAGACAAACAGAAAATTATTGTAAATAACTCTTTGTAGAAGCATTACTTTACAAATATTACCAATAAAAAAATTCTTTGAAATTGGTTGTGGTTAACAGCATTATTACATTATGCTTTATATTTCTTTTAATATACAAAACTTTTTATACATAAATCATTCTAAAAAAATATGAAAATTAAATGATCAAGAGTAATTGTCATACTTAAGAATATGATTCTTTGCATAGGCCTTCGAATTTAGAAATGTTTTTTAGAAACCTCAAATTTCAAAAATGAAATTTCATATAAATAAATCTTGATTATCAATAGCAGATGAAAATCTGTAAAATCATTAAGATGTGCAACTATCAATATTGAGGTAGATTTTAATAAAATGATTCCAAAGAAAAGCACTATATCTCATTTATGTAGATATATAATTAAAATGATTGAATAAAACAGATTTTTATGGTATTCAATTAATTTTTTTATTTTACAAAGACTGTTTACACTCATGGAAAATTGTAGTTTATCAAAATTATTTGGGTTGGTCCAGGTCTTGTCTATCATAGCAGATTTTATTATACTAAATATATTTAAAATGTTTTATAGTATTTAAACATTTGATATTTTCAGGTTAAAAAAGCATGAAATATTATAGGCACTTGGAATTTTCCCTTTATTAAGGCACTTGGCTAATTAACAGTTTTCATGTTTTAAATATAAAAATTTATTAGATCGAACATGATATATTTTCAATTTTTAGAGCATTTAAGTAACAAAGTTTTTCACTATAAAAATTATATAATATTGTTAAAAATACAAATTCCTGTGAAATACGTTATTTCAATAAAAATGTTGTTAATATGAGTAAAATTGCACAATTTTGAGTATTGATTGTGAGAGAGGTTATAATTTCTTGTGATAGATGTTATAATTAAATTGATCCTACTCACAGAGCATTTGGAGCAATTTTTAATTAATGAGTGCATACAAAACTTGGTATTTATATTAACTAAAACATGGAGACACAAGATTTTTAAAGAAAAATAAAATAGTTTGCAATTTTACCAACAGAGGGGAATGTGACATTTTAAAAAGGAGTATAGCTCAACAATTAATGATATTTAATATATTGCTCACTATTAGTACCATCTAAGTCAATTAAATTGGCGAAGCATAAAACTAACTTGACAATAGAGAGGCATATGAAAATCTGTTTAAAATTCTGCTAAACAATATAGTCCATATGTATTAAATACTATTAATAATAATAAAAAAGTTCTCTATTAATTCGAACAGGAATGTTAAATCCCCTTAATCATTTGGAGCATCTTTGGGAGTAAATGGAATGCTGTTTCAGAGAAGGTGCATAAGATATGGGAGCAGCTTATTACAAAATTTTAAAGAAATTACATTTTTTTTCTAGCATGTATTTAATTTTTTATCCATAAAGCACACTATACACATTAAAATTAAAAAAAAAATATGTGTATTTAAAGAAGTTTTAAATAAAAGAAAATGCTTTCAATGCATTTAATTTAGATTTGCAAAACATTCCAACATATAATATTACAGCACATTAATACTTTAAAATGTATGCAAAAAAAAAAAATCCTCTTTTGACTTAATTTAACAGTCAAAATTAATATATTATTCATGAAAAGTTGAAATAGAGAAATATTTTTATCACCAACTACAAAAATGTAGCTAGTGATCACTATTAATCCAAAATATTAGGTTTTCGGGCAGGATGGCAGCAAATTCTGCAAAAGACAGTTTTTGGAGCAGTCAGGAGCAATGGGAGCAGACTTAATGTCACTGCAACTAAGTCGATTTCTAAAATTAAAATTCTACTTTTATTTTATTTTATATATATTTCAATAAAAAATTAATTGGAGTGTGGCTCAACTCGACTTTCTCATACTAGAATCCATTTTTAAGTAACTTGTGGTTTTTCTTTTCAAATTTTGCATGAAAAATTTTGAAAAGTCTATATTGTTGGTCCAAATTATCACAATTATAGCATGTTACCCTTCATTTTTAAGGGCTTTAAAAATATCTCAACTGATACCAAGTTTGACAATGTATCCCTTTGGGGGATGGGGGAGTTATCCTGTGATCGGAGCTTATGACATCACAAATGTGACAATTGTATTGCAGCTAATTTTCACTACAATGTTTGAAACTGTGAAGTTTTGTGATCATTGAATCATAAATAATCCCTTTTATGCATAATTATGTCAAATTTTGTCCTATGCTACCATGTTAAGATAATATGAAATTTCAAATAAATTTTGAAATTTTCACTCATTCAAAATATTTTATCCAATTCTAGATTTTTTGATAGCAAAGCCGGATACAAACTTTCGTAAAAATGTATTAATATTTGTGGCATTTATTATGCATACAAGAAACCGACTGCAGACAGACATCATTCTAAAAATAGTTAAAACTTGATCAGGAGGTCCTAAAGCATATACTGGCATCAAAATCTTAAAGCCGAAAATTTTTGTGAAAACAATACTTTTTCTAGTCTATAGAATGAGAAAGTAAAAATTGATATTCAGAAGCAAATCTGTTACTATGGTAACCATCTATACTTGATAACTTGGTAACAGAGAAGTATAGGAAAACTGTAAGCCTCGGACACGGATATATAGTTCAATGTGTTTAACAATATAAATAGTTAAAATCTAAAATATTTTGCATAAATCTGATAGTTTTCATCCAAATCAATAAATTTCTAAAACTACATTGCAAATTCTAAACATATTTCAATAAAATATGTCTTTATCATTTTCAAAATCAATGGCCATTCAAAATTTGAATTCGGTTAGCAATATTTCATTTGGAATCTAACTTTTGGCAACCAAATCCTAGATTTGAAAACTTGCTTAGGAGGATTAATTCCATAATTCGTTTTAAGAGGAGAAATATTGCAGACAATTTATATAAAAATATAATTTTTATATTTTGCTAATCTATGGCAAAAGTAATATTCTGTAATACTATATTTTTGTTTTGGTATATTTCTCGTAAATACTTTTCTTGTAAGTACGATTCTTTAGTGCAGGTAGTAAAATTAGAATCAAAACGGTTAAAAAAAGATTTCTGACCATGAAAGCCTTTATTCCCTACAATGTATCTTTTATTCGCCTTGCTATTCTGCAGAGCTTGTTGAGATTTTTAAAACAACTATGAGCTGTAGCAATTCTTTGCATAATGTCTTCATCAGTACCACCATTTACTTAAAGTAGCAGCCTGATATGAAAAACTGCCAACATCCTTTATAGGCTCGTTTTTTAGTTTAATTTAATGTTTTTGTTTTATTTTGATTTAAATGTAGACCTAACATTTCTGCTAAAGATAAACTAGTAAATGAAGTCTTTAAAATATGATCAGACATCCGAAACATTTTTTTTTATAAAATATCAGCAATGTTTCTCTTTCAAAATCAGAGACAAAATGCATCCTTCATAAACACATTAATGATATTTAAAACTTATAATTCTTGTATCTGATATTAATCAAAATTATATTTGCAGATTTTGAAGGGCTAAATTTATTTTTACAGCTACATTTCCAATTGGTGGCAAAAATTAAAATTTTAGTCTCCATAGTTGAATTAACATAAATATAGAAATTTTTATTGAAATGTAATTAATGTGCACATTAATTAGAAACTACTTTAGTACAGTGAGCAATGCTATTGAGAGTACCGCTACAAGTACAGTAAATTTTATTTTTGAATGAGAGTAAATGAGAGATGTAGGGAAAAGTACCTCTTCTAACCTATTAACATGGTTTTTTTTCAACCAGTACTTACACCGTCTAATCTAGGCTATTTACTGGTAAACAACTCAAATATTAAACTATAGCTGATATGCAGAACGCTGGTATGCAGAAGAATTTATAACTTTATTGTTGAGCAGCACTACAGCTGTATTGATGCTTATCAAATAAACTTCTTTGTAGTTGGTACCTCTGCAATCTTTAAGTTTAATACTATATGTAAATTTTGTTTTCTTTAGGCTTTTCACCTTACCCCCAAAAGTAAAAAAAGAAATTGATACAAAGAAGATTTTAGCAGCATGTTTAAAATTTGAAATCTTCTTTATACAAGATATTCATATATTTCTAATTTAAACTTGTAAAGTATACATCAAGTAAAATTAAACAAGATATGTAATAATTCACCCCCACACTTTTTCCTACTCATAAATCGAATATGTCCACAAATATGAATCTAGCACATTTTTTTAATAGGGTACCAGCTAACTTTTTTTTTTTAGAACAAAAGCCCTCTCTATTAGTATCTATTTTCAACTGCTTGATATTCTTCTTCTATTTCTTCATTATCAGAGAGATCATTTTCTTTCTTCTCCCCCAAAGAGCTTGATTGAATATTTGGCTTTAAATCCAATGCCTTGTAAATTGCTTTTAAATTTTCAACTTTTATATAATAAGGTAAATTGATACCAGGTAGTGTATTTTGCATTTGCTCTATTATTGAGTATGCCACTTTGTAATTTTCATGAGAGCAAAAGTGCTCTACCAAAAAACCATAAATATCTCCTCTTCTAACTGCACTATCAACATTATCCAGATGAAGCAGGTCTCGACACTGTTTTATGGCTTCTTCTGGATTGGTTTCATAAAGCTGTCGAATATCTACAAATTTCTGCACAACTTCTATTTTAATTTTTAGGTTTTCTGCTTTATCTGAAGCTGTACCATTAGATACTTTAGAAATGCTTTTATAAGCTTCCGAGAGTGCCACCAAAGCTTTTTCATAATTTTGATATTCATCTATTTCATCCTGAGCACACGCTTCATAAAAGCTAGCTAAAAGATCTAATGCTTTGCTTTTAGTATAAAAAGTTATGATGTGCTTAATGATATCACTACTATTCCTCCAGTCCAAGGATTGCAAATAGTTTGCAGCCATTACATAAATTTCTCTTTGCCGGGAAACATTAGCAAAAAATATAATTCTTTCAGTATCACCAGATTTTAAAAGAGCTTTCATAGCTTTTACTTTATCTCCTGCTTGCGTAAACTTTTTTGCAGCTAAATGATAATTCTCCTGAATCATGCAAGATTCCCCAATTTTATCTAAAATTAATGCTCTTAATTTCTTATCTGTGTCATTTTTATCAAGAGTAAATTTTTCTGCCAATTCCTCTGTTATCTTCACATTATTTTCAACACAAAGATTTAAAGCTTCTTCATATTTCTTAGCCATGATGAAAAGATTTACTGCAGTATCAAATTTTCCCCTTTGAATGAAGAACTCGGCACACTTTTGTAGTAATTGAGGATCAGCATCTGGTGGTAATTCAGTGGCTATTGTTTGAAGCATATCATATTCACCCTCTTGGAAAGCTAATTCTATAGCATATTCAAGATTTCCTGATTTATGGAAAAGAGATATTGCACTGCTCATATTACCTTGCTGCTGAAAATATTGAGCAACATCAGCTTTCTCTTCTGGACCTGCCATCATTGCTAAATTCATTAACTGTTCCTCTAAATTATTTTCTTTGCATATACGGATTGCATTAGTAAAAGCTCTAGCTTGTGTAAAAAAATGTATTGCCTCTTTAATATTATCCTGATTTTCAAATTGTCTTCCTAGATGAAAACAAGCAGCCCGATTTCCAGTTTCATTTGCAATTTCAGCTGCTTTTTCTAAATTATTGCAGTAGCAGTAAAGTCTAACTAACGATAAATAATCTTCTGCTGTTTTATAATACTGCAATGCTGTTTCCATTTCATCAATGCTTTCTAAATACTGAGCCCACCACCTGTGGATTTCAGGATCTTTGCTTTTTTGAACATATGCTTCTAATGCTCTTTGGTTTTCAAATAGCATACGAGGGACTTCAAAGTGATGTGTACCAGATTTCTCGTAAAACTTGATTGCTGAATTAACTTCACCTTCTTTTTCTAAATAATTTGCATAGTTGTAAAAAGTATCTCTCAGATGAATTCTGTCTTTTTTTTCAGCCACTTCTAAAGCCTTTTGCCATTCACCTCGACTTTGATGAAGTTTATTAACCCAATCATAACGACCACAGCTTTTGAAGAGAGATTCTGCTTCATCATACATGTCCAAATGAATAGCTAAAATGCCAATTTTTGTTTCTAACTCGGGCTCATTTGCAGCGTTTCTCAATGCCCGGGCAGCACTAGTGTGACCCATTTTTCCAACACAGATTTTACCCACATCCAACCTCTTGGTTTTTACGCACATTCGAGCCATATTTAGCCATACAGATTCTGACTTAATAGCTTTAATAGCCAGAAATGCTTCATCAAAACAACCAACAGCAAAATAGTAACCAAAATTTAGCAAAGCTTCTTTTGTTGCTTTATCACAGTCTTCCAGGCCTATGAAATTTTGCATTGTTTTACTCTGAATAAGAGACTTATGACCTCTTAAATCATGACTTCTAACAGAAATAGTATCACTATTTTCTAATTTTGATTTCTTTAAGATAAAATAATGTGGAATTTTTACTCCTAATAAACTATTTTGATCATCCTCTAGAAAAAAGTAATCTTGGATTATTAGTACTTTATCAGGCGTAATATATAAAGACACAATAACAGAATCATATTTCTTTTCCCCTTCTGAAAGACTCGAGCTTTTTTGTTTATTCAGCAGTTTTCTGAAACTATTGTTAGCAATACTCCTTTTAAGTGGTAATGGCAATAGTTTTGCTTCACAGACAACCATCCTAGCATCATCATTGATCCAAAAGTGCTGAACAGGATATCGCCCATTTATTATTTGACCAAAGTTGCTTCCATCTGATACAGTGTTATCTTGCTCAATGTTTTGTCCTGTTGCGAAGTCAAATCTACATATTAGATTTTTTTCAGTATCCCAAACATATAAACAAGAATCATGTATAAAGCCAGTCTTTGTTTTCATTCTGGCAGTAAAACTAATTCTGTTACCTTTGTGATTACATTTTATGCTTGCAATATGCTTATCTTTTAATGTGTCCTTTGCATAGTTAGATGAAATGATCAGTTTTGCTTCTCTACCACTTATATCCCAAACTTTTATGACACCCAAAGTAGAAGCAGCAACAAAGAAATTACCAGAAGCATCCATCACCAATGGCTCACCTTCATCTTTAACAAATGTAAAATATGCTTTCAGCGTTCCTTGGAAAGTCTTGACATCTATCTTGCCTTCATTAACAGCATATATGCTTTGATCATGTAAGGCTATTATTTCTGAACCCGGAGAAAAAGTTCCTAAGTGCATTGTTTTTTTATCATCAAAGTTAACTTCATAAAAAATAAGTTTATCATTACAGTACAAAGCCACAACATTTTTAGATAAATAAACTGATTTAATTTCCTGTTCTGTTAAAAGATGAACTGCTGTATCTTGAGAAATCAGTTCTAGAACCACTTGTCTAGCTGACATTTGGATGGCAGATATACCATCATCAAAAGCAAAAGACATTTTTTGTTTTGATATAATGAAAGCATCTATTGTTGTAATCAATCCAATAATTTCAACAGTTTCACACCATTCAATGCTTCTGATGCATCCAGATACCTTGAGTAATTCTTCTACTTCCCAAACGATCTCATCATCTTCAGCATTATAAGTTAAATACCATGAAAATAGATAGCCTTGACTTGTGCCTGCAGTTAAAACATTATTATTTGAAAGAAAAGAAATACAAGTAATCTGGTGTGATGAACTTGGCAAAGATAATGTACTACTACGACCATGTTCAACATTCCATAGATGCAGAGAACTTTCTCCGGCTGTGACAGCAAGTAAACCCTCACCTGCCCATGTCATTGAAACTTCAGTATTTCTTCCACTAAGCTTTATTTTCTCTACTTCTTGAACAGACCCTTCAGAGTCTATAGAGAACTGAGCTAGTATAAGAGATTTTGAAATAACAATTAACAGATCTTTTACATGATAATGAGCTAAATATCTAATAGATGTCTCCATTTGCAAAATTCCTTCACAAAAGCCTGTCTTTTTCACATGATAAACAATACCAGATTGGCAACCAACAAATAACTCAAATTCATCTTCTTTTGCAAAAAACTGCAATTTATTTTCAAAGGCCCCATCATCTTGCCAACTTGAAAACATGTTTAATGCTTTTTCATCTCCATCAACTGCTGCTCTTGCTAAACGACTAATTTCATTATCTTTGTCCTGATCATTTTTACTTCTGAAGACTATATCAACAATAGAATATTTTAAAGAACGAGTAAGTAAAACTTCAAAATTTCCACCCACTTCAAATCTCCAAACATTTAGAGTGCCATCTATATCACCTGTTGCAAAAAGTTTTCCATTTTCATTAAAAATCAACACACACAAGACATTATTGTGGTGCTTAGAAAACGTGTAAATCTCTCTTCCCCCAATTTCACTCCAGATTGATAAATCTCCGCTTTCCCAGCCAATCAAAAGACACTTTTTTGTAGGGTGCCAATTTATTACAGTCACCTGAATGCCCAAACGTGCAGAAATTTTATTTTTTATCGGTGTACAATCATCTTTATAGATATTAACAATTCCTCCAGTATTATCATCATAAGAAGCAATGGCCACAAGAGGAAAGCATTTATGCCAAGTTATGATAGTTCTCTGAGATCCTATTGCAGAATCATCAATTTTCTTATCAACGTATAATGCCATTATTAATTGAACAGCTAAAATTGTTTACTTGACAGAAACATAATATTAACTTAAACGAAATTTTTTTATCAAGTTTTTGTTAATATATTCATGTTATGTAAATCAGATGTTTTAGATCATAAGATTTTAACATTCGTTACATATTTTGCAAAGACATGATTAAGAATTAAACCTAAACTATTTTACATACAGATACGACCTAATACTCACAACATAGCAACCACTTAGCAACGCGATTCGTAAACAAACAGAAAAGTTGCAGTTGACAATATGACCACGCAGTCTTTACTTTATATATGTTAAAAATACTGTTGGAAATTATAAATGTTAGAAATAACGCTATGCATATAAAAATATTTTGAAATCAATCTTCGTATTTTCAATATTTTTGTATAATTTAATATTATTGAAATTACAATCTTTCTCGGAATGGCAGCAATTCATTTATTTATTTACAAAATGCTCAAACTACAGTATTTCATTAAAATCAATGTTTTATCACATTATTTGAATAAATAACATTATAATAATCATTTTAATAACAAAACCATGGGATTGTCCGTAAATCTGACGAGCTGGTTACACAGGATATTTATTTTATATCTTTTTGGTGAGTTTATTCTTAATTATTGAAAAAGTACTATTTTCTTTTGTTTGGATATAATAGACATTTTCTAATAATAAACTTATTATGATATTTAATACACTCTGATTATTTAATTATCGTAAGATTAGTCGCTTCCGGGTCTTCAATTCTTGCTTCCTATACAAAATATTTTGGATCCATTTCTCGGACCCACACAGGGTTTCTAATTGAACTCGAAATCTGTGTTCAAAATGAATCTTAGAATTTTGATTTTGAAATGAAAATTTCGAGATTCAATTAATTTTTTTCAGGCCAAGCATACACCAAATTATATTCATGTACACTTAGTTTCAGGTCGCAAAATTGTGACGCACATAGCAAGTTTTTTTTATTGTCATTGTAATGGAAGTGCGATCCAAATTTTAGAAGTTTTCGTTATAAGATTGAATAACAATACTAGTCGATCAGTAGGAATGTCCATTCACTACAAAATGAATACATTCACATCTATTTGTGATTCTGATCGGTGAGATGTCTTTATATTTTTGAAATTGAATATATATATATATATATATATATATATATATATATATATATATATATATATATATATATATATTGGTATTTATAGTAACTTACTATTGTAAATTCTGAAACAAGCATGTGCTGGAGTTAATTAGAGTTAGATGCTCAGACCTGAAGAAGAGTCTAGTCTAATTAATCTTCAAAATTTAGCCAATGCTGTATATTTCTTTTTTCGGCATTGTGGCCGTGGTTTAACTGCTTTGTTGATTTTAATATTTTGTAATTACTTGAATTGGTTATTATATCTTTTTAATATATATATATATATACACAATTGAAGAATTTTAATTTACTTGTATTATATACCAGAAATTGATCATTTATTGAAATTGTTCTGTATAGCAAAAATTGAAAAAAAGTTGGTCTGAAGTGAATATTTGATATATCAATAATGACTATACAACAAGCTTTTAAAGATGATAAGGAGAACATTATAAATAAAACAGGTACTAAATTGGTATAAAATGCCCCTTTTTTCCTATTCTATATATAAGTTATGGAATGGAAAAAGAATTAGTGGTAAAGATAGGTGAATATAATCCCTTAGCTACATACTTAGATTAAATTTTTTTATTTTAAATCATATATGTAATATAGGTACTTAAGGTACTAATCCCTTTGTTCCCTGCATAAACATACATGGTGTAAAAGCATCAATAGTGTTGTTGTTGAGACCCAGACCGTCCGACCTACCAGAAAGGTGCAAGGTAACTGTATGGACGGCCGGGAAGTGCCACCCAATTTAGACCGGAACCCAGTGGGGGAGGCATCCACAGGGACCGTACCCTCCTTCCCCTACCACCAACCTCTCGGAAGGACTTACGGACCCACATGTTTAACGTGATCGTACTCCGCATGAACACGGCGGCATTTGTGGTAGCGTGCAAATCTAGCGCGCAAACCACGGGGATGCCGCACCCAAGATGGCCAACAGCACGCGGCGTTCCGAGGTGGTCACCCACCAAGTACTAACCGCGCCCGATGCTGCTTGACTTCGGTGATCTAACGAGAACCGGTGTTTTCAGCACGGTACGGCCGTTGGCCCAGCATGAATAGTGTTGTTGTTGTTGAGACCCAGACCGTCCGACCTACCAGAAAGGTGTAAGGTAACTGTATGGACGGCCGGGAAGTGCCACCCAATTTAGACCGGAACCCAGTGGGGGAGGCATCCACAGGGACCGTACCCTCCTTCCCCTACCACCAACCTCTCGGAAGGACTTACGGACCCACATGTTTAACGTGATCGTACTCCGCATGAACACGGCGGCATTTGTGGTAGCGTGCAAATCTAGCGCGCAAACCACGGGGATGCCGCACCCAAGATGGCCAACAGCACGCGGCGTTCCGAGGTGGTCACCCACCAAGTACTAACCGCGCCCGATGCTGCTTGACTTCGGTGATCTAACGAGAACCGGTGTTTTCAGCACGGTACGGCCGTTGGCCCAGCATGAATAGTGTTGTTGTTGTTGAGACCCAGACCGTCCGACCTACCAGAAAGGTGTAAGGTAACTGTATGGACGGCCGGGAAGTGCCACCCAATTTAGACCGGAACCCAGTGGGGGAGGCATCCACAGGGACCGTACCCTCCTTCCCCTACCACCAACCTCTCGGAAGGACTTACGGACCCACATGTTTAACGTGATCGTACTCCGCATGAACACGGCGGCATTTGTGACAGCGTGCAAATCTAGCGCGCAAACCACGGGGATACCGCACCCGAGATGGCCAACAGCACGCGGTGTTCCGAGGTGGTCACCCACCAAGTACTAACCGCGCCCGATGCTGCTTGACTTCGGTGATCTAACGAGAACCGGTGTTTTCAGCACGGTACGGCCGTTGGCCCTAGCATGAATAGTGTGTAAGATGAAAAGTTGCAAAACAGAAAATTTTTTTGCACATGGAGCTAGAGCTAGGCCTTTCTGGCTCCCAAAATTTATTTTTGAAAATTAATAAATTGAAAAAAGTGAAAAGCATTTCCGAAACCATGTACGTTATCAAGGGCCATACCTGGTTATATATATACAGTAGAGTGCCAAAAGCATTTGTAAAATGTAGCCAAAACTAAAGCACTTACCCTATAAACTAAAAAATTGGTGTCCATGGACGCCAATGCCTGCAAAGGGGGATCGAACTGTTTGGGAAATGATATGTCAAATACCTGTCTTTTTGAGATGTTTTTCATTTGGGATAGACGCTGTCCCACCCGTAAGCAAAAGGTTAATTTGGATATGCTTTTCACCCTGCTCACAATATTTTGTAATTGATAGATCATTAATTAAAAACATTCGATGTAGGCAGCGCATGACTTCGCTTCTTTCACAGCGAAATAATGATACCCACAAGATCTACTGAAAGATGCTTTTGGCATTGCATTCGCATTGGACGCTTTTCTGGATGGCAACATGTAAAACTATTTTGAAGAGCCAAAAATCGAAGTTTGAAGAGAATACCGCTTGATAGGGGCTTTTTATGTGATTTTTTAGGATTCCTCTTGGTTTGATCCATTTGGCTTAGTTGATTTTTAGATTTTTGATTAGGGGTAGATGGTCCCCAGTGGGATGTAAGGATTTTTAGGATCAGAGGTAATGCTGGCTGCTGAGTCGAAGCCCAAACCTCAAGTTTTTAGTTTTTCTCTCGAAGCCAGAGAGAAAATCAATCAGTCAATCATTCGAAGGGGGAAAAAAAGCTAATGCAGAGATTTAGCTTGACAATTAACAACTCAACTATAAGCAACTATAGCAAAATCGATGTAAAAATGCAATTAGCGTTTAATTTATCCCGTTAAATAAGTAACAATGGGCAAATTGCTTGGCGTCAAAAACTATTTTAAAAAGCATCTTCTTTTGTGAATGGAACTAGCTAAAGCTTATTAGTCTTAAACAGAATGACTTATACTCTTATGCAAAATCTGCATCAAAATGCAATTGAGATTTAATTAATTTTTCGTGAAATGAATGGCTATTGGTGAATTCTTGGGCATCAGAATCCGAGACTTTTACAACAAGTATCTTCTCCCGTGAATCCATAAGAATAAGATCAAGATAAGGATAAGAGCAAGATCCATAAGAATAGTATTAATAGATGTGTCATGTAGCACTGTACATGTTAAGTAAGTCTATTTGGGATTATTTAATACTTTTTTTATTTTGTGTAAATTTTTTAATAAATTTCTGTAAAAAATGTGTAATATCTCATGATCGGTTCGCACTAGAGTTATAAAATAAGGACTATTCGTTTTCTGTTGATACAAGAAGTATAAAATTATTATTTTTTTCAACATTATTCAATATATCGATTTTTTTTTTATAATTTGAAAAAAAAAAAAGGAAAAGAAATCATTTGAAAACTTTTGGGGTGTTCCGAACATTTGATCGCGTTTAAAATTAATAGGGTTCCAGTATTCATTAATTGTTAAGAGGTCCAGTTCGAGTTCAGGAGTGCTTAAAATGTGTAAATCTATTGTAAAGTCAAATTTGAATTTTTTACCCCCTCACAATACCCTTAACGTTATACTGTGTATGTAGGTAAATATTACAACCCCTTATTGTTCCCAACCATAAATCTATTAATTAAAAAGGAGTATAGAATTAATGGACCTCCGTTGTAGCTATGGACAGAAACCATGTAAGACAATTGGTGACCTAGGGCTAACGCTATTTCCTAGGCTTGTTCTTTCTATTTACGAAATACCATACGTCTTGCAAATTTTTGCATTTTAACTCCAAATAATTTTGCCATTAGTTATTTATTTTGCGGAATATAATTGAATGTCAATTGCATTTTTATGTGGATTTTGTAGGTGAGTATGAATAAGTGATTTTGTTTTGACCAAAGTCACTAAAAGCACCGCCTTTCAATTTACGTGATTTTAATTTAATTCTTAATAACATTGTGGTATAGCTTTATTTATACGTATATTCAGCTATTTTGCATAGGATAGTTATATGGTTGTCTATTTTATTTAGTAGAGACTAGCAATATTTCCAATTGCAAAGTTTGATTTGTGTGAAATATAAGTTAATTTAGTACATCGAAATGGATTTACATATGTTGTCAAGAAGTAATGTCTATAAATATCATGCAATGTGACACTTATACACTTAAAAGTTGTAGACAACTTTTCCGAATTAAGAAACTTTTCAGGTTGAAACATAAAAATGGCACAGATTTTGTATTTATAATTCTATTACCATGTTAAATGTTAATGGAAAATAACTGGAGTGTAGCTCAACTCCACTTTCTCATACCAGAATCCATTTAAGTATATTCGTGATCTTTATTTTATTTTTATTTATTTACTAGCAGTATACCCGTTCTACGTACAGAAAATATAAAAGAAACTTAACATTCACAATTATGTGTAAATTTCTATAATATTCTAAATGACTTTGTTATTCAAAATATTCTATTAAAATATTTAATTCAATTCTTCTAAAAAATGTATAAGAATGTATGGACTCGATATAGAAAATTATCTTCACAAGCAGATCTGAAGAATAAAGCATCCTGGTCTAGTTTGTAAACAAATTTAGAAAAAAGTATTTTTTAATTTTCTCAATACGACAGAGATTACTGGAAAATTGTTATGCAAAATATTAAATTTTCATCGATTCAGTGTCATTTTGATGAATTTAGCATCATTTTATCAATTTGATGACATTTTCATCAATTTAGTGACTGTTTAAAATCGCCAGGACTGTAAAACTGGCAGTGCTACTTGTTGGCAACAAATTGACGAAACATCATCACAATACTATCCCCTAACGAAACAAATTTATTTATATATATATCTTCATTATTCAAATCTTAAAAGATTTAATAAAAATCATCTGCCGCATAAAAAGATTGGATTTAAATTCATTGTTAAGCTACATGATATTATTTCCTTCAAATAAATTGGTGGAAAAAATATCGTCTAAATAATGCTATCTCTATGGAAGGTTTAGCGACATTTTCGTTAAGTTAGCGACATTTTAAAATTCGCCAAATTTATCGCCAAGTGGGACCGTAGAACTGACAATTCCACAATTCCACTTAGCGACAAATTGGCAAAACATCATTACAATACTATCCCCCAACAAAACATAATTCATTTCATTTATTTAGCGTAATTTTATCAATTTCAAGATATTTTTATGGATTTACAAACATTTTTATCAATTTGGCGACCTTTTAAAAGTTCTCTAAATGTGTTACTATGTAAGACGTTTGGACTGACAGACAAATGCTACCAAAACATCAGTTCAGTACTCTCTGCTAACAAAACAAAATTAATTTAATTGATTTAGAGTCATTTTTATCAATTTGGTGACATTTCCGTCAGTTTGTCAGTGTTTAAGAAAAGTTGCCAAGTTAGCGCTATCCTGCCAAATTCGTAGATCTGAATTTGCAGATCTGAAGAAAATAAAATATCCTGATCCCATTTGTATATAGTAAATGGATACACTAAAATTGTATTAGAAGATATACCCGTTCTCTACTCTTATTCTCTTTCAACAATCGTCTAATTGAGTTTATTGGCTAAACACAATATATGAGTTTATTAGCTAAACGCAATATATGATATACAGGGTGTTCTAAAAACATTGACCTCAGCTTTTACTCCTTAAATATTGATCTTAGACATAATGTAATAAATTATAGAGTTGCTTAATTAAAGCACAGAATTTTATGAAATCTATTAAAATTTTCAAGGGAATTAAATTTTAAGTAAATACAAAATTTTAATTTTTATACTGCCTGCGTACAAAAACATCTCCAATGAGTAAAATGTGCTCCATACAGTAATAAGGTGATGTACAAAATTTCAGCATTTTATCATAAAAACTCCCAGATATATGAAAAGACAAAAATGCTGACTTAAACCACTTTTCGGTGCATTAACATGGGTTCTCAGAGGGGAAAAATCATGTCGGCACATCGCGTTTCAGGGGTCATACACAAATTACGAAAGTGTTCCCGACCACTCAATTTGTTTGCTCATGTCTTTGGGCGAGTCGAGTGGTTTGGGTTTTCGACAAATTACGATTACATAAATAAATGCTATTTATTGGTACAGAAGTATCTACACTGTGTAGAAATAATAACTTTACACAAAGATTAAAAAGCTTGTTCAAAATTTTTTCCATCCGTGCCAAAGATCCATTAAAGATAAGAGGCAGATATTATTTGTTTATGATGCATTTCTGCGTTGAGTCATTTGCACTCTTGCTGTAAACATTTACATTTTAATTTGTGATTAATCCCTCACCAACTTCGTTTTAACATATCTCTGGGATTTTTTATGATAAAAGGCTGAAATTTTGTACATCACCTTATTAGTGTATGGGGCACATTTTAATCATTGGAAATGTTTTTGTACGGGGACCGTATAAAAATTTAAATTTTGTATTTCTTCAAATTTAATTCATTGAAAATTTTTATCGATTTCATAAAATTCTGTACCTTTTTTTACGCAACTTTGTAATTTATTATATATGTCTAAGATCAATATTTAAAGAATAAAAGCCGAGGTCAATGTTTTTGGGACACCTTGTATAAACACATAATACTCATATATAAGCCAATAAATTTATATGAGTTTATTGTCTAAACACAATATATAAGTTTGAAAACTCTTTGCCAAAATAAATGAAAGTGATGAACGCAGTCCGCTATTAATATAATTAAAAGAAATATCAAACCGTTCATTTATAAGATATATTTTTATATCCATTTATCACTTTCTTTATATACAATAATGTATAAGGAAAGTATTGTGACGGGGTCGAAAATTCGAATTCGAGTTTTCGACGGGAGCGCACGTTTCAAACATCCCTGATCACGAATCGAACATTTTTGAGGTGTGATGTCTGTTTCTGTGTGTGTGTGTGAAAGTATGTATGTGTGTGTGTCAATGAATCTATGGAGACGATATCTCACGAACGAATGGAGCGATTCGAACGAAATTTGGTACAAAAATTACAATCCATGAATACTGGAAGTCTACTGTTTTTAAACACAATCGAATGTTCAGAATCCCCCTAAATTTTCGAGTGAAATTTTGAAAAAATCATCATAATATCAAAACCTTTAGCAAAGTTACGCAAATAGATATTTCTTGTGTAATTTTTCCTTGTAAAATGATTGACATAAACTTTAAAACGCTACCATGAACCGTTCTCGAGGTATCGCATATTTTTCAAATAAATGTATCAAAAAATCTCATAAATTAAAAAAAATAATATTAACTGTTGAAAAACATGTTTACTTTTCATATGTAATACCATGCGATAAATTGGGTGACTTCATTCTCGTGGATCTAGCTCGTTCCATTCATGAGAAAAGATACTTTGAGTACCTAATACTTTTGTATTTGAACACCAATAGTCATTTATCTGCTGTAAGAATAACTTATTTCTCCGTCCATAACGCTTGGCGAAATTTTGGCGATGAATTTGGCGGAATGTCGCCAACTTGGCAACTTTTGTAAATGTTGCCAAATTAACGAAAATCTCGCCAAATGGATAACAATGACGCTAAATCAATGAAAATGACGACTAATTGATAAAAATTCAATATCTTGGAAAGAATCTACTATAAGAATAACGTATTTTTTGAACACTTTACAACATAGTTGAAAAGCGTTTATGACTTTGTTCATTCTGTCTGTCCGTCCGTTAGCACGATAACAGCCGTAAAAATAACTTTTAGTATGTTATTCAGACGTTTAAATGAATAATATCACCCAATTAGTTTTGGATTGAACCCGAGTTGAAAAAATGAAATACATTGAACCCTATGGAACCTAATTTTTCAAACATTTTTTAAGCGAATTTAAGATTCACAAATTGCTTCGAAAATTTTAGGAAATATTCAAATTATCCGATAAAATATATAAAAAAATTTTTTAGCAAAATATATTCGGTAGTTTTTTAAATAAAAATTAAAATAATAATTACACCCTTTATATGAATAGATCACGTATAAAATATGTCATCCATCTTGTGTCAAAATTGTTATTTTCAAAATTCTTTTTAATTCATAGTGTTGTATCCGTCCTAAAACCGCTTTATTTTTGCTTGAATTCTGTGCATCTACATCCTGACACAACGCAATTACAATATATTTGAGTTTAAATGATCATCAAAATGACGACAATGAAATTATTTCTACAAGGAAGCCTAATTTTCCCTTATGGAGGATGTAAACACAAAAAGATGTAGAATGAGTTGTATAACAATTGCTGCATTTTTTTAATACAAAATTATTTAGCTCATGGAGTCTGCAATATAGCTGATATGAATGAAACATTCATTGATTTTACAAAGAGAAGCAGACGATTTTTTCGATGAAGTTTTAAGCATTGAGTTAAATTACTTGAACCTCCATGGTTTTAAGTTTTTAAATAAAATAAATTATTATACTATTGTGATGAATGAAATAAATGGATAAAAGTTTATGAATGAAACGCTGCTTTTATACAGAGAGCCAGGCGATTTATATTTCAATGACGTCATTTGAATAAAGTTCATTTGTTTTCGATGAAGTTTTCAAATATAATAAATTATTGTAGTATTATGATAATTTTAAAAATATTACCGAGGAATGTATCGCATTTTAGAGATGTTTAAACCAGGCAATTTATATTTCATTGCCGTCATTTGAATAAAGTTCATTTTTTTCGATGAAGTTTTAAGTTTTCAAATATAATAAATTAATGTAGTATTGTGATAATTTTAAAAATATTACCCAGGAATGTATCGCATTTTAGAGATGTTTAAATAAAATTGCATTGAAGTTGTAAAGTGTTTCATAATCAATGTTTTATGCATGATTGATTTTTCTTGTTCATTAATATCGCGACAACCCCTGGTCTTAGAAACTCGAAACATGGACTAAAATTTTAGGTGGGGCTGTTTCAAGGCTACCCACAAAATTTCATTAAATTCGGTTCAGCATTTTTCCCGTGATGATGAGACAAACATATGGACAGACAGATGTTCAATTTTATTTATATACATTTATTTTATTTATTTTTTTTTTTTTTTGTAAAGAACGAATAATTGCAAGAAAATTTTTGAAAAATGTATAATCCAATGGTCCAGTTGATCACAATTATTGCATGTTACCCTTCATTCTAAAAGATTTGAAAAATAAATAAATCTTTCGATTAATGCTAAGTTTGACAACATTGGGGTAATTTGCTTCCCCCCCCCCCATCCTCGAGGGGGGGCAAATGACATCACGAACACAAAAGTAGTATCGCAGCTATTTTTTACTACAGTGATTGAAATTGCTAAGTTTTGTGATCATTGATCCACAAATAACTCCTTTTCATGCATAAATGTGTTAAATTTTGACCTATGCTGCTCATGTTAAGAAAATATAAAATTTCGAACATTTCGATCGAATTTCAAAATATTCTATCCAGTTCTTGATTTTTCAACAAAGACGGATATAAAGTTTCGTGAAAATCCACTAATACTTGAGACAGATAGTATGCACAAGAAATCGGCCACAGACAGACGGACTTCACTCTACAAATAGTCAAAACGTGTTCAGGAGATCCTAAAACAGATAGATATTGGCATCAAAATCTTAAAATTAAAAATTTTCGTGAAAGCAATACTTTCCCTCTACTGTATTCTATAGTATAAGTAAGTAAATAATATTCTACGGTTGAGGCGGGTCGAATGGCACCAAAATTAAGATTCTGGCTGTAGTGGAAGGGGAGCTCGAACAGTTTCAGATGCCACCCAATCAGTCAGTTCAGTGTATGTTATGTAGATTACCATGTGATCTCCGCAATCAAAATCTATCCATTACTTTATCTGATAAATATGGGAATGCACTGTATATCGGTATTGTAATCTTCTTGTTATCGGCTTTCCCTTTTGGAATTTGCTTTTGTCTTTTAACATTAGACTAAATCTATTTTTTTTTTTTACTTTGTATTACCCGTTTTATACATTAGTCATTATGTTTCAGTTTTCAATCTATTATATATACTAATTGCCAAGTGTCCGTCTGTCCGTCTGTCACGCCTTTTTTAGGCACTTCCCGAATAGATAGAGACTTGCAATTTGGTACACGGCTCGGTCGTTCGATAAAACCCCCTGGAAAAATCGAATTTTTCGAAAACGTTCTCTAGAGGGGGGGGGGGGGGGGGGGGTGCTCTACACCAAAACGTTCGAAAAGGGAAATGATAGGAAAGCATGCTTTGCGATGAGATAGAGACTTCAAATTTGGTGTATTGATAAACCGTTCGAAAAGAAGAAAGTGTACAATTTCAGATTTCCAATATTTTCTACTTAAGGGGGTGCCGCACTCCAAAATATTCGATTTACAGAATAAATGAGAAAAGGCTACTTTAAAATTTGATAGCGGCTTGAAACATGTTATATGGGCTAATCACTTGACGAAAACACCCAAGAAGAAAATAGTTTTCCAAAAATGTTCATTTCAGGGGGTGCTCCAGAGTAAAACGTTCGAAAACTGAGTTGATAAAGTACCATGCTTCGGAATGAGAAAGAGATATCAAATTTGGTGCAAAGGTAGATAGCTTGGAAGGAAGAAAGTGTACAATTTCAGTTTTCCAATATTTTTACTTTAGGGGGTGCCGCACACCAAAATGTTCGATTTTCGGAAGAAAGGAGAAACGTCCTTTTTAAAACGTGATAGAGGCTTGATATTTGGTATATGGGTGAATCATTTGATAGAAAATACAATAAGAATGGAGTTTTTCCAAAATGTACACTTAAAGGGGTGGGTACTCCACATAAAAACATTCGAAATGTGAAATAGTAAAAAAGCATGTTTCGCGATGAGATGGCGATTTCAAATTTGGTATATGGGTAAGTGGTTGGAAAGGAAGAAAGTATGCAATTTCAGTTTTCCAAGATTTGTTATTATAGGGGGTGTCGCACACTAAAATATTCGATTTGACGAACAAATGAAAAACGCCTGCTTTACAATGTGATGAGTCTGAAATTTAGTATATGGGGGGTAATTATTTGATAAAAAACCTAAGATTATTACGGTTTCTCAAAAATGGGGTGCTACACAGAAAAACGTTCGAAAGGTGAAGTGATAGAAAAACATGTTTCGCGATAGGATAGAGACTTTAAATTCGGTGTATGGGTAAACTGTTCGAAAGGAAGAAAGTGTGCAATTTCAGATTTCCAATATTTTCTACTTAAGGGAGTGCCGCACACCAAATGTTCGATTTACTGAATAAATGAGAAAAGGCACCTTTAAAATTTGATAGAGGCTCAAAATTTGGTATATGGGCTAATAATTTGACGAAAACTCCCTAGACGAATATAGTTTTTCAAAAATGTTCATTTAAGGGGGTGTTCTAGAGTAAAACGTTCGAAAAGTGAATTGATAAAAACCATGCTTCGGAATAAGATAGAGATATTAAATTTGGTGTTGTTAAGGTTTTGGTATTTTAGTTTGGGAAGAAGAAAGTGTGAAATTTCAGATTTCCAATATCTATCTATCTATATATACTAATTGCCAAGTGTCCGTCTGTCTGTCCGTCTGTCTGTCACGCTTTTTTCAGGCACTTCCCGAATAGATAGAGACTTGCAATTTAGTACAAGGCTCGATAGTTCGATAGAAACCCCTGGAAAAATCGAATTTCCGAAAACGTTCTATAGAGGGGGTGCCCCACACCAAAACGTTCGAAAAGTGAAAAGATGGGAAAGCATACTTTGCGATGAGATAGAAACTTCAAATTTGGTGTATAGGTAAATCATTCGAAAGGAAGAAAGTGTGCAATTTCAGATTTCCAATATTTTCTACTTAAGGGGGCGCCGCACACCAAAACGTTCGAAAAGTGAAATGATAGGAAAGCATGCTTTGCGATGAGATAGAGACTTCAAATTCGGTGTATGGGTAAATCGTTCGAAAAGAAGAAAACGTGCAATTTCAGATTTCCCATATTTTCTACTTAAGGGTGTGTCGCACACCAAAACGTTCGATTTAACGAATAAATGAGAAAAGGCGCCTTTAGAATTTGATAGAGGCTTAAAATTTGGTATATGGGCTAATAATTTGACGAAAACGCCCAAGACGAATACGGTTTTTCAAAAATGTTCGTTTAAGGGGGTGCTCCAGAGTAAAACGTTCGAAAAGTTAATTGATGAAAAAGCCATTCATTGGAATGAGATAGATATATCAAATTTGGTGTAAGGGTAGATAGTTTGAAAGGAAGAAAGTGTACAATTTCAGTTTACCAATATTTTCTACTTTAGGGGGTGCCGCACACCAAAATGTTCGATTTTCGGAATAACGGAGAAACGCTCCTCTTAAAACGTGATAGAGGCTTTATATTTGGTGTATGGGCGAATCATCTCATAGAAATCACAAAAAGAATAGAATTTTTCAAAAATGTATAGTTAAGGGAGTGGGTACTCCACACAAAAGCATTCGAAAGATGAAATGCTAGAAAAGCATGCTTCACGATGCGATAGAAACTTAAAATTTTGGTGTATGGATAAAAAGTTAAAAAGGAAGAAAGTGTTGAAGGCCCAGACCACACGACCAACCCAGGGGTTTATGGTAACAAATTGTGTGGCCGGATGGAAGAAAGTGTGTAATTTCAGTCTTCCAACATTTGCTATTGTAGGGGGTGCGCTCACTAAAATGTTCGATTTGCCGAACAAATGAAAAACGTCTTCTTTACAATGTAATAGAAGCTTGAAATTTAGTATATGGGCTAACCATTTGACAAAAAAACCAAACATGAATACATTTTGACAAAAATGTTCATTAAAGGGGTGCTACACAGAAAAACGTTCGAAAGGTGAAGTGATAGAAAACACATGCTTCTCGATAGGATAGAGACTTCAAATTTGGTGTACCGGTAGATAGTTTTAAAGGAAGAAAGCGTGAAATTTCAGATTTCCAATATTTGCTACATTAAGGGGTGCCGCACACTAATATATTCGATTTTTCGAATAAATGAGACAAGCTTCTTTTTAAATGTGATAGAGGCTTGATATTCGGTATATGAGCCAATCATCTGATAAAAAACCCAAGACAAAGAGAGTTTTTCAAAAATGTTCATTTATAGGTGTGCTTCACAGAAAAAAGTTCCAAAGGAGAAAAACTAATATAGGGGTGCCTCGGGATGAGATAGACTTTAATGTGGTGTACTGGTAAATAATTCGAAAGGAAGAAATGCGGAAATTTAGTTTCTCAATATTTTCTTCTTTAGGGGGTTCTGCACACCAAAATATTCGATTTGTCGAATAAATGTGAAACGCGAATTATTAAAAAATTTACATTATTCAGGGGTTGCTTATTGCGAGACCGTTGATTTTCAACGGGTATTCGGCTAGTATATACTAATTGCCAAGTGTCCGTCTGTCTGTCTGTCCGTCTGTCACGCCTTTTTTAGGCACTTCCCGAATAGATAGAGACTTGCAATTTGGTACACGGCTCGGTCGTTCGATGAAACCCCCTGGAAAAATCGAATTTTTCGAAAACGTTCTCTAGAGGGGGGGGGGGGTGCTCTACACCAAAACGTTCGAAAAGTGAAATGATAGGAAAGCATACTTTGCGATGAGATAGAGACTTCAAATTTGGTGTATAAGTAAATCGTTCGAAAGGCAGATAGTGTGCATTTTCAGATTTCCAATATTTCTACTTAAGGGGGTGCCGCACACCAAAACGTTCGGAAAGTGAAATGATGGGAAAGGCTGCTTAGCGATAAGATATGGACTTCAAATTTGGTATATGGGTAAACCGTTCAAAAGGAAGAAAGTGTGTAATTTCAGATTTCCAATATTTTCTACTTAAGGGGGTGCTGCACACCAAAACGCTCGAAAAGTGAAATGATAGGAAAGCCTGCTTAGCGATAAGACAGGGACTTCAAATTTGGTATATGGGTAAACCGTTCAAAAGGAAGAAAGTGTGTAATTTCAGATTTCCAATATTTCCTACTTAAGGGGGTGCCGCACACAAAAATATTCGATTTGCCGAATAACTCAAAAAGTACACCGACCCACCCGAAGGTACACGGAAGAGATGCTTCGTCGCTGCAACAGCGCACCCAGGACACCAGGCCATGACCAAAGCCACGGCGCTCCACCCCATCCGCACGCCGCCAGCCAAGACCAAACGCGCGGGCAGGGGGCACAAGACGCCAAAAACCAGCCCGGGCAACCACGGACTACGATCTGTGAGAGTCATCCTCTGAAAGTCCCTCACACTTTATTAATACAAAATACAAATAATACAAAAACCCTTCATTTAGGGTTAAACATATCCTTCCTTCATTCATAAGGAGAAAGATTACCATTACTTTGGTAACAAATTATACATATCCAACTCGGATTTCAACATAACAATAATACAATGCAATTCCTCAATAACAGTAATACAATGTAATTCATAATACAGTGCAGTAACAATACAATGCAATTCATAATCCAATTCACAGTTTAAGTCATCATAGCATCTTTCGCAGCAATCAAGTTTATATTACAAATAATTTCAATAAAACTTATATTACATTTCAATTTTCCATAAAATCATCATTAATATACAAAATTAATATACATTATTATACAAAAAATTTTTCCATCATAAATTCATCATATCGCAATTAATCACAATATAGGATATAAAATTCATACAAAATATTTTTCTCAACATTAGCCTTCTTAAAACCATCACAACAAACAAACCACAAACATCGAAACTTTAATCCATTTCAAGGAAAAGAGCATTTTTCATAATTTCCTTAATACCACTTCTACTTTTAAAAGTACAACAAAGATAGTAAATACAAACACTTTTAAAATTTTTAGGGAAATATTTACAACGAATATTATTCCACAGTTCACATTCATAAATTGTATGACGAACTGAACCACTTGCCTTGCCACAATGGCAAATTCTATCTTTACTAAAGAATCTATGTTGATATTCTCGAAAAGCCCCATGTCCAGTAAGTACTTGGTTGATGTAGAAGTCACCATGGAGCCTTTTTATGGACACTTTCTTAATTTCATTATGCAGATTCTTTCCAATATTAGTCAGGTCCCACCTTTCTTGCCATTCAGCCATCACTTCGTTTTGGATCTTCTTCTTTATTTGATCTTTACTCAGCTTAAATTGATAATCTATATTACTCCTCTTGGTGGCTTCCTTCGCTAATTCGTCAGCTTTTTCATTACCTTCTATTCCAATATGGGCTTTTACCCAATGTAGTTGAACAAATTCTCCATAATTTATCAAACTTTCCTTCAGTTGTTGGATATGATAATTATTATTCACATAAGCACTAAGTGCCTGCAAAACTGAACGAGAATCCGTGCAGATGTGCGTTTCTCTAATGTTATCTTGTATATATTCTATTGTTTTCTGAATTGCAAATAATTCAGCATTGAACACCGTTGTTTCATCATTTAGACGAAATTGTTCATGATGAACAATATTATTACCTTGAAAGACCACAAAGGCACTCCCCACTTTTTCATCAATTTTCGAACCATCAGTATAGATAGTTCTTTCTTCATTTTTTGGTAATTCATCGTTCCACTTAACAAATATTTCCTCCCAAGGAGGCTTTTGTATATAACTTGGTTTTTCAATATTATTATAATTAATAACTTCATCTCCAATCTGTATATTTTCCATTTCATGAAAACTTTTATAGAGTTTCATATCCCCCTTCAACTTCAAATCGAGGGGTAAACAACCTGCTAATACTTGCAAGTCCATATTGGAGGTGGTTCTGTAACACTTAGTTATTGAGAGTAAAGCAATCCTCTGTATCTGATTAACTTTGTCATTAGTTCTCCTAATATCTCGGTACCAAATTTCAGCACCATAAGTAATAAGTTTTTCTACTGCTTTTAAATAAATTTCTTTTCTTATTTCCGGCCTCAAGCCCCACGTTGCTCTGATAAATCTGTTTAGTTTACTTTGGAATTTTATAACTTTGTTTTTAATCTCATTTAGATGAGGAATCCATGTTAATTTACAATCAAATTGCAAACCTAAGTATTTCAAATTCTTGTCGTAACTTATTCTTTTATTATACAACTTTATATTAGGAATACATGTTATATTCTTTTTAAAAGGAAACATAATAAATTTAGTTTTCTCAACACTAAATTTTAATCCAAAATCTTCCGCCCAGTGTTCCAACTTCTTAATAATATTTGTTCCCATTTCTCCAAAGAGATATGACGCATTAGCGCACATAATAATGGCTATGTCGTCCGCAAACGCTTGTATTCTTATTTCATTACTACCGTAATCCATCTTTAGTACTTCATCGACTATCATAAGCCACAAAATTGGGGCTAAACTGGAGCCCTGGGGAATATTGTAATCTAAGTACGTTTCGGAATCTTCCATGAAAATTTTTCTCTCACTAAGGAAATCATTTACTAAGTTCTTTAGTTCCTCAGGAATCATAAATTTATTCATTTGGCCTTTCACATCCTTCCATTTTACCGAATTGAAAGCATTTTTGATGTCTAGTGATACTAAACACGTTATTTTATTATTATTTTTATTTTCAAACCTATTTTCTACAATTGCTTTCAAAGCATCAACAGTACTTTTATTCTTTCTAAATCCATATTGTCTCTCACTCAATTGATTTCTAAGACAATAATTCAATCTATGAGTTATCATCTTGTCCAAAATTTTTCCCCAAACAGGAAGCAGACATAAAGGTCTGTATGAACTTGCCTCTTGTTTATCCTTTCCTTCCTTGGGAAAAAGGATTACTTTTGCTGTTTTCCAAACTTTGGGAAACTTCGCATATTCTAGACACTTATTCATAATTCTCAAAAACCAATCTTTATTTACAATATATAATTCTTTAAATATTTCTAAAGTAAGCCCATTATGGCTTGGAGCTTTGTTAGGATTCATATTGTCAATAGCTCTGCGTACTTCATAATCTGTGAAGTAAGGATATGTCCTGTGTTCTTGTTCATCCAGTTCAGAGGAAAAGATCTTCCGACTTATGAACCCTCTAGGGACATCTTCATCCAGCCCGGTAGGGTGTGTCGCGGGGGTGACGCCTTGCGCTAGGCTAGAGCTCCTTACGCTAGGCCAATTCCCCGGGACCCCAATTCCGGGCCGGAAGAGCACTCCGTACTAGAAGGGTATTCACCTTCTGAAGACTCCTCTTTTCTGAAGTGAAATTTTATAATCTCTTTAAAAGCTTCCATTGGGGAGTTAGTCTCTTCCCCATTTTCTTTCCTTATATTTTCATCAATATATGTTCTTTTAAATTTTTCTTTTGCAGTTTTGTAATGTGATCCAAACGTATTGTTACTTAATATCCCACTAAGATAAGTTCTAAAACTTTCTTTCTTTGCATTCACAATTTCACGTTTGTAAATCGCAAACATATTGCTAAATCTAGATCTTTTAATTTGTCTTTGGAGCGTTTCCGTTTCTTTTTGATAAAGTCTCCTGAGAGCTCTTGTCTTACTTCTAATTATGTTCAATTTATCACTCCACCAAATTGCATTTCTTTTATTTTCCTTATTATTCCTCTTTCTATTTTTAAAACAGATTTCTTCTAACTCTTTTTCTACATTGTTAATAATATCATCCAAATTATTCCTAGTAATTTCTATATTACTCATCCTATTTACCAAGTCAAATATTTCTTTCTTAACTTTTCCCCAATTCAAATTTTTGATCCTCCATTTTCTACTTCTGTTTTCCTTACCAGTAGATTCATCTTTTATGGTGAACCTAATTTCATTGTGGTCACTTAATGTGATCATATCAGTCACTTTCCAGTCTTTGATATTATTTTCCATATTCTTTGTTATAGTCAGATCTATCCAACTTTCCCCTTTTGTGGATGAATAGGTTGGAATACAATTTATATCATTTTCTACACTAAGTCCATAACCTTCGATAAACTCCATTAGAATTTCTCCTCTTGTATCAATATTCCTAGGACCCCATGCTGGGGATTTTGCGTTAAAATCACCTCCTATAATAATTTTCTTGTCAATAAATGTATTGATCACTCGCTCCAACTCTCTTATATTTCTGTCAATTTCATCCGAGGGTGGGCAATATATAGAAATGATATAATATTCCTCATTTCCAACTTCTAGTTGTAGGGCCACCAGGTCCCTCTCTGTGACAATTTTCCTGATTCTATAGTCTATATTGCAAATGATAATTCCTGCTCTAGGTTTACCAACCTGGTAAATAATTTTGAAGTTATTTGGAAATCCTATAATATTGTCTTCCCAATAATAGGGTTCATTTATAATACATAAATCAATTTTATTGCAAATAAGATCCTGAGAGAGCTGTAAGTTAGCTGCCTTTGCGTGATTTAAATTAATCGACGCACATGAGATTTCTCTCATTTTATTCTCCATAGTCTGTTTTAAGTTTTATGAATTCAATTTCCTTTTGGTAAATGGAACAATTATAGTCCGAACAACTATGAGTAGTTGTATACTTTGTACCAAATTTATTATTATGTAAAACACAATTTTTACAATTAAGTTGTTTATCACAGTCAGAAAGTTTATGACTTGTATCCCCACACTTCCTACAACTGCTATCACTGTTACAAAACTTTGCAATGTGCCCAAATTTCTGGCACTTGTAACAAATTGTGGGTCTTAAATATTCTTTCAGATCCACTCTACTCCAACCTAAGTTTATCTTCTTTTTGTCAATTAGTGATTTAAATGTCACAGGATCCAAAGCAACAATCCAATTTTGTCCCCTCCTTCCTTTGAAGTTATATTTTACTTCTATTTCCGATTCTTCGGTTATTTCAATGTTTTGTTCTGTTATTGTTTCTTTGAACGAGTCCTTAGTGAATTCACTATCCACGTTATATATTATAATCTGTGGCTTTCTTTTGATAGGCTTTTGAATAACAAAGTCTTTCCTTAATTTATCGTTCTCCTTGAAGCTTGCAATGAGCTTTTCTATATCTTCCTGTTTGCTAGTTTCAACTAGTATCCCCCCTCTTCCGATCTTTTTCACTCCTGTAACAGAGATTTCCAGTTCTCTAGGATTTATAAGCTCTTGAATTTCCTTTTTAGTATTTTCCGAGGACTTAATGTCTTTCGGATAAATACTGGCTAAGAATGTCTTAATTCTACTTTTGGATCTAACTCTTGACCCACTCTTTTCTCTTATTCCCTCTCTCGCTTTCTGAGCATATGTAGCTCTTACTCCTCCCCGCTTATCTGTTTCACGATCCTGTTGTATCGTTATTATTTTCTGTTGTTCTATTATAATTTTCAGCAGCTTGCTGATTTCTTCCCTGATTTTAGACTGTGGTCCCACATTAACTTTTGTGGAGACCAAAGTTGTAATGATACACTCCTGAGCTTCTAAAGCTTGGATAATATAGTTATTAGTGTCTCTGATTGATTGATCAATCTCGATATCCGTTCTTGGATAATCTTCCTCTACTCCTGTCATGATAAAGTAGAATCTATTTTAAAGTTCAATAATTCACAATGTCCGTGTAAAAAATAAGAACGTGAGCCCTGATGGGCGCTTGAAACTGAAGTCGAATTCGCCCCTCAGATATGACTTCTGAGGGGAGCCCCCCGACCACGCCAAGGATCGACTTCTGGACCAGACTTTTTAAAAGATTTTCACAAAGAAAAAGTTAAAATACGCCTCTACATGCACTCAATTTTCGCTTTTATAATAATAATAATTAGCAATATTCACTGGTCCCCGGGGGGCGATTTGCCGAATAAATGAGAAACTGCCCCTTTAAAATTTGATAGAGGCTCGAAATTTGATATATGGACTAATCATTTGATGAAAACACCCAAAACGAATATAGTTTTTCGAAAATGTTCGTTTAAGGGGGTGCTCCATAGGAAAACGTTCGAAATGTGAATTGATAAAAAAAACACATGCTTCGGAATGAGATACAGACTTGAAATTTGGTGTACAGGTAGACAGTTCGAAAGGAAGAACATGTGCAATTTCAGTTTTTCGATATTTTGAACTTTTGGGGGAGCCTCAAAACTAAATGTTCGATTTGTCGAATAAATAAGAAAGGAGAATTATTTAAAAATTTACCTTATTCGGTGGTTGCTTAATGTGGGACCGTTTGATTTTCAACGGGTATTCGGCTAGTATATACTAATTGTCAAGTGTCCGTCTGTCTGTCTGTCCGTCTGTCACGATTTTTTTAGGCACTTCCTGAATAGATAGAGACTTGCAATTTGGTACACGGCTCGGTCGTTCGATAAAACCCCCTGGAAAAATCGAATTTTTCGAAAACGTTCTATAGAGGGGGGGGCCCCACACCAAAACGTTCGAAAAGCATGACGGGAAAGCATGCTTTGCGATGAGATAGAGACTTCAAATTTGGTATATGTGTAAATAACTCGAAAGGAAGAAAGTGTGCAATTTCAGATTTCCAATATTTTCTACTTAAGGGGGTGCCGCACACTAAAACGTTCGAAAAGTGAAATGATAGGAAAGCATGCTTTGCGATGAGATACAGACTTCAAATTTGGTGTATTGGTAAATCGTTCGAAAGGAAGAAAGCATGCAATTTCAAATTTCCAATATTTTCTACTTAAGGAGGTGCCGCACACCAAAATGTTCGATTTGCAGAATAAATGAGAAAACGCTCCTTTAAAATTTGATAGAGGCTTGAAATTCGGTATATGGGCTAATCATTTGATGGAAACACCCAAGACAAATATAGTTTTTCAAAAATGTTCGTTTAAGGGGGTGCTCCAGAGTAAAACGTTCGAAAAGTGAATAGATAAAGAACCATGCTTCGGATTGAGATAGAGATATCAAATTTGGTATAAGGGTAGATAGTTTGAAAGGAAGAAAGTGTACAATTTCAGTTTACCAATATTTTCTACTTTAGGGGGTGCCGCACACCAAAATGTTCGATTTTCGGAATAAAGGAGAAACGCCCCTTTTAAAACGTGATAGAGGCTTGATATTTGATATATGGGAAAATCGTCTGACAGAAATCACATAAAGAATAGAGTTTTTCAAAAATGTATAATTAAGGGGGTGGGTACTCCACACAAAAGCATTCGAAAGATGAAATGCTAGAAAAGTATGCTTCGCGATGAGATAGAGACTTCAAATTTGGTGTACGGGTAAAAAGTTGGAAAGGAAGAAAGTGTGCAATTTCAGTTTTCCAACATTTGTTATTGCAGGGGGTTCCGCTCACTAAAGTGTTCGATTTATCGAACAAATGAAAAACGCCTCCTATATAATGTGATAGAGACTTGAAATTTAGTATATGGGCTAACCATTTGACAAAAAAACCAAAGATGGATACAGTTTGAAAAAAATGTTCTTTAACGGGGTGCTACACAGAAAAACGTTCGAAAGGTGAAGTGATAGAAAAAAGATGCTTCTCGATAGGATAGAGCCTTCAAATTTGGTGTACGGGTAGATATATTGAAAGGAAGAAAGCGTGAAATCTCAGATTTCCAATATTGGCTACATTAAGGGGTGCCGCACACTAATATGTTCGATTTTCCTAATAAATGCGGCACGCTTCCTTTTAAATGTAATTGAGGCTTGATATTTGGTATTTGGGCCAATCATCTGATAAAAAACAAAAGACAAACAGAGTTTTTCTAAAATGTTCATTTATGGATGTGCTTCACAGATAAAAGTTCCAAAGGAGAAATAATAATATAGGAGTGTCTCGGAATGAGATAGACTTTAATGTGGTGTAAGGGTAGATAAATCGAAAGGAAGAAATGCTCAAATTTAGTTTCCCAATATTTTCTTCTTTAGAGGGTTCTGCACACCAAAATATTCGATTTGTCGAATAAATGCGAAACACGAATTATTAAAAAATTTACATTATTCAGGGATTGCTTATTGCGAGACCGTTGATTTTCAACGGGTATTCGGCTAGTACAATATATATAAAACGTTAGTAGTTGTTCAACTAGTGCATATTATCTGACAATAACACAGTCACAGAGTTCTCGCGAAGGAAGCGTTGGAAGTGTATGAAATGTCGGAAAAAAAAAATCTGATGTGTGCAGCATATGACTTTCCCTACATCAAGAATATTAATTTCCTCAAAGCTGCTGGGATTATCAAAGAAACTGAACTTAATTCATCAAGATATTGAATTTTCATCAATTTGACGTCATTTTTACTTTCCCTGCAGTACATGGTAATGTATAGGGAAAGTATTGGAATCATGCCGAAAATCGCAACTCGAGTTTTCGACGAATCTACACGTTTCGAGACCTCTAGAATACGAAAAAACTATTTTTAGCGGCGTGACGTCTGTGTGTGTGTCTGTGTGTCTGTCTGTATGTCTGTGTGTCTGTCTGTCTGTGCAGATATTGTATCCACTCTAACTAAAAAACTAATTGACCGAATTTCATAAAATTTGGCAGGTAAGTCACTTGTGGGCGAATCTGATGCTGATTAGTTTTGGGTACGATTCGGGATAAAAGAACCCGCCTTTTTTTGCGAAATGGCCCGCAAAAGCTTGTATCCAGTTTAGCTGAAAATCTAATGTACAGAATTTCACAAAATTTGGTAGATAAGTCGCTTGTGGGTCACCCTGGTGCTGATTGGATTTTGGTATGATTCGGAAAAAAACCAACGTGCTTTTTTTTGCAAAATAGCCCTCAAAAATCGACAAAATCTAAAATAGAAAATTACGTATGCTGAAATATATCCATTAAATGCTTGTATTATACGTAATTTTTAACGAAAAAAAGAATAAGAACAACCCTATTACACTAGGACTAGCCGTTCTCGAGATATTTTCGTTTTTTGTCTACACCATCATTGAAAATGAGTCCCGTTACCAAATGAGAACGAAAATTGAATTAATAGTGAATTAAATTTAATTAAAATAAAGATAACGTGTATATAAGTCTGCAGGGAAAGTCATGTGCTGCCCACATCAAATTTTTATTAATTAAACGTCATTTTTGCCCATTTCGCATGCATCATTTTGGCGACATTTTCAAAAAACGTCAAGGTAATATTTCACAAGTTCGTCGTCAAGAGCGCCAGATGGTTGCAAAATTTGTCGCCAAGCATTATATATAGACAAACAGACGGGGAGAAGGATTTTCTATAGTATTGTTACGAACTTTTAAAATGCTTTTTCTCCCTTTCACGAAGACTCTTTTGAAAACCTGACGGAGAAAACACCCGTACAGGCATTCTTCCCATGGCGTGAATCTAGGGTTGCCATATGCCGAAATTCAATGAAGGCTCGTCAGATTAGGTGATTTATCGCTTATTTGGCGACTTTCCAAAGGTTCGAGAAGCACCTCGAAATAACGATTATTCCATGAGATATGAAATATTTCCAGAAGTTTCTAGAGAGTCTATAAAAGGAGTTATCACTCAGTTGGAGAGCAGTTGACGTGATACGAGCTACATTTAACTGTGATTTTCGTCAATGTTTTGAGAATAGGAGCTGCTGTTTTATGGAATGAAATACGTTAGTGTTTCGAGAATAGTATCCGTTATTTTGTGAAATGAGTGGAGCTGTATATTGTTTCTGTTTCCGCTGTGCCTGTGAATAAACGTATTAGTTATCCAGAAATGTGGACTCATTCTTGTATCCTGAGCGCACACCCACGATTCCAGAGATTACGTCGTAACCGATGGTTGAAGCTCTAATCAATATATTTCTTCTGTCATAAATGGAACGTTAGATCCACGAGAATGTAGTAAATTTATTCCATAATATTGCATATGAATGATGGAATATCAACAGGCGTGGATCCAGAACACCTTTCTAGGGAAGTGAGGGAAATGCTAAAGCTACTTTTTTTCTTTTTTAACACTTTACAACAAAGTTGAAAAGTGTTTATGACTTTGTTCATTCTGTCTGTCTGTCTGTCTGTCTGTCCTTTAGCACGATAACTACCGTAAAAATGACTTAATCAAAATGAAATTTTAGTATGTTGTTCAGACGGTCTATAGGACCTATGGGAATATAAATGAATAATATCACCCAATTAGTTTTGGATTGAACCCGGGTTGAAAAAATGGAATACATTGAGCCCTATGGGACCTAATTTTTCAAGCATTTTTTAAGCGGATTTAAAATTCACAAATTGCTTTGAAAATTTTAGGCGCTGAATTTTTAAAAAAAATTCAGCGAAATATATGCAGTAGTTTCTTAAATAAAAATTAAAATAATAATAACACCTCTTATGTGAAGCGATCACGTGTCCATGATATGAAACGATCACATGACCCACTTCAAAATGATATATGGCATCCATCTTGTCTCAAAATCGTGATTTTTAAAGTTCTTTTTAATTCATATTGGGTGTTGTATCCGTCCTAAAACTACTTTATTTTTGCCTAAATTCTGTGCATCTACATACTTTAACAACGCAATGACAATATATTTCAGTTTAAATGCTCATCCAAATTTGATTATTTCTACTATTAAGCCTATTTTTCACCTATGTAAAATGTAAACAGCAAAATATGTAGAATGAGTTGTATTAGAATCGCTGTAATTCTTTAACATAAAATCATTTAGTCCATGGAGTCTGCATGGCTGATATGAATGAAATATTCATTGATTTTAGAAAGAGAAGGACGATAATTTTCGATGAAGTTTTACGCATAGAGTTTTACTTACTTGTAGCTCCATGGTCTTAATTTTTAAATAATATAAATTATTATAGTATTGTGATGAATGACATGAATGGGGGAATTATTTATGAATGAAATGTTGCTTTTATAGAGAGAGCCAGGCGTGTTATTTTTTTATGACGTCATTTGAATGAATTTCAGTTGTTTTCGATAAAGTTTTCAAATATAATAAATTATCGTAGTATTATGATCATTCTAAAATTATTACCGAGGCATGTATCACATTTTAGAGATGTTTAAACCAGGCAATTTATATTTGAATGAAGTTAATTTTTTTCGATGAAGGTTTAAGGTTTCAAATATAATAAATTAATGTAGTATTGTGATAAGTTTTAAAATATTACCGAGGAATGTATTGCATTTTAGACATGTTTATATAAAATTGCATTGAAGTTGGAAAGTGTTTCATAATCAATGCTTTAAGCATGATTGATCTTTCTTGTTTAAATTAATAATTAGATTTTGTTAGTTTCTTTTCTGATGGAGCTACATTTGTGGAACCTTACTTAGCAATAATATTATATAATAGTAATTAATTACTATAATTTAATATAATTTATCAGTTAGTATAATGATTCTAGTGTAGGATATTTTATCATAATAATTTGAAAGTTATATATAATTCAAAGTCGCCCTCCTGTGATTTAATATGATTCCTTAAGAACTTTAAAAAATTTCCATGGAACGTAATTCCAGTCATATATATAATACTTCTTTTTATTATGTAGGCATATTTTAAAATTAGGGTTTTTTGAGTTGCAACTTCTCTCTATTCTATCATTATATTTTCAAATTATTATTATTATTATTATTATTATTATTATTATTATTATATATACAGGGTATCCCCAAAACATTGACCTCTGCTTTTATTCCTTAAATATCGATCTTAGACATATATAATAAATTACAAAGTTGCGTAAAAAAAGGTGCAGAATTTTATGAAATCGATTAAAATTTTCAAGGGAAGAAATACAAATTACAAAGAAATACAAAGAAGAAATACAAAAGAAAGAACAGAAGAAGAAACAGAAGAAGTGTTTTAAGAAATACAAATTTTAAATTTTTATACGGCCCCCGCATAAAAACATTTCCAATGAGTATAAAATGTGCCCCATACACTAATAAGGTGATGTACAAAATTTCAGCATTTTATTATAAAAAGTCCCAGAGATATAAAAAGACAAAAATGCTAACTTAAACCACTTTTCAATGCATAGACATGGGTTCTCAGAGGGGAAAAATCATGTCGGCAGATCCAAGGCCACCTAGAATAGAGAGAGCCAGACGTGTTATTTTTTCTATGACGTCATTTGAATGAATTTCAGTTGTTTTCGATTAAGTTTTCAAATATAATAAATTATCGTAGTATTATGATAATTCTAAAATTATTACCGAGGAATGTATCACATTTTAGAGATGTTTAAACCAGGCAATTTATATTTCAGTGCCGTCATTTGAATGAAGTTCATTTTTTTCGATGAAGGTTTAAGTTTTCGAATATAATAAATTAATGTAGTATTGTGATAAGTTTTAAAATATTACCGAGGAATGTATTGCATTTTAGACATGTTTAAATAAAATTGCATTGAAGTTGGAAAGTGTTTCATAATCAATGCTTTAAGCATGATTGATCTTTCTTGTTTATTATAAAATGAATGACACAATTTTTGCAATGCCAGCTCAAAACAAATTTGAGATATTGCATGTATTTCAAACGAATTTATCTAAAAAATTCCGCAAAATTGAACAGTAGTAAGTTAGTATCGTCAAATGTGTAACACTTAGCGATAAATTTCGCTACTTTGCCGATTAATTTAGCGAAATATTGCTAATCTGGCGACTTTTTGAAAATGGTGCCAAATTGACGAAAATGTTGTCAAATTGGCAGAAATAACGCTAAAGTTACGAAAGTGGCATCAAATTGATGAATTAACAATTGGCAATTTTATATATAATGGACTATATTGCTCAGCAGATGCTAGCAATATTTCCAGTTATCAAGTTATTTTTCCGCGAAATATAAGTGAATTGGATACTTCAAAATATTTTCACAGAAAAGTGCTAAATGTTAGTGTACGTTTCAACGATAAATACATTATGCCGTGGATTTTGTACATCACTATTTCACATTCAAAGAAGTAAAGCCATTGCATTATGTTGGGAAGGACGGTGGCGTCGCCAAGATGGGAGATTTGTGATTGTGAGTCTTCATGGTCATAACGCACCCCGATAGAAGGTGACAGTCATAACCACAGACTAATATAGTATTATGTGGTCATAACCTTCGAGGAGTAATCTAAGTGGACAAGGAGTGATACTAGCTCTTTGGTCATAACCGCCCAGGAACCCATCGAATTTCGATGATATTATTTATAATGGTAAAATAGAAAATGGAATATTTGGTTAGCCCATCCACTCACTCCCCAGATTTTTTTTCTGGCAACGTTACTGGGGAAAGCTACTTGCTGCCCTTTTTATTAACACTTTACAACAAAGTTGAAAAGTGTTTATGACTTTGTTCATTCTGTCTGTCTGTCCGTTAGCACGATAACTGCCGTAAAAATGACTTAATTACAATGGAATTTTAGTATGTTGTTCAGACGGTCTGTAGGACCTATGGGAATATAAATGAATAATATCACCCAATTAGTTTTGGATTGAACCCGGGTTAAAAAAAAGAAATACATTGAGCCCTATGGGACCTAAATTTTCAAACATTTTTAAGCGGATTTAAAATTCACAAATTGCTTCGAAAATTTTAGGTAATATTCAAATTGTTCCATAAAATATATAAATAAAAATTCAGCGAAATATATTCAGTAGTTTTTTAAATAAAAATTAAAATAATAATAACACCTCTTATATGAAGCGATCACGTGAGCATGATATGAAAAGATCACGTGACCCACTTCAAAATGATATATGGCATCCATCTTGTCTCAAAATCGTGATTTTTAACACTTTACAACAAAGTTAAAAAGTGTTTATGACTTTGTTCATTCTGTCTGTCTGTCTGTCTGTCCGTTAGAACGATAACTGCCGTAAAAATGACTTAATCAAAATGAAATTTTAGTATGTTGTTCAGACGGTCTGTAGGACCTATGGGAATATAAATGAATAATATCACCCAATTAGTTTTGGATTGAACCCGGGTTGAAAAAATGAAATACATTGAGCCCTATGGGACTCAATTTTTCAAACATTTTTTAAGCGGATTTAAAATTCACAAATTGCTTCGAAAGTTTTAGGTAATAGTCAAATTGTTCCATAAAATATATAAAAAAAAATTCAGCGAAATATATTCAGTAGTTTTTTAAATAAAAATTAAAATAATAATTACACATTTTATATGAAACGATCACATGACCCACTTCAAAATGATATATGGCATCCATCTTGTTTCAAAATCGTGATTTTTTAAAGTTCTTTTTAATTCATATTGAGTGTTGTATCCGTCCTAAAACTACTTTATTTTTGCTTAAATTCTGTGCATCTACATACTAAAACAACACAATGACAATATATTTGAGTTTAAATTCTCATTCAAATTTGATTATTTCTACAATTAAGCCTATTTTTCACCTATGTAAAATGTAAACAGCAAAATATGTAGAATGAGCTGTATATTAGAATTACTGTATTTCTTTAACACAAAATAATTCAGTCCATGGAGTCTGTAAGGCTGATATGAATGAAATATTAATTGATTTTATAAACAGAAGGACGTTTTTTTTCGATGAAGTTTTAAGCATAGAGTTTATGAATTGTAGCTGCATGGTCTTAATTTTTAAATAAAATAAATTAATATAGTATTGTGATGAATGAAATGAATGGGAGAAAGTTATGAATGAAATCTTGCTTTTATAGAGAGATCCAGGCGTGTTATTTTTTCTATGACGTCATTTGAATTTATTTCAGTTGTTTTCGATGAAGTTTTCAAATATAATAAATTATCGTAGTATTATGATAGTTTTAAAAATATTACCGTGGAATGTATTGCATTTTAGAGATATTTAAACCAGGCAATTTATATTTCAATGCCGTCATTTGAATGAAGTTCATTTTTTTCAATGAAGGTTTAAGTTTTCAAATATAATAAATCAATGTAGTATTGTGATAAGTTTTAAAATATTACCGAGGAATGTATTGCATTTTCGACTTTTTTAAATAAAATTGCATTGAAGTTGGAAAGTGTTTCATAATCAATGCTTTAAGCATGATTGATCTTTCTTGTTTAAGTTCTTTTTAATTCATATTGAGTGTTGTATCCGTCCTAAAACCACTTTATTTTTGCTTAAATTCTGTGCATCTACATACTGAAACAACGCAATTACAACAGTTTAAATGCTCATCCAAATTTGATTATTTCTACAACGAAGCCTATTTTTCACCTATGTAAAATGTAAACAGCAAAATATGTAGAATGAGTTGTATTAGAATTGCTGTATTTCTTTAACACAAAACCATTTGGTTCATGGAGTCTGCATAGCTGATATGAATGAAATATTCATTGATTTTACAAAGAGAAGGACGATTTTTTTCGATGAAGTTTTACGCATAGAGTTTAATTACTTGTAGCTCCATGATCTTAATTTTTAAATAAAATAAATTATTATAGTATTGTGATGAATGACATGAATGGGAAATTATTTATGAATTAAAAATGCTGCTTTTATAGAGAGAATCAGGTGTGTTATTTTTTTTATGACGTCATTTGAATGAATTTCAGTTGTTTTCGATGAAGTTTTCAAATATAATAAATTATCGTAGTATTATGATAATTCTAAAATTATTACCGAGGAATGTATCACATTTTAGGGATGTTTAAACCAGGCAATTTATATTTCAATGCCGTCATTTGAATGAAGTTCATTTTTTTCGATGAAGGTGTAAGTTTTCAAATATAATAAATTAATGTAGTATTGTGATAAGCAGGGGCGGCAAATAGGGGGGCGCGGTCGCGCCCCCAACTTTTTCTTATTCTTGACCAAAAAATTCTTATTCTGAACCAAAACTGAAAAGGCGTAAAAAAATCCCAAGCGAATTCGGTGAAATAAATCCCCAAGGTGATAAAAATCCCATGATGATGTTAAATCATATCACAGAATCAATATTCAATATGAAATTATATATTCAGTATCTAATGAAATTGAGATTTAATGACAATATTTAATGACACGATTTAATGACACGATTTAATGACACGATTTAATGACAATATATCCGTTTTGTTTGCCCTTAGTTCAGTATTATCTGGATCAGATGTCGGAAAAAAAAAAGTTTCAACAATATACAAAGTATATAACTTCCAGAAAGAGGAATTGCTATTTGAATTGCGACTGTTTTATTCAATGGTGAAAAATGTAAACATAGACCATCCCAATTTTAAAAGTCGCATGGATTATTTTAAAGAGCGGAATTTAAAAAATGTGTTTCCTGTCATAACATTATTAGTTAAATTATTTTTGACTGTGCTAATCAGCTCAGCCAGTTGTGAAAGGTCTTCTTCGTGTCTCAGGAGGTTGAAAAATTATTTTCGCAGTACAATGGTACAAGAAAGATTTTCATCTTTAGCTATTTTAGCTATAGAACAAGATATACCGTTGGATTATGATGATATTGTAACAAAATTTTCTCTTCATCTAGACTCTTAAGAACCGGCGTTTAAAACTTCAATAACAAGTAAATAAATATAGATATTTGTATTTAGAAAAAATATGTTAACAACAATTATGTTAACACAATTATGTACAAAAATTATGTTAACAACATTTATTTTTCTCAACATTAATTCAATTTTGTGATCCCTCTCCCCCCCTTTCTCCCCTGTTAACAAACATTTTATTTATTTCATATTGTGGATTTTCATACAAATCTCGAACCCCAAATGGAATGCTGAAATGCCGCCCCTGGTGATAAGTTTTAAAATATTACCGAGGAATGTATTGCATTTTAGACATGTTTAAATAAAATTGTATTGAAGTTGGAAAGTGTTTCATAATCAATGCTTTAAGCATGATTGATCTTTCTTGTTTAAACATACCAAGTTAGTCTTGCCTCAAAATTTTTTCACCTTTTCACCTACATGAATCATAGAAAGCTGTTTGCATGCTGTTAGCATTGATTAAGGCATTGACCAAATATTTAATCACTTTGTCGTCTGCTTGTGCTGTGTGGAATATTACCTTTATCTCGAACTTATCAGGCGGCATTTAATACTTTATCTGCGATTGTTTTTTTGCATCTCCTATCGTTTGAAGCTTAAATCAGTGTTTTTCTTCTTTGCCTTTTTTCCCACACAACTACAGCCAGTATGCGGAGTGTCAAGTAAGTGTAGTATTTCAGTGGTTTTTGTGTGTGTATATGGTCTGCCTTGGATTTTTTTTTTTTCCGTATGTGTTTATTTCTTATGAACGTAATTCGGCCTATGTGAAATTTAAATTTTTGAAAAGGTAAATGAAAGGGCCTTGGTAAACTTTTAACAGATTTTTAGTTTTGGTTTATGTGGGCAGCACATGACATTTTCTACATAATGCAATGACTTTAATTCTTTTACAGCGAAATAATGGTGTATAAGATCCACAGAAAAATGCTTTTGGCACACCATGAAATTGATCATTAACACTATTAAATTGAAATTTGGGACTTTTGGTAGCTTACTAGCCCAAACGAATGACTTATTCATACTCACGAATGACTTATTCACGCATGCAAAATTCTCCTCAAAATGCAATTAACATGAAATAAATTCATGACTATTGGCGAATTCTTGGGCATCAAAATACAAAGCTATTACAAAAAGTATCTTTTTTAGTGAATGGGACGATTTAGATTCATGAGAATTATGTTGCATATGGAAAGTGAACATATTTAACTGCACTTTCTGCTTTTATTGATTTCATATAATTCTTTTGATAAATTTATTTGATAAAAGTGCAATACCTCGAGAACGGTTCATGGTAGCGTTCTAAAGCTTGTGTCGATCGTTTTCTAATTAAAAATTATGTAATGAAAATATTAAAATATTATTTATTTTACAGTGTTCGAAGTCTTGATTTTTTAATGATTTTTCAAAAATTATTTGAAAATTGTGCAATATTTCGAGAGCGGTTCATACAGGCAATCTAAAGTGTGCTATTACGCGTTTTCTGTTAAAAAATGACTCTAGAAATGATTATTTTTTATTATTATTAAAAGTGCGAGTTTTTAACGATTTTTTTTTAAATTCATTCGAAAATTGGACGGTCTTTCTAACATTTGATCGCGTTTAAAATCAATAGAGATCAAGTATTCACTGATCGCAATGATCTTACCAAATTATATTCTAAACTCTTCATTCGTTCATGATATATCACGTTCACAAACTCACCGACACACACACACACCTCAAAAACGTTCGACTCGAGTTCAGGAATGTTTGAAACGTACTTTTTCGTCGAAAACTCGAATTTGAATTTTCTACCCCGTCTCAATGCTTTCCCCATGCATTAAAAATAATGTATGTTGGGTAAGTAATTTATACTATGTATGTAAAGAAAGTAAAAGAAAAAAAAATTTTTTTTCGAGCATTTGCTGTTTATATTTTGAGAATGATGTAGTTTTCGTCAGTGGTTCACAACCTTTTTTGGCCTCGTCCTTTTAATAAGAATATATATATTCAACGCGACCCTTTCAATTAGATTTTTTGGATTGCATATTTTAATTTTTGTGAGTTCATGCATCTATACTTACGACAAAGCTAACTTGATAAGAGAGGCTTCGAACTTTACTGTGAAAACCCGACTTGTGATTTAATCACGATCCATACTTTCTTATGCTACATCGGTTAGGAAAAAATTTGCTTAGTTTGCTACTAAAAGCATATCAAGAAAAGGGGTACAAGTCACAACTACTATCCCTATACTTTTCTCTAGTTCTCCCCGCGCGAGGAAAAGTTTTATGTTCAATGATGACATGTAGATCCAACCAAGTTTGAGAGTCGAATTTTTGACCTCACTGTAACACTTTCATTTAACATATACGGTGATCTCCCGTTCCGACAGTTAGGGGGTCAACATTTATTGTACGTATTAGCGAGAGTCCATAAATCTGACGTAAAATAGTAATGAAATAGTAAAATGGTAATGAAAGTTCGTTATCCTCAATTTCATGTAACGTACTAGATACATTAAAAAATATAACCTTAAAACAAAAAAGACAGAAAAATTTTAATCAAAAAATTTTAGTATGTAGAATGAGGTAAATATGAAAAAATATTAACATTCAAAACATAAACAAAATGTAGTTGTATGTATTACTATTTTTAAAATGATGTAATCTTTGTTTCTTCTGAGTAAACAACATTTTTTATGTCATTCTCAACTTTAATCAATTACTCAAAAGTATGTTCGGGAACATCTTCTATTGATTAAAAAATTAAGTAAATTTTGTCTATCTTTACGAATGAATGTATTAAGCGATGTTTATAACATGCAACATCCATATATTTTAATCGAGGAATTCGCATTTGTACTTAATAACGAGAAATCCATCTTAAATGGGAGCCGTCCACTGCATTGTGTTATTTATTATAGAAAAAGTAAAAAGATATATGAATTTTAAATAGTTATAAGAAAATAGTTTTTTTTTAGATTCTCCGCTGCAACCCCACTTTCAACAATGATTAAAGGGCCACTGTAAAGGGACTCTTAGAGCAAACTATTAATTGCCAGATATTTCCCCCCTGTTTAGCATAGGGCCCCTACATACTTTTATCAAACACTAGGTAGATTCGTTTTCGTTCTACAGTGTGTGACAACGTGTTCCACAGTTTTATTAGTTTCATTTAGACGTAGGTTATGACCCAGTATTTTGTGTTCATTTATTTCTTTGCTGAATTTTCTCTAGAATATTGTCCCGTGTTTCTAATATTTCGAACTGTTTGAAATCACCCATTATTCATCGTTGTGCATATTTACAGCTATGTAAAAGGCGAAATACCCTGAAATAAATGTCTGCGTAATTTGTGCAAAAACGTTTTTTTTTTTTTTTTTTACTTGGTCTTTCTTGCAGAAATCGCCTGCAGCTTTCAACCGGTTTTGAATTGGGGCGATTGTTTTATTTGAGTTAGAGAGTCGCATTTGCGCATGTGAAACGCTCTTAGTTTCAAATAAAGTGACAAATATCTCGTTCACTTTGTGTTTTGTGGAATGCAAGTTGTGAATGAAATTAGGCAACCTTAACTCAGAGTTCCTATCAGGATTCCAATCCGTTGCCATCGCGCGAGAACGCTATATTAAATTCTTCCAGGAAGTACCAACAAAAGTAAGTTCTTTTCATTGAGTAACTGAAGATAAAATTTGATAAATAAATATATGCATTATCTTTCCATGCTTTAATAAAAAAAAAGCAACCTCTTTACCCATTTTCATAATTTATATTTTATATAATCTTTTAAAAATAGTTGGAGAAATATCTATCACATTCATATTCCACACAGCTTTCAGTTTTACGTATCGTAACATTTCATAAATAGTTAACGAGGCCGCGCTTCTGAAAATTATGTGCCATAAACATTAGACAAGCCAATCATTATGGCAGTTTTATGGAGTGCAAGTCTCCCTGTAAATGCTTGCGACAGTGCTTATGTTGTTATATTTACGAATTACCATTGATTACCATCTCAGCAATCTCTGAAATATATTTGGAACGTGTGAAATGAACATAAATGCATTTTTTATGGCGCACATTCTTAAAAATCCATAATTTAAAATTTTTTTTTATATATTTATGCTCAACTAGGCACTGAAATTCCAAGAAACTAACGATAATGCAAACCAATTTAAATAAAACGGCCATGATGCAATAATAGAAGGTCACCTAATCAGTAGAGTTTCAGAAAACCCGGGAATTTTTAAAGTGCGGATATAAATCGTGAACATTGGAAACTTTGATGGGAAGAAACTAATTTACGCTCATTATGTGCTCTGACTAATCCGGCGCATTACACAGTTTAAACCTTAATGATGGATCGCCATTTAGATAAATTTACCGAATCTTTGTATCAGTTTAAAGGCAAAGTCTATTGAAATAAAATTTTCAAAAATTTTAAATTGCAAAAATTTTGTTGTAAATGTGCAATTTTTATGTCACAAAATTATTAAAACGTTATTGGAACTAATATAGATTTCTTATTATCGTTCAATATTAAATAAATATGAATTAATTAATCACTTTATAATAAGTATTTCATCGCTCGAAGTGTTATTACTTTTAAAATATTTACAAATTAAATTATAATTTATTTGTAGAAATTATTTTCATATATAATAAGAAAGTCACATAATTTAAATATTTTTCTTGGATCTAACAAATCTCTTTCAATTTTCCATTTTTCGGCTCTATTTACAATTCCGAATGAAAAAAAAAAAAAAAAAAAAAAAAGGTAGAAAATATGAAAATACTTAAATATCTCGAGAACGGATAGTCCTAGTGTAATGGGGTTGATTTTATTATTTTCTTCGTTAAAAATTGCGTATAAAACAAGCATTTAATGGATATATTTGAACATACGTTGTTTTTTATTTAAGATTTTGGCGATTTTTTTTTACCATTTTGCAAAAAAAAAAAAAAAAAAGGTTATTTTTTTTCCGAAGCGTACCAAAATGTAATCAGCACCATGGTGTCCCACAAGTGACTTATCTACCGAATTTTGTCAATTTCAGTCCATTAGTCTTTCAGCTAGAGTGGATACAAACTTTTGCGGCCATTTCGCAAGAAAAGGCGGTTTTTTTTTTATCCCGAATCGTACCCAAAACTAATCAGCACTAAATTCGCCCACAAGTGACTTATCTACCATATTTTATGAAATTCAGTCCATTAGTTTTTTAGTTAGAGTGGATACAAAATCTGCACACACAGACACATGCACAGACGTCACGCTAAAAATAGTTTTTTCGTATTCTAGAGGTCTCGAAATGTGTAGATCCGTCGAAAACTCGAGTTGCGATTTTCGGCATGATTCCAATACTTTCCCTATACATTGCCATGTATTGCAGGGAAAGTAAAAATCTGATGTGGGCAGCACATGACTTTCCCTGAAGACTTATTTCCACGTTCTCTTTATTTTTATTAAATTTAATTTACTTTTAATTCAATTATCGTTTTCATTTGGTAATTGGGCTTTCTTATTTTCAAAGGTGCCGTAGAGAAAATACGAAAAAACTAAAATATCTCTTGAACGGCTAGTTCTAGTGTAATGGGGTTGGTCTTATTCTTTTCTTCGTTAAAAATTACTTATAAAACAAGCATTTATTGAATATATTTGAGCATACGTAGTTCTTTATTTTAGATTTTAGAGAGTTTTGCGGGCCATTTGGCAAAAAAGGGCAGGTTACTTTTTTCCGAATCGTACCCAAATCTAATCAGCACCAGAGTGACCCACAAGTGACGTATCTACCGAATTTTGTGAAATACGGTCTATTAGTTTTTTAGCTAGAGTGGATACAAATTTTTGCGGCCCATTTCGCAAAAAAAAAAAAAAAAAAAAAAAAAGAAAAGAAAAAAAAAAAAAAAAAAAAGGCGGGTTCTTTATCCCGAATCGTACCCAAAACTAATCAGCACCAGATTCGCCCACAAGTGACTTACCTACCAAATTTTATGAAAATCGGTCCATTCGTTTTTTAGTTAGAGTGGATACAAAATCTGCACAGACACACACACACAGACGTCAAGCTAAAAATAGTTTTTTACTTTCCCTGCAATACATGGTAATGTATAGGGAAAGTATTGGAATCATGCCGAAAATCGCAACTCGAGTTTTCGACGGATCTACACGTTTCAAGACCTCTAGAATATGAAAAAACCATTTTTAACGTGACGTCTGTGTGTGTGTCTGTCTGTCTGTGTGTCTGTCTGTGTGTCTGTCTGTCTGTGCAGATTTAGTATCCACTCTAACTAAAAAACTAATGGACCGAATTTCACTAAATTTTGTAAGTAAGTCACTTGTGGGCGGGGCTGGTGCTGATTAGTTTCGGGTACGATTCGGAATAAAAGAACCCGCCTTTTTTTGCGAAATGGCCCGCAAAAGCTTGTATCCACTCTAGCTGAAAAACTAATGAACCGAATTTCACAAAATTCGGTAGATGAGTCACGTATAGGTCACCCTGGTGCTGATTAGATTTTGGAACGATTCAGAAAAAAATAACCTGCCTTTTTTTGCAGAATGGCCCGCAAAAATTGTTTAAATCTAAACTGAAAAGCTACGTATGCTCAAATATATCCATTAAATGCATGTTTAATGCGTAATTTTTAACGAAGAAAAGAATACAACCAACCCCATTACACCAGGACTAGCCGTTCTCGAGATATTTTAGTTTTTCGTACTTTCCCTACACCACCTTTGAAAATAAGCCCGATTACCGAATGAGAACGAAAATTGAATAAAAGTGAAATAAATTTAATTAAAATGAAGAGAACGTTAATATAAGTTTGCAGGGAAAGTCATGTGCTGCTCACATCAGATTTTTCGTATTCTAGGAGGTCTTGAAACGTGTAGATCCGTCGAAAACTCGAGTTGCGATTTTCGGCATGATTCCAATACTTTGCCTATACATTACCATGTATTGCAGGGAAAGTAATAACGAACTGGAGTGTTGATCAACTCCACTTTCTCATACCAGAATCATTTTTAAATAGTTCTTTTTTTTTTGTTGCAAACTTTGCGAGAAAAAATTCTAAAAATCTGTATTGTTGGTCCAAATGATCGTAATTATAGTATGTTATTCTGCATTACAAAGGGCTTGAAATTTTTTTTTCGATTCATACCAAGTTTGACAATGTACCTCTTTGGGGTGAAACTTCTCCCCGCCCTCCCCCCGAATGGGGCTCATGGCGTTACGAACACAAAAATTGTATCGCGTAAAAAGTTTCGTGAAAATCCATTAATATTTATGACTGTTATGGTATATACAAGAAATCGACCACAAACGGACATCACTCTAAAAATAGTCAAAACGTGTTCCAGAGATCCTCAAACATATACTGGCATCAAAATTTTGAAATCGAAAATTTTCGTGAAAACAATACGTTCTCTATACTATATTCTATAGTATGAGAAAGTAAATATGTACTATTTAGATTTCTTACCCACGTTATTTATGCAAAATGTTTTGCAGACATTCTTTAAACGTGTTCTTTTTCGAATTGGCAACAGCTTAGTGACGCCGATGGATGTATTTATTTGACTTATCTGTGCTAATACAAACTATTTTGATACCATTAACATCCTTAGTTTGAATTAACAATTCCACCCATATACTGTGTACTACCATCATTGTTTTTTTATATGGAATACTGCTATGAAAATCTTAAAATTCGAATCATCCAAGTTCTGATCATTAGAATTACGAAAAATTCTATCTAGCACTAGTTTTTTTGTATAATGTATGTACTTTTAAAAATTTGTAGTGGTACGAACATTCGTTCTCTAGTTATGTTCTTCACAGACAGACACATATATATACACTACACTCTCTTATAAGCACACAGACGGACAGCTTTCCAAAAGTGTTTGAAATGGTTTCAGGAGGTCTTTAAAGGTGCTCCTGCATCAAAATCTGGAATTCAAAAACATTTTGGGAAATCAGTACTCTATATTAGAGACTAGCCGCCTTTGGCGACCAGCCTGTTCGCTACCCTTGAAAATTCTGACCGTGGCAAACTCGTTGGCGCGACCTACCAGAAAGGTGTAAGGTAACTGCTTGGAAGGCCAGGAAGTGCCACACAATTTAGACCGGAACCCAATGGGGGAGGCATCCAAAGAGACCGTACCCTCCTTCCCCTACCACAAACCTCTCGGAAGGACTTGCAGTCCCACACGTTTAACGTGATCGTACTCCGCGTGAACACGGCTGCAGTTTTGGCAATGGCGGGAATCGAACCCGGGAATACCGAGTGAAATTCCCGCGCGCTAACCACTGGGCTACCGTGCCATCCGCGACAATCTCCATAACTTTATTTTTATTCGGCAATTTTGGGAATCGAACCCGGGCCTACCAAGTGCAAATCCCGCGCACTAACCACTGGGGTACTTCACCCTCCGCGATATTCTTCATAACTTTCTTTTTATTCACCCAATTTAGACCGGAACCAAGTGGGAGAAGCATCCACAGGGACCGTACCCTTCTTCCCCTACCACCAACCTCTCGGAAGGACTTACAGACCCACATGTTTAACGTGATCGTACTCCGCGTAAACACGGCAGCAATTTTGGGAATCGAACCCGGGCCTACCGAGTGCAATTTCCGCGCGCTAACCATTGGGCTACTTTGCCCTACGCGACAATCTCCATAACTTTCTTTTTATTCATCCAATTTAGACCGTACCCTCCTTCCCCTACCACCAACTTCTCGGAAGGACTCACGGACCCACATGTTTAACGTGATCGTACTCCGCGTAAACACGGCGGCAATTTTGGGAATCGAACCCGGGCCTACTGAGTGCAATTCCCGCGCGCTAACCACTGGGCTTCTTCGCCTCCAGCGACTATCTCCATAACATTCTTTTTATTTACCCAATTTAGAACGGAACCCAGTGGGAGAGGCATCCACAGGGACCGTACCCTCCTTCCCCTACCACCAACCTCTCGGAAGGACTTCCGGACCCACATGTTTATCGTGATCGTACTCCGCGTGAACACGGCGGCAGTTTTGGAAGTGGCGGGAATCGAACCCGGGCCTACCGAGTGCAATTCCTGAGCGCTAACCACTGGGCTGCCTCGCCCTCCGCAACTTTCTTTATATTCACCCAATTTAGACGGGAACCCTGTGAGGGAGGCATCCACAGGGACCGTACCCTCCTTCCCCTACCACCAACCTCTCGGAAGGACTTCCGGACCCACATGTTTATCGTGATCTTACTCCGCGTGAACACGGCGGCAGTTTTGGAAGTGGCGGGAATCGAACCCGGGCCTACCGAGTGCAATTCCTGAGCGCTAACCACTGGGCTGCCTCGCCCTCCGCAACTTTCTTTATATTCACCCAATTTAGACGGGAACCCTGTGAGGGAGGCATCCACAGGGACCGTACCCTCCTTCCCCTACCACCAACCTCTCGGAAGGACTTCCGGACCCACATGTTTATCGTGATCGTACTCCGCGTGAACACGGCGGCAGTTTTGGAAGTGGCGGGAATCGAACCCGGGCCTACCGAGTGCAATTCCTGAGCGCTAACCACTGGGCTGCCTCGCCCTCCGCAACTTTCTTTATATTCACCCAATTTAGACGGGAACCCTGTGAGGGAGGCATCCACAGGGACCGTACCCTCCTTCCCCTACCACCAACCTCTCGAAAGGACTTCCGGACCCACATGTTTATCGTGATCTTACTCCGCGTGAACACGGCGGCAGTTTTGGAAGTGGCGGGAATCGAACCCGGGCCTACCGAGTGCAATTCCTGAGCGCTAACCACTGGGCTGCCTCGCCCTCCGCAACTTTCTTTATATTCACCCAATTTAGACGGGAACCCTGTGAGGGAGGCATCCACAGGGACCGTACCCTCCTTCCCCTACCACCAACCTCTCGGAAGGACTTCCGGACTCACATGTTTATCGTGATCTTACTCCGCGTGAACACGGCGGCAGTTTTGGAAGTGGCGGGAATCGAACCCGGGCCTACCGAGTGCAATTCCTGAGCGCTAACCACTGGGCTGCCTCGCCCTCCGCAACTTTCTTTATATTCACCCAATTTAGACGGGAACCCTGTGAGGGAGGCATCCACAGGGACCGTACCCTCCTTCCCCTACCACCAACCTCTCGGAAGGACTTCCGGACCCACATGTTTATCGTGATCGTACTCCGCGTGAACACGGCGGCAGTTTTGGAAGTGGCGGGAATCGAACCCGGGCCTACCGAGTGCAATTCCTGAGCGCTAACCACTGGGCTGCCTCGCCCTCCGCAACTTTCTTTATATTCACCCAATTTAGACGGGAACCCTGTGAGGGAGGCATCCACAGGGACCGTACCCTCCTTCCCCTACCACCAACCTCTCGGAAGGACTTCCGGACCCACATGTTTATCGTGATCGTACTCCGCGTGAACACGGCGGCAGTTTTGGAAGTGGCGGGAATCGAACCCGGGCCTACCGAGTGCAATTCCTGAGCGCTAACCACTGGGCTGCCTCGCCCTCCGCAACTTTCTTTATATTCACCCAATTTAGACAGGAACCCTGTGAAGGAGGCATCCACAGGGACCGTACCCTCCTTCCCCTACCACCAACCTCTCGGAAGGACTTACGGGCCCACATGTTTAACGTGATCGTATTCCGCGTGAACACTTCGGCAGTTTTGGCAGTGGCGGGAATCGTACCCGGGCCTACCGCTAACGTCCCGCGCGCTAATTTACAATTTAAAATGACCATATGCTCTCTAAGCTCTTAATTCCATCATCCTCATTCCATTGTTCCATCATTTCAAATATCCATAAAATTTAAATATCCATCGTTCCATCATTTAAAATATCCATAAAATTAAAATATCCATCGTTCCATCATTTAAAATATCCATAAAATTAAAATATCCATTTAAAAAATCCATATCGTTCCATCATTTAAAATATAAATATAATAATTTCTACAGTGCATATGTTAAGCTCTTATTTCATTTAAAATCGGAAGCGCGGGAAACGGAAAGTAAAAACTAATTCGGCTTCTTATTGTCCCACCCATCGCTATGCATATACAGAACCGTGACGTCACCTCCACCTTGACGTCCCCACCCACCACCTTCCCTGCTTCAGCTGGGGAGAAACGAAGCGGCACGCCGAGCGGAACGCCGAGAAATTTAAAATCATGACGTCTTTAAAATTGCGATCCTGAAGGCAATTTTCATTATTTCTGGACCAGATTAGACTTGTAAGAATGCCAGATATTTCAGCTTTCTAAAAATGTAAATTATTAGTCGAAATTATGAGTACTTTTTACTATGCGAGAATTTAAAAACCAAAAATCGTTTTTTTGAGCCAAAAGTGACTTTTGTTTTAAAATCTTTAAAAAATATTAGAAATCGAAATGGAGATTTGAAATTGATATATTTTTACTCGCAATTGTCTGCTCTTTCCGATGGTGTGAGTTGTTTTTTTCTACGACGTCTGGATCGTGGAGAAAAAAGGGCAAAAAAAGGTCGAAATCGCATAAAACATTAAATAAATAAAAAAATAATTAGAATTTTGAAAATCGGTTTTCACGTGTCCCCTTCCCTCCCCCCCAGGTCTCCGATTGCCAAATTTCGTAGCTCTCCGACGCGCGGTCGCGAAACGTATAGTGTATAAGACAGACACACACACACACACAGACATTGCCTTTTATTATATAGATCTATACCCGGGGATTCATTTTGTTCTTTCACGGACATTTAAAAAATGCATTCGTTTAATGCGCAGATTCATGTACTAAGCTACTGTATGACGGCTTAAAACTTTCATTTGTGTTATAAATAATTGTTTTTCGTATGAAAAATAATTTGAAGAAATTTCGGTTTTTAGCAAAGTACAAAACTAGAATAATATGAGTAATAGATTCGATTTCAAATTTTCGCTCTTTTTAAAATTATGAATTTTTGAAAACCAAAGAACGCTTTAACAATGATTATAACAACAACACTGACGGCCTGCTTATAACGCCTGCTTATAACAACAACACTGACGGCCTATGAATAGAGAACATTTAGACACTTGTACTGCACTTAATGGTTTTAGTTGTATTGTTCAAAGATATTGGAAAGCTAGAAGGCTAATTGCTTAGTTGTCAAATACCTGACCTTTGCAAATAACTAACAACAAAAAACCCGCTGCTTCGGCAAACTCATAACTACGAGTTTGGGACTAAAAACACGTTTTAAGCATCCCTGAGCTCGAATTGAACGTTTTTGAGGTGATATGTGCGAGTGTGAATGAAAGAGAGAGAGAGTGTGGAAGTGTGTGAGAAAGTGTAAGTATATGTGTGCGTAAGTGTCAGTGTGTGTGTGTTTTAGTGGGTATGTCCGTGAGTCTGCGGAAGCGATATCTCATAAACAAATGGAGCGTTTCGAACGACATTTAGTACAAATATTACAGTCGGCGAATAGTGCAAGCCTATTACGCCATCGAATGTTCGAATGACCCCAAATTTTCCAATGAAATGTTGAAAAAATCAGAACTTTTAATAATATTACGTAAGTGATCATTTCTTGTGTAATTTTTTTATTAGAAAACGAATGACATACATTTTAGAACGCTAACATGAATCGTTCTTAAGATATTGCACGTTTTTCTACTAAATTCATCAAAAATATTACATAAAATACAAAAATGTATTAACTATTGCGATATATGTTTACTTTTCATGCATTATTATTATTTATCATGCGATAAATTTGTTAATATCATTCTCGTGGACCTAGTTCGTTCCATTCACTAGAGAAGATACTTATGTAATATCTTTGTATTTTTACGACCAACAATTCGTCAATATAGTCATTTATATATAAGAAAAGCTCTTCTCGCCACCTGTGTGTAACGCTTGGCGATCAACTTGGCGACTCATTTATCGAAATATCGTCAACATGACGATATGGTGTTAAGATGGAAATGCTGCGATAATATTTTCGGTCTCTGAGAAACCGATTTGTGTGAAAATCGCTCAAAAAAATAAAATAATTAAAAAACTAATTAGAATTTAAAAAAAAATCTCGCCGAGGCGTATCGTTCCGGGTTCTGAAGTACATATGTACTGAATTCTATTGCCGTACGACGTTTAGATGTTTCGCTACAGACATGCATCTTTTATTATTATAGATGGATCTTATATTTTATTTTTTATGTTAATCATCTCCAAAATTTATGAATTCCTTTGTATTTAAGAAATTTCCTATTTTAAAATTTACCCTTTCTTCTAGGTTCTGCATTTTGCTATGTTGACGATTTCCCCAAACCTATAAATATATTTTATTTTGAACCACCCAGTTTTCCTGAAGTTACTAGACCTGTGGAAAAAAAGTCAAACATGACTTGCGGAGATTTGGGAATCGATAAATCTTGCATTGTGATCCAGTCAAATGTGGATTATAATGTGAAGTTCCTGCATGAAAGCATGGAATGTGAAAAGGTATTCCCATTTTTTTTTCTTTTTCATAATACCTGGAAATTGAAGGTATAAAAATGCTTTTAACTGTTTCTCTTACAAATTTAAATGAAAAACATTTCAAAATATAATAATATTATTTTTATTCAAAATATAATGATTGTAATAAAACAAAATATTATATTTAATTATTATTATTTATTCATTCTATTCTATTTTAACATTCTATTTTATTATTCTTTTTATGTCATATAGAAATATTTTAGATTATTGTCATATTGATAGATTTTTATGTCATATATATATATATATATAAATTTGTGTTTTACATATTTTCTAACGTTGAGGAGAGAGGTTGGGGTATAACACAGAAACAGCAATTTTTTTTATTATTAAGGTGTTGAAATCAAAATATTTAAAAAAATTAAACTCCCAATATTGCTCTTACACAAATAATTGTTGGAATTTAGAATTGAGAATCTTTCAATATATTGCATTTAAGTAATTCTTTGTATGAGTTAGCAAAATAAGCTTTTCCATATTTAACATCACATTTTATCATCACATTCAAAAAGTGGTATAGTATGGCACCCAAAGAGTTGGCATATCAAAGTAAGGAATTATTTACTCAGAACAGGCAAGAATATGGCAGAAATGGTTTCACTCTTATTTAAGTTCATCCATTGGTACTAACTATTCTTCTTCGACCCATACTGTCTGACCTATCTAAAGGTGTAAGGTATCTGTTTGGATGACCAGGAAGTGCCACCTAATTCAGACCAGAACTCAGTGAGGGATGCATCCACAGGGATTGTACCCTCTTTCCCCTACCACCAAACTCTCAGAAGAACTTACAGACCCACATGTTTAACGTGATCGTACTTCGCATGAACACGGTGACAGTTTAGGCAGAGGCGGAAATCGAACTCGGAATGTGACTAACTATTCTTCTTCTTTGACCCAGATCGTCCGACCTACCAGAAAGGTATAAGGTATCTGTTTGTGGATGGTCGGGAAGTGCCACCCAATTTAGACCGGAACCCAGTGGGGGAAGCATCCACAGGAACCGTACCCTCCTTCGTCTACCACCAACCTCTCGGAGTGACTAACTATTGACACCAACAAGCAAGAAAACTTACTTACACTTACATTATCTAGGCTGTCCAACTTACGTGTAAATTTAGAATTGCAATAGGATGGCCGAGAAAATTGTATTAAAATTTTGAATCTTACACTTGAATAAGATATTCTTCATTAAGTCAATAAGGCAAGAAACAGAAAAAGCAAAAACATTTAAACAATATAAAACCAAACAAAATTTTCATTGTAATAGAACTCATATATATGCAACTTATGATAGAATATCAATCAATTATGAAATTTAGTGTAGCCAAAAATCAGTGCATAAGACTGTCAGACTAAGTTGGCTATACAGCTACTGATTTTGTCTCACAATTTACACAGTTTGTACTAAAAATTCTTTAAATTTCAAACAAAACATTCAGTAAGACTGAAGAATAAATATCAGATATTTTTTAATATTTATATAAATAGCATGATATTGTATAACCCTGGTATTTGTTGAGTATGCAGCGGCAGAGCTGTAGAATGTTAACTTGCATGCATATATCGTAATTAACTATTCCTTTTAATATTATTTATATATCATGCTTAAATAATTATTTGTTTCAGCAATTTTTCTGTTAATTATTGTATTTTATTGTTATCATAATTTATTAAAAAAGAAAAATTGCAGCAAATGTAATTTTAACATTTATGTAAAGATTTTACTTTTTGTGACCGGGAGGGGGGGGGGTTATAACCCACTCTTATTGGTTGAATAATTATATTGAGCATTGATTAAATTATATGTAGCACTATAACCCCCCCCCCTCCCCCCACATCACCATTCAATCATCGACCCTCCTTTTTCGAGATCCTGGTTGTGCTTATGTCCACTGTGGTGGGCCCAGCTAGCAGTGGTTCCTAAAATCTGGTTAAAAGTACTTGCATGAAAATGTTCTCTAATGATTGTGTATGTTTTAAAAAATGTTTCAAATGATAGAAATGCAAATATAATAGACATTTATTTTGGAATGTCAGAGAACAATGATATTGACACATTAACAATTCCGATATTTGAAATTCAAAGCTGTTTGCATTGGGAATTGCATAGTAAAAATTAAAGACTGTTATTCTAGGAAATGTAAGTGAAGGGGATTTTTTGTATATATATTCTACTAGTAAAAGGAGTTGAAAAAATAATTTAGTGCTTATTCAGAAAATGCGACCTTGAGAACTTTGGTTCTAGGAGCATGATTTGGTTGACTCTATCATACGCATAATATAACTTGACAGTTTCCATCTTTAATGCTTGAGTATTGTGATTTATAACTTAACCATTTTTATTCTATATGTATAATTTATATAAAAGTTTTTTAGATAAATCTATGACCTTAACAAAATGTCTTGTTCGAAAAATTTCACATTTCTATTTTATTGAGATATTTTTGAAGATGTTAAGATTGTATTTCAAGTAAATTTTTTGTATATTTTTTAGTGTTCATTGCAACAATCAGAAGTTATTAAATCATTTGCTTCTAAGAAAGCAATTATAGATTTTGCTTCTATGGGAACCGTTTGGGAAGTGGTAGATGAAGAAAACAAAAGTATTTGCAGGTACTTTATCTATTCTTTGAACAGTGACAATTTTTAATTTTTATTATCTTCAGTTAAATATTTTTTAAGAAATAAAGCTATTTTAAATAACATATTTTAGTAATTAATTGTGTTGTACTCAGTTTGGGATGTTTTTAAATTTAAGTAATTGAAGAATATACCAGCTTTTATCCTGATTTTTTAAAATATGTTTTCTTCTGCTGTAAAAATTAAAATGTATTTCATAGAATTACAGAGTAACCTCCCCCCATATATATATATATATATATATATATATAAATAAAAATTGAAAGATTTTAATCAAAAATTATGCATAAACTACTGTATGTACAAAAAAATCCATCTCTAGCATATCTGTTACAAATGAGTAACTATAGACCAAGACTAAGGATAAAGATAGAAGGTAACATATCACTACAATGGAAAGGGGGATGAGAAGAATATTAGGATACAAAATTCACAATTAAAAGTATATAAATATAAATAAAAATAAAACACGGCAAAAATGAGAAAAGGCAATAATAATTAGCTCAAGATAAAAGATAAAGAACAATCAAATGAAACTATACAAAAAATGGCGGTTAGTTCGAAATTGCATTCTCATCAGGACAGCCATACAATTCGAATTAAAACCGATAGAATAGCCAGTTTCTGACAATGGCGATAGTATTTAACTATAGACACCATTGGAACTGTCTACTGGCTAGTGGAAGGAGAAAAATAAATCAATTGAATTACAAATCAGAAAAATAATACCTCCTCGAACAGAAATATGAACTCACAAGCATTGTTACCACGTGTAAGCTGAGCAAGCGATTGAGCATTTCACCTCACTTCGCCAATGCGAGTGGGCACCGGAATGAATATATTTGAACGATACATAATATGTATGGAGACTTTCAAAAATAGTAATCAGTATAGGACTCAGGACAAGTGGAAAATAGTCATTCGAAAATAATAAACAGTATTAGACTCAGGCCAAGTGGTAAGTTAGGTGATAAGAATGGGTGAATTTTCAAAATTGAGTTATCCAATCAAAGATAAATAATACATGTGTAAAATTATTACGTGGTATATTTGAAATTATTAATAATATTATTTACAAATACTTCCGGATATTGGTAATTTTGACAAATGCGTTTAAGATTATTGATGTGGAGAAAGTGAAACCGAGGATCAGAAAGTCGATGTATTCGAAATAGTTGGTTTAAAATGATGTTTCTAAACAATTGAATAGAATTACAAGATTGATATGATAGCAGCTTTATGATAGTGAAGTTGTAAGAATCTTTTTTATCATATAGATTGGTAATTACATGATTATTGAGGGTATCTAAATTTAGGTTTAAAAAATTTACAGTTTGACTAATTCTAGGCTCATTAGGAATTCATTCTAGGTTAGATGGGTAAAAATCAATATTAATTGGATAGGAATCATCAATGATAATACAAATTAAGTCGTCAACATATCTATATATAATATATGAATTAGAGTTAAAATGACATTCATAATAATAAAGATATATGGATGGAAGAAGGTATGGATGGAAGAGGTATGGATGGAAGAGGTATGGATGGAAGCAATGTACCAAAAGATGGCCGGTGGGGGGGGGGGGGTGACCCCCTCACCTCGGTTAAGCATACTTTGCGTCGCGACAACACTCCCGGAGAGCCGATACATTGCAAAATAGAATACGAATGTATCAAGTTTTAAGATGAAAACCAGACATTATACACAAACTAATATAAGAGAGAATTGTTGAGATCCAGCCATATCAAAAATCACTAACAGTAAATGTTTGAAATATGTTCACTAGTATAAATGAGCAAAACTACATAGCTTTTACTTAAAGAAGACTTTAAGTATTGACATTTAATAGGACAATAATAACAAATTCTATCTCTAAAACCATTTACCTCAATGACAGTTAATATTATCATACATGTAGATGTACATCTTGTATACCGTATCATACCAGATGAAATAAATCTTCCATACCGTATTACACAATAGACCCTATTCAAGAGGTCCCATATCAGATATCACTATGCTTTACCCGTGACTATCCAGTTTGTATATTGCCATCAGTTCTATTTAAATATAATCGATAACAATCGGTTACAGTTATTTTATAAAATTTGTAGATAATGTTACATAAAAAACACTTAGGAAAACATTGTGAGATGGTGTTTTGTAGGAAACGAAAGTCGCATAAATATCGATCTTCCTTTTTACTTCCTTTTTTCTATATAAAATTTCTGTTAGATTATTTAAAGAATAATAGTCTATTTAAACTTGATTCACACTCAATATATATAGTGATCAATCATCAATATATATAGTGATTTAAATATTAATTTAAATTAGAAATTTTTGAAATTTCCATATATTGTGCTTATTCCTAAATTTCATAAAAATCCTATTAAATTTAGAATATTAACTAGAGGCCATAATTCTTACTCTACTACTGTGAGTAAATTACTACTAAATTAGTTAAATGTACTAAATGTAGTTTACATTATTCTAGTAATCAGGGCCGGCTCAAGAATATTTTCGTGTGTGGGCAAGGCAGTTTAGGGCCGCCCTTTATATATATATATATATATATATATATATATATATATATATATATATATATATATATATATATATATATATCATATATAATATATATATATATATATATATATATTATATATATACGAGGCATGTTTTTTAAGTAAGTACCGTTTTGGAATTAAAAAAAGACGTGCAAAGATATCGCAATAATTTTATTTCTACATGAAAGCCTGTACCTTAATCTACTTTTCTACATAATTTCCGTGAATATTGAGGCACTTGTCATAACGGGGCACCAGTTTTTGAATACCCTCCTCATAAAATTCTGCCGCCTGACTTGTTAACCACTGTATCACAACTGTTTTGACTTCGTTATCGTCTTGAAGACGCTGACCACCCAGGTGTTTCTTCAAGTGCAGGAACAAATGGTAGTCGCTGGGCGCCAGATCAGGGCTGTATGGAGGATGATCTAGAGTTTCCCATTTAAAAGATTTGATGAGATCTTTGGTCTGATTAGCCACATGTGGACGGGCATTGTCATGCAGCAAAACGATACCCTTACTCAACTTGCCACGTCTTTTGTTCTGGATTGCACGACGCAGATTGTTCAATGTCTCACAATAAGACGCTGCATTGATTGTCTCATTACGAGGCAGAAACTCCACTAGCAATACTCCTTTTTTGTCCCAAAAAACTGTGCACATGATTTTCCGGGCAGAAATTGTTTGCTTAAACTTCACTCTTTTGGGTGATGATGAATGTCGCCATTCCATGGATTGTTGTTTTGATTCTGGTGTGACGTAGGCCACCCATGTTTCGTCACCAGTAACAATTTGGTCTAAAAAATCTTCACCTTCATTGTGGTACCGCTCAAGGAAAGTCAATGCACTGCCTAAACGTTGGGTTTTGTGCAAATCCGTCAACATTTTTGGAACCCAACGTGAACACAATTTCCGGTAATTCAAGTTCTCGGTCACAATGCGATACAAAACACTACGAGAATATTGAGGAAACCAGTCGCACATTGATGAAATTGTAAAGCGTCTGTTTTCTCTCACCTTTTCTTCCACTTTCTGCACCAAATCTTCATTAAAGACCGAAGGACGCCCACTCCGTTCTTCATCATGCACATTTGTGCGGCCATCTTTAAATGCTCTCACCCATTTCCTTACCATTCCATCACTCATAATGTTTTGTCCGTAAACTTCACAGATCTCACGATGAATATCGATCGGTTTTACGCCTTTAGCACTAAGAAATCGTATAACAGCCCGTACTTCACAATCGGCGGGACTCACGATTGTCGGAGGCATCTTAAACACTCAGTAAACAACGTATACAATGAAGAATCAGACTGTAATGGCGTCAGTGCGTAGACAAGAGATGTAGGTAACCAGCGCGCATGCGCGGAACGCCGACCGTAGCGCTGCGGCGGCGGAATCGCAAAACGGTACTTACATAAAAAACATGCCTCGTATCATATATAATATATATATATATATATATATATATATATTATATGTATAACGCATGGGAACGTGCAGCATTTAAAACGCCTGGTGTTTTTACTTACGAGCAATTGAAACGGATTTTTTGCTTTGATACTGAAAATTGTGTGCAAAGATGCCTTTGAGACACGTACTCGATAGCACTACGAACAATTGTCGAATTTAGAGAGAAGTCGCTTCAATAGCCCAATGGAAACTGGTTGATTGAACCGGGGCCGGCGGGATTAGTTCTGCTCCTTATCGGGCCTATGCCTGCGGCGCTGCTGTAGCTCGTGACGTCATAAAGTACATCCCACAATTTGCAACTTACAGCATGTGTTTGAAAGTATGATCGTGTAAATATTGATGAAGATACAGATGTATCCTAATAAGTAAGCTATATCGTTAATATTTTTATTATCTAGATAATAATAATAATGCATGGTGTTGTTAATTTCTAATATTTAAGGGAAAATGTAATCAATTTGTCCACTTTATTCAAGATACTTAAAGTGATGCACATGCAGTATATGTCTAACGAACGTATCACTGAAAGGGGTTTTCTTTTAAGTGTATTTTTAAAATCTAGAACATGATTAGAAGTGATCTAGAACTAGATTTATGGATGTCAAAATTTTAGGTAGCGTAATTTTTTCAAATCCAACGTCAAATTCGTCCGTTGAACGAGTATTTTTGCTACGTAAGAAGCTGATGGAAATCGGGTATAAATAAACATACCTTAATAGAATAAGTAGAATGCAAATACATGTTTTTTTATTTATGCATTAGCATAATGAAATTTTTCTTAGTAAGGTTTGTTGTTGTCAATATAAACAATTGTTCGATTTATATATGTAAAGTGTAGAGTTAGACATTTTTGCGGATTGTTGTTGCACCCCCCTAAAATTTTTGGTACCCCCTCCCCCAAAATTCATGGATTATACACCCTTAAATTTTTTGGTGTAAGTAATTAAAAAAGTAAATGTGCAGAAAATTTCATGTAAATAAAATTTTTACGTTATCTTGTTCTTTTTGTGTACGTGTTTTGATTTTTTATTAGTGAGTCAAAAGGGAATCATTGATCTGCAATTTATAAATGGTCTATGGGCAATTGCGATATTGTCGTAGCAAAAGGAAAGATTAAAATTGAGAATGTTATTGCTGCAGTACTATCAATTAATGAATAATGTAACTTTATTCTTTCAATCATCTGACCTCCAAAGAGACTGGAACCCAATGGTTTTATTTATTTTATGCTCATGTGTATTAAATATAAAAATGTGAAATACACAAATCATTTTTTTTTTTTTTTTTTTTTTTTTTTTTTTTTTTTACATGCATTTTTGTAATTACAAAAAAAAAAAAAAAAAAAATCTGAATTTCATAATTTTTTTTTTGGAAAAACTGAAATTCATATTGGCTCCGAAAACTTTTCGTGGATTATTTAGCTTATTATTGTTTCATTAAAATGCAGATGTCAACACTCAGAAACCTTAAAGTGTTAAAAGTAGAATTTCAAAACTTCACATCACAGGTGAAAATTGTCTGTCAGTAAGTAACGTCTAAAATTATTTTCGTTGAAAAAAAAAACAGGTAAGATTTAAGCTATTAAAATAAGTTTGTTAAAATAGTTTGTCATTGTAATACAGTATTATATTTGATATTTAACCGATTTATTCAAATTTATTAAATTATTTCTGTTGTAAAAAAGCGTATCACCCGAAAGCGATTTTTTAGTTTTTTAAAAATTATTACTATTTGAGACTACTGCCTTTTCCTGTCATTCACGCTAATCTCTACATTTCATTTTACTAAAACAGGGATTTCAATTTAATCTGAAAGTGCACAATAACAAAAAATAAATATTTTTATATCACAACCCTGCTGTCAATTACAAATGTAACTTCCGAAATAGTCGTTCATAATGGGCGTGATCACTTATTGACGCTTAAAATATAAATCTAATGTCTGTATTATTATGTATGTATATTATTATTAAGTATGTATGCATACTATTATTATGTATGCATATTATTATTAAGTATGCATATTATTATTAAGTATATATATATTATTAAGTATGTATGTATATTACTATTAAGTATGTATTATTATTAAGTATATATATATATATATATTATTAAGTATGCATGTATATTACTATTAAATAAGTATTAATATTATATTAATTAATAGTATTAAATAATTATTAATAGTATATTAATTATTAAATATTATTATTAAATATGATTGTATATTAGGATATATGTTATGTAAATATGACAGTTAAAACTTTTGAAAGACCTTATTACAAAAATGTTTTAGGAGAACTATGTAATTAGAAATTTAATTAACTCTGCCCAAAAGCATTATTATATATATATAAGAGGTCATAATGTGTTTCTGTGCATTAGGTTATTTAAGAACAAAAGCCAGATTTCTCAAGTAAATGAATTTTATGAAAAAATAAAATTCAAAAGGTTAAAACCTGGCATTGAATCTTTTAGAAGAAGAAAAAAAAAACTCGTAACTACGGAAATATTCAGTATTTTTTTACTTTACAATCTTATTTATATTCCTTCTTTATATATATAATTTGTTTTCGTTATATTTATTCAATTAAATCATTTTTACTTCAACCAACTTCTATCACTCTAAAATATCGACTCCATAATCGACGCTGATTAAGAACTGGAACAAAGTGTAAACGCCATGGATGGGATGTAAGTTGTGACGTCACGAATCCTGCATCTAGGCCCGATAACAAGAAGAAATCCCGCCGGCCCCGATTGAACAGACGTATCAGTTGCCATCTTGGTCGGAACAATATGGTAGTTGCTCAGTGATGGAAACAGTGGATCAAAGAAAACACATGTAACGCTTAGAACGCCCTAAACAGACAACTGCTCGAGTGGATCGTGCAGTTAGGAGAGGAATCACATCTACACCAATGGCGTGGTTATCAGTCATTAGAATCTTATCAGCCATCGCCCGTGCATCCTGTATTAATGTATATTATTCGGAGCCGACTGATGGGATTAAGTGTCAACATCCATTAACGCGCCTACCACTGACCCCTCAACATAGGCAGAGGCGTCTGAATTGGTGTTTAGCTCAGTCAAACTAGACAGTGTCCGATTGGAGACATGTTTAGAAACAAATTCCGCTTCATCAGTACTGATGACCGACGCATAGGTGTGCGGATGAGGACATTTTTCGTGATTATACGAGAAAGCTATTAAGGGCAAAGTATCTTAAATAGGCAAGAACAGGAGGGAATAATCTCCCTTAGAAACAGGATCACCATCACCTTACGAAAATTATTTTATTTCATTGACCTATCAAATTTTATTCCCATCTAAATTTAGAACTTTAATTAGAGGTTTAAAAAATGCAATGCCTTATATTTCTTTCAACATACATACATGCATAATGCAGCAGTAATTTATAATACATAGCTGAATTTTGGACTTTATTTGTAATTTCCCTACACGCAAATGATGTTCAGGAAAAAATAATGATGGGGTCGAAAACACGAATTTTCGACAGATTAATATACGTTTTGGACATCCTTTAACCCAAATCAATTATTTTTAAAGGGTTATATATGGGTGAGTATAGAAGTCTAAAGAGACAAAATTTCTTGAACGAATGGAGTGAAGTGAACAAAATTTATGATTTTAAAGGGAAATGAACACTCGGAAGGTCGCAAATTTTCAAACTTCTTTTAAATCATAAAAGAAAACGGCATTCAAAAATATTAAATAAACAATCATATTATATGGAAGTTTACGTGAATAACATCTATGTGTGGGGTTTCTGTGTAGGGGAAACGAAGCCCTACGAAAAATGTAAACCTTTTGGATGCTTATAATAATAATTTCAATATTTTAATATTCAGAACTTTTTTTTAGAAAGCGGAAAAGTGTCTGTCCAAGCGAGTGTTTTTATTATTCTTGTTTTCATTTTAAACTATAAAATAAAGATATAAATAGTAAACGATAAAAATACGTAATAGGAAATATAGCATCAAAATCTATATTTATTATTAAGAAAAGCTTTTATAATTCTCACGTAATCGTCTTGCTAAATTAAAGAAGATTGAAATTTTTCTATTTTTCAAGTTAGTAACATCTCAAAAATTAAAAGAACTAGCTTTGAACAATAAGCAGGAATTTGTAGCTCTGTGAAAGCCCTACAAGTGTATATAATTGGATTTGGGATCGAACTCTTTTTTTTTTGCGGGGGGGGGGGGGGGGCTTAAACTTTGAAACATAAGAATGAGTTTTTCCTTGTTTCATACTTTCACTCGAAATATCTTCGAAAGTATAAAAGATCGTTAGAATTATTAAGTGATAAAAATATGTATGAGGAAATTTAGTTTCTAAATTTATATGTATATTTAAAAAAGATTTTATATTTTTCGAGTAATCATCTTGTGGAAGAAGTTTAAAAATTTGAAGTATTTCAAGTTTGTAATGTTTATATCTTAAAAACTAAAAGTGATAACTATAAACAATTAGTATAAATTTATTGCTCTTTAAAAATCTTACAAGTTTGTAATGTTTATATCTTAAAAACTAAAAGTGATAACTATAAACAATTAGTATAAATTTATTGCTCTTTAAAAATCCTACAAATGTATATAATTGGATTTCGGGTCATTTTCTTGGTTTTTGAAGTATAATGGTTACAATTTCGATATTTTAACATATCGAAATTATAACCACTATACTTAAAAAACCAAGTTTTCCAATGGATGAGAAAGCTGTAATATTTGAAATGCTACGATTGTTGCAAATCAGTCTGGTTACTTACTCTTTTGTGAAATATTGGTGCACAAGCACGAGATATTTTGCTTTGTTTAAAAAGAATTAGGAAGTCAAATGAATATGGGGATTCTAAAGATGTTTAATGATTGGTGAGGTTTGAACAGACTAGGTGGAAATATACGTATTCAATTACGTATTTATGTGCCGCCAGACAAGTTTATAGATTAACTATAATGTAAAATTTCGTCAGTAAGAGTTTAATTTTTATACTGCAAATCAAGTTAGTAAAATAATCGAATATATTAAAGTGATCGGAGTTTTCAGATGAAATCAGGGTGAAAATTAAAAGCGCTAGCTAGTTATAAATAGTTAATTTGTATTCCTAGTAATTTGTATTGCTTTGAAAGCCTATAAACGAAACAAATGAGTCTGAAATAATCGAATAAACTTATTGAACTTTACTGGAGTTTTATCTTACAAAAGTTATTCACACAAAGCAATTTCGGCTCCATCGGACTGGAGTCACCGTCGATTATATTTTTAACACTTTACAACAAAGTTGAAAAGTGTTTATGACTTTGTTCATTCTGTCTGTCTGTCTGTCCGTTAGCACGATAACTACCGTAAAAATGACTTAATCAAAATGAAATTTTAATATGTTGTTCAGACGGTCTGTAGGACCTATGGGAATATAAATGAATAATATCACCCAATTAGTTTTGGATTGAACCCGGGTTGAAAAAATGAAATACATTGAGCCCTATGGGACCTAATTTTTCAAACATTTTTTAAGCGGATTTAAAATTCACAAATTGCTTCGAAAATTTTAGGTAATAGTCAAATTGTACCATAAAATATATAAAAAAAATTCAGCGAAATATATTCAGTATTTTTTTAAATAAAAATAAAAATAATAATTATACATCTTATATGAAACGATCACGTAACCATGATATGAAAAGATCACGTGACCCACTTTGGAATGATATGTGGCATCCATCTTGTCTCAAAATCGTGATTTTTAAAATTCTTTTTAATTCATATTGAGTGTTGTATCCGTCCTAAAACCACTTTATTTTTGCCTAAATTCTGTGCATCTACATACTGAAACAAACCAATTACAATATATTTGAGTTTAAATACTCATCCAAATTTGATTATTTCTACAACGAAGCCTATTTTTCACCTATGTAAAATGTAAACAGCAAAATATGTAGAATGAGTTGTATTAGAATTACTGTATTTCTTTAACACAAAATAATTCAGTCCATGGAGTCGGCATGGCTGATATGAATGAAATATTAATTGATTTTATAAACAGGACGATTTTTTTCGATGAAGTTTTAAGCATAGAGTTTATGAATTGTAGCTCCAAGGTCTTAATTTTTAAATAAAATAAATTATTATAGTATTGTGATGAATGAAATGAATGGGAGAAAGTTATGAATGAAATCCTGCTTTTATAGAGAGATCCAGGCGTGTTATTTTTTCTATGACGTCATTTGAATTTATTTCAGTTGTTTTCGATGAAGTTTTCGAATATAATGAATTATCGTAGTATTATGATAGTTTTAAAAATATTACCGTGGAATGTATTGCATTTTAGAGATATTTAAACCAGGCAATTTATATTTCAATGCCGTCATTTAAATGAAGTTCATTTTTTTCAATGAAGGTTTAAGTTTTCAAATATAATAAATCAATGTAGTATTGTGATAAGTTTTAAAATATTACCGAGGAATGTATTGCATTTTCGACTTTTTTAAATAAAATTGCATTGAAGTTGGAAAGTGTTTCATAATCAATGCTTTAAGCATGATTAAACTTTCTTGTTCTGAATTTATCTGGAGTCAAAAGTAACTTACTCATTATGTAGTGTCATGAAAGTTGCCCTCATCAATTTTTTAATAAAATTTGAATTTTTAGTTGCATAAATCTTATGAATTATTTGTACATCTTAGCAGTAAAACATTATACGCAAATCAAAGAAATGATCTTATGAATAAATTAGGAAAGAGGAGAGATGAAGGAAAAGCATTTCAACCCCTACGAAGCTAAGATATAATATAATAGGACAATTCAGAATTCTGCCGGTTATTATCAGCAATTTATTGAAATAGCTAATCTTTAATATTACATTTAAAATGCAAAACTATTTAAATTTATTGGTTTTTGATTTCGTAGATAAAAATATGGGATTCTATTTCGGAGCAGTTTGTGACTGTCCATTGTAGCCTCTCTAAAATCTGATTAAAATACAGAAGGGACATAGAATGTAACCACTATTCTTCAAAAATCAAATTTTCTAATAGGTGGGAAAATTGTAATAGTATTTGAAATGCCACGATTGTTGCAGATCGGTCTGGTTACTTATTCTTTTGTGAAATATTGGTGCACAAGCACGAGATATTTTGTTTTGTTTAAAAAAAATTAGGAAGTTAAATGAACATGGGGATTCTAAAGATGTTTAATGATTGGTGAGGTTTCAACAGAATAAGTGGAAATATACATACGGAAATATACGTGGAAATATAAATAATAATGGAATACTATCCAAATTACAACAAAATTTTACACTTTGACTAATTTCCGGCCGCCCACTTTGCTGCTCTATGTCCAAGGATGAACCGGACGGTCTGGGCTTTCGACTTTGACTAATTTAACATTTGTTTTATTGTATGACTGGAACGAATTACCTGGTGTTGACCGGGACGTAAATAAACCCCCTTTACTTAATACATTTACAAATAACACCACTCAATTTTCTTCAAATTGAGTGGCCGACGCCAAATTACCAGTACGTTAACCGCAAAACGAAAAGAAATAAGCGCTCTCCGTATTGCAAAATATAAATGAATAAAATATTAATAACCTCTAGGAGATGAACGTGGCATTAGATCGTTACGGTAGCTGTTAAATCGTATGATTAGCTTTTAGATCATATCGATGGCTGGAGGTTCTGTAACTGTTAAATCGAGAATAAAGCTGCTAGGTCATATCGGTAGCTGGAGATTATCTGATTTCGGAATTTAAAAATTCGTTAAAAATCGAATGTAAATTTTGGTAAAAGGCCTTTGAGATGCGTTAGTTCAGGTACAGATGCGACTGTGTGAAAAATTTCAATGAGATAGATATCGGTCGGCATTGAAGAAAAACAAACAGATAGATTCTTCTTTTTATTATTATAGATTCACTGGGGGTGAAGACGATTGAAATATAATGTTTAAAATGTTCCTGAGTTTGTGACAAGTGAATGAAAATATATAAAAGAATGTTCGAAGATACAAAACCTAATCCAAAAGCAGGAAAAATATATAAAATAGAAAAGGGGACAACAATTAGGAAAGAAAGGTAAATGGAGTATAAATTAAAAATATTCTAATTTTCTGCCGAAAGGTAAAGTGCATAACAAAACTAAGAGAGGAGGGGGATCATATTTGCAATCATTAGAGAACAAGGTGGTAAAAACGCAATATTTGTTTTTGTAATTTTGAAAAAAATAATAAACGAAAACATCTGAAAAGAATTTAGAGATACATGGGCCCAACAGAAACACAGGGAAATATCCAAATGCTTCCGAATTCATTAAAAAAAGGGACGGGGGGGGGGGGGGGGGGGGGGTTAGAAATTAAAACATATGAACTTTCGAGTGGGGTAATAAAAAACAGGGTGTATTAAGAATAAAAAAACATTCCATTTCATTTTTTCTCGGTTTTGAAAAAAAGAAATGGACAAAAAAATACCACATATCATACAATGCAACTTCAATAAGAATAATAATAAATCGAATGTTGACTGGAACATGGGGATATTAAATGAATTGTTTGAGTAGAAATAAAAAAAAATCATAATATCAAAATGTATATTACAAATTTTAAGATTGTTTAATTAACATTTTACTTAAAAGTGTATGAAATTATAATTATAACTAAAAAAAGTGTAATTATGCAAAAATAAAATAGTATTTACAGGTTATTGAACGTATATCTAGACAGAAATGTGTATGCATGAGCAAAAGAATATGTATAATTCCCAGATTGAGACTTTAGAATAAATTTATTAATTTATAAAACAGCTCTAACAATTTATGAACAATTTTTGCACTTTCATGCAAATATTCATAAAGGAATATTTTACGTCGCAAAAATATTTTGTACCATTTTTTTTTGCGTTTTGCAATGAAACTGAAAAAATTAAAAAATTAAAATCATTTTACACCATTGCTTAATTATTTGCCTCTGAAATTCCTCATAGAACAGCCACGGGGCATATTATTTTGGATAAAAACATGAAAAAATTATTCTTTTATCAGTATTATTCTGGGGCTAATGCCATAGACTAAATTCAGTACCAAATTAATTTTATTTGTTGAAACACATTAAAAATCTGCAAAAAATGTAGTCAATTAAGAAATTTTGCAAAAATATTTTAAATAATTGAAAGAAAAAGTTACCCGAATAGTTAGAACTTAAAAGACAGTTGATGGATTTGTGAATCTCACACAGCAGCATAACACAACACTTTGAACACTAAGAAGTAGCTTTCTACTTCTAGTCATTGTGCTTGTTATCTACATGGCCTCCAGCTAGGCTCAATGCCTAAATGAGCAAAAACGGCAGAAGACCAAAAGAATGACCCTCTGGACTAATCTTCTCCCTCCCGTCCTTTTAGAAGTGCGATCATAGAGACCGCATCCACGTGTTTGCAATTTGAATTTGAAACCAGGAAAAAATTCTGAGAATCGCCACTTGGGATTTTTCCAGTATTTGGGGAAAACAACTTCCCCTAAGGGATTGCAGGCTGCACCCAGCTGCAAGTTGTTTAAAATCTAGTAATCTCCCAAGTGTTTGAGCATACGTACTTTCAAGCAGAACTGTACATTGCTTCAAAAAAGATATAATTATGGGAGAAAAACGATTTTATCCTTTTTATATTTTAATACTATCTAAAAAAGTAAAATCATGTATATTAAAGTGGCACAAAATTGGTTCATTTTCAAAATTTTTTTTAATTCGACCACCAAAGTCTTACTACACCTAATTTCACTTCCAAATGGCCACCCCTAATTGGGCCGCTGTGGGCAATTGCCCACGCCACCCACGCCTTAAACCGGGCCTGCTAGTAATAACTACCTTATTCTAAATAATAGTAAAGAATTAAAGAGTAAATTAACATCACTGAGTAATCTAATTGGATTTCAAACTTTTGATTTTAAAGATCTTTTTAATAATATTAAGATCTCTAATCTTTATGATGTAATTTTAGCTCTATATAATGCTTATATTACTAATCAATCTACTCATACTATATTTACCAATTTTTCTAAACTTCTCCACTTTGTTCTCTTCAATAATTATATATTTCAAGGTAATAAATTATACTTACAAGTCTCAGGGGTTCCACAAGGTGGTTGTAGTAGCAGTATATTAGATAATTTATACCTTTATCATTATGAAAAATCTTTTATTTCAACAGATTATAAAATTTACAGATATGTTGATGATCCGATTTGTTTGGTCTTTACAGACAACTGTGTCATAGATATAGATTTCTATCCGAATAATTTGGAACTAATTCCTATAATGAAGCCACTATTAGTAATAACATAAATTTTTTGGACTTAAATCTTATTATAATCTTATTATAATTTTCAGTAATTATACACTCATGTCCAAAAGTTAAGCATAATACGTAAAATGCAAAAAATTCAGAGTTCACAACAATTGTTCACAATCAGTTGTGGAGAATCGTGGGATGAAGGTAAATCCTTATGTATATGCAAAACAGGTCAGTTTACGTCAACATGTGCAAAGCACTAGCACACGTCGGAACGAATATAAAACAGCCTCGAGTGGCATGGCCAGTTGAGACAGCATTTCACAATTGCTGTGGTACGGAGCACTGCTAACAATAAAAAAGGACGAAAGATGTCACAAAGATGCCAACTGGAGATGTTTTTGAAGGGATGAATTATTAGAATGCTGGAATCCGGTTGATCTCAAACCAAAGCATCTCGAATTCTGAATATACCTCAGTGTGTGATTTTTAGACTGTGGCAGAGGTTCCAAACCACTGCAGATGTTACCCGACGACTAGTATCAGGTTGGCCAAGGGTAACAATCGCTTTGTAGACTGAAATTTGATGATAACTGCATGACATCAGAGGAATTATTCTGCCAGACAATTGGGTTCAGCCCTGACAGATGCCACAGGAGTCACTGTTTCGAGATAAACTGTGTACAGGAGACTCAGACAAGCCGGTTTCTATGCCAGATGACCAGCAGTTTGCACCTGACGTCTGCACAGAAACGCGCATATTTACACTGGAGTGTGGAACATCAGCATGGAGTGAACAACAGTGGGGCAATGTCATGTTCAGTGACGAGTCCAGGTTTAGCCTGCAAACTGATTATCATCATACCATGATCTGAAGAGAACATGGAACACGTTTTCACCCAGGAAACATCATGGAAAGACATCGTTTTCCGTTAGGGGAAGTCATGGTCTGGGCAGGCATCATGATGGACGGTCGCACAGATTTCCACATCTTTGACATGGGGTCGGTTACCGGTCAAAGATACAGAGACGAAGTACTTGAGCCTACCGTTTGATTGTTTCGAGGTGCAGTTGGTCCTGATTTCATATTCATGGAAGATAACGCGCCTCCTAACCATGTGGCCTTGGTCGACGACTTCCATCAGACTGAAGATATCCAGCACATGAAGTGGCCTGCCAACTCTCCTGATCTGAATCCAATAAAGCATGTGTGGGTTATGCTCGGGGAACATCTTGCAGCCCTCTGCTACCTGCCAAGCTCCTTTTCGGGATTGAAGACTGCTCTCCATGAGGCTTGGAACTCTTTGAGTGCACAACTCATCAAAACCCTCATCGAAAGTATGGAAAATCATTGTGCAGCATGCGTGGCTACCCGAGGTTCTCACACACCATATTAAACTGCAGCATCACATTGTTTTAATCTTTCTGTTTCACTCAGGTTGACACTCGTATTGTAACCCTTTTTCTTTCAACCCTTTTCTTTGGATAATAAAAGTCATTATTATCCTTGTTTTGCATTGTTTCTTTCTATAACCCTATTACACCCACATACTGCGTTTCCTTCCATTCCGATGTAGATTTCCTGAAATTTTCACATAAACAGCAACTATGTTTAACTTTTGGACATGGGTGTATATTTCAAGGTAATAAATTATACTTACAAGTCTCAGGGTTCCACAAGGTGGCTGTAGTAGAAGTATGTTAGCTAATTTATACCTTTTCCATTATGAAAAATCATTTACTTCAAGAGATTATAAAATTTACAGATATGTTGATGATCTGATTTGTTTAGTATTTACTGATAACTATGTCATAGATATAAATTTCTATCCAGATAATTTGGAATTAATGCCTAATGAAGCTACTATTAGTAATAATATAGATTTTTTGGATTTAAATCTAATAATTGAACCTACTAATGGGATAGTTACTAATTTATATGATAAAAAAGACTATTTTAAATTTAACATTAATAAAATATTGCCATTTAATTCCTGCAACTCAATTCAATTGTTTAGAAATATTATACTTAATCAACTTTTTGGAATTTATAGATTATCAGATAAAAAATTTCATGCTGTGCACATTAATAACCTAAAAATTACGAGTAAATTTTATAAATATCCAGCATATTTAGTAAATGGTATACTTAAAAAGTTTGGATTAGGTAAATATTCTTAAAATTCTCTCCTTAGTATCTTAAATTAGCCAAACATCAACATTCTCTTGAATAAGCATTACAATGTATTTACATCCCTTAAACTTTCGCCTTTTAGTTTTCTATTATATTACACGCCCCATTATTTTGTAGCTTTTACAGTAGAATATATCACATTTTATTGCCTTTTCGCTGTAATGTTATTTATTTCTTTTGATTGGCGACAGTAGATCTCTACTTTTATCTTTTGTGATTGGCAACATTGGTCTTTTCATTTATTGCATGAATAGATTGGACATTTGCAGTGTATTTCAGGTATTCTTGTTTCCTATATATTTTTTCAATCTTTATGCTTGTCGTCCAAATATTGAGAGTTTATAGATATAATCTATCTCTCAATTCAGAAACAAGCATATTTTGTGTTCATTTTGATTAAATACTTGTACTTGAAAAAGAACGTCTTCGAAATGAACAATTTTTTAGGCCTAGTGCTTATCCACATGTATAGCTTTAATGCTTGGATATTTTTGTTTTTCTATTTTCAAATCTACACCATAGATATTTGTTGATTATCTTTAGTTTGATGACTAGAAATATGCATTTTATTTTCCTCATGATTGTGGATTCTCTTTTTAATACTTCTTTTTAATTTGTAGGCATAATTTAAGTTAGGGTATATTGAGTTACAACTTCTCTCTATTCTATCATTGGATTTTATATATATATTGGATATATATATATATATATATATATATTGATAAAAATTGAAATTTTTAATCGGAAACTATGCATAAACTACGGTATATACAAAAATGCCCATCTCTCGCATATCTGTTTTAAATAAGTAACTATAGACCAAGACTAAGGCTAAAAATAGAAGGTAACTTATCACTATAACAGAAAGGGGGTGAGGGGAAGATGAGTATACGAAAATCATAATTAAAGAGGTATATATATATATATAAATATATATAAAATAAAAAAGCAAACACGGCAAAAATGAGAAAAGGCAATTATAAATAGTTCAAGATTGAAGATCAAGACATGGAGAACAATCAACTGAAACTACACAAAAAATGGCGGTTAGTTCGAAATTGCATTCTCGTCAGGACAGCCATACAATTCGAATTAAAACCGATAGAATAGCCAGTTTCTGACAATGGCGATAGTATTTACCTATGGACACCATTGGAACTGTCTACTGGCTAGTGGAAGGACAAATAATAAAAACCAAGGGAATTATAAACCAGAAATATAAAAAACAGAAATATTAACTTACAGGCACAGCCACCACGTGGGAGTCTACATGTTCGCAGGGGAACATTCAACAGAGCATTTTACATCTCTTGGTCAAAGCGAGTGAACACCGGAATGAATACACTTGTACGAAAAATAATGTGTATGAAGACTTTCAAAAATAGTAATCAGTATAGGACTTAGGACAAATCGAAAGTAGTCTTTTAAAAATAGTAAGCAGTATCAGATTCAGGCCTAGTGGTAAGTAGGTGATAAGAATGGGTGAAATTTACAAAAAAGAGTTATCCAATCAAGGATAAATAATGCATTTGTAAAATTATTACGTGGTGTATTTGAAATTATTAATAATATTATTTACAAATGCTTCCGGATAGTGGTAATTTTGACAAATGCGTTTAAGATTATTGATGTGGAGTAAGTGAAACTGAGGATCAGAAAGTCAATGTATTCGAAATAGCTGGTTTAAAATGATGTTTCTAAACAATTGAATAGAATTACAAGATCGATATGATAGCTGCTTAATAATAGTGAAGTTATAAGAATCTTTTTTATCATATATATTGGTGATAACATGATTATTGAGGGTATCTAAATTTATACGTCTAAATAATTTACAGTTTGACTAACACTAGGCTCATTAGGGATTAATTCTAGGTTAGAGGGGTAAGAATCAATATTAATGGGATAGGAATCATCAATGATAATACAAATTAAGTCATCAACATCTCGATATATAATATATGAATTAGACTTAAAATGACGTTCATAATAATCAAGATATAAGTTATCTAGAATACTACTACTACAGCCCCCTTGAGGTACACCAGATGTTTGTAAATATATATTATCGCCTTGGATAATTTAATTGTTGTATAACACAAAGTTCAATAGCATAGGAAAGTTTTTGACATTAAATGGAACATTATTGGAAGATTGATAATCATGATAAAGAGAAATAATAACTTTATATAAATCTTTAATATCAATACAGTACAACCTCGAAAATCCGGACTCGTCCGGACTTTGCCGATTCCGGATTATCGATTTTTCCGGATTATAGAATTTGAATAAAATTCCGATTTAATATTAACTAAATACGCTATAAAGCACTATTTTTAGTAAAAATAATGGCAAAAGTTAAGTTAATTAATTAAAACATATTATTTAATTTAAAAAATAGGGTAAAAGAAATTTCTAAGAAAAAAAAAATACATATTAATAATTTAGAATGTGTGAACGAAACGAAATGATAAAATTACATTTTATCATTTCGTTTAAATATTTGAATTAACATTTGTTATTTCATTAATTTTGGTTTATGGGAAAGCAGTTTTATTTATCCTGTAGATGGACATTATTTCTGCTCGGTTATAAAGCTTCTTTGTTCAAGACCTTTAATAGCATGATCGATTGTTTGCATAAGATTATCAATGGGTATTTTTTCTTCTCCGCATTTATCGTCGCTACTTTGATCTTTTTTTATTTAATATCATATCGCGAATTATGCCATCACTCAATTTATTTACGATTCGCGCATCATCATCACAGTGCAGAACTTCGGTTATATCGGCTTTGTCGAGATTTAATGAAGCGCCGGAAGATTTAATGAAGTGCCGAGATTTAATAAAGATCGAGGATTAGCACTTTTGATGCATTTAAACCGTTTTCGCTATTAACGAACGAAAAACAAAAAATAAGAACTTAAAAGTTTTATTTATTTTCCAGCATCTATATAATGTTATGTTTAAAAAGGCCGATGACTCTGAAAAAAGTAAAAACTTTATTAGTAATAGTCAAATATGTAAAAAATATCGCAGTAGATAAAATAAATATCTTTTCCAAAACAGAAAAATATTTCTCCTCTCAATGATTTTTCTAAAATACGATGAGTCATTGCTAGGCTGCAGCACCGGAACGTGGTGGGGCAGGGAAAGCGAAGAAAGGAATTTGTTTAGCTCCTAATCGTAACTAATCGTAAACGCAGCCGAACCCTTTGAGAGGTCTGTGTGTTAATGACCTTGTTGCTCGGTTCTGTGCGATACGATATTATTTAGTTATTTATTTGCTATTTATAGTATGTAAATATGGCTTTCTAAACAAAAGAGGCAAAATATACAGTTGATTTCAAGCTGACACGTTCGACGAGAACCAAAAAATCGTCAGATATCGGGCGGGGGAGGAGATTCTGAAGACAAAACAGAATACATTGAAGAATGGAATTCGTACTACGAAGCGAACAAAATAAATTTCCGTGAGCGTTAATATGAATTCTCGGGATTTTTAGATTTAATTGAACAATTTGTGATAAAATGTTACGATAACGTTTTAAAGTGTTTAATATTAAAAATCACATTGTTTCAGAAAAATGTCTTTTTCAATAATGAGAAAAGGAAATTTTGATAATAAAAATTCCGTATTTAAATAACGATGTATATTTTACGCTAAATAATTCATCCGGAGTTGTGATTTGAATAAGGGGGAGGAGGGATTAACGCTAACAACGTAATTCACGCTCCAACCACGAGCGGATCTACGGCCGTCCATCTAAACTTTCGTTTCATTTCCGGGTTCAGAAAGTCGACCGGAAAAAATACAGTATTTGCTTATAAAATATAATTCCATATAAATAATTTAACCCTGTTGTTTTAAATCCGCGATTTCGTCAATCCGGGGAAAAAAAAAAACCCCGAAAATTTGGAAAATGTCCGGATTTTGGAGGTTTCCGGATTTTGGATGTCCGGATTTTCGAGGTTGTACTGTATTATTAAATAGGTCTTTAAAATCAAAGGTATGGAAACCAAGAATTTGTGGAAGCTTGCTAAGGTGATTAACTAAATCAAAACTATTGTTCAATATGAAATAGCCTGAATTATTAAATTTAAGAGATTTATTAATTCTCTCTCTCTATATATATATCAATTTTTTTTTGGGGGGGGGGCGGGGGGGGGGGGGGTTAGTGATCAGATATTTTGTTTCCCAATTCTCCAAGTGTCATTTCTACAAACTTTAGTTTCTAATAACTTTTTCTAAGTAAACTTTTAAATTTTTAATTTTTAACATGTTTTAATTTATAATTTTTTTTTATAATTATTGAAGTCTTTTGTTTTAAAATTTGTAAACATGAACTTTGAAAACCTAAGACCAATATTTGAATCCGTTTCACTAATTTTTTTTAGCTTGTAAAAATGTTTATTCTTGGTATGTTATATGTATGTTATATAAAAAAATTCAGAAAAACAGGATATTTTTATTGCCCTTCTCTTCAGTAAAGGTAAAAAAAAATAAATAAATAGTGATAATAATGGTATTTGCCTCCTAATGCATCCTACTTTTTGATACTGTACTTGAATATATATATTTCTTAATTTCTACTCTCAACATTTTCATCACATTGTTTTAACAATTAAATTGATGTATCCATTTTTTATTTTCGGTATTTGGGCTGGGTTAATGTCATTAAAAATTGTTTCAGATTGGTTTGTTTGTTGCTTTTTGTACAACTAAGAAAACAAGAAAATTTGGTGCTTCTGTAGCACCCATTTTTGTTTCAGTGTGCCTAATATTTTGAATATCCCATTTAAATATTTTTTACTGCATTTTAATTTTCATCCCCTATCATTTCATTACTTGTCTCTTTTTCTAATCAATTTGAAGAAACTGTGTTGTTTTTACTGTATTTGGATTTAAATGATGTATATCTGTGAATTTTTACATAATTGCTTGTTCATGAATTTTTAGATGACTTAAGAAAACACAAAAACCTACTGTTTGTTATCACCTACTCTTCTCCCAGTGACTTTAAAAATGAAAAATTCTAGTACTACTTTTCTTTTAGCCTCGATGCCCCTTTTTTATTGATATCCAGTTCAAAAATATAATATATATATTTTATATTTAAATTTTCGCCTTACATTTATTTTATTACCCTACCTTTCTTTTTAATCAACTTGAAGAGTTTTTGTTATTTTACTCTATTTGGGTTGAAATTATGTATATATCTCTGTACATATTTTTATAATTGTTTGTTCATTACTTTTCTTCAACTAACAAAATGTATAACTTGCAATTGTTTACAAGTCATTTTTTACATTTTTTCCCTCTAGTCTTAATGCACCGGATTTTTTTAATACCCCATTTAAATATTTTTATTTTATTTTAATTTTCATTTCCTGCATTTTAGTACCCCCCACCTTACTTTCTAACCAACTTGAAATATTTGTGTTATTTTTCCCTGCTTTTGGGTTAGGATTATGTATCGTTAAATATTGCTTCATGTTTCTTTTTTCTTTTTCTTTTTTTCATTTATTACTTTTTCTAACACTAGTAAAAAGCACCTCCACTCCAATCAATTCAAAAAGGAAAAATATGGTATTTTTTGCTAAGTCTTGCCACCCTTTTGTTTGATATCTTATTTCATTTGTTTAAATGTATTTTCATAACCAACTCTTTTTTTGCCTCCAATTTTTTTATAATTTTATGTTATTTTATCACCACTCTGCACATACATGCTAAAATTCAAGGTTGGATGAATGATTTGGATTGAAAAGGGGGGGGGGGGTGAGTGCAGACAGATACAGGCATTTTATTGCTTTACTGTTTTTTCAAGATATGACTGAAAATCTGTTAAAGTAATAGATTATTTATATACCATGAAAAAAGGACCTCTAAAAAATAAATTTTGGCTTGTGGGCACCAAAATTCTTAATCTGGCACTGAGTATGTTTTTTAGTTGAAAAAATTATCTAAATATCAGTTTATGCTCATTTTTTATTTATTTATTTATTTTTTTATAGCCAAGAGCAAAAGTACCTGGGTGAAAATTCTTGGTATCACCTTTATGTCAATGAAACTGGTTGCTCTCTAATCTGTGATAAGGAACCTGAATTTGTATATTATCGTAAGTTTTTTATTCTGATTGTGTAATTTTTTTTATCTTTATTTATTTTCAAAAGTAAATTATAGATCATATTTAATTCATTATTAATATCATTTTTATTATACTGTGAAAAATTATTTAATACTAGAATCATTTATCCAGTAATGCCCGGATCCTAAATAAGTGCCCATCTATTTAAATAATACAGATGGAGATAACACCCCTTAATTTCCAAATTGCCTGTTTATGAATCCAAATCATTCTTATTCTCCATTTTTTCCATACCCAACCACACCAATTATTTAACATGGGCATAATATGCCCTCAGTAAGTTCCTGTAATACACCTTAAATAAGCTCCTTTGATGCATCTTAAATAAGCATGCTGCAGTTAGTTCATCATGCATATTCACAAACATTTGGTTTGTTGATCGTTGGTAGAATGTCACAAAATATATAGCACTACTTTAAAAGCCCGTAAATGAAATAAATGAGTCTGAAAAATAGAATAAACTTATTGAACTTTATTGAAGTTTTATTTTACAAAAGTGTTATTTATGCAAAACCATTTTGGTTCTCAGACTGGAACTATTGATAATTTTTATAAATATTTTTGATATTGAAAATATTGATGGGTGTGTATGATTGACATAAATGTGAGATATATTAATATGTGATGCAGTAGGGATTTTAATAAAATGTGTGAGATGCAGACACAGATCCAAAATACCTTTATAAGGGGTGGGGGTAAAAAAAGTGCTATAGAGCCACAATTTTTTTTTTCAATTTTATTATTAGTTTTTGTTAGTTTTATTTCTGATGAAGTAACAAAACATGAAACCTTATTAATAAATGTAATTAAGGAGTATAACATAGTCATATTTAACTTATATGTTTGTTTTTACTATGTTTATTTTCCTTACAGCTATTTTTATTGCTATTGGAGTTTATCTATTAATTGCATTGATATGGATTTTGGGAAAATATTTAAAAAGGTATTTATTAAAATTTATATATTAATTCCTATACTTAATTACAGAAATATTACAGTTGTAAAAAATGAGTTACTTTATTTTATAATATTAACTATTATTATTTGATTTGATCCATTTTCTTTTGTGTTTTTTTTTTTTTTAGAAAAGAGGTGTTTAACCTGATTTTTAAACGCAATTCCTTAGATGTAAGTACAGTAAGTATTTTTCATATATGAGGTAATGACTCTTTTCTGCAGTTTAAATTTATTTCAGGAAATGTTTTGACTTTTTTTATCTAAAATAATGTAAACATTTAGTAAAAATTGTAAATTATATTTTGTCAACTTTTACTTTATCACATAAAGATATCTTCTATAATAAAATTCTATAAAGTAGTATACAGGGTGCAGGATAACGTTCCAAGTCTGCCAAATAATTATTGAATGGATGGTGTGAAAGGCACAAAAGTTAGGTGAGATGAGGATTATGGTTGATCGATTGAAAAAAATTGGGATTTATTAGCAGAAAATTTGAGGCATCCATAGATCTAACTTTGCAACTAATCATAATATGGAAAATAGCTGGATTGTGCAGGGCTTGATTATGACTCTTTGCGCTTCTGGACTAAGAAATCAGTGGGACCCCTCCCATGATATTTGAAACATTCCTCCATTACTACATTAAATACTCAAAAATGGGATGGGATGGATACTTGGGATTTAAGATGCAAACCTCTGATTAAAATTACAATGCAACATATAACAAATTATTGAAAACCCAACAACAATATTAAGATAAATACTGCTTTCCATAGCAACATATACAGACTGTGACATCAGTTGCAATACCCAATGCATAGCAACCAGCGATCTGGATAATAAAGCCTTTCCTCAGTAATATCAAAAATCTCAATTTTTATGCTTTTGTTTGAAAATTTATGGAAAATAAAAAAATGGAGTAATCAATGAATTATATTTTAATTAGAATGCAAAAATATACACCTGTGTTTTTGCTAAAGTATAGACTTCTGCTAATATTCAATTTTTGGATGTGATAAAATAAGAATTAAATAATGTAAAACATGCATATTTCGATGTATTTAAAAATAAATAAATAAATATAAAGAAATTGCCCTATGGACTTTATTTAAAAATCATTAGAAAGAATGTTTTATCTATATGATGATGTCAAGATGGAAACTCTGTAATAATATTTTTGATGGTTAAGGAACTGATTTGTGTAAAAATTGCTCAAAATCATACTTCAACATAAAATAACTAAAAAACTAGTTTGAACTAAGAAAAATCTCACTGAGGCACATCATCCGGGGACCTGAAGTGCCTCTGTAGCAAATTTCACAATTGTCCAATGCATCAATTTTCAATTGCAGATTACATACACAGACACACAGGTACAAAAACATCTTCTTTCATTATATAAGATGAAGAAATAATAATTGTTTTATAAAATGATATGTTTCATGTTACTTTCTCTATCCCCCTAAAAGACTGGTATGAGCCCCTTCTAGAAGTTTCTACAGAGTATAAAAGGAGTTATCACTCAGTTGGGGAGCAGTTGACATGATACAAGCTATATTGAATTGTGAGATATGTTAGTGTTTTGAGAATAGTATCGGCTATTTTGTGAATTAGCTGAGCATTTAATTGCTGTCTTATGGTATTTGACAGTTGTTTAGGGATCTTGTAAAATAGTTATCGATCTGTTTGCTGTATATTGTTTCTGTTTATGCTCATTAGTGCTTTTAAATAAAAGTGTTAGTTATCCAGAAATTTGAACTCATTCTTGTATCTTGAGAGTACACCCACTATTCTAAAGGATATGTCATAACAGTATGTTTCAAATGTTTATATTATAAGGATTAAAACAGTGTTAAAAATGTATTTTATTGACTTAATTTTAATAATGGATTATGGGGATTTGGATAAATGTCCGGCGTGGCCTTCTAGCAATCAGGTCCTGCAAATGTGTGTGTTCATTCGAATTCTTCAAATATTTTTTCTGTATCTTGCTGAGTTACAGATATATTTAGATTTGTGAACTATGCATCTTGCATATTTGACGAATAACTTTTAGTATAACTTTTGTAGTATTTTTTCTCTAGACTAATATATTTTTCTGCATATTACTTTAGGATTTAGCTGCTGCTTATTCATCTAGTAGCTCAGTAGAAGAAGCAAAGAAGAAGCCAACTAAAAAAAGGCTGAAATCTTTAGATACTGTGAGAGGGTAAAACATTTTTAAATTGATACGTAACTCTGCTTGTACTATGTGTGTATGTAAAGAATATGACTTTGTACAAATCAATATTGAACTAGATCACAATGTAAAAAAGGTTTAGTAAGTAGACGTACATTTTGGAGATCTTTGGATATCCTTGGATCTCATTCTGGATTTTCCATAAAGTATATACAGATAAAATATTCTAGTGATACAAGCAGGCATTTGTGAATTATATAGTGTCCACACCTGAAGGCACAAACATACGCATATGCACAGATGAATAACTTTTTAAAAGTACTCAAAATGTGTTCAGGAGGTCTTAAAATATGTTACTATAAAAATCTCAAATTTGAAATTTTTTGGGGAAAAGCAATAATTTTTCTATACCATAGTATGAGAAAGTGAAAATAATAGGTCTGTTAGGTTTGAAATAATTTAAAAACATTTATGCAGCATTTTTATATATTGCAGCATTTTTATATATTGCAACATTTTTAGAGCAATTTATCATAGCTGCTAATTCTTCTATTTTTTCTTGGAGATTTTTAGTTTATAGCAATTTTTACTAACAGACATCAAAATCACCAGATTTTTTTCTGGGGGGGGGGGGGGGGGGGCTAAAAATTCTCTAGTATGAGATTTTTAAAACTATTGTACCAAATGTAATTGAAAATACCTATATTTTGTTGATAAATGTAAAATTTCTATAATTTTCAAAAACTGTACCTATTTGTAAATTTTGGGGGAATTTTACATTTTAGTATCTGTAATTTATTTTTTATAGAAAATCCTAATTTTATGAGTTTATTTTAAAGCTTCACTATAGCTATTTGCCTACTTATTATAATAAAAAAAGTTGCCTGTCTGTGCCCCATGTAGTTGAAAATCAAAGTTATTGACAGCTGCAATATTTGACATAGAGGTATTTCAGTTTATGCGACGATGCACTTTGGTGAGATTATTAAAAGTTTGAATTAGTTTAAAGATCATGAATATTTAAAGCCAAAATTCTGCCATATTTTGTCATTCTTAAATCAAATTATTCCAGCAAACAAGTCTCTCAAGAATTGGAGACATCAGCACTGAGCAGTGAACTCTCCAGACAGTCAATCTGACAGGGACTTGGTTTTAAAATGTAAAATTCTATCTTCTTGAATTTTAGAGATATCATTTTGATTTTTTAAATGTACAATTATGTTATCACTATAAGTATTTTGCTCTCAAAATATCTTTGATCGTACAAAAACATTTTTGTACATTTTTAAGATGCAATTTAGATTTTTTAAATATTCAATTCTTTTATCTTTATAAGTATTTTGTAAACATTTCTTTTAAATCGGATGAAAATTACTATAATTCTGATTATTACCCCTTTCTTCCTGTTGTTTGACAGATCTTGCAGGTATTGCAGTGTTATGGATATGTACACTTGTGCAGTGGGAGAAGGTGTGTTTAGATATTTAATTAGGGCATATCCAGATTATATGTATGGATTTCAGGCACATGCTTTGTGATCAAAGACATGTTTAACCCTTTCGGGACGGCGGCATTCCGAAGCTGTCGCGGCCCAAAAGACGAAGCGCTTCGCTTCCGAACTGGTCGAAAAGGACGGCGCATTTTTTGCGCTAAGCCTAACTCTCGAAAAAAATTCACTAAAAATCACCTATTCAACACAGAAATCTACTTTTTTCAGGAATGAAAGAAATATTTATGTTCTATTTGATGTATAATTTTCATACAAATCTGAATACAAAATACTCGTTAGTTGCTCCCATTCTTTTATCCGAAATAAACGAATAATTTCACTGCGTCTAAAACCCAAACAAAAAAAAAATACTCTCTTATATTCCTATGATTCACCAACAAAATCATAACGCTGAAATAAAAATAAAAACCGAAACTCAATTATAAAATTGTTGATGCTACGAGAATTGCTCTGTTTGATTATATTACAAAATGATTTTCACCGCTCCAAATGGAGAAATAATTCATTCGATCCTCTTCTGCCAAGGTCATGCCTCTGCAAAATACATTGAAGTTAGTTCCATGGACAAGTAACGCCATCTAGTACACAAATTAAAACGTTCCGCGTGGTGGCACTTATAGCTGCCACTATCCGCTTGCGGTAAAATTTCCTCTGGCCCGAGTGAGTGCCGTTCGTCCTTGAATGCAAGTTCGCAGCTGGCACGTGGGCGTGCCGATCGTCGCGAAAGGGTTAAGCACCTATTTAGAGCATATTATGCCCACTTAGTGGGCAGGATGCAGCAGGCAACTATGCAGTTGAAAGTTATTGTAAGTTCAGAGCTTTGTGTAGCAGTAATTAAACTAGTCATTGAAAGGATCATTAATGAACTAATTGATTATTAATTGGTATTTTCGGGGGAATTTCCACTCTTTTATATTACTCTATTGGTAGCTGATTTATATATTCTATACCTTTATCCATTGCAGAAATGTCTCTTATATTTAACCCTTTTGTTCTAGTTTTTTTTTTTATGTGTTCTCTATTTTCAAAATTCTTCAGGGAGAGATTAAAAATTATCTTTATGATGACTAAAGCTATATTTTTGTGCATAAAACAGTACTTGCTTTACCTTTCTGCCCACCAAAAATGTGTTTTAAAATTTTCTAAGTATATTTTATCATAAAATTTGAAATTATGATTTGAAATATAAGTTTTACAGTAAATTTTACACGAGATTTCAGTTATAAAATTATTTGAACACTGGATAGGGACTAAGTTTTATATAGTCTGACTACATTGCACATATGCAAGTTATTTACAACTATTTTACACCCAAAATTTACGAGAAGTCCAAGTTCATGGGCATAGTATGGATTCATAACTTTGTTATGTCAATGATCTCTCGATGGTCACATTATTATGTTATTAATTCATCACAAATGTGTTTTTATTATCTTATTGCAAAAACGTTTCTCTATCAACTTTATTATAAATGTCACTTAATGGTACTACCCAAATTTATTACTAAATATTTCTCCATCAATTCTATTGTAAATGTCACTTAATGATACTACCCTAACCTTTTACAAAAATATTTCTCTGCTAATTCTATTGTAAATGCCACTTAATGATACTACCCAAAATCTGATGTCTGAGCCAAGAATTAAACCACAAATCTCCACTGTGCAGTCTATGTTCTATCCATTCAGTTATGGACACAATAGTCTTTTCTTACCTAAAATATGTAAATAAAAGGAAAGAAATTCAAACTTTGAATTCTATTACAATACTTTTCCTATGCATATACTATGTTTTGCAAGAAAGTAAAAAATTATAAGATTAAATGCTATGACCCATTATAGAGCAAATTCTTTATGTCTATGGTTTAATATTTCTCATAGGAACCATGTATAATATAAAAAAAATAATAAAAAAAAATGAATGTGGACAGCACATGACTTTTCTACACAACGCAATGACTTTAGTACTTTTACAGAGAAATAATGGTGTACAAGATCCACAGAATAATGATTTTGTCATTGGATTACTAGTCCAAATAAGTATTTATTCATACTTATGTGCAAAATTCTTGGACTTCAAAATAATGCAAAACTATTACAAAATGTAGCTTCTCTCGTGAAATAAATGATGTAAATTCATGAGAATGATATTGCATAATATTGCATATGAAGAGTGAACATATTTAACAATATAAATTCATTGGGCAATACAATATTGATTTTATATAATTTTTGCAAAAAAATTATTTGAAAAATATACAATATCTCAAGAATGGTTCATACTAGCATTCTAAAATTTGTGTCAATCGTTTTTTAATTAAAATTTACATTAAAAAGATTATTTATTTAATTTTATTCAAAATCCTGATTTTTCAAAAAAATTTTAAATGTTTATTTGAAAATCGTGCAATACGGTTCATGTTAGTATTAATTTTGTAACATTTGTTTCTGAAGGAAAAATTATGCTTTAAATAATTATTTTTTTTTACCATTATTGAAAGTGTGGATTTCTTAATGATTTCTTCAAAAATTAGGAGTATATTATTATGTTATTTTCAAAACATTCAATCAGTATTTACTGATTATAATAATCATACAAATTATATTTGAAATGTTTCATTCATTCCTGAGATATTGCATTTATAGACTTATGGACACACACATACGCTGACATACACATTAACATACATATACGCATGCATAGACATCTCCTTAAGAATGTTTGATTCAAGATCAGAGATCCATAAAATATTTTCTTACATCAAAAACTTGAATTTGAATTTTTCTACCTTATCACAATACTTTCCTTATATATTATATTATGTGTGTAGGAAAATTTATAACTGATGTCATTGCATTCCATGGGACATACATATTAAGGGGCTGAGATGAAGGTAGTTCCAGCCCAGCCAAGGGCAGTTGTGATTTGCAGATAATGATGTCTTTAAAATTTTGAAATATATTTTTGTATTTCATTTATGTGTTGCTTCTTTGTTTAGTGTCTGTAATGTTTATTTTTCTGCTTATCTCTTTCAGCCTAGCTATTGTGATAATGATCTTTGTGAATTATGGTGGTGGGAAATATTCGTTTTTCCATCATTCTAGATGGAATGGCTTAATGGTGGCTGATTTAGTTTTTCCATGGTTAGTTTTTTAAGTTCATCAAAATGTAACATATTTGATGATCTATATAAAGTGCTGCTTTATTTTTTGATACAACCCTATTAAAATTTCACATTGCAATAGATTTCATTTTCCACAGATTTCATCTTGTAATCTCTTGAATGTTCTTCTGCTTTAGTATGCTAAAGTAAGCAATGCAGCTTGGGTACACATTTAGGGTACACATTTAAAAATTTTTTTTGTTGTTGTTGACTAAAATATTGGCTCTGCTCTGTGCTTGCTACACTCACCCACTTCCATTTTCAATGTGTACACATTTAAATGACTAATTTACAAAATAGTCTACATAAGCTACAATTAACATACTAAATTTCCATATGTACAGCTTAATGAAATGTTTTGAAGCAATAAGAAATAATAAGAAAAAAAAATGTAAACTAATAGCACCTCATTTAACTTCTTAGAATTTCCTATTTCTACTTATGACATGTATGTGAAGACAGGGTTGGATTTGTCAGTAGGCTCAGTATACTCAAGCATATGGCGGCAAAATTTGGGAATGGCAAATTTTAAGTAGAAGTGATAAAAAATGAGGTAAGAAATAATAAATGTTTCGTAAAATATTATTTTTCTTAATATTCAGGAAATATGAGAGTTCATTTGAATATATTCAAGTCTGTTTATATCATAATTTTCATTTTTCCAATAAATATAATCTTTTTGTCTGATTTATCATATCTACAGATGTTTATTTTTCACTTTTATTTAATTATAACTCCAATGACATTTTTCATAACACCTATACTCTAGTTGAAATACAGCATTGTTTAATGTTTATTATTTAAACAAACATTGTCTGTATGGAAGAGTATTATGATCTGAAAGGGGCAGAATACATTTTAAAGCAAGCCTATGATTCCAAAAAACTTATCACTGTGCAGAGAATGGATAAATTGAGATTGGCTATGAGGAAGGGTAATTATTTTTAATGCTAACAGCATGTGCACTATTTCAACATTCACCCTCTATTGCTTTTTATCTATGCATGCTTTTCTATTTTTCCTCTACTTTCTTCTTTGCTTTTCACTTTTCAATGATTTCTTGCTGTGAACAACCCAATCACATTGCATTAGTAGCTGCATGTATTTTTATGTATATTTTTTTTCTTTAGAATCTCCATAGTTGTGATGATTTTTGTAAATTATGGAGGAGGGAGATATCAATTTCTAGAACATTCCTATTGGAATGGTTTAACAGTGGCTGATTTAGTGTTTCCCTGGTTTGTATTATAATTGATCTCTACCTTGCTACACAAAATTCCCAATCAATTTGCAGCAAATAAGTGCATGGAATAAAACTCTTTGTTAGTTTGCAGAATTAAACATAAAACAATATCACTCAGTTTCAAAAGGAAAATGAGCTTCCTTCATAAGAAAAAAAAATCAGTGTTGCTATCCTATGTAGAAAATAGAGAAAAGTATAGTGTAATTGGAAACATTGACCAAATCAGAAAAATATCTAAGTTCATAACCTGAAAAGTCAGAGAGTTGCACTGCCATACATAATTACTTTGCTTTTCTACCAACAAGCATAATATATTGGTTTACTGTATTTAACTACTAACTTCAATCACTGTAATCTTAGATGGAGGAGTAATCCTATATTTCTTATATATATATTATATAATTTTTAAAATCAGAAAAACATCCTATACTGTCCTGTATTTCTGTAAGGTTTTTGTTTATATATTTTTTCCTAGTCAGAATTTCTTAACATTTACATATTTTCCTATTTTGAACTTTTTGCCATCATGTGCTAAATTGGTTTGGCAGTGTCATGCAAGAGGGCTTTTCTTTCCTGTCCTCCTCACCCTATTGTGACAGAATCTGAGATTTCCTGTCATTCCCACCCTGTCAGAGATAGAGCTCGTATATTAGAATGCATCCATCATTCATGATTCAAACTCGGACTAGACTAGTGACACTCATAGAAAGCAGTATGTACATCTTTGTTTAAAAATTTCTCTTTTTAAACATAAACAAGATAAATTAAATGTTGCCACAAAATTGTACTGAATAGGAAAATGGATTTTCCAGATGATTTTTAACAAATAGATTAGGCATTTTTTTTTTCAAAGAATTCTTATTTTTGTACGTAACATGATAATTTTTATTAATATTTTTAATCACAAATATTTTCTGGAAATTCAGATTTTAAAATATTACTTTTTAACAATTGTTTTTACAGCATGTTCAAGATTTTGAACGAAATTTAACTTGTAATTTGAATAAAATATCCTGTCCAATTTCTTCAAATCTGGACAGCACACTGTACTACTTGTATTGTTTTATAAAAAAAGAATGTTTGAAATATCATAAAACTAATAGTGAATGTGTTGAAATATCCTACAAAATTTTCCATATTAATTTCTTTGAAAAATTATGAATTTTATTTTACAATATAGTAGCAACTGTATGCAGTTACTTGATGTTTTTCATTGTTCTACATTTTTTTGAAAGAATTCTATATATCCTCACTCTGTCATTTCTACCCCTGTAAAATCTGTTTTAGAACCTGGAAAAGCCATGGAATTTCATTATACTGTTTAGGTGTCAAGCCTGAGAAATTACAGAAGTTCATTCAGAAGCTGCAATATTTTTTCTGTCTTGATAAAGGAAACTCATTTTTCTTCTGAAACTAGTTGATGTTTTATTTTGTATCCGATTGACAAAGTGTGTTATTCCATATTTTGTCCATGTTTAACCAATTTATTAGTTTATCGTTTATCATTTTTATGCTTTAGTTTATTTTTTAGCCTTTTTGTCACAATATAAAATTGCAGATGTTTCACCAATTAGTTTATTATTTTTATGTTTTAGTTTATTTTTTAACCTTTTTTTCACAGTACAAAATTGCAGTTGTTCATAGTTGTCTCCAGGGCCTGATTAATGCATGGTCCTCCAGGGCCCTGGGCCCCTAAATTTTGTATGTGATAAAAATTTAAACAGAAATATATTTTTAATTAATTTACGACTGGCAATATTAGTTTTTACTTTAAATTATAAAATGTGCTAATTGTTTTAATCATTATATATCCTTTAAAGTTATATATTGCTTTGAATTACAAAATTTGGAAGTTTTCTACATGTACAGAGCTTTTGGGGCTGTATACCTGAGCCCCAAATTTGTTATGTGTTGATGTTTTGCATGTGTTTGGTATGCATATGGAGGCCCCAAATTAACCTGGGGCCCTTTTTGGCTTGATCAGGCCCTGGATCTCATTATTAGCAATTTCTATGCATGGTTACTATCATTCAAAAACAGGAAAGAGCATTTTTAGTATTTTGTAATAAAATCATCCCATCAGCACTATACTTGCCAATTTTTATTGCATATGACACTAAAATTCAGAATATTTTTCAGATCTTCGTGAAACATGCATAGAAACAGTTTATACTAAAAAAATACAGCACATTGTATTGAAGCAAACCCAAAAGTGAATTGGAGGCAGTATGCACTATTGCGCACATACAGGTTAAACATTTTAAAGGTTAAATTTCAGAAGGTTGTTAAATTTGTAAAAATGCATAATATTAGTTATAAAAAATATTTAAGAATGCAATGTCAGAAACTTAATTAGAACTCCATAGAAACTTATCAATACACAATAAATGTGCATTATGCTTCCTTATTAGTTCATAGTACAAAATGTGAGTGGATTTCATGGCATTTTTAAAAGCACTCCAATTGTTTAAACTTATCTGTTGTTAAAATTTTGAAAGCTGATCTCAGAGCAAATCTGATTTGTTTTGTAAATATAATGATGATAGGAAAGCAGCGTAAAAATGAACTATATCTAATCAAGTAGATAACTTTAAGACAAGAAGAATGCAAGTTAAATAGTGTTGATCAGGGATTAGAACATGAGATTCTGAGTTAATCCTTTTCTTAACATTATACATTAAGGAATGTTTCTTATATTTGCATGTAACAAAATATTTGTTTTGCTTCTTATTAATAATATCTTTTGGCTACAGCAGGGATTGAATCCATGGCCAATGCATGTTATGCGAACATTATTGCATCGAGCTAAAACTATACGTAATTCAAGCCATTTAGTTTTTTATAAGGAGATGACTGCTCAGAACTAACTCCTTTGGTCACTAATGTCAGGCAGATATAGGGCTTGTGCACTAAGAATTGAAGACTATTTGTCAATTACTTATCCAAATGTGAAAATCATTATCCTGTTTAATTGTTAACCAGTACTTTTTATAGTTTTAAGAAATAAAAATATTTAACTTAATTGCAACTAAAAAATGCAACATATGTTCATATTGACTATTTTGATCTTGTAAAATTTTAATTAAAAGATTTCAGGTAGCATGCAGTTTGGGAATTTTTAAATAAAGTTCCTGAAAGATGTTATGATAAATGGCCAATATTTGAAAAAAAAAAAAAAGTAATTTCGAAAATTTTAACAGCCATTGTCTAAATTTCCAAATTCATGGTTGACCAAAATTTGTTGCAATGGTGGCCAGATTATTGTCTGCCAAATTTTTTCATCAAAATTGATTTTTTGTCACCAATTTTCTGATTCCTCTGTATTTGGTAAGGTGTCAAATGCTTAGCACAAGCCCTAAGATGGGTGTACAGCACCAGGCAAGGCTATGATTTGCAGCATTTTTGAGCCAGCATTTTGTACTGAGAGAGCCATATATGGCAAGTCACATGGGCTATGATATGCAAGAGTTATTGATATTGAAGAATCCTTTAATCCTCCTCTTGATGGTGACATCTGGTGGGTAGACTGGATGTTAACCCTTTAAGCGTTGTTGACGAGTTCAACTCATCATGCATTGTATTACCGATAAATGTGGTTGATGAGGTAGACTCGTCATGCACTTTGAAAGCCAAGCCTCCTGTGTATTTGATGGAAATAACTCGTCATACGATTGTGTATGATATATTAATTGTGTTTACAATCTTCTAGATTGGCAGTAGTAATCCTACAAACTAGATTTTATTGGAGACAGTATTTCGTACAAGTTCTAGTTAGCTTTATATTTCGTATTATGATACAGTACGAAATTTATCGTATTATGATACAGTACGAAAAAGGATGAGGGTTTATTACAAAAAAATATCCAGGCACTTGCTTGATCAAATTACCTTCAATGCTTTTATTCTATAAAGGTAACATCCAGAAATATAACACTTATTGACTTTAGAATTGAAATCATTGAGGAAATAATACAAAAATCCTATGATTCTACCAACATGGCTGTACAATCAGAAAGGCAAAGTTATGAAAATTATCCTCTTCGTCTTAAATGGGGACATTTTGATAAATATATATTTCCCACACCCTGCAAAATAGAGCCAACTAGGTGATGTGTTGTATGTCAGGCTTCTAATAAAACTGGCAAGACGCTTGGGAAAGAAACCAAGATATGGTGTTCAAACTTGAAGTTGCTCTTTGTTATACCATGTTTTAAAATTTATCATACCAAGTGGAACTATGAAAAATTGGAATTGTATATTTTTAACTTATTTATCTGTTATTATGCATGTTTATTTCCTTAATACGTACTTCAGTAAAACACCTTTTTATTCAATGCACAAACAGTGGGGTAAACGGTATGGGAGAAAAAACTCCCCACTGCAGTGCGCGTGAAGGGAAATAAATGACACGCTTAAAAGGTTAATTGTGGCCAGAAGGTATTTTATCATTTTTGTATATTGTTACAGACATGTAAAACGTCTTCACTGGAGGCTCTTTTGAGAATCAGAAAGGAAAAATATCTTTACATGCAGCCATTCCTATTGCATCAATGTAGGGTTGCTGAATATGAACACTCTGGATATGGTTGCTATATTTGATGATTTGTCGCCAATTTGGCGACATTTCAAAGGTACAAGATCTTTCTTCTAATAATGAATATTCTTGGAGATACCAGCCCCTTCTGGAAGTTTCTACATAGAGTATAGAAAAGGAGCCGTCTCTCAGTTGGAGAGCAGTTGATGATGAACTACATTGAATTGTGAGATACTTCAATGTTTTGAGACTAGTATCTGCTGTTTTGTGAAAGGAGGAGTCTTTAATTGCTGTTTTACTGTACCTCACAGTTGTGTAGTGTTCTTGGGAGATAGTTATCAAGTTATTTGCTATATGTTGTTCCTGTTTACGCTGTGCTTGTAAATAAACATGTTAGCTATCTCGAAATTTGAACTCATTCTTGTATTCTGAAAGTACACCCACAATTCCAGAGGATAGGTCACAACAATATTCTTTTAGGTAACCTATAGCTTAGGTGATCTATAGCTTCAGACATTTAATGTTATCTTAAAAAGATGACTCCACAATCTAAAAGTTAAAGAACATAAAATTCTAGGGATTGGTGGAAAAATTTGATGAAATCTTTCATTTTGTGAAACTTCAGTCAAATAAATATTACACCATGAAAGTTAAAATTTGTAGATTTTTTCTGTTCTAAACATTTTGTGGATAGAAAAATGTTTTGTTATTACTTTAAAATTTGTTATATATGTTCTTGTATGTTATTCTTTATAAATTTATTGATTTTGATAGATAAATCTGTAAATATATACTTAGGAAACAATACAGATGTACTTAAATTATGTTTTTTATAACTCACACATGAAATAGATGAGTTTATTTTCAACTTTATTGAATTTCACAAGAACTATTGAGCCTTAAAATAGGCAATGCAAAGGATGAAAAGCTGCAACCATTAGCCATTATGGGCACCCACAGGGAAGGGTAAGGGCCACTTGCCCTCTCCTGGAATTTCTAGGTCAAAAAGACAGGTATCAAGCTATTCGACGTTGTACGATCTTCTCTTATCTTTGATATCATCTTATAGTTTGCCCCCACCTGGAAAAAGTTCTGTGGAATTTTTGACTTTTTAAATGAAATTTCGAATTGTAGTGCTTTTAAATAAAATTGGAATTTTTAGAGCATTTAAATAAAATTGGGAATTTTAGTGGTTTCAGAAGAAAAAAACAAATTTAGCACTTTTAAATCAAGTCGCAAATGTTAGCTCTTTTTCATTTTGAATGATTAAATCCTAGTATAGTTTTTTACCTATCTTTAACAGAATAAAATAAATAAAAAAATAAAATTTCAACATTTAAATATTAAGTAAAGTTAATGTTATCAACATTTTTGAACATCAGTGAGAATTGTTAGCATTTCTTGCATTTGCAACATTTTCCATTATATATCTATGTAGATTTTTATATTACAAATACTTATTTAATATTCTGTTTTAGGTTCATGTGGATGATGGGAATGTCAATGGCTCTCTCCATGCGATCTCTTTTAAGGAAAGCTGTATCCAGAAAAAAGATTTTTAAAAAGATTGTGAAGCGTTCTATTATACTGTTTGCTTTGGGCATCATGCTAAATACATACTGCCAAAGTATTTATCTATTTACATTTTCTTCTCAAAATATATTTCAGTATTTATTAGAACCATGTATTTCCTAAAAATGGAAAAAGACACAAATTCTTGCTTTTGTTGATTTTCTTTTTCTTTTTTTTGTATGTGTGTGTTTTGTGCTTTGAAGTATGTCCCTCATTAGAATATGCAGGGTTTCCTCATCCCTTTAACTTTTGATTGGAGTGTTCTAGAGCAGTAAAATCAGGGACTACTTATAGGAAAATGACTATGTGCTATCAATTGAGAAAGAGGGCATTACCTCTAGTGGTGAATTGAAGATGATAGAATTCCTATCTAAATGAAGCAAGATGGATGAAAATTGTCAATTCCAAAGTTAAAGATAATTCTCTATATAGTATGGAAAGACATGCAGTTTGCATATAACATATGCACAGACAATAAAAAACGTGATTAATGAAAAGTGATAATTATGCAAATGTGTCTGTGCCACTAACAAAATTTTTTGTAAAAATTATCCTATATATTTCAAAATATTGAATTTTTTTCATAAGTGTTTACGCAATCTAGGCCGCTATACAATGCATCCTTTTGCCCCTCCCTGTTGGCAACCCTGGTGAGTTGCAAATGGACAAAATCAGTCTTCAATAGGGGTTCTGTTTTTGACTATAGAATACTAAAAAGAGATTTTTCTTGTGTTTTCCTTCATTATTTGTTTCAGTTTTTTTTACTTGCATGCAAGAAGCTAAATTGTCACAACTAATGAGGTCAAAATAGTACATACACAGACAAATCATGTTATCTCAAATCTGACAGGAATAAAAAAAAAAATGAAATAAGGAGTTTTCGAGGTATTAAAGTTCAATTTTAAATAAATCTTTTTAGATAAATTATATATGTGCATACATACATATGTAGTGAATGAACATAGTTTATAAACATGCAGCACACCTTAAAAAAATAATCAAGTTTTTTTGTGACTGAGAAACTTTCTTTAAGCAGCAATTGAGGTAAATAGTTTGGGGCCTATATTTTCATAGGATTTCAGAAAAGTGCATAATGTTTCAGCAGATTTTTCAGATTACTTCACAGTCATTTGTTGGTACTCTCTTTGCTGTTTCAATTCATCTTTTGCATCTGATGTCACTTTTACACTTGCCACAATCTCTGCATCTAAAGTACCACATGTTTCAAGAGAAGTGTCTGCTTCTAAGAAATCTTCGAATGAAATGTCAAGATTTTATTTATTCTTGTTGACTATCCATTGTTACAAAGTTACGCTATATTAGTCTTGATTTTTGACTACTTTTAAATCAGTGGTTTGCTTCTGTTCCTCATTGTTGCTCTTTTTTCAAATCCTACTTTGATAAAACAATTTTTTGTTGTGTTTTTAGTAACATTTATCCAAGCACAGTTAGCCATCTACATGGTACAGGAGTCTGTATTTTCGAGATAGCAAGAGTTTAAAAAAAATGCTTCGAAATACTTATGAAAAATACTTTGATTTAATACCGAATATGCAGGGAAAAAATATTTTTTTGAGACGATTTGAGAGAAAGAAGTTTGAAATATCAAGGTTTGACTGTATATAAACTTCATAAATTACACAACTTTTTTTTCTTTTTTTTTTCTTTTCTGGATTTGATTTTTTACATACATGTGCATGAAGGAGGAGGGGGCGTAACCAGTCAGCAATTTTTGTTTAGTGGCCATTATCATCATTTTTTTTGGGGGGGGGGGAATCGATAAGTATGGTTATAGTATATACCTAATGTGTAATATATGTAGCAAAAAATAGCCAATAACTGCACTGGTAGGAGAAAAACAATTCTATCTGCTGTAATTTTGCAAATCTCTTTGGTGACCAAAAAAGCTGATTATATTAGCTGATTTTAAATTTAAAAGATATAGAGCTCAGATTGAATGAGACTGCAATAGTAAAATGCATTGCAACCGAATCTGATCTTTATTAGTGGGTTCTGTAATTATGATTGAATAAATATTCAAACTATTTCATTGTTATTCAATGAAAATTATTATTTTGCATTTTTTTCATAAGTTTTGATTTTTTATATATATTTTTGTTATGCAGGAGTAGATTTGCAACAGCTTCGAATTCCAGGAGTTTTGCAGAGGTTCAGTATTTCATACTTCATTGTTGCTACTATTCATCTCTTTTATGCTTCAGCTGAAGATGATCAGGTGATTTAAAGATTTAATGTTTGGAAACATGTAGTCATTCAAATAGCTACAAATTCTAAGTATTGTAATTTTATTTTTAAAAGGAAAGAAAATTCCTTTATATTTTTAATTCTTTTTTAGAGCAAGTAAAATTTACTATGTACAATTGTAACATAACTAATTTGAATTCCTGATTTATAGTATAATTTCTCAGTACAATCTTTTTTTTTTTTTATATTAATTGAATTGTTTGATCACAAGGGTGAAGTAGTAAGGCAAATAATACAAAGTGTTATATGGTAACTGATGCAAATTACATTTGGATGTATTCTATAAAAGATACTTCTTTGTCAGTTATAAATATCATAGTGATTTTGCCACAGGAAAATATAACAAGATTTGTGGAGTGTTCAGCTCAAAATTGCAGTGAAGTGACTTCTACTCTATAATAGGGCATTGTCCCAAAGCAAGTACATACTAAAATGGTCTTCCTTCACCATCTGTGGATTAGGGTTTCACAGTCATTGCCACTTGTCATTAATGAGGCGGGCAATTAGATGACATCCCAGCACAAAACTCCTGTGCTTAGTGGATGAGAAGGACAGATCAGTTTAGGAATCTCTCACTTTTACTCAGTTCAAAGAAAAAAAAATCTGATGTGGGCAACACATGAATTTCCTTATATAATGTAATGAATTTACTAATTTTACAGTAAAAAAATAGGATTTTCTTATAGTAGATACTAATATTCTTTCCAAGATATTAAATTTTCGACAATTAGTCGTCATTTTCATTGATTTAGCGTCATTTGTATCCATTTGGCGAGATTTTCGTTAATTTGGCAAGATTTCAAAAAAGTCGCCAAGTTGGCGACATTCCGCCAAACTCGTCGCCAAAAGCTCGCCAAACGGTATGCACTAAGAAATAAGTTTTTCTTAAAGCAGATAAATGACTATTGGCATTCAAATACAAAAGTATTATTCAAAGTATCTTTTTTCATGAATGGAACGAGCTAGATCCACGAGAAGGATGTCACTCAATTTATCGCATGGTATTACATATGAAAAGTAAACATGTTTCTCAATAGGAAATATTTTTATTTTTTATTTTATATCACTTTTTGATAATTTTTTTAAAAAATGTACAATATCTCGAGAACGGTTTACGTTAGCGTTCTAAAATTTATGTCAATCGTTTACTAATGAAAAATTACATAAGAAATGTCTATTTGCGTAACTTTATTAGCGGTTTTGATTTTTTGACGATTTTTTCAAAATTTCATTCGAAAATTTAGGGGGGTTCTGAACATTCGATTGCGTATAAAAACAATAGGCTTCCAGTGTTTACGGATTGTGATTTTTGTACCAAATTTGGTTCGAATCGGTCCATTCGTTCGTCAGTTATCGTCTCCACAGACTCACTGACACACACACACACACATACTTTCACACACACACACACACACACACAGACATCACTTCAAAAATGTTTGATTCATGATCAGGATTGCTTGAAACGTGCTCTCCTGTCGAAAACTCGAATTCGAATTTTCGACCCCGTCACAATACTTTCCTTATACATTATGTATATAAGGAAAGTAAAAAGAGAAAAGAAATTGTGATTATTTTGATAAAAGGGAAATTTTTTTAAAAAATTACTTTGAAGTCTAAATTTATTCATTGCAACTATTGGAAAAGTGGAACATTTTAAATTATATCAGATATTTTTACATTTTATAACTATTATAGAATGCTTTAATAATAACTATGGCATGCTTTGAATAATAGAGAGTTTGGTAGATTTAATGTCTTTTGCAGAAAATGAAATTTATCATTTAAATGTGACATTTCAAATAAACACTCAAAATCTGTTGCAACAATAACACAATACACTAAGAAATTTGTAAATACAGCATATAACACAAATATAAACTAGGCTATAGGTTTTACAGGCATGTAACAGCCTTTTTCTTTAGAACTGACAAGAAGCTCAACCTCATTTACTAAAGTCAGATTGAATGTATCGGCAGCTTAATTGCCAAAAATTCTTTGTACTTATTCTTATTGCCTAGGAAAACTTTTTATCAAAATTCATTGCTTGCTTCAGGAGATATTTAAGTTAAAAGATTGTATTGAAAATTCCTTTTTAATATATTGCATTTTTCCAATTAAGACTAGTTTCATGATAATGAGAAATTTATCAATGATAATGAGAAACTACTTAATTAAAATGAGTTATATATAAGAAAAATATGAATATTTTGTGAGTCATATTTTATGTTTTTAAACACACACTTTACATTTTAAATAAAAATATTCACATTTCAGGAATTTTTTAATATGCATGCATGTTATTGATGTCTTGTAAATATTGAAAACATACATATGCCATTAATTTATCACCACTAATCTACTTTCCTTTCATGTGAACTCATTGATTACAATATTATCTTTCTATCGTTTTTAGGCATCCATCTCATCATCCTATTTTAGTGATATCACTCCATACAGTGGGGAATGGTTAATCATGTCAACATTTTTAGCTACTCACATCTTAATGATGTTTTTTGTGCACTCTCCAAATTGTCCTGCGTGAGTATTCGATAGTGTTACAATTTTCTGATAGAGGAGACTAGGACACAGAAATTCCATTAAAGGAAACCAAATTATATTTCAAATGTATAAATATTAGTAAAAGAAAAAAATCACTATAACAATTTTTTTTAATTATCTTTGCTATGAAATCCATCTTTTTGATAATTTTCTTTCATTTCTCTGCAAAAGAAATAAAATGTGAAGTAACATAAATAGTCTTATCTGCATAAGGCAGAGAACCTCTTGAGTCCTCTGTATGGGTCTTTTTCTCTTGTGAGACTTTTTTCTCATTGTACACTTTTCATCATCAACTTTTGTGAGTTTAAATCGAGAACTTGCCAATTCCCCCCCCCCCCCCCCAGAAACTGAATATTTTGGATCTTTCTTAACTTTGAAAAATTTTTAAATTTTCTTTTGTGTGTGAAATTTCATAAATAGCCACTTGGAACTCATGAGTTGGACATTTTTCTGTTTCCCTTTTAGTGGCAGAACATTCTGATCTCATATAAGGTATTTCCATAGTATTTTTTTTAACTGGTTCTTCCTGCCTTGATTGGTTGTTTTTTTACAAAGCATGCTATGACCTTATAAGTTAATCTTTTGATTTCATTTTTACTAAAAGTGAACGTTAATAGTTAAAACAAAATATTCATATGCTCAATATTTGTTACAAATATTTTAATAGAATATATTCATATTGAAAAGTATATAACAATAAAAAGGAGCTTACCACAAAACTCACAATTTCAAATGGAAACATAGGTTCATGGTTCATTCAATCAGTGGCAGACTACCTATTGAATGAAAGAAGACAGTTAGTGCTTTTTATTTAGCATATTTAGATTTCAGATGATAGTACATGGTAAGCTAGCATTACCCTGGATGTCTGTACCCTAGCAGTCCTGCTTTTCCAGTCTTCTCTATATCTTTTTATTTTCTTTTAGATTTATTAAAAGGGTAAACAAAACCTACAAGTTTTAAGCCAATTGTCATTGCAGTAAATCAAACTCACAATCAATAATGGCAGGGTTCCCATGGTACTTAGAAAGCATACCTGCCAACTTTTACGCATTATGCGTAAAATTTACGCATTTTAACTTCTCTTTACGCTTTTACGCATATATTGCTATATTTTACGCATTTATTTGAATTTTTTAACATTACTAGGAAATCAATCTCCGGCGAAATTCTCCGGCTTTTTTTGTTTCAAATTTACTAATTAACTAGACATGGTATAATTCCTCGGAAACACCGATTTTCTGTTTTTTTAGCACTGATATATACCATTCCCAGGATCGTAGTAAATCCAGAATAAAATGCAGGGTAATGCCAATCAAATTAACGGAGATTTACGGCCGCGTGTAATGTAAATTAAGATCTCGATCGCTTATTTTATGAAAGTAATAAATATACTTCTTTAAAGGTTGTCTAATTCATCATAAATCGCTAAAATGTTATTTTGATCATCAATTTCGCATAAACACTGCGATTGCGTAATTCAGTTTGTTCTCATGAATCGCCGAGAGTAAAATAGAATCTTTTTCCATCCATCTCATTCTTCTAAAGATTGCATTTTTGATTGACTAAACTAGCTTATTTTCATATTCTAATTAATTATTACGGTTAATTTCTTAATTATTTTCGCTTTCCATCCATCCCCATTTAAATGTTGCATATTAGATCGACTAAACTAGCTTATTTTCATATTCTGATTAATTACTACAGTTAATTTCTTAATTATTTTTGCATAAACAGTGCGATTACACAATTCAGTTACATCGTGTGAATTGCCGAGTGTACGTTACTATCTTTTTCCATCCATCTCCATCATTTAAATGTTGCATATTAGATCGACTAAACTAGCTTATTTTCATATTCTGATTAATTACTACGGTTAATTTCTTAATTATTTTCGCATAAACAGTGCGATTGCGCAATTCAGTTACTTCGCGTGAATTGTCGAGAGTACGTTAGTATCTTTTTCCATCTATCTCCATCATTTAAATGTTGCATATTAGATAGACTAAACTAGCTTATTCTCATATTATGGCTAATTATTAATGTTAATTTTTTAATTATATTTGCATAATATAAATTTTTCTATTTAAAAAATGGGTATGAACTCTGTGAAGGGATATTTTCCAAAAAGTGGTATTAAAGCAATGATTTAGGCAAATAAAAAGGAAACCATTTTGGCAGGAATATAATTCAGTGCTATATATATATATATATATATATATATATTTTTTTTTTTTATTAAAGATCAATATTTGTTACTATCTTTAGTTGAAAACCTGTGTTTTTCCAAACATTAATATTTGTTTTCATTATAAAGTAATTCTCACCGGATAAAAGCTTTATATAATTTTTGTTTTATAATTTATTGTCCTGAAATTTTATAAAATTGGTGTCCTGAATTTTCATATTCTACCAGTACTGTGCCTGGTATTTAATGCAGGTACTTGTACATAGTTAAATTCATTAGAAATGTCGTTTGCGCGTGTAGTTTAAAAAAAACCATTATAAATGTCATTCACGCAGAATTTTACACATTCCAATTTTCCCAGGTTGGCAGGTATGAGAAAGTCCTTAATTTTCGTTTTTCATTTTTAAGGTCCCCTAAAAAATATTTATTTTTCACCAAAGGCCCACAAAGTACTTATTTTTTCTTAAAAGTTTTTAGAAAATCTATTTTTTCTCCTTAAAAGTAATTTTTTTGCATGTACTTGTTCTTTGTGGAAAAATAGCAATTTCAGTAAAAATTGTCATATTTTCCTTGTGGAGAGAAAATGGGCAATTTGAAATTAGTACAATTGCCAAATAATGTGAATTGTCATCAACTACTAATTTGCCATGCATATATTACTGCAATCTTACTTTTTATATTTATTATTATATTGTTGTATAAAATCTTTCTTGAACTGTGTTAAAATGCACATGTGTACATGCATTTTGGTTCCTAAAAAAGTTCTTATTTATTGTTACTTGTAAAGTGTAGGAACCCTGAATGGTCGGATGTGTTAACAGATAACTGTGGCAATCAATTTTGAAAAGCTCAATCATTAAAGCCAGTATTGACATATTTGTTTAATTTCTGGAATTTTTCTATACAAACTATTGAAAGTATTTAATTCTGGTATCCCTGTATCCCAAATAACAGTATTCTGGTCACATTTTGTCAGTATTTTAATACCTGCATTGATACATAAATACTTGTATTTCAGTATAACCGTCATTTCACATTTATGAAATCATTAGATTGAAAACTTAATTATTATTCTCTACTGTTTTTTATTTTTGTTATTTTTAAAGTTCTTAATAATGTTGGAATTAATGTCACTCATTACATCATTTTGTTACAAAAGCTGATCCACTTTTCTCAGTGTTGAATCAACTTATATTAAAGTATATTTATTCAAATTTCATTTTATATAGTTTTTCAGAACAAAATATGTTTAGTTAAGGTATTTTTCTATTTCTCCATAATTCAGCATATTTATGCATAGCTACCAACTCTCCTGAATTCCCGGGAAACTTCTGAATTTTCTCCCAATTTTCTGAAAAATATGAACATCTCAAGAATTTTTGATTTTGATAAATTCCCTTATTTCGACAAGTTTACAAAAATAATTCCTGCAATTTGTGAAGAAACTCACTACAAGTTCTGATATAAAAATATTCTTTCTGTATGACATTTTAGCGATCTTGAAATGATGGTTTTCGATTGACTGGAAGTCAAAATATGTATAATTGATGTTATGCAAATTGGGGCATGGTAGAGATATACAGTCAATGCTGAGAAGAATATTCAATTATAATTTAGGAAATAAATTTCGGCAATTGATGTTGCTTTCTCCTGTATTTGGGAGTATGCAGAGAATTTTTTGTTTTTCGCCATTGTTAATTACGTGCATATTTTGCCTCGTAAAGATTATTTTAAGTGCACCAATTGTTTATTTTTTTATGAGTTATGTGATTGTAAATTATTGAAAGATGGATTCTGAAATACCTAAGAAAGATTTTTAAGTTTTGCAAAGAAGTCTTCATTGGTAGTTAGTGTAAATTGACAGCAGATAATAATCAGTTTTTTGCAATCAGATGATAATAAAACACTTTCCACTTTCAGTGACCAACCACTTGCAGTACATGCATGTGGTCACTTTTTAAAATGAAATTAAAAAAAAATAATAAACTGAGAAGAAAGCCAGTTGCTATTTTAAAAAGCTCCCTTCAGCAAACAGTTTAGTCACTTTTTTTTAAATTCTCCAACTCGCAATAGCTTTCTTGCAGCACCTGTCAACCCCATAGCTGCTCGCTGTGTGGTTGTGATGCCCCCTAATATCTAAATAAGCACCTTTGGATTGCTGCATGTAATTGTTCATATTCCAATTAAATTTGAGTTTATCCCTGTTCCTGCTACCATATTTTATTAGGAAAAGGTAAAAATCCGTACTCAGTAAAAATTACTTCCCCTCTTCAGCCCTCACACAGTTTTAGATGTGCTATGGTGATTTTGATGTGACATGAAAATCTCCTTAATTTCTATTTACCAAGGTTGGTAGCTATGTTTATAATCAATTTGTTCCTTTCCCTTTTGTTAACTTACTTCTGAAATATGTTGGAAATCAATTCTTCAAGCAAAAATTAATCCATTAATTATTTTTATTTCATCAGTATTTTTTATCGTATGTTTTTCAGTATTTTTTGCATTACCTTATTACACTAAATCACCATTTATATACTTCTCAAGGAACCAGTAGACAAAAGCATATAATGGAAATTATGACAAGATCTTCCACTAGGTTACAACATTGAAAGTCATTACTCACAGAATCCGCCTATTGTATAGGGATCACAAAGCTCGGATTGTGTTTCTATTGAAATTAACATGAACAGGTTTTGCCCTTATGGGTTTGTCAACATAAAATAGTCAATACCTGCAATGACAGCAAGAAAAACTATGTACCAAAGTTTTGTGGACCTCTATGGAGACTGACAAATACATTCCTACCACTTAGTTGGATTAAAATTTTACCAAAATTGAGTTCAAATTTTTAAATTATTTCAAATTTGAAGTTGGCTATATAGCAAGACTGAATTTGTTAATGTGCAAGAGAGGTTTCCAAAATTGTGGCACATAGCATTTTTTTTCTTTTTACTGCCATTGCAGGTATCTGCTATTTCAATGCTGATGCTGCTATTCCATTCTGATGCTACTATTCCATTCTGGTGCTGCTATTCTATTCTGATGCTGCTATTCCATTCTGATGCTGCTATTCCATTCTGATGCTGCTATTCTATTCTGATGCTGCTATTCTATTCTGATGCTACTATTCCATTCTGATGCTGCTATTCCATGCTGCTCTTGTTCAAGTCAATCGTTCTTTTCTCTTGTTATTCCATACTGAGGATGCAGGTATCTGCTATACCATGCTGAGCATGCAAATATCTACCATTCCATGCTGAGTATGCAGGTATCTTGCTATTCCATAGTGAGTATGCAGGTATTTACTATACTATGAGTATACAGGCATCAGCTATTCTATGTTTACATGATAAGCATGAAACCAGCCATGGATCTATCATCTACAACTGTAGAACCTAACTTTGGATGGGAGACCTAACTGTGGAACGGCCTGCATAGGTGCTATGAGTAAGAACTTATTTCTTAGTTGGTTCTCTCTACTACTCACTTCTTATACAAATTTGCAAATTATGGGGAGTACAAAAAGTAGAAAGGGTGTCTTCCAGAATTCAATTGGAGAAAAAGAAATTCATTGACTTTGACTGTCTTCGGGTTTAATTGTTACTTGGAATAAATTAGTTGGAAGTATTTAAATTTGAAAATCCAAATATACTGGTATCCTGATTTTTAAAAATGAAAAATACTAAAATATTAGTTTTTAGTTTTGTCCGGTATTGAATACCTTAAAACTATTTAAGAGTTTACATTTTAATTTATGGGATTTCTCTTTATGACATCAACAATTGCACTTTCTCTGAAGCAATAGATAAACTCAAACCCAATCAAGATCCATTCTCTGTAAAATAAATTCAAATATAATATGGTTAGAAAGCTTTATATAAAACAACTTAAAATATAAACTAAAGATGTGAGCTGGTTCTGAAGATGGAGGGGCGGGGGGGGGGGGGGGGGAACTGTATTTAGAACTGCAAGACATTATCACCTGCAGATCAGCATTTCAATTGACACACAGTGAGAGAGAATCTATTTAGATACTAATTTTGTTCTGGCGAGTTTAGGTTCTTCTGTGTTGTAGACATGAAGAAGGGTTTTCTGGCTTCGAAACTGGTTGACACACTTATTTTGTGTTTTATGCTGTTTGATATAAAACTTTGTAACTGTTTTTACTTATAGCAGTAGCTTGAATGTATTTTGTAAATTCAAATGTATTAAGCATTTGAAAGCTTTATGGTTAGTGAATGTAGCTATTTCTATGGTTAGAACTTTGATATAATTATTTCCATTTTACTAATACTTCAAAACAAAATTATTTAATCTATTGATTGTGTTTTAAGCACCAAAAATGTGATTTTGTCTGCTTATTTTTAGCGGCTACTTTGGTCCAGGTGGTGTTCATGATGGGGGCATTTATTCCTTGTGCACTGGTGGTGCTGCTGGATATATTGACAGAGTGATTTTGGGTCCAAATCACCTTTATCAAACTCCAGGACCGAAGGTTATTATTCTTTACCAATATATTTCTTTTTTTATCAATATATATTTTTTCTTTATATTCAGTCTCTTAGTTATTCAATTATCCATTCTGTACAAGAAACAACTTATAGCAAACAAGAACCTTATGTAAACAAGACCATCTGCAAATGATTTGAATGATTATTCCACTTTTATAAATTGCAAGATTAAATATGTTCTCCCTATTCCCCATAGAAGCCATGAAGCAAATAAACAAATGGAATAATAAAATAATAAACTAGTTCATAGCGTAACAGACTGCACAAATAAGGTTTGGTAAGCAGAAGTAAATTTTGGAAATCCTTGGATTTCTTTTTTCATTGCAAACAAGTCTGAACCTGGACTTCCAAATGAGAGCTAGACTATGCTGGGCAAATAGAAAATTGTCTAAGTAACAGAACCCAATAAAGTAGTTCCACTTTGCATAACAAAAAGGAAGAAAAACAAGAAAAAAAAAAATTCAGATAATATGAATTTGAGAAGCAAACAAAACAAAACAAAACAAATATATATATATATATATATATACACAGGGTGTCCAGTGCTATTGGTGCCCAGTGGCTATTTCCTCAACTGTTAGTCATAGAGATACACTTCCAATTGCAAAAATGTTTTGAATTTTAACATCTATTATCTTAGAAACAGTTTAAATCAAAAAATGCATTTCTGAAAGAAATACGAAATATAAATTTTTATACAGTCCCCTGGTCCTACCAATTATATTTAGGAAAATCATCCTAATACAATTTTATGCAAAATAAAATATAAAAAAATCATTCTTTTATGACTAAAATTGACCGACTTATAGCTGTTTAAAGTTGGAGCACTTTTTGTGCTGAGAAATGGTCAATATAGTCCCTGATTGGTTGGTTGCCTGAAGAAATGGTCAATACGGTCCCTGATTGGTTGGTTGCCTGAAACGGAACATTTTTATGTCTGGAAAAGTGACTTAAGTCATAAAGTTTAATGCTTCATGACTTGGTGAATTTTGGTCTTAAAAGGAAATTTTTTTTTTATTTTGCATGAAATTGTAATTTTTCCAAATATAATTGGTAGTACTGGGGGGGGGGGGGGGCATATAAAAATTTATATTTCGTATTTCTTTCAGAAATGTATTTATTGATTTGAACTGTTTTTAAGATAATATATTTTAAAATTTAAAACATTTTTGCAATTGAAAGTATATCTCTGTGACTGACGGTTGAGAAAATAGCCATTGGGCACCGATAGCACTGGACACCCTGTGTGTGTGTGTGTATATATATATATATATATATATATATATATATATATATATATATATATATATATATATATATATATATATGTATATATATATATATATATGTATATATATATATATACATACAGTATTTTTCTAATGGTAATTCTCGGGTATATATTACAAGCAAAAATCAAACTCTTCAATTATAAATATATATATAGAAAGGAATAAAGGAATTAAATAATGCAGAGCATATGAACTCAGAATGTGGAAAAAAGGCAAAACAAATAATTAGACATGGTCATGCCATGCCGCAGAGATATATGGTGTCATTGATAAATCACTAACGAGATTACTGGAAATTTTATTGATATGAAAAGCTTCAAAGAAATCCAATTGAAAAATTGAAGAGCAATTTTGAATAATGAAGGCAGAAGAAAAATCAAACTGATCACTAGTTATCTAGCAGTGATTAGTGATTGAATATTTATTAATATATTGATTTTTGACATAATTTTGATGTTTTTTGAAGCAGTACTTTAAATCACATTTAGTTAGACCCAATTGTTTGGACAAACTAAACGTGTGTTTAATTTTTAAATCCTAAAAAATGTTATTTTTTAAAATTTTTATCATTTTACTTCCTTTATTTTTCATGCTAGATGATGTTACTATATTGGGTTCTGTTGTTTAGCCATTTTTTTCATTTCCTGGTATGGTCGAGTTCTTATTTGGATGCTCAAGTCCAGGCTTGTTCATACTGAAGAAGGAAATCTGAAGTTTACCAAAACATACATCTACCTTCCAAACCTTATTTATGCAGCATTTTATGTTGTGATTTTTTTTTATCATTGATTGTACTCAAATTTACAGTCTATACTTGGAATGATAAAATCATTGATGAATTGTTTTATAAGTCCGTAAGAACATTATTTTCAGATAATTAGAATACACATTTTAGTATGAAATGTGATTTTAATACTTAAAAAATAGTAATTTAAAATGTTATATGAAAAAATCCTTTTTTTTAAATCAACATTAGACAATCCAAATTTGGGTAGTTAAATATTAATAGGGAGTTTATCTTTGTATTTTATTATGCACTAGAAAAATGTACTTGGCATTGATTGAGATTTAAAACTGAGATTCAATGACTTCATTCATTAAATTTCTCAAAAGACGACAGGGCTGATATTGGGTAAATGATAAAGGTGATTTGGTAGCCTTCTCTAAATTATGGGCAGCACCTTTTACAAAGTAAATTTTAAATAATCAGGCTTTTAAGTAGTACTTCTGACTTCTAAGTAGTATTTCGGGCTGAAGTAGATACTTCTATCAAAAAAATTCTCAAGTCTGTGCTTTAATGAATTTTGTGCTCACCCCCACTGATCATTTCATTGTCTGCATGATGCTGATGAATGGTAATGACTATAAAACCATGGTCCACAGATAACCTGTTGATCCTTTTCTTGCTTTTTATGCAACATCCTGTTATAAGGCAGAACTTGCTTCATTGTAATCTATAATAATAAAAGCAGATGATTTTTTGTGTTGTCGGTAGTGGAAAATTTAACCAATATATGGCCATGAAATTTGGTATAGGGGTATCTTGGCTCCTGAAAAGAAACACCTCATTAAGATTTTTTTTTAAATTCAACTTAAATTTTTAGTTATTTAATGTGAAGTTATTTAATGAAGTGCCATTTTGAGTGATTTTCTCACAAATTAGTTCCTACCAAAATGATTAAAGAATTCTCTTCAAAAGAGCTTTGAACAGAATCTATACTAATAATAGGCGAATTTTCATGAATTTAAAATATATATATATATATATACTTTTCATGTTTTGAAGTCGTAATCTATAATAATAAAATATGTCTGTCTGTTTGTGTCATCTGGAGTGGAAAATCTGAGCGATGTACAATAATGAAATTTGGTACAAGAGTACCATGGCTCCTCAGAGAAAACACCTCATTGAGATTTTTTAAAAATTCAAATAAGAATTTTAGTTATTTAATGTTGCTTTGCTATTTTGAGTAATTTTTGCATAAATCGAATTTTTAGTGATCAAAAATATTATCAGAGAGTTTGAAAAGTAAGACACACATCGAAAAGTAAAAGGAATTATCTTTCAAAAACTTTGAGTAGAATCTGTACTATCAATAGACAAGTCATAGTGAACATATGTGTGTTTACGTAGCAGGCAACTATGCCTTTTGAAGAATTAAATGAATGAATAAATGCAATTAATCTCTGCATTTAATCCCAGTAAATGCTAGATAAATTTTCTAGTCAAGCTATATTTGCATTTATCTAATCAGGACAGTTCACGACTAATGGAGGATAAATGATGTTTTAAAATAAATGTTTGTAATCATTTATTTATTTATTTAATTTTTTTGTTTTTGTTTTGGAGGAGGGGGGGGGGGTCTAATTGCATTTAGGATTTGAGAATGAAAAAAAGACTATTTTATGTTTATAAGTACCAGTAAATCAACCTGTTAAGGATATACACTATTATTTTAAACCCATATTGCAGCCTGTCGAGTTGTAAGGGTTAGTTGATCCGATTAAATTAATAGTTGAGTACATATCTGTTAATTAGTAATTATTTTAAAGTTAAAAAGTACTGTTATTTTTAAACATCTCAAAATTCTTTCAGCCAATCTATCATACTACTCAACCTTATGATCCTGAAGGTATTCTTGGGTTTTTAACATCCATATTCCTTGTTTTCCTAGGGTTACAGGTGAGTCATTTTTATACACAAATTCAAAATATATTTAAAAAAAAAAAATGTTGTACAAAGTATTTCTATGAAATAATTGTATATATATTGAAAATTTGCAAAACGCGTGACATAACCAAAAAAATCACTGATTTTGAGTTATTTGCAAAAATGTGCCTAGACCTAAACCTCTATTATATGGAAGAGTTTCACAAATGAGTTAAATGTACTCACCAGCAGTGTCACTTTTCTTGCCAAGCAATTGGCTGCTAAGATTTTCGGTTTTAGTTGTTACAAAGCCATATATGTTACTGTGTAGTGATTTTCAAGAACAGTGTCACATTATGGATTTAGTATTTTTATCTAGAATTTTTTTAAAAGAAATATATATATTTTGAGTTATGTCATTATTAAGGAGTATTTAATATATTATTTACCTATTAGTGTTTGGTGGAAGAGCATTGTAGGAGAACATTGTATTTTAAGTTGGCCATAATAATTAAACATTTTGTATTGATTTTTACCAGAACAATGTCATAAGTCAAAATGGATTGTTTTCTCCCTAGTATAATAATGTAAAAAAAATAATAGAGTAATGGAATGTTTATTAGTAGATCATAAAATTCGAAGACAGTACCCAAACTATAAAAGGCATATTCACTTTCATTTCAGGGTAACAGAGTAATTCACAATTTTGTCCAATAAAATTTTTCTGCTTTCTTTGAAAATAAACTTTTTTAAGTTCCAATGATATATCTATGCAAAGGTTATGCTTACTTGTATTTTACTTGGAAATTGTACTTTTTGTTAAGGTCATTTACCTGTTTTAAGACACTACAAGTCAACAGTTGACTAACTAAACTTTTATGCCATTATGTGCTATTATTTTAAATTGCACATTGAAAGTTTTTCAAATTATAAAAAAGAGGAGAAAAAAGTGATATGAATATGTATTTATTTCCTCCTTAAATTTCACTGAAACTATCTGAAAATAAATAATTCTGTCATTAGAAAATCATTGTCTTATCTTTCAGCTATTTTATCCTGTTAATACTTCTTAACTAATACAAAGAATTTAGGCTCATTGGAAAATTACATTATATATTTTATGAAATTAATATTTTGTGAAAAACATTCACATTTATATTTTACCTGGTTATTCCAAAATCAGCATTACAGATTCACTACATATAAATCAATAATTAGAAACCCGGATGTAGATAAATCTTGTAAACAGGTGAGGAATAGTAACAATTAATAGAAATGATATTTTGCAGCAACAGTTGAGAAATTATTACAGATAATAAGTGAATCTTTTACATAATACAATAGACTTGTGTTGTGTCAACTTTGAAGGGACCTTTACTGAAGGAACATTATATCAAATAGTCATTATATTGAACATTTCTTTTTCAAGGATGGTGAGAAAAAAAATGCCGATTTTCACCCGGCCACACATGAAACTGCCATAAGCCCTAAGGTTGGTGGTGTGGTCTGGGTCTTCAACACCATATACATTTTTGCAATCTCACAAAAAATATAATCCATTGTTTAAGAAACTATCCTTAATGTATAACAGTATCAAATAAAGTTTGACTTAATTGAGACAACAACTTAATTGAGAATATCATATGTAATTTATTCAGGGTTCGTACGCCTCCTGGAAATCCTTGAAAACTCCTGGATTTAAGATTTTTCTTATAAGGGCCCTTGAAAACTTCTTATTTTATTCGTTTTAGCCCTAAACTCCTGAAAATCGAAAAATACTCCTGGAAAATCGACATTACAATCTTTTATTTCATAATATAATCAATAGGTGGCACCACCAAACTAACAATAGTGCACAAATACTGATGTTGGAAATACAGATACCAATCATTACGGATTTTTAACAATTCTTATGGATTTCTGAACAAAATTACATACTACGGAAAGACCCATAAAATTGCGGAAAATTCCTATTTCTTTCATTCATCTTGTAATTATTGCACCTTAAATTGACAAAACTTGCTTATTTCTATATGTTAAGTTTATTATTCATGTAAATGTTTTAATTATTTTGACACATTTAGTATGATTGCACAATTCAAGGAATTCTCCTGTAGTCCTGGGCGTCCACAAATATCCTTTTCCATCGATCCTCTAAATGTTAGTCATTAGATGAACTGAGCTAGCCTATTTTCACATTTTGGTTAATTATAAAGGCTAATTTTTTAATTATTTTCTTATAAATAGAGGGATTGCGTAATTCCGGCAGTATCGCTTACATTGCGGAGCGCTTACATTGCCGAGCGTTAACTAGTATCTTTTTCCATCCATCTCCATCCTGTAATTATTGCACATTAAATTATCAAAACTTGTTTATCTTTATGTTTTGGTTTATTATTCATGTTAATTTTATAAATATTTTCACATATTCAGTACGATTGCGCAATTCAGGAAATTCTCGTGTAGTCCTGTGAGTCTACAAGTATCCTTTTCTATCCATCTGATCTCCATCCTCTATATATTAATCATTAGATTTACAAAACTAGCGTATTTTCACATTTTGGTTATTTATTAAGGTTAATTTATTAATTATTACTTTTAAATTTTTTATTTATTTACATAAATAGTGCAATTGCACAATTCAATTTGCCTAGAAAAATGTAACAGTTTATCTAGAAGAATTTAATATTATCTGGTGATAAAAGCAATATTATTTGTTCCCCATAATAATGTTGTCTCAAAATGTATATTCTGTATTGTATTGTTAGAAAATATGGGCTGATTTTAAGCTAAATTTGAGTGCAGACACATTAGATTTTTTTATTACTTAAAATAATAAAAACCATGTCAAATGTTCTTTAATAAAGTCTGAGCTAGTGCAGGCTAAAAATAAATAAATACATTTAGTTTAAGCTAAGCATATTCTGTTTTCTCTTAAGCTAAGCATGTTCTATTTCCTACTTATTTTTTAATTTAAGCTACACATGTTTAGTTTAAGCTAAGCATGTTCTGTGGATTTTGAAATTTCTCTTTTGTTTAGTAATGAAGACTAATATATTCATATTTTGTTTGTTTAGTTTCAAAATTTGAACATTTCATATAAAAATATATATGAAAAATTTGAAATGTTTGATGAAATATTTTTCTGATTATCATTGCAAACAATTTTTTTATCCAAATCGAACCACGCTAGTCATTACTGAAAGATTGCTGAAAATTTCCTGTCTAGATTACTGAAACTATAAGTAGCCATTATTCATATAAATCTTGTGAAAATATAAAGCAGCAATATACAGCAATATAATGCAAGTGTGAGCAGTGACATTGCTGAAGGAGAAGGATTTATGGGTCATACCCCCCCTCCCCAAGAACCCATTGAGTTTCAAAGAAATTATATATGGAGAAATGGAAAATAAAATATCTGGTTACCAACCATGCCAGCCATGTTGATGTTTGATTTATTTAAAATATTATAAGTCATGGTTAAGAAGAAATTTGTTAATGAACCCTGTTCCATCACTGATATTTATTAAATTGAGTGTAAATTGGCAAATTTTCCTTTATTGCTGCCTTATCAAGACAAAAATTTTTTGTATGGCCAGAGTGGTGTAGTTGGTATAAAACCAAGTGACATGGTTGAAAGAGAAACATCTGTAGAATCTTGGTTTCGCTTTTACTTTTAATGTTTAGAAAAACTCCTAGAAAAATGTTCGAACCCTCCTGGAAAACTCCTTAAAAACTCCTGGAAATGGGTTCTTCCAAAGGAGTATGAATCCTGTTTATTTGAAGTAAAACACAATTAAATTTTAAGAAAGTCAAAAATTGCAGGATCAGGAATTGAACTTGGAATCTATAGAATACAAGTCAGTGCTCGGCCATCAATTGATGAAGTCAATTTGCAATTTTAAATAAATGACACTAATTTTAAAGTACTGCTGACATTCAATGTTCTCCAGATATTGCATATTTTTAAAATTAATTTATTAAAACATCATTTAAAATTGTAGTAATTTAAACATTTCATAAAATTTTAAATTTTGAAATGTTTAGTTTATATTTAGAAACAGAATCTTGTCTACTTTTGCATAGTTTAAATAAAAAAATGTTTAATTTTATAGATTTAAATCGTCAATTATATAATGTAACTATGATATCCCAATTTCAATTATATAATGTAATTATAATGTGCATATTTGCAGTTGGAGTCATTCTGCAATTGAATTATTTTTATTGGGTGTTAATGTAATCGCATGAAAAAAAAAAAATTCTGTAATAGAATTGCTCAATAAACATATAGTTTGGCATCAATCATTATTGCATCCAGACTAATGTATAAGTGCTTGTATCTATATGATACCTATGTGATAACTATGCTATACTATACTATGCTATGCTATTCAGATGGCTACATCTCTCTATATTGAAAACAGTAGCTGCCACTGCCACTGCTACTGTTTGGCAAATTTTGCTTCCTTTGAATTTCTCTGTCTCATATCACAAAAAATGCAGCATACAAAAATATGAAATTAGGTATATTTGTAGAGAATTGATTGTAAGGGGAGCATGCTGAAATCGTTTTTGAATTAAAAATTTAATTTAAGAGATATTTAATGTCGAAGTCACAGGAAAAGTATCTGAACAATAAGTTCGTGTCTTGGACAGACTAGCAATAGCAACACCACACATTTTTGCAGACATGTACCTACATAGTTAAATTTATGTGAAACGGAGCCCTTTTTGAAAATTCTAATTTAGTTTATGAGTTATTCTATTTTTTATACACTTCTGAAGTGAAAAATTTTCTTCACTATGGCCAAAGATTTAATTGATTGAACCTATTGAGAACACGAGGGCAGTTGTGTGCACTGGTCGGGTTAAAAGATTTCGTGAAGCTCCCTCCAGGGGTTAGTGAGTGCCAGCAAACAAGAGGTGGATCCCCCAACGAGTGTATTATGTCTGCATAACAGACAGTATGAAAGAGCTCAGGAAAGAGCACATCAAGCACCAATGAATAGGGGGAAAAAACTGAGTTACATGGATTGACAAGCAGAGGACGAAGCTCCATGATTGGGAATATGATAGCACAACTCTTTAATTTAGTACCATCAAAAATTATCTGTAAAGATTATGAAATCCTTTTTCTTTTCTTTTAAACTCTAATTAAAAGTTTCAATAATAATGTGTTAAGACTTAAGAGAGAGAGAGAGTTGTTAATTATTTATTGATTCTAGGCTGGAAAAATTTTACTCACATATAAAGACTGGAAAGCTCGCTTAATTCGCTGGATGGCTTGGGGTTGTCTAACTGTAAGTACGGCAATTAGTATTTTAAATGGCTTTCTTTTTTCTATCTTTTTAATATAAATATTTATTCATTTTAATACTAGATTTATGCTTATTATAGAAGAAATTAGAATTTATTTGACATTTAAGTCACATAATTTCATATTAAATTTATTAACCTTTTGTTTATGGGTGGGACAGCGTCAATCCCAAATGAAGAACCTCCCAAAAAGACAGGTATTTGACATACCCTATCCCAAACAGTTCGATCCCCTTTTGCAGACATTGGCGTCCAACATAGCAGGACGCCGATGCATGAAAGGGGGATCGAACTGTTTGGGATAGGGTATGTCAAATACCTGTCTTTTTGGGAGGTTTTTCGTTTGGGATTGACGCTGTCCCACCCGTAAGCAAAAGGTTAATCATGCTAGACACATTCAGACACTGATGGCATCAATGCATATTTTATGTAAAATTCACTGTATTTAGCTTTATTAAAAAAAATTATGTTAGTGATAAATAATAAACAGTTTTCTGACTTTATTCTATCAGTTCTTCAAACATATGTGTTTTCTACCAATGCATATAGTATCAGTATATTTTAACTAAATAGTTCAGGCCAGAAAAATATTCAGAATTGTCAAGTTTTGATATTTCTTAAATAATATAGCTGACTGCCTAATAATTGGCAATTTGTTGTCTCTTCGGTTTAAAAATAATAATAATAAAGAGAAGATAGATTTTTTTTTTTTCAATATTTGTTTAAAATACAATCTGTTCTACATATTTTTCAACAAAAATAGTATTTTTCTATAATATTAAACATGGTTTTAATTTCATAAAAATGCAAATTTATCATTTCTGCCACTGTGCCCCAGTGATGAGTTGAGTTTTTATCTCCTAATTACACCAGTAAAGAACATAAATAAATGAAATAAATGGGTAAAACTTCAGAAATTATGATTTTAACTTGTAAAATAAAACCTTTGTAATAATGCTAACAGCATTATTTTGTGACATTGATGATACGTTCTACTGAGCTGTGATAAGTACACGACCCTTGCAGTGAAGCAACTTTTCCCCTAAAACAGACCCTGCAACGTCCACAGCAAACCAAACCAGAGTTCTGCATTTTCTTTCCTTATAGATGATAATGCAATTTGTGAAAAAAGGTTTTTGTTTCATATCCTGTCTTTGTGAAGTGTAGGAAAAAGTGATACAACTCTGAAGGTATCCCTTAAGTGTATGTAAATAATATAAATGTAATCTCTCCATTTGTCATTTATATTTATCAGGTCATCCCCCTCTGATCTCTTGAGGAGGAAGTGAATGCTTATGCTGTTCAGCCAGCAGCTAAGTTGTTTGAATGACTAGCTGGAAGGGCCAACTTAATGCTCAAATAGTTAAGATTAATTTAAGTCATGAATAATTTAATAATAATAATAATATTAATGATGTATTGGTAAATTATCAATTCAATATATTAGATACATTTTTAATGTTTACTTACTAAGATTTGTCTTTTCCATTATAGGGCATCATTGCTACTATTTTATGTTTAGGTTGTAAGAATGATGGTTATATTCCTGTAAATAAGAATCTGTGGTATGTTGAAGATTTGTTTATCTTTTTTTCTCTTACTGTTCATTCTTTTAAAATATAATATCATATGTATTAAAATTGCCTGCTTAATTTTGTGTTTATTTATTTATGTTATTATTATATTTAACTAACAGAAATACCCGCCACTATTAAAATAATCAATGTAGAGGGTTTGAATGTATAATTTATAAACTTTTCAAAAGTTTATAGAGTACATATTCAAAAATTTTTAAATATTCCATTAGAAACTCCTTAATTTTTGTTTGCAAAATTGAGTATGAACCTTGTAACCTTACACCATCATTATTTTCATGAAATGTATATGTCACATTGTTTGTATCATTCAATGTTCCCTTGTTATCCCAGCACCCTACCTTTCAAACTTTTTTAAAATGCATAATATTTTATGATTCTGTGAGGATTTTTCTAATTCCTTAAGTATTTAAATATGTTTCCAATGCATAAAAAATATTCAAATGTTGAAACTTTTAACAATTATTGCTTAACTATAATCATGATTAACAATTATTAAATTATAATTGTCATGGAAAATTACTTGCTGCAATTAGCGATTAAGAAATATAATTGTTAATTGCATCAATAATTAATTAAATTTGAATTGCAATAGTTAATTATCAATTTCATTAAATTTTGCCTAACTGCTATATTCATAACTGCAATTTATATGATTATTAATCAGGTCTGTTGCCATAATTTTTTAAGCATTTTTTTAAGTTTTAGAAAAGTTTCAGTTAAGTTTTAGAAAAGAAATCTCAAAATTTATCTACTGACTTATTATTGATGTACCTTAAATACGGAAGTTTAAAGAAAGGGTTTTAAATCATATGGATCTTACATGCACTATCTGGCATAGATATCTAATGTTACTAATTATGCATATTAATTTTATCTTTTATTTAGGTCTGTCTCATTTATATTAGCTACAGGTAGCTTAGCTTTTATGTTGATGTCAATTTGCTACTTTGTGATAGACATAAAAAAATGGTGGTCAGGAGCACCATTTTATTATGCTGGTAAATTTCATTTTTTTCCCTTTATGCTGAAAAATATAGTTTATTTGTATAAGACAAACATGTAAATTACTCGACTTATATAATAGAATGATAAACCAATAGATCACAAAAGTCATTTTATCAAAAACATCCTTCAGACGTACATACAATCTTAAAAAAGCCATGGCATTTTTAAAGATTGTATGTACATCTGAAGGATGCTTTTAATAAAATGACTTTTGTGATCTATTGATTTGTCATTCTGTTATATAAGTCGATCAATTTGAGGATTTGACGCATAGCCGCCATTAGTATGTAAATTACTGCTCTTATTCTAACTAAATTTTATAGTTCTCACCAGGTCTATCGAGTCAGTGCGCCAAATCTTTGACTCTGATTCTAACTTTTCATTTTTTCTGTTGTTGGACTCTTTCATAATTGGAAAATGAATTAATTAGTTTTTATAGGATCCACAGATTGTATGATTCATTGGAAAAAAGATTTTAGTAGAAGCAGAAAATATTGTACTTGTCATGATCATTGCTTTAAAATATCAAAATTCTGCCCAAAATGTTCCACATTGATATTTTATATATTGCTAAAATTGGAATAAGCTGATGCAAATTCATACTGACTGATACAAGTAGCTGATAAATATTTAAATGTGTTTTTCTCCAAATGAATTTCTAAAATTGGTTGCCACGATATCTCATTTAATTTTCTGTCAATTTATTTGAAATATGGTATAATTTTACTAGACAGTAACACACTGTTTGCCACACAACCGCTTTTTGATTGAGACTTTCCTTGCAATTTCATTGTGAAAAGTAAATGATTTTTGGAGCAAAATATCATCGATTTTCATTGTTAAAAGTAAATGATTTTTGGAGCAAAATATCATCGATTTTCATTGTTAAAAGTAAATGATTTTTTGAGCAAAATGTCATCGATTTTCATTGTTAAAAGTAAATGATTTTTTGCGCAAAATATCACCGATTTTTATTTCTATAGCTGTCATTTTTTCTCGTTGAATACAAAAAAACACTGCCATATTAACTGGGTATTGTTCTGAACTTTAAGATTTATTTATTTAAGTGGAAACCTGTAAAATGTATTCTGACAACAGCAAAGAAAACACATCTGACAAGGATCACTGCTATTTTCTGAATTCTACCTTTTTTGTTCCAATAAAAAATTTTTAATTTACATTATTGTTTATATCTGTCTTACTCATTGTTTATATCCGGTTTTTATAGTTTAGAAAATATTTTGACTAAAACTAAGCAAAGTTAAGCAAAAACTCACTAAGACTACAACTTTTAATTAATTAATTTATTTTTATGTATTTATTTATTTATTTTTATATATTTATTTTTATTTATTTATTTTATTTATTTATTTATTTTTATAAACAAGAAAGATCAATCATGCTTAAAGCATTGATTATGAAACACTTTCCAACTTCAATGCAATTTTATTTAAACAAATCTAAAATGCAATATATTCCTCGGTAATATTTTAAAACTTATCACAATACTACATTAATTTATTATATTTGAAAACATAAACCTTCATCGAAAAAAATGAACTTCATTTAAATGATGGCATTGAAATATAAATTGCCTGGTTTAAACATCTCTAAAATGCGATACATTCCTCGGTAATATTTTTTAAATTATCATAATATTACGATAATTTATTATATTTGAAAACTTCATCGAAAACAACTGAAATTCATTCAAATGACGTCATAGAAAAAATAACATGCCTGGATCTCTCTATAAAAGCAAGATTTCATTCATAACATTTTCCCATTCATTTCATTCATCACAATACTATAATAATTTATTTTATTTAAAAATTAAGACCATGGAGCTCCAAGTAATTAAACTCTATGCTTAAAACTTCATCGAAGAAAATCGTCCTTCTCTTTGTAAAATCAATAAATATTTCATTCATATCAGCTATGCAGACTCCATGGGCTAAATAATTTTGTGTTAAGGAAATACAGCAATTCTAATGCAACTCATTCTACATATTTTGCTGTTTACATTTTACATAAGTGAAAAATAGGCTTCGTCGTAGAAATACTCAAATTTGGATGATCATTTAAACTGAAATATATTGTAATTGCGTTGTTTCAATATGTAGATGCACAGAATTTAAGTGGTTTTAGGACGGATACAACACTCAATATGAATTAAAAAGAACTTAAAAAATCACGATTTTGAGATAAGATGGATGCCATATATCATTTTGAAGTGGGTCATGTGATCTTTTCATATCATGGTCACATGATCGCTTCATATAAGAGGTGTAATTATTATTTTAATTTTTATTTAAAAAACTACTGAATATATTTCGCTGAATTTTTTTTATATATTTTATGGAACAATTTGAATATTACCTAAAATTTTTGAAGCAATTTGTGAATTTTAAATCTGCTTAAAAAATGTTTGAAAAATTAGGTCCCATAGGGCTCAATGTATTTCATCTTTTCAACCCGGGTTCAATCCAAAACTAATTAGGTGATATTATTCATTTATATTTCCATAGGTCCTACAGACCGTCTGAACAACATACTAAAATTTTATTTTGATTAAGTCATTTTTACGCCAGTTATCGTGTTAATGGACAGACAGACAGAATGAACAAAGTCATAAACACTTTTCAACTTTGTTGTAAAGTGTTAAAAATGTCCAAAATATAAAAATATTGAAATTATTTTTATATATTCATAAATAGTACCCTATTTTAAACAAAACAAGTATAAATTATTTACATTTTTATTTAGGTTCGGAGATATAACGAGTTTACATTTTTAACACTTTACAACAAAGTTGGAAAGTGTTTATGACTTTGTTCATTCTGTCTGTCGGTCTGTCCGTTAGAACAATAACTGCTCTAAAAATGACTTTATCAAAATGAAATTTTAGTATGTTGTTCAGATGGTCTGTGGGACCTATGGGAATATAAATGATGAATATCACCCAATTAGTTTTGGATTGAACCCAGATTGAAAAAATGAAATACATTGAACCCTATGGGACCTAATTTTTTAAACATTTTTTAAGCGGATTTAAAATTCACAAATTGCTTCAAAAGTTTTATGAAATATTCAAATTATACCATAAAATATATAAAAAAAATTTCAGCAAAATTTATTCAGTAATTTTTTAAATAAAAATTAAAATAATAATTACACCTTTTATATGAAGCGATCACGTGACCATTATATGAAGAGATCACGTGACCCACTTCAAAATAAAATATGGCATCCATCTTGTGTCAAAATCATGATTTTTAAATATCTTTTTAATTCATATTTAGTGTTGTATCCGTCCTAAAACCGCTTTATTTTTGCTTAAATTCTGTGCATCTACATACTCAAACAACGCAATTACAATATATTTGAGTTTAAATGATCATCCAAATTTGAGTATTTCTACGACGAAGCCTATTTTTCACTTATGTAAAATGTAAACAGCAAAATATGTAGAATGAGTTGCATTAGAATTGCTGTATTTCCTTAACACAAAATTATTTAGCCCATGGAGTCTGCAATATAGCTGATATGAATGAAATATTCATTGATTTCACAGAGAGAAAGACGATTTTTTCGATGAATTTTTAAGCACAGAGTTTAATTACTTGTACCTTCATGGTCTTAAGTTTTTAAATAAACTAAATTAATATAGTATTGTAATGAATGAAATGAATGGAAATATGTTTATAAATGAAATGCTGCTTTTATAGAGCCAGGTGTGTTATATTTCGATGATGTCATTTGAATAAATTTCAGTTGTTTTCGATGAAATTTTGAAATCTAATAACTTTTTGTAGTATTATGATCATTTTAAAAATATTACCAAGGAAAGTATCATATTTTAGAGATGTTTAAATTGTATTTATATTTCAATGCCGTCATTTGAATGATGTTCATTTTTTGTGATGAAGTTTTCAAATATAATAAATTAATGTAGTATTGTGATAATTTTTAAAGTATTACCAAGGAATGTATCGCATTTTAGAGATGTTTAAAAAATTGCATTGAAGTTGGAAAGTGTTTCATAATCAATGCTTTATGCATGATTGATCTTGTTCATAATGCTCTGATTTCAGCATTGATACCCCAACCATATATTTTATTCACATCAAAAGCATATCATCTTGATAAAATCATTGCATCAGAATGCTATGGCTAGCTGTCAAAATTGAGTCAACTTAAAGCAGCCATGCAATTTTTATTAATTGAATTTTTCTGAGCCTTTATTGTTAACAAAGTCTTCAAAATTACATATTCATATGTTTTTATTACATTTTCATTAAATTAGTTTCATTGCATCAACGTTTTTAGTGATTTATTTTTCACCATTATAATTTGTTTAAAACTATCAAACAGTCTGGGATCGGATGTGATCACAATAAGCGGCATGTACTGTACTTAAAATAAGTAACTTGAGTAATAGAATCTTCTTTTATTAGCATAACAAATAGAAGAATTTTATGAAGGAGCCTTCATATGATGACAAGAAGTGTGTACACTTCTTTTTTCTGACAGAACAGTTAAGCATTTTTATACGCTCTAAATAGCCGCCTTCTTCAGTATAAATCAAACAGAGCATCAGTACCAATGAGAACAATGAAAGGACAGATGTGTTTGCCTTCTCATTGCTTTCATAGGTACTGGTGCTCCGTCTGATTTATCCTGAAGTTTTTATTTTCTGTTTACTAATAAAGTAATTATTTTTCAGATAATTTTCATAGTTTGATAAAAAGTTTTCATAGTTTGATAAACCAGTTTCTAATTTAGCCACTGTATATTCCAATTTTAAAATTAGAGATTCAGAAAATTTAACTATGTGGGTCAGAATATTGATGACATTGATATGATGCAGTATTGATACAATAAGAAACAATATTGATATAGCATCAATATCATTAAAAATACATATTGATATGTTGTATCTGTGTGCACTGTATGAGATTGCCCATTTCCTTACTAATGAATTTATTTCTCCAGGTATGAATTCTATCATGCTCTATGTTGGCCATGAGATGACTCACAATATGTTTCCATGGAACTGGCAGGTGGAACCTACTCACATGAATGAATTATTTCAAGATCTCTGGGGCACCACTTTGTGGGTCCTTATATCCATTTGGATGTACTACAAAAACTTCTTCCTTGCTATATGAAAAAGATCTTTTTTAATTTTAACCTTTCTAAACAATTATACATTGTTATGAATTAATGTATTTAAATAATATATTTTTATACGTATGGGAAGTTCTGGTAATTTTGTAAGAGCCTAGAGTTGACTCATGAATATATATTGCTAACATGAAATCACTTTTATATACTTACTAGCAGGTATACTCAGCTTTGCTTGTAATTAAAAATATGTTCAAATTTTAGTAGCAGTCTACATGATATTGTTTATCAAGAAATTCTAATAAATATATGATTTACTTCTCCTAAAAAGAAGTATAAGAAGCTGTTCTTGCTTTATAAAATTATTTTTACAGACAGATCTTGAAGTTTTGTCAACATATGCCAAAAGTACTAAAAGGGTAAAAGATATACCCATACCATTTTTATCTTATTTTCACAATTGGTTAAACACAATAGAAAGTATATGAATTTAAAAATCTTTGCTAAAATAAAACAGATGACTTAAATTGAAAATATCAATAATTCCCATAATCTTATATCCCAAGGCTGTTACTGATACAAACCAATCAAAATATAATACTTTTCATGTATAAAATTTATTTTTCTATCAAATTCTTTATTATTTAAATTATATAAATTAAATAATAATCGTTTACTGAATAAACACATTAGATTTAATTCTTCTACGAAGTGTGATATAATTTTCTTCAAATAAAGTTTCGGAAAATAATTGTCTGCATAAGACCATGTCTATAAAGGGTTTAATTTTGCATTTTTTACTAATATCTTGATAGCCCTTGATCCCAAAAATCCGAAACATAGACAGGGTTACCCTTTATGAAATAGTGAATAATCATACCAAATTAAAAATAAAAGAAACTGGGGGATTTGTTTATTTTGCAAATAAACAAATAGACTTTCAATTATATATATATATGCTAATTTTTTCAATTCAAGTATTTATATAAAAATTGATTTTACATTATAATGTATCTTCATGAATGAATTTTGTTTTGGCTATTGCAGAATTACCAAAATTTCCTTAAACTTTGTTAGTAAAAAAAATGCTCAAAAACATAAACAGAATGTGAACAAAAACACCTAAACTAAATATTAGTTGCCTTTCCCATATCATGACATATAACTAATGTAAGATTTCTGGACAAAGACTTGAGAAAAATTATAATCCCTGGAAGTGTTTGGAGATGACTTTCTGTTCATGTTGCTTAGGTGAAACACACTGTCAATTAAGTTTATTCAATGTATAACAAAAGTTTCATTTTTAAGATTAAAAGAGAAAAATCTTGTCAAAAATCTTGGTATTAATTATTGTAAGTTATGTCTGTATCAAAAATTGTAAATTTTGATTAATGGCTGGTATTAAAAACAAAACCTTTTGAAATCATCCCTTTTGGAATTTCTCAAAATGTACTTTATTTCGAAAATAATTTTGTTTGCGTGCATTGAAACTAGATTCTTTCTGAAACAGTTGGTAAAAATGATAAAAGAAAGAAAGGAAGACAAATGCTAGATTTTCAAAAAGTGCCATATTTTAAGCTTAAAATTGTAAAAAAAAAAATCCATAGATCCTATAATGAGCCCATTATTCCAAAATCTACGTAATTTAAAAACCTATAAAATAAATAAATTTTTCAATTTCAGAGTGAAATTAAGGTCTGCTAATTGATTGCATTTGATGAATAAAAATTCTACTTTTAGTGAAAATAACTTACAAAACTTCCTTAGAGAAAGCAGGCATATGTCAGTTAGGTGATGGCAGTTGTTTCTGGGGGACATTATAAGCTCCCTTCTTCTAGCTAAGAGAATAGTATGCACTCTACACAACCACTAAAGTGGTTGTTAAGGGTGCATAGTGTTTCACTTACCCTGTTAAAATTGTTGTTAAGGGCACATACTGTTTTGTACTTACTGAAAAGGGGGGGGGGGGTGCAGATGTTTTTCTGAGGAAGAGAAAAGAGATCAGATGACTTAAATAAAACAGATGAAGTAGTCAGGTCAACTGATATGGCGCCAAATTTGTCCCGAAACATGACAGACAGGCAAGGATAAGGACTTTTCTTATATTTGAAGAATATCATTGGTTCCGTTTAATTTTTCATAAATTGTTTCATCTTTTATGACTATATCAATTTATTGAAACTTCTGAAACAGTTTTAAAAATAGTTTAGAATTACATTTTGCATCCCCCACTTGAATTTCTCAATATGGATATTTAAAGAGAAAAAGCTTTGTTTTATTACACTTTTAAAAGTAGTGATACAAAAACTTGGAAGATTGATTACTAATTTATGAAAACAAGAATCAAGTTTTTGCAATATAAGAAATAAGTGAATTTCGATAACCTAATATATACGTTATTTATGTTAATTGTTTCACACATTAATTAATCTAATATATACAATTTTGTGTTAATTTTATCATTTATTTTTGTTATTTGTTTTTACAGTGAAATATTGGACAAATTTTGTTTTATGTTTTTTTATGCTTGCACATTTGTGTTTTTAATTATTTTAATGAATTTTTAAAGTTATGCATTTGTATTATTTTACTTGTATGTGAGTGTGATTATGTTAATGTATTAAGTTAAACTTATTTAATCACAAAGGTGCCAATTTTAGAAATTTTGTCTAGTGAAGGGGCATGCACAAGAATTTCTTCTAGGGGCTGATAATTATGAAGGTTTAAATGACACTACCAAGATTTGGAATCTATAGTATTTTTATAGCCCTCTAGAAGGATATTCCCTCATATGTGCATGCTATTGCTGTAGTGTGACATTTATGTAATGATATAGATGTTATGAAGTTAGCCAAATTTTTTTGTTTTACTTCATTGTCCTTAAAGAAGATCACAACTTTTGCAAACTGCATAGAGTTTGTATTATGAATTTTAAAAAAAATGATATTTTATAACTAGACAACTGTAACAGAATTGTATTGAAGCTATTAAAATTATTTTAGAATTATTGAAATAAATATTTCCTTTCTGTATATAATATTAACTAGCACTAATGTTATAGATTGTTGTAAATACATAAACTAAAAGGACCGGAATTACATTAATATATCCCATATTTTAATTGTTTTATAAATTCAATTATTATATATATATATATATACTTATGTATATTATAAAAATCATTAAGATATCATTTTTTTTTCAAAATTATGAAAAAAATTATATTTTATGCATGTGTAAATATGTATATTACTTTTGTTAGCCTTTTCAAATTAAAATTACCACCATTTTTAATAAAATTGTTTATAGTGAAATAAAATTTCAGTTTTAACAAATTATTCATGATTATTAGTTTGTCTGTGTAAACACAATTGTGTATGAAACAAATATAAAGAACATTATAAGTAATAAGCTGTATATAATAGTCCCCTGAAGTTTGTTATAAATGGCAAATCTGTGATTTTTGTAATATAAAAATTCGTTCTAAGTGCTAGAGGTAAAGTACCTCATTAATATGCTGCAAAGAACAAACTTATAATGGAATAAAATTTTTACCAAAGTATTTTTAAGTAGATTTGTAATATTTCATTCATTTTCAAAGATTCTAAAAGCACACTTAGATTAATGGTAAGCATACAAAATGTTCAAATACAATGCATCAGTGCTGCTGGTTGTATTTGAATTTACTAAATCAGCATGGATGAGTTAGTGCCAGATGTTAGATTTTATGGTTTCTCAAACATGTTAATACAATGCAGTTATCTTTAGAAAATCCTCCTTCATGAGGGCATTTCTTCTTTTTGCAATATATCTATGTTTGATCCTTGCAATAAAATGTTCTAAAGGACCAAGACGAATCATGGGTTTTTGTGAATGAAAATATACCACCAAACCACCTGGTTTCTCATGCTTCTCAACAAAAATAATGAAGAAAAGAAAAATCAGCCATGTCAAAATGATCTATTTAGTGGTTTTAAATATCAGTTTCTTTTATTCAAAATCAGTTCAAAATAGAAAGTTTAAAATGTTAAGGATTAATGTTAGTATTAGGAAGAAGCACTGAACAGAATTCCTTCTTATTGTAAACTTTATTCAACATTAAATTCAATCAAATAGACCCATTGCATGGTTCTAGCATTAATTTTCAGTTGAGTAATTCAAATTGGCAAAATTCTCTTATATTTATTATTGTAATACAAATAAACCTATGGACAAACACCACTGGTGTCGCTGTAAGCCCTCCATGCTACTACTGAGACTTCCAGACATTGGGAGGGGAGAGGATTATTGGGGCAATAACCTTCAGTTATCTTTTGAACTCTTGTTGTTCTTCGTATTGTTTGTTCTTTTGTCTACTTTTGTTCTTATTCTTGGGTTTTTTTTTTTTACATTTGTATATTTTGCATTTTGTTCATGTGCCCCAGCCACTGGAAAAAAAGAAAAAAAAAAAAATCCGGCTGATTTTTACAAAATTTTAATATATAAAATCTAGAGACAAGCAAAAATGAAATTTATTAAAATTAAAAAAGTTAGAAAGAATTTTATGTTTCTATTTCATTGGTTCTTATGGGAGAAAGGGACATCTTGAATTGAGTCAAATTTTAACCCATGTGTCATTTAACGATTTTATACGTGAAATATAGTTTGTTGTTAATTAAAATAATTTTAAAATAAATAAAGGATTACATGACATATGTGGTAAAGTTTATTATTTACTATCATTGCGGAACAAACACTTCAGTTCTGAGGTCTAACACTCCAATTATGTCCAAGAATGCTCATTATTGAAGGACATCCATGTAAAACCATCAAGCATAGTATGGCTATATGAGTGTATAGACTATACACTCATATACAAACACAACTTTTACCAACCTTTTATTTAACTTGATCTGGCATTTGCCAGTACAATTGATACAAATCTTTGAGACCCTAATTAAATAGATTCCATTAATCATAGTAACATGACATTTGGTATATTGTTGTTTTTGTGGTACATTTTAGTTCTTTGAATTTTGAACCATATCAGGCAGAGAGGCAAATATTTAGTTGAATCTACACATTTTAAGTATCCTCGAATATGAATTGACATTATTTTCAATACTTTCTAACTTTCATTTTTTAGGTAGGATATCACATGCAAATTGCATATCAAATGAAATTTGGTATGAATATTTCATTTTATAAATATCAAGAGCGTGCTAATTTTTGAAGAGGTCCTTAAAGGCCCTTAAATTTTTAAAAAAATGTATATACATTTTATTTAAAAGCAAAGGACAAAATTACAGAACATTTACATGTAATGTTTTTGAGCTATTGCACATTTTTGACCTAAAATTGAAAAAATTCACTATTATAGTGAATAAATGTTTTGATTAATTAGATATAAATGAACATCATTTTTAGGAGTTATGACGAGCTATTCTTGAAATATTAGGAATTTTACTTTTCCAACAAGGAATGATATATCTTGCGAAGGAATCAATCAACTTCCATGAAATTCGGTATGATTATTTCAATACATAACAATAAGCATCATGTTTGCTTTGTCTGGAAACTAATATTCAAATTACAGGATATTTGTTATAGTGAATAAGTTTTACTCATTTATGAACCGTTTGTATATATTTTTTTTATAAATAGTAATTTTATTCTCTTACTATCTATGAATAAAGTATATTATACTATTCGAAAAGTAGTACAAATATAATTTATTAATAAATAGTAAATATAAAATTGCATATATTTTATTTAGGAACTAGAATTTATCACATAAGTGTGCTAAAGGAAAACAACCACATAACAACATATTAAGGTTTAAAAAAAAGTTTATTAATTTATCAGTTGCAAATTTCAAAATTATAAATATTTAATAATAGAATAGCACATGGTAGGACTGGAATTTACATATTAACAAATGTGAAAAAGGTTACATTTTATTATTAAAAATTTTATAATGCATATTTATATATGCACTGTTAAAATTTAAGAAGTAAAAATGTATTTTGATGCATATCAGATGCATAATTACACCTTAAAAATTAATATACAAAATAAACATGTTATAAAATCTGTAATAATTATTCCCTTATATCAGTGTTTTTCAAACTTTTTTGGTCATGGAATGTGTTTATGTTTCTATTTCATTGGTTCTTATGGGAGAAAGGGACATCTTGAATTGAGTCAAATTTTAACCCATGTGTCATTTAACGATTTTATACGTGAAATATAGTTTGCGGTTAATTAAAATAATTTTAAAATAAATAAAGGATTACATGACATATGTGGTAAAGTGTTAAAATTTTATGTTTCTATTTCATTGGTTCTTATGGGAGAAAGGGACATCTTGAATTGAGTCAAATTTTAACCCATGTGTCATTTAACGATTTTATACGTGAAATATAGTTTGCGGTTAATTAAAATAATTTTAAAATAAATAAAGGATTACATGACATATGTGGTAAAGTTTATTATTTACTATCATTGCGGAACAAACACTTCAGTTCTGAGGTCTAACACTCCAATTATGTCCAAGAATGCTCATTATTGAAGGACATCCATGTAAAACCATCAAGCATAGTATGGCTATATGAGTGTATAGACTATACACTCATATACAAACACAACTTTTACCAACCTTTTATTTAACTTGATCTGGCATTTGCCAGTACAATTGATACAAATCTTTGAGACCCTAATTAAATAGATTCCATTAATCATAGTAACATGACATTTGGTATATTGTTGTTTTTGTGGTACATTTTAGTTCTTTGAATTTTGAACCATATCAGGCAGAGAGGCAAATATTTAGTTGAATCTACACATTTTAAGTATCCTCGAATATGAATTGACATTATTTTCAATACTTTCTAACTTTCATTTTTTAGGTAGGATATCACATGCAAATTGCATATCAAATGAAATTTGGTATGAATATTTCATTTTATAAATATCAAGAGCGTGCTAATTTTTGAAGAGGTCCTTAAAGGCCCTTAAATTTTTAAAAAAATGTATATACATTTTATTTAAAAGCAAAGGACAAAATTACAGAACATTTACATGTAATGTTTTTGAGCTATTGCACATTTTTGACCTAAAATTGAAAAAATTCACTATTATAGTGAATAAATGTTTTGATTAATTAGATATAAATGAACATCATTTTTAGGAGTTATGACGAGCTATTCTTGAAATATTAGGAATTTTACTTTTCCAACAAGGAATGATATATCTTGCGAAGGAATCAATCAACTTCCATGAAATTCGGTATGATTATTTCAATACATAACAATAAGCATCATGTTTGCTTTGTCTGGAAACTAATATTCAAATTACAGGATATTTGTTATAGTGAATAAGTTTTACTCATTTATGAACCGTTTGTATACATTTTTTTTATAAATAGTAATTTTATTCTCTTACTATCTATGAATAAAGTATATTATACTATTCGAAAAGTAGTACAAATATAATTTATTAATAAATAGTAAATATAAAATTGCATATATTTTATTTAGGAACTAGAATTTATCACATAAGTGTGCTAAAGGAAAACAACCACATAACAACATATTAAGGTTTAAAAAAAAGTTTATTAATTTATCAGTTGCAAATTTCAAAATTATAAATATTTAATAATAGAATAGCACATGGTAGGACTGGAATTTACATATTAACAAATGTGAAAAAGGTTACATTTTATTATTAAAAATTTTATAATGCATATTTATATATGCACTGTTAAAATTTAAGAAGTAAAAATGTATTTTGATGCATATCAGATGCATAATTACACCTTAAAAATTAATATACAAAATAAACATGTTATAAAATCTGTAATAATTATTCCCTTATATCAGTGTTTTTCAAACTTTTTTGGTCATGGAATGTGTTTATGTTTCTATTTCATTGGTTCTTATGGGAGAAAGGGACATCTTGAATTGAGTCAAATTTTAACCCATGTGTCATTTAACGATTTTATACGTGAAATATAGTTTGCGGTTAATTAAAATAATTTTAAAATAAATAAAGGATTACATGACATATGTGGTAAAGTGTTAAAATTTTATGTTTCTATTTCATTGGTTCTTATGGGAGAAAGGGACATCTTGAATTGAGTCAAATTTTAACCCATGTGTCATTTAACGATTTTATACGTGAAATATAGTTTGCGGTTAATTAAAATAATTTTAAAATAAATAAAGGATTACATGACATATGTGGTAAAGTTTATTATTTACTATCATTGCGGAACAAACACTTCAGTTCTGAGGTCTAACACTCCAATTATGTCCAAGAATGCTCATTATTGAAGGACATCCATGTAAAACCATCAAGCATAGTATGGCTATATGAGTGTATAGACTATACACTCATATACAAACACAACTTTTACCAACCTTTTATTTAACTTGATCTGGCATTTGCCAGTACAATTGATACAAATCTTTGAGACCCTAATTAAATAGATTCCATTAATCATAGTAACATGACATTTGGTATATTGTTGTTTTTGTGGTACATTTTAGTTCTTTGAATTTTGAACCATATCAGGCAGAGAGGCAAATATTTAGTTGAATCTACACATTTTAAGTATCCTCGAATATGAATTGACATTATTTTCAATACTTTCTAACTTTCATTTTTTAGGTAGGATATCACATGCAAATTGCATATCAAATGAAATTTGGTATGAATATTTCATTTTATAAATATCAAGAGCGTGCTAATTTTTGAAAAGGTCCTTAAAGGCCCTTAAATTTTTAAAAAAATGTATATACATTTTATTTAAAAGCAAAGGACAAAATTACAGAACATTTACATGTAATGTTTTTGAGCTATTGCACATTTTTGACCTAAAATTGAAAAAATTCACTATTATAGTGAATAAATGTTTTGATTAATTAGATATAAATGAACATCATTTTTAGGAGTTATGACGAGCTATTCTTGAAATATTAGGAATTTTACTTTTCCAACAAGGAATGATATATCTTGCGAAGGAATCAATCAACTTCCATGAAATTCGGTATGATTATTTCAATACATAACAATAAGCATCATGTTTGCTTTGTCTGGAAACTAATATTCAAATTACAGGATATTTGTTATAGTGAATAAGTTTTACTCATTTATGAACCGTTTGTATATATTTTTTTTATAAATAGTAATTTTATTCTCTTACTATCTATGAATAAAGTATATTATACTATTCGAAAAGTAGTACAAATATAATTTATTAATAAATAGTAAATATAAAATTGCATATATTTTATTTAGGAACTAGAATTTATCACATAAGTGTGCTAAAGGAAAACAACCACATAACAACATATTAAGGTTTAAAAAAAAGTTTATTAATTTATCAGTTGCAAATTTCAAAATTATAAATATTTAATAATAGAATAGCACATGGTAGGACTGGAATTTACATATTAACAAATGTGAAAAAGGTTACATTTTATTATTAAAAATTTTATAATGCATATTTATATATGCACTGTTAAAATTTAAGAAGTAAAAATGTATTTTGATGCATATCAGATGCATAATTACACCTTAAAAATTAATATACAAAATAAACATGTTATAAAATCTGTAATAATTATTCCCTTATATCAGTGTTTTTCAAACTTTTTTGGTCATGGAACTCTTTTTGAAATTCAGTCTGATGGCAGAACTCCAAAAAGAGAAAAAGTCTAATGTAATATTTATTTATTTATTTACTTGGTTAAGTACCCTGAAGATTTTAAATATTTCTGTTGCAAAATGTACCAATTAGTTTTATTTCAATATCAAAATTGATACTTTATTTCAATATCAAAAATTGCATGTATTACTTATTAAGTTAAGAATGACAAATGGTCCTTTTACTGTTTAATTCTAGCTTAGAAAAGTGAAAAATACTTTACAAGAGTCAAATAAATAATTAAAATAATTAATTTGAAGTTTCATCTTTAAGTTATTGTGAACAATGAAACTGTGTTATTGAACAAAAATTATTGAATGATGCGCTACTGTGAAGAAGAAATGTTAGGCTGAATTAATAATTTTTTGTAATTTGTACCATTTGATTTCTGCAGTGAAGTTATGTCACGGAACCCCTAGAACCCCAGGGTTCCGTGGAACACACTTTGAAAAACACTGCCCCACATACACATTGAGCACGGTGCAGCCACCAGTGGGCATTTATTTTTTTTAATTCAGTCATGACCACCTTTCCTCATTTCATATTTTACATTTCAGCACCATGACCCTACCACTGGGACAGTGGCAGAATTTTATATGGCAAAGCACTTAACATATTATGGCAGGGAAATGGCCTAAACATGCAAGATGTGAAAATTTCCAACTACACGGCACTCAAAGTGTTAAGCAAAATGTATTATATATTTTTCACCATATTTTCACTAAAGATCATTATATTACATTAAAGTAGAAATGGGCGAATACTATCCATGAATACTCGGATACCTTGAATACTAGAAAGTATTCAAGATTCGAGATCTTGAATATAACATTACTAGAAGAAATCTGAATACTTTGAATATTGCACCATGATTAACAGGAGGTTCTAGAATAAAAAATTAGGATACTCCAGAAGAAGTAGTTCGAATGTACTTATGTACTTACAAGAAAGTTTGAAAAAAAAAAAAAAAATAGACTACTGGGAAAAGAAAGGTCTGTATCCTTGTTTGAAGGAATTACTTTTAAAAGTATTTAATCATGCTGTCGTCAACAGTTTTTATAAGCGTGATTCTTCTGCACCTATAATTTGATTTGTGACAAAAAAAAAAAAAAAAAAAAAAAAAAAAAAAACAACTAGATCCTGAATGTGTTCTAATTCTTACTTTTTTATATAAAATCTGCAGTAGATGAAAAGCATAAATATTTATTCAATTATTGTAGTTAAGTGTACTTAAAACAAAAAGCTACTGCTTAAATCATTAAAATTTACAATAAAAAGTTTAATTTCTAAATTAGTGTGGCTTTATATTACACATTTTACTTTATTAATATATTTCCTAATAATAAATAATATTTATTAACAATATGAAATAATTGGGTAATTTGAATATTCAAGGTAATCAAATATTTAAAATCTGGTTAATATTCAAATTCTAAAAAAGTATTATTCACCCATTTCTACATTAAATAAAGTATAGTGAGAGTCAACCTACAATGTTTTACAACTTCTGAATCATGCAATAATCTTTTGTAACTACACCATGAATAGTTCTAACAGATATACACATTCCAAGCAAATATACACATTCTAACAAATATACATCATATATAACAAATATACACATTCTATTAGAAATATTATTATTATTTTCATAATATCTTCATTAAAGAGATAATTACATCACATCAACCTATAGTGAGAAAGCTGACTCACAATAGTTTAAATCTGAATTTCATTGCAGTCTGCTGTAACTACACCACAAGACAAATTTATACATTCAAAGCACAAATATACATTCTAACAAATACACAATATATTATAACACAAGTATAATTTTTTTTACAAATAATAATACACATAACAAATGTAAGCAAATATACACACACTTTAACAAATATACAAAGTCAAACATACGTAATATAAAATATTTCTGATTACTGTAAAAAAAAAACATGTATTCACATGTTTAAGATTTACATTTGTATAGAAGTAGCATCTTGAAGTAACACAATAGTAAAGAAACTTACATCACTGTTTGAATACCATGCATTGTTTTATAAGACATATACCATTTTTTGGCCAGTAAAAATATTGAATATTGATTAGCATTATGGTAAAAAATATTATTACTTTCAAACAATTGTAGTACTGAAATACATTTCTTAGAATCAGTTTGGTTCCTTATTTTTTAAATATTCAAATTCTTTCACAGTCAATTTTGCATATTAGAGAGCCAGACTTTTATTCCCCCGAAAGATCTTTAAATGAATAAGGAACAATTTGCTAATTAAAATTTCCTTTATTCGAGGAGTGGGCAATATAAAAAGTTAAATGTCGTACTTTTTTACTAAAATGTGCTAAATGACCGAAACTGTCATTATCTGAAAGACTATCTTATTTGAAGCATTTCTTAAATTAGAACTATGTATCTGCGACCAATCGTACAAGACATATTTAGTTGTGCCATCTATAAGACCCTGTATAAAGCATTGTGGGATTAGAAATCAAATTTTTGAATTTCAGTAAATTTGCACACATTGGAACATCTCCCCGGCCGTCCAAATAGTTGCTCAAGTCCTCTGGATGAGTCGGACGGTCTGGGTCTTCTACATTGGAACATCTCCGGCCACACAAACAGCTACCATAAACCCTCGGGTTGGTCGTGTGGTCTGGGCTTTCTACATTGGAACATCTATTTATTATGAATCCTTGAATGCAAATTAACTTTTTTGATGCCTATGGAAACAAATTAAATGATTCAAATAAAATTTATTAGAATTATTTTGTTTGGTAAGCAAAAGAGGCCTATTGATTTTCAAAGGAATCAGACTAGTATATAGGAAGACTCAATTTTTCAAACATTCCTTTCTAAAATTTAAAAAATAATTATGTTCAATAAATAGTCATTTTCTATATAACTTTATTTAAAAGTGAATAACATTTATAAGATTTTTATATGTATCATTTTTAAGACGTGTTTATTAATGGTAAGTCAAAAAATGAAACTAACAAAATTATCAAAATGCATGGATATTTTAAAAATATTTTTAAACATAAATTAATAAACATTGCTTAGGAGTTATTACAAGCCATTCTTAATATATTATAAATTTTACTTTCTTTGTAGTGAGTGCAATATCTAAAAAGAATATTATTGTGAGTAACTGAGTTATAATTATCAAGAGTCTATTAATTTTCAGCAATATTAAATCATAGGCTTCAATTTTTGTTATTGTTTTATCATGAAATCAAACCTTATTTTGTAGGGAATGCCATATGTTGGAAATATCAGATTTTTCTGAAATAAAGGTACAACATATATGTATTTTTAAAAATTTTCCACAAAATAACAGTAAAAACATCATTAAATTTGTGCACTTACCTGCACATACATAGCACTGACAGTAAGATTAATAGAACATATATTTAATGTTTACAGCATAAAAAATTAATGGTACCATAGTTGACCTTAATTCGAATAGCTTTACCTATCGTGCAATTATAGTCGATCAAAAATAGAAACAAGAAACTAAGAGCATATATCTTAAGTTTTCATTTAAATCATAGCATGGAGCCACCCTTTTTCACATTTTTGATAAATAAAAGGTTGTTTTAAGGACTTTTGAAAAAAATAAGTAATGACATACAAATTCCTTGATAGAAGCAGATATATATTATGTAGCCACCTTTTCTCCATATCTGCATCAAGTAAGTAAAAGGAATTTGTATTCTCATAAGCAACATTTTTTTGCTTTTGTTTTTCTCATAGCCCAGGCTATCTGGCTCACCCGTCTCCGAGGGTTTCGAGCTACAAGACAAAAGAACTAAAGAGAACTATCTTCTAACTCCCACTAAGCTGAAGAGGCAGCTCATTCCACTGGGTTATCATTTATTGAAATTTAGATGGTTACGCTTGAAGATATATATTTATAGAAACAAATAATTTAACAGAAATATGAATAACACTAGAAAGTATTACCCAGTATTGCCCAAGTGCTAAATAAGTGCCTGCTTTTTCCATAATACAGATACAGATCTAATGTCACTTAATTTTCAAGTACCAGTTTTGCCATCACGTAGGCACACAAGCACTTTCCCCCTTAGCAATGCCCAGCCTATTTCACAGTGATTGGTAACAGGAGAAAAATAAAATGCATTTCATTAGCTAAATCTAAAATTTCAATTTTTATGCATTTGTTTGAAAATTCACAGCAAGTCAAATAATATAATAATTAAAAAAATAGAATGCGAAGATATATATTCACATTTTTGCAAAAGTATAGAATTGTGCTAATCTTCCATTTTCAGATGTGACAAAATAGGAATTAGACAACTTAAAAAATGAATATTTTAATGTATTTAAAATGAATAAATAAATATGAAGGAATTGATTTATAGATTTGGTTAAAAAATAATTGGAAAAAAAATTCTTCAATCTCTCCGATAATGTCAAGATGGAAACTCTGTGATGATATTTTTATTCGCTAAAAAACTAATTTGTGTAAATATTGCTCAAAATCATGCTTCAACATAAAATAATTAAAACACTAATTTGAATTTAAAAAAAATCTCATTGAGTTGCATCATGTGGGGAGCTGAAATATCTCTGTAGCAAATTTAGCAGCTGCCTGACGCTTCAATTTTTCCCTACTAAGGACAGACAGACAAATAAACAAACATCTTCTTTTATTATGCAAAAGTAACATAATTTTGAAATGTAAATTGTCAAACCAAATGTAAATAGATAAAAACTGTTCCAAGATGCATAAAGTAACAGAATGAGAATTTTAAAACAGGTACATCCATTGGGTAATGTTATAAAAAGAAAAAAAAAAAATCAGTATAAAAATAATGGCAATAATGTTAAAATGATCAGAGATAAAATTATGTAGTTTAGGTAAAATCAAAAAGTTAATAATAGTAAAGAGACACACAGATCAGTGGTAAATGCTGCATTATGATTTAGCACCACTATATAAAATTCGCGACAAAAACCCTGTCCCAGTTGCAATGTATAACACAATAGCAGTAACATTATTAATTATCATTTTTTTTCGCTATTAAATACTTTGAGTATTGTGATGCAATTGATAATGCAGGGGTGGAATGTAAGATGCATTTCTGCATGACCTATTTTCTAGACCAGGATTAGCCACTTATATTAGATACTGATACGACTTAAGTTTCATTACATCATGTACTTCATATGAAGAACAGGTATACTGCTAACAAGCAATATGAGGTATTATACACACTGTAATAGGCTATGTAAATAGGCCAAGTGAGAAAGTACATTAAAAATTTATTTGCAATTTGGAAACAAGAATTAACAATCGAGAGATAAGTTTTAGTACATAACCTCGATTCAGAGTCCTTACAAAAGGCTTGCCAAAATTTGATTATTAATTTTTTCAGAAAAAAAGAAAGTACAGAGTTGGAATATCCAGAAGCTCACAAGATATGGCTGCTATCTTTGCAAAGTGATCAGCAATGTCATTCTTAATGAGCCCTGATTGAGCTTTGATCCACTGATTATATAAATTTCTTTATGGTCAGAAATTTATTCTTAAATTCTATCTCTGATAACACAGTTGGGAATAGTGGCAACTGGCCATAGACCTGTATAGTGTAATCACAAAGCTGTACTAACTGAGGGTCACAGGTTGAATCCGAATTCTCTCTCTCTCTCTTTTTAGGAGACCAATCAAACTTCTCTTTTCATACAATTTTAATAATTAAGTCATAATGAAACAATTTGAATCAACCAGCAATTGATGTTTAGATAGTGAAAATGTGTGTCAACTTTGATGGAAAGCTAAAGAACTGGCAAAAGTTCTACACAAAGTCTGGCTGTGGCGAGGTCAACATATGTTCGGGCCTGTTCCACAACCTCACGTTAAAACTCTTCTCCGATAGTTTTGACATGAGTCAAGCTTAGACTTTGTTTTTAGAAACTTGGACGAGACATGACCGAATGTATTCGATGCTTAGAAAAATTATAAATTTAATTTTGGATTGGACTAGATTGAGATAAAAGCTTTCTGGCCCAGCTAGGCTTTATATTTGAAAATGTCTTTAAGCTCAAACTCTGGTACTGTAAGGCTGGGCTGGGTGAAGTTTGAAATTTTGGCCTGAGTAGGCAATCAATTTATAGTCACTGAAGCCTTAAGCTATACTGTAAATGCGGCATCTACCAAAAACATTAAATGCCATTCAACTGAAATTGTAATTTATCAATGAATCCACACAATTAAATTGTCTTTTATTATTATGTAGCATAGAATGTGCATTAAGAATGAAAAATATACTTTATATAAATTTTTAAATCATAAAGAGCTCTTATAGATATTGTGCTCTTATATATTAAAATATTAACATTATTCTAACATATGAAGAATATCTTTTGACCATTTTGCTTATTGAAAATGAACAACCATATTATAAGTACTGACCTGCAGTGACTTATAGTTTTGAAATAATATGTTTCAAAAGCACTGATACAGATATAACCCCAATATAAGATACAGTAAAAAAATCCATATATTTCACAAAAATGTGTCTGCATACTTGGATATACATAAACACAGGAACGTATATCTGTATAATTAGCTGCTAATAAAATAATAATACTAAGCACAAAGGAAATAAAAATATAATAACACAATTTAATAAATACTAAAATTTGGACAAATAACTTAGATAGACTTATTAAACAAAACTTTAGATAGATTTATTAAACAAAACAAACAATAGGTTATGTTTGACTGATGAAAACGTATAACATAAATATAGACACAATAAATGTTAAATTAAAACAATTCAGCTGTTAATAAATTATATCATAACTAGCACATATACCCAGTATTGCTCATGACTTAAAATATATAAATTCTAAATACTTTTGCTTCCAAAAATCCCATTAAAATATTTCATTTTATTTCTATATAAAAATAAAAACTTATAAGCATTTCTCTTTTCACTATACAAAGTAATCTTCACAAAAAATCTACAAAATAAAAAATCCTGATCCCAACTGTAAACCAAATTACAAACAAACAAACAATAAAGAAATTGAAGTTTGGTTAATATACCATATGCAAAAATGAAGCTGCTAAGTAGAAACAAAAGGTATTACTGTACCATTTTTTTTTTACAGCCTGTTGCATCAATCAATCTGCCATGTTAATTACATTTGACTAATAAACATTTTTTGAGAATAAAAACAATTTTATTCTGCTCCTTAGCAACACAATATAATTTTCTTCAGTTTCAGAATAGCAGAATAATTTAAAGAATAACCATACTATATGTGAAAAAAAAATGGCTCAAATTGTGGATTTGTATACAGAACAGACAGACTTTCAATTATATACAGCCGTAGTGGCTATTCAGGTGCAGTTTGTGAAGAGCCACTTATTAAATTTGAAGTAAAAGAAATTTGTTTTTATAATACACTGTATTGCACATTGTACTATTGCACACACTGCAAAATATGAAAATACAGCACTTTAATTTTGATTGTAACAAAAATTTCAGCATTTCAAACCCTTCTAATAAAATTCTATTAGCAAGAAAAACTTGCCAACTCTTCATGAGCATGCTTGTTGACATGGTGTCATGCATGCTACCAGCTAATGCATTTGAAGAGGCAGAATATTTCTCTGTCAAATGTTTCATCAGATATTTTTTTGAGTGCATGATAAAAACATCAATGAGGCATTATGTTTTCTACCAATTCCTTGCATTGCAATGATTGACAATGCATTATTTGGCAACTTTCCCATATTATCCTTAAAAAAAAAACAAAAAAAAAAAACCAGAGACTATAAAATATTTGTTTTATTGTGTATATTTCATTTTCATACTGTTATATGTTGTGCTGTGACATAAAATGATGTGTTTTGTTAATGATATTTTGTACAATTTATAGATGGCATTTTTTTGTTGGAAGATGATAAAAAATATATTTTAACATGTAGGTAATGCCGAACTGAGAATTTTGGTGACCCAGGGTATATAATATTTGAAGGATCCCTTTGTTAAATAATTCACTTATTTAGATTAGCAGAAACACAAACTACACCTTGAAAAAAATGTACATTAAAAATTAAATACATGAAAAATAAAACATTATTATTTTAAACATTATTATTTTAACAATATTATTTTAAATATATAATATTATGGGATTAATTGAAAATAATAAAAGTCATAAAATAAAATAATAACATTGAAAAACAAATACAAAAATTAAACAAATTAAATTAAAAATCAGAATCATGAGCCACCACTGATATACAGGTATAGAGAGAGATCACTTTTAGCAACCTTCAGCATTGAGTGCCTCTTTTAATTTTTGAATTATGTAATAAGGCATACAGAATAACTAGAAATAGAAATATCATACAGAATTTTAAATTTAATTTTACATTGATTAGGATAATTGTTCAGAAATATTATCTTAAATTGTGTACGTACAATTAACAAAGATATGTGAATATGAATGTTCAGAAAGTTTTGAATCACTAAATACTATTTTGGTGCAGTCTTTAGCAATTTTGCCAGAATTTAAAACCCACATAAGCTTTTTTTCATAAGTTGAAATAAGTGGTATAAAGCCTAAAATATTGAGATTTAGGATGGCTATAACTCGATGATAACAATATTAAATATTTGGGTTGGATCCCAACCTCTAAAAAATAATAAAATGAATTGTTAATGTAGTACAAAATCTCAAACCCAGATATTCAGAAATTAGAATGATCTATAAATCAAACATACTTTGATATGGCAAGATTGCTTTGTTCTACAATTATAAGACTCAAAAGTATTCCATAAGAGAAAAAGAAATAGTATCGAGCAAAATAAAAGATAAATTATTGACTAAAACTTAAACTGTGCCCACTGATCAAACTGTTAAATTTTAACAGCACCAATGAATGATTTTGAAATATTCCGATTATTTTAATTTAGTCATTTCCTAATTAGCTTTCCAAGAAATTGAAAGTTTTGAATTTTGTGACTTTATTTAATTTTGATCTATAATATAAATTTTATCATATCTGGAACTATTCAGATTCCGAGTTATCTGGATTTGAGACATTGTAATATATATGATATTTCAGCACTGCAACTAAGGTGCAACATTCAGGACCTCACTTATGCATAGGTCACTGGGACCATGGATCCCAAATTTTATGTGAATTTAAATATTTTAAAAAATTTAAAAGATTAACAATATGTAAGAAAATCTTAGCAAAATTATTATTTTTTGGTTAAATTATTTTACTGTGATTTTAAGTTATTTATATACTTGTAAATACCTATATATATCTTGCGTGCTTCTTTATAACATTTACTATTTACTTTAAACCTTTATTTACTATTGATAGTACATACAAAATTTAGAAACTTTGATAGGGGGCCTTCAAAGCTAGATAGGTTCTGGTTCTCATCTTCCGGAAGTCAGACCATGACTGCATTAATTAAATTTCACTACTTAAATTGCTCTCATTCTTCAGCTTTGAAAAAAAAAATAAGCCTCACTGAAGTATTAAATTATACAGATTTTTCTGATGCATATTAGAAAATTCTTCATACTCTGTGAATGAACTAAAAGATTAAAAAGCAGGACTAATACTTCAAAACAGTGGTTTTCTTAATTTCCTACTAAAAATTATGAGCTTTAGAATTTCTTCACTTTACATACAAAAAAACAACAACATACATAACTAGAACATGCAAGCAGTTTTCTGTTAGTAATCTACACATCTAGATGTGAAAAATAAAAATTATTCTAGTTGAGGAGGAGGTGGAGGGGGTGCAGATGGTGGAGGCAATGACACATAGCTATCACGTTCTTCTGCAGCTTTCTTTTTATTAGTCATTTTTTCTACCTTTTGTTGGTCATATGTTGTATCTTTTGATGTGCTCTTGGTAGCTGATTGGCCAACTGGCTGTGGCCTTGATGGGAGTGGTGGAGCTTTTCGTTCATTTGTCATCATGGTACGAACTTCCTCCTTACTGTTTATAGAACATGATTTTTCAGGCTCTTTTCCTTGTGTGATAGTCATATCATGTTTTGCATTTGATGTGGTCTTGCTAGCTGAGTATCCAACTGGCTGTGGTCTTGTTGGGATAGGAGGAGGAGCTTTCGTTTCATTGGACATTATTGGACAAACTTCTTCTCCGTTGTTTATAGAATGATATGCTTTTTCAGGCTCCTTTCCTTGTGATATATTTATTTCATATTTTGCATTTTTTGATGTGCTCTTAGTAGATCCAACTGGCTGTGGCCTCGGTGGTGGTGGACGTTGAGGAACAGCTGCTCTATTAGGGGGTGGTGGTCTTGGAGGCAATTTAGTAGGAGAACCAGATTTAAAATTTTCACTGCTCTCAAGAAAAGGGGAGCTTCTTCCAGAAGATGGTTGTGACTTAACAGCATCAAATTCTGGATCATTATAGCCTTCAACAACTGAATGCCATTCATCAGTGGAATTCAAGCGCTTCAAAACTTCGCGATTTAATTCTGTAACAGCATTATGAAGAGGTTGAGGACTGTCATCTCCGGAGGCTAATTCTTCAAATAAAAAATTATCTCCAGATGTCACTGTAGTATTTGAATTCAAGGGTATGGTATTATTTTGAAACAACTTCACTGCTTTGAAAATATTTGAGCTCCAATCAGGTGATTTCAACTTAACTTTTAAAATACATCCTTCAACTTTGGTATTGTCATATTGCAAAGCAGCTATTGCATGTTGGCTTTCTCTGAAAACAACAATTACTTCATCTTCAAACATTGCCATATTTAAAATATTTTCATTGAATAGTTCATGTAATAACTTGTGCTTGAATGCAGCATCTAAATTCTCATCCATTCTTGATTCTGTACTTCGAAACTGAAATATTACTGAAGCATCAGGAGGCCCACTAGAGATGAGATCTTGGAAAACTTCCAATCTTTTAGGACCATCAATGTGAAGAACTTCTATGTCAATATAAGCAATTACAGGTCTGTGGTCTGATGTTTTCAGCTCAGCTCTACCATAGTAAACAATTTTGCCAGGACATTCATTACTGTCAGAATCCAATCGTTTCCTGAATAAAACTCTATCTGTCCAGGATGGAATCCGATTCTTTTCACTAGTATCATAATCATCTGAGAATATGTCATATTTATATGTCGGAGGAAAATTGATAGGTGCTTCAGCAAAATCTTTGAAAACTAGACCACTTTGCTGTTGACTAATAAGTTGGTCTGCAGCCAGTAGAGAAGTCCAATTTTTTTCTTTAACCAATTTCTTCACTTCTTCATTCGGTAAATCAATTCTGTAGTTAAAATCCCCACACCAAAATATACAATCATGTGATTCTAAATTTCTTCCCATAGGAAAAGAAATTTTTCGACTTATTTCATGATAATCTGCATTTCTTTCTAAAATTTGGGACTGTCCTGCAGTAAAATGTGCACATACAAAACACATTGAAGTGTTATATGCAACCAATCGGATGGCTACTGCTCCTTTGTTTCCAGTTGCACCTCTTAATCCAGTTTTCACAATATCAACAGCAACATCTTTTATATAAGGTGCATGTTTAGGCAAAGCAAAGACAAAGAGGCACACACCAACCAGCTGAGTAGAAGTAATATAAACATATTTATTATCTCGCGATATAGTTTTTTGTAATTCCACCATCCATTCCTTTTGATTCTGAGAGCTTGCAGACACAATGTTACTGGCATTTAAATCCACTATTTCTTCAAATCCAATAGCAAAAATATCTACTACTGCATTTTCTTCTTTTTCTGAAATATCAAGAAGTTCAGTATTTTTGTTGATCTTGGGACAATCAAGTAACCATTCAGTCATGGACTGATGTTTAAAAACTATGCTGTTGAAATGCTTGCCACCATTAACATTCCAAGTACCAACTCCAATTCTTAATTTTGAAGAATGTGTAAATTCTTTTTTCCTCTTACACATAGAGTTTAAGAATCCGGGAGAAAAATTTAGCATACAAGGTGGTACAAGATCCCTAGCTCTTTCAGCAGTTTCACTGTATAGTACATTTCCAAGTAATAAAAGATCAATAGCTTCTTGCTTACTATTATCTAGAAGATTATTCTGTATTGTTCTTACAACAGAACGTGATCCATCTCGCAATTTTGATTTTCCTTCCAAAGCGCATGTACCAGCATACATTTTGCTCACTTGATCTCCATTTTGAATCCACATCTGTTTGAATACTTCATTAAATCTTGACACTATTTGAGGTTGATCTGAAACACCCAATGCACACAACTGCTGTTTTAAAACTTCAAGCCCTATAAAGGTTTGAACATTGTTAGTTCTATCCAGACAGTCTAGGCAATTTGTGCGAAATGTTCCAGTTTGGCATTTTTCAACATTGCAAGAATCTTTGTAGAAAAATCCAAATCCTTCTAATTGAGTAGATATTTTACGTTTCAGTGTACTCAAATTCTCTTGACGACCACCTTTACACTGTGCATGATAATCAAATGCTACATATGGAATAGTTTTGCTGTATCGGGACACTTTATGGTGACTTAGAAACATTTGACTTAGCAATGTTTCTCCTTCTTTACAGCCTAAAAGATTTATTAAAACCTGATTTCCATACCTTTGTATAACTTGTGTCAAATGTCTGTCAAATGATGGTGCAGATGCCTCAGTTCCCCTGGATAATTTTACCTTATGTGATCCCACCTGCAATCCAGGTTGTTCCCAAAACAATGGAATAGACCCTCTCACTTGTAGATACGAGCATACTTTATCATCTAAATATATGACCTGTTCAGTTTCAACAAAATTAGCAACACAACCTTCATCATTTGTACCCCGAACATTAAAGCGAGTACCAGCTCGCTCTGAACTCAGTCTAGAAAATATACATCCACGGGCCTGTAAATGCCCAACATATATTGTTCGAATTTCAATACCTCCACATATTATTTTTAATAGCCAGTCTTTACAGTCAATGCCATCTTCAATAAAAGAAATATGCATTGTTTTATTCCAAAAAAATCTATTATCAGACTCAGTAGAGAAATTTGCTCTTTGTTCACACAATGTCAAATCTAATGTTATATCAGTAGATGACCATGAAAAATAAAATGTACCCGAATTCAGCACCTTCCGAACTTCTTGGATTCTTTCAACATCTTGTTGATTATTTCGCAAAGAAATAAAGTATGTTTCAGTAATTCTAAATATTTCACTATTTGAGACTTTCCCAACTGATAAGCAACTATTTATTAACACTAAGAAGGGAACTATTCCATCATCTTGAGTTAAAGGAAGTATTCCTAGGCATCCATAAGCATCAGGGAGTCGAGCACAATTTTTTTTATATGCTTCAGCTTCTTGAGATTCCAGAAGACGTATAGTTCCACTTTGAAATAGCAAAGTTTCATTTTTATCTCTCTGTTCAAGTAAAACATAATAGGGATATTCACGTTCAGTAGTTACGCGATGGTACACACGAAAGGTTTTACCAAGAGTCATTATTATTTTCGAACTGGAACACAAGACATAAATTTTCGAACAAAATTACCATTCACTACAATCAAGATTGATTGATTGACGCCCCAGGCGAATCAAGTACAATACAGATCGTCAAGAGATTAATTGAGGTAGATAAACAAAACAGACAACACTAATGAACACCAATGAATGACAAGTGGATAAAGAAAGAGAGAAGTTAAAAATTATAAATTTATTATATTAAAATTGTATAAAATCAAGAATCAAAAATTTATGTTTTAATACATGTATATAAAATTAGTTGAAATCCGAAAATTGGATTTTGTTAGAATTATTACTATTTTTTGCTTGAGTGCCGCCTAACTGTTGTCGCAGTTTTAAAATGATTTGATCTCTTCCTATCTATCTTCAAATTGTTTTATCGTGCTTGGAAGGTAAACAATTGTGAGTTTATGTATGGAATTTTTATGTACGATAAATGTTCTATCTTGCATTATTCTTGTTAATGTTTTTATATTTTAATACATTTAGTTATTCTGAGTTATCGACGTAAATATTGCAAAAGTTATAAAAACCTATATTTACAGAATTGTAAAGATATTTTCACATTTGAATCATCACATAATCAAACACCGGTATGTCATATTGAGCGGTAATTGTAAATAAAGAGAAAATTTCCCTTAAATCAATGTCAATCAGCCTAACACACAGCACAGTAATTATACTGGATTCAATCTCAGAGACTGGAACAGTGGTTTTTTTTTTTTTTTTTTGTCATACCAAATCGGCGATAAGCGGAAATGCTGTGTGTGATCTTGGCGTCTGTTTGGTAACTCTTGCAACTCTCTTTTGGGAAATTTGTGAGAAGAACGTTTTGTGATTAACCAGTCACGTTGATTTTGGTTTTTAGGATACAACCACATGTTGATTTTGGAATTTGATACATTGGAAAAAGGCTTGGGGATCGTTTTTCAAGTTTCTTTGATTTGTTTTGTGTGTGTTAAATAGCTGTGAAGAGTGAAATATTTCGTATTGTTTTGTTTTTTTGATGGTTTGGTTGATAGTGGTAAAATGAATGCGATTGAATGGTGTATGAATCAGTGGTTAATTGCAAGTGGGTACAAATGCACTAATTTCCGTTTTTTATCGAATTTCTTTTAAGTGTCGAAAACCCAGACCATCCGACTCGTCCAAGGACTAAGAGCAGACGAATTTCTTTTAAGTATCATTTTTTATCAAATTTCGGTACTTTTTGGTTAATGGGGCGACAGTCGGATTTGGTTACAATATGGCAACAGATGTTTGTCAGTTTGTGCAACAGTTGGTCCATAGCAATTAAAACGTGGATTTACGACCACTTCATGGTCTTCCTCACTATGCTCGCCTGCTAAAAAAACATCACAGAACCAGCTCAGTTGGCTGTTGGAGCTCGCATGTACAAAAGTTGTTTGTGGCTATTTGTGTTCAATGGTTCATAGAGCATAGGCATATGTCTGTGTAATGGATGTAACATGAAAATCACTCTATGAGCCATGGAACACCTGTTTCACAAATAGCGACCTCCAACAGTTAGTGGGGTCAGATTCTGTGATGATTTTTTAGTGGATGAGCGTAGCGAGGTAAGCCCACAAAGTGGGCGTAGATCCATGCTCGAACTGCTACATCATTCTATAAGCCACGGAGCGCCAGTTGCACAAATAGCTGTTGCTACATGCGACTCTGACAGCCAGCAGGGCTCGATTCTGTGATGTTTTATAGCTAGCATAGATACATGTTCAAATTGCTACATCACTCTATGAGCCATGAAACACCTGTTGCACAAATAGCTGTTGCTATGGCGATAAGGCAGAAGGTATGCCGATTCAGAACATTCAGAAGTAATCTATCATGCCGCACGCCAAACGTCGTTTTATCGCCAGTTCTGGTTTATTCTGGCTACACCTGCAATTGGAGGGGAAAGACGAATTGTTTAATAAAGAATATTGTTCATAATTTGATTGCTTAAGAGAATGTCGTTAGAAACATTTGTCTTATCAAAGTATACAGTAGCATTTCAAATACTGGTTGATTATTTATAAATCAAATAACAATCTGACTAATGTGGTTTTCAAGTAATACTATTAAAATACATGTATTTAAGAACTTTGTGTACTGCATACGGATTGTTTGAAATTAGTTAAAGAAATGTTCGACACACATACATATAATTTATTATTTGAATAAAACGATTCTATGAGAGATTTCGTAGTAAATATATGTGTAGAATCCGTATATTATTTTGTTCTTATATAGTACAAGAATCCGTAACGAAATTTGAAGATTATTTGAAAGAAGGAAATATTTGTCATTTTAAAAATGCAAAATTTGTAACATTTTAAGGAAATTTGCTTGACATTTTTCAGTTTGTGGGAGCAATGTTGCTTTTCCGACACACATTGGATAATGCAGTGTTTTTGAAGATGTGTTCTGTGGAACCCTTGGGGTTTTGCGACGTGATAGTTTCAAAAAAATTTTCTTAAAAATTTAAAAACGAGTAAAATTTTAATGCTTTTACACTTTTAAATTATTTTAATTTTAAATATTTTATTATTCAATAGAAGAATTTTAAATGTTATGGGAAATAAATAAAAATATTTCCTAATTTAAATATGGTAAACAAATATCAAAATTAATTGCACTTTGCATTTAAAAATTCTCTGGTCAATTACATTTCCAGCAACTTACGTATGTGTAATCGTTCATTTAAATTAGTAATATATTTTACAATTATTTTTACATCTAAGTTTGGCAAAATTGAAATTTTTAATACAAAAAATTATAAAAATATGAAAGAGCAATGGAAAGTGATGTGTACACTTCAATTTCGAAACAACTATTAAGTATTTCTATACATTTTAGCACACTTATTTCATACAGTCATATGAATTATTGGAAAAACCAGAAGTTACATATTCAGACCAGGAAATCCTTAGTGAACCCTACCAATCCCTCCGGAATTCAATGTTTAATCTATATCAGTATTCATCTAAGCTGTACCTAAAGCAAAGTCTGAAAAACAGATGTTGAAATGAAAATGTAAATTTTCGAATAGGAAGTGATATATCTCTCTCCAGAACAAGAATTAGAAATCCTTCATGAACCCTACCTCCTCCGTAATTTTATGCTGCATCCATATTAACCACTATATCTTTTTAAACATCTAAATCCTACGAAATAGATGTTTAAAAAAAATTCATTAAACACAAGGGTAAATTGTAAAATCTTCCCACCAAAATCTGCATTTCAAAATTATTTAGAGTAAAATTATATTATTATTTTTTTGTATACACATGAGATAAATTGTCTGTGACTTACAGTTTTAAGTGGGTTGTGAACAATATACATTTACACTCAGTTTTATCCCTCACACAAATGGATCTAATATAACAATTATGGATCTAAAGGACTAAATAATGACAAACTTTAATTTTTGTATACCGATTTAAAGGTATATTTATGCCGTAGAATGTAAAATCTCACTAATTTAATATTTATGGATTTTTTTTTATGAAATATAAATATATATATATATATATATATAATATGTATATAATATATATATGATTTACTAATATTTATATTTATATTTATATATATATATATATATATATATATATTAGCTATAAAAGGCCTAGCTCATCGTGCTACACTTGGTTTCTGATTTGCAATTTTTCACCTTTACACATAAAAATCTTTAATTATATATATATATATATATATATATATATATATATATATATATATATATATATATATATATATATATATCAGGGATGTATCAACCGTGGTCGGGGTTTCCATCACTCAGAATTTCCGACCACCACTCAATTGCCGACCACCACTCATCCAAGAAAATATACATGTTATAATTACATTTAAAAAAAGTTATATTCAATTTTATCAAATGTTTTTCTTTAATATAAAAGTATACAATACTAATACTGTTTGTGTATTAACATGAAGCTCGTTTCGAAATTTTATATTCTCAATTATAATTGTTCTGGAAAATCAACCATCACTCATATTTCTCTAGATACATCCCTGATATATATATATATATATATATATATATATATATATATATATATATATATATATATATATATATATATATATATATATATATATATTTTATATATATACATATATATATTTCATTGTATTTTATAGGCATATTTTCAGATAGTGTATTATGAGTTACTACTTCCATTCTACCATTGGATTTACAATTTTAATATATATATATATATATATATATATATATATATTTATATATCTTTATATATATCTTTAGCTTTCTGAACTGTAATATGTATTATAATTTCCTCATTATGGTTGAATTTCATTTTATTTCATTGTATTTTGTAGACAAATTTTAAGATAGTGAATTATGAGTTACTACTTCCATTCTACCATTGGATTTACAATTTTAATATATATATATATATATATATATATATATATATATATATATATATACACAATATATATATATATGCAATATATATATAATATATATATATATATATATATAATATACACTAAAACCTGTAAAGTTGGACACCTGTCTATCTTGGACACAATTCAGTGGAACGGAACGAATTCTTATGTTTTAACATGTATATAATACCGTCTATCTTGGAAGTTGGATGCTGTTTACATTACAGTACAGGATCTATTATCCGGAATGCTTGGGACTTCAGGCATTCTGGATAAGAAGTTTTTCCATAATTCGGAACACTTTTTCTAAAACTTATTGGAATGGTCTCAAATGTCGTTATAGAAAATTATAATTCATTTTAATAACATAAATGTATTTAAAAAAGCTTTTTTACAATCTATATGGGTTAACTAAAATGCAAATTACATGTAATTATAGTATCAAATTTAGTGATTAAGAAAAATTTTGAAAGAAAAAAATGTCTGAAAAAAGTTTATTATTCAGGGTAGTTATTAGAAGTCTTTTTTTATTTTTAACATTTCAACTAAAGTGTATGTTTCAAAATATTTTAAAGTACTTTTAATAAGATTAAGATGAGAAGGATATTCATTTTTAATTGAAATGAGATTATTCAACTATGGGTGCAAATATATCAAATTCTAATTTATGCTCTTCAAATGTATTTCTAATAAGCCTTATAATTCTAAATGTCTGCATAAATAAAAAAAAATTAATTTCGTTATCCTAAACAATCTCATTTTCACCAACAATATGTTTAAAAGATAATATCCCAGCATAAACAGCACAAAAAATATAAAAATATTAGTGGATGGAAGCAGATTGAAAAAAATGGAAAATATTTAAAAATAAAACGAAATATACCGGCGATCGTGTTTAAATAAAAAAATTTCGGGATATTGCTAAACTGTCTTCTATAAATTACTAATTAATAAATGTAACACGTTAAAACCCCATAAATATACTGCAATGGAACTTTTTGCTAGGGTCAATTTTCGGTCCAAAATAGCCATTTTCATCCAAATAATAGGATTTAATTGAAAATGATTTTGATCTTGAAATTCCATCAACGTTTTTTAAAATATTGAAGATGTGTATATATTTCCACGGAGATGAAAAAAAAAAATGGATTTCCCGAGAAAATGACAAGTTTATTGCTTAGGTTAAGTATTTAAAGAGATCAATCAGAAGGCCCTGAATGACATTTTATAGCTGCTATACTTTTCTCTGCATTTTGGCAGAAGTTAACTCTTATTAATTTCGTGAATTCCTTACTTAAACGTAGTTACTAACAACTCTCTTTTTATTCATCTTTTCCAATAAATGTTTATTAAATTGTGTAAAATAGTGTGAATTCTGCGTGGCACATCGCGTTTCAAGAGCGTAGGATTTCTTTAGCGATATCGGGATATTTCTAGCGAAAAAGTTGGAATTACCGAAAATCAAAGTCCTGTAACAAAGCGCGGAAAAGAAAATGTAACGCATTCGGAAAAATCGAAACCTTTGTGCTTAGTGTGCTCTGCCCTATACACCCAGAAAAAAATGAAACGCCATTAAAAAAGCACCTTGCCGTGACTTGTCCGTAATTAACTCCTGTATTACACTATACAGGAGTTAATTACGGACAAGTCGGAGACTTATCTGAAACTAGCGAAGAATGGAATGACGCGTCTCGCCGTCAATGTGACGGTCTCGCCAGTGCTGGATCGTCACTCAGAGAGCTACTATCGGGGGTGACGGCCCGATGCAGCCGCTTAGGAAATTTTTGGGGAAAACGGTGTTACTTCGGATGTTTTCCGAAATAGAGGAATTGTGGAACTTCTCGGAAAAAACATGATCCACAGAATATTTTCATTCGCTATCACGAGAATCTCTCGCGTTCTTTTTCGAAATTTAAGAAGAATCAGCGGCGGCGAGTGCGCACGGCATTTTTTTCTGCGCGGAATTTTGAATTTCGTGCGCGGTTTGCGCGTCCTATTTCAAACCCTCTAAAATAGTAGGTTTCAATGCATTTTTTTTAATTGATATTGCTAATTAAAGCAAAAAAGCATTTGATGGGATTTTAAACAAAAAATCACTATTTAGCACAATATTTAGCAAATAATCGCATGTTGTCGCAGAATTTGGCATTATTTTGCCGTATTCCGGCTTTGGGAGAGTCCGGATATTGGAACGCCGGATAAGAGGTCGCGTACTGTATATATATATATATATATTATATATATATTATATATATACAGTTAAACCTGTCTAAGTGGGACACTTACGGTTCCCCCTAAAAGCGTCCAACTTAGACAGGTGTCCAACATAGACAGTGTGATGAAAACACACACTCGCACGCACGCACACAATCACACGCACACACATCAAACACATAAATGCATGACTTTAAAAACTATTGATTCGTCGTCAAGGTTGCTTGAAACGTGCTCTCCCGACAAAAACTGGAATTTATATTTTCGCCTATATGAAAGTAAAAATCAATCCATTGCCTTAGAGCTGTTCGCATTATTCAGTTATAACTTGAACGTAAATGCGAATTCTTTAGTGCATTAAATGAATCAATTCCGAAGTATTTGACGCTCTCCATCATTCATTCAGTTTTTTGCACCTCCCCCTCCTCTGCCTTATTTTAAAGGAGAAATATCACGTGACTTGCTCCGAAATAACCTTGAAGGCGATAGTCTCTCCGCGCGTGACATAATACATTTGGCGATCACTTTGAAAGCCGGCCAATTTCCTCGTGTGATGTGAAAGGAGGGACCTGAATTGATATACTTTCTGACCAACCGCGTTGTTACATGCAACCTCTGACAGCCAGCGGAACCAGACTCTGTGATGTTTATTTAGCGGACAAGCATAGTGAGGTAAGCCCATGAAGCGGGCGTAAAACCAATTTGTTACGTATCAACTATTGCACTACCGGCTGTTTCTACATAATGACCTTTGATAGAGAACGACTGGTCGAAAAGTACCTAAATTTCTTTTCAATATCAACCTTTATAAATTTCTTCTAAGTTTTGTTTTTATCAAATTTCTTCTAAATATATTTTTGTATTAAATTTCTTCTAAGTATCAACATTTAAATAGAAAATTATGTAGCATGTTTCAAATTGTTCGAATATTGTTAAATTTACAAAAAAATTACCAGAAATACCTTTCTATAAGCTAAAGATGCATTTTGAAAACATCGAGTGCCTTAAGAGAATTGGTGCCAAAAAAGTTACCAAATTTTGGACCGTAACGGTCTTTGAGAAAATGCTGGTATACTGGACTGTTCTATTATAACACAGACTAATATATATTCTGTGTCTTATATATGTGCAGGTCAGGAACCTTTATCATGTTGGGAGCCAAATCAAAAGTAAATCTAACAAAATTAAGATATAGGATTATGTATTCATGTAAATTTATGTTTTGCAATGAGAAAAAATCAAGATTTATATAAAAACAGCACCTATATAATCACTTTTATTTTTATTTCTGGTTTATCAAATTATACTAGATAGCTAAGAGGTACTATGTGTTTCAATTTCAATAATGTATAAGCGATCTCTAAAAGAGTTGGATTGTGATATATTTTTAAATGTTCTCTTTCCTATAATGTGACATTATTGGAAGAAATATATTAACTTATTTGAGATTATTACTAGGTATTCATTTTTACTATTCATCGTTATTTTTAATAAAAATAATATTTTCATAACTGGTTCTTAAGATTTGCGTTCCTAAGTAGCTGCAAAACATAAATTTCAACGTCAAGAAATATTGTTATGATTCAGTGCAGTGGTGTAGTAAGAAGAAAAAATTGGTAGGAACACTCATTTTTGAAGAATTTTAGCCAAAAATAGTGAAGGTAAAACTGATCTCATGAATAATTACATAAGTGTAGTTACTCATGATACAAGTTTGTATTATTGTGTAGATGTTTCTTGGGGATAATCAAATACTCTCTTGAAATATAATTTAAAACAATAGAAAAATGCTTCTGAAAATGATCATTAAATATTATATCAGACACATATTAATACATAAAATGGAACATACACACAATCAACATTTTGCTTTTGTCATGAATTATTTTCTCTAAATTTAAATAAACATTTCTTTTGAAATTGAAACAAAACTGTGATTGTCTTATTGGATACAATTATTGTATCTCAGAGACAAAGCTGAATTTAATTTGTTATTAAGCATTTCTGGATACAGTGGCAATATATCCATAATACATTGGCAAATAATATCCAGATATACATAGGCAATATTCCCCATTGGCAATATATTCTGGATACAGAGTGGCTTCAGAACCTGAAAATCAGGATAAAATCAACATTCTGGAACAATCAAGGAATTCCTAAAAAGCCTGCAAAATCAGATAAACTGGAATTTTTAAAGTAATTGCAGCTTTCTTCCAACTCATCACAATACACATTTGTAGAATTCCTTATTCGCATTTTATGTGATGGGAGGCAGCTTATTGGACACCTCAATAAAAAGAAGAGAGTTTTAAAATTTCAACGTTTCTCTGTGATCCCTCTCATCTTAATTATTTTAAAAGTTGTCAAGCTATTTCATATGATACGAAAAGGAGATTAAAAAAATATTGTTTCTGTTTATACATAATTTTATTGCAATAAGTGATATTTAACTATATGAATTTTTGACTGAGTTTTACAGAACACTGCTGAGTTTATAGCTGATCTAGAAGTAGAATTTTAATGCCTGAAAGATAAATAATTTTGTAATAATACTGTTCATATATAGGGTGTCCCAAAAAGATTGAAATATGCTTTAATTCTTTTATCTACTGGAGATAAGTGGGCAATGTAAATGACAAAAATGTTGGAAGTAAGGTAGGAAATAAGACTACGTTAATAAAATAGTCCTCCCATTAATTTTCAAAAAGTTATATTTTTAAAATTTTTATACGACCCCCCTAGACAAATTTGGTCAATCAGAAAATTTTTATTTTTAATGCAACAAGATCATTAAAAAAAACCCGCATATCTGTATCTTTAAAATCAACTGAATTATGATAAAGGAAAAAATTTGATGTATGCCACTTTTCCGTACCATGTGAAAGGCTGTTTTACCAGTGAAAATAGGGATCATAAACAAATTGACTATGGAAATTGTTTAGATCAAAAACATGTTAATATGTGTCAAAAATTTTTATCACAAATGCATCTAAATAAAGCATTACACAGACAGAGATCATATAAAGCAGTGGTACTCACTACCAGTGTTAGAAATTTGAATTAAGCGTCATTTGATGCTTATAGTTTTGACTCTAGGTGCCAAATAGACACAGCGAGTTGCCATTTTTACATCTCTAACAATAACAACTATTTTTTAAATGTCCATTTTTGTTAAAGATATAAACAAAGAATAATTCAGGTTTTTTTTTATTAGAAATTTGTTTTCTTAGAATATAAAATAAACTGATAAAGAAACCCAATCTATATAATAAAAGGCAATGTCTGTGTGTCTGTCTTATACACTATACGTTTCGCGACCGCGCGTCGGAGAGCTACGAAATTTGGCAATCGGAGACCCGGGGGGGAGGGAAGGGAACACGTGAAAACCGATTTTTAAAATTTTAATTATTTTTTTATTTATTTAATGTTTTATGCGATTTCGACCGTTTTTTGCCCTTTTTGCCCTTTTTTCTCCACGATCCAGACATCGTAGAAAAAAACAAATTACACCATCGGAAAGAGCAGAGAATTTCGAGTAAAAATATATCAATTTCAAATCTGAATTTCGATTTCTAATATTTTTTAAAGATTTTAAAACAAGTCACTTTTTGCTCAAGAAAACGATTTTTGGTTTTTAAATTCTCGCATCGTGAAAAGTACTCATAATTTCGACTAATAATTTACATTTTCAGAAAGGTCAAACATCTGGCATTCTTACAAGTCTAATCTGGTCCAGAAATAATGAAAATTGCCTTCAGGATCGCAATTTTAAAGACGTCATGATTTTAAATTTCTCGCCGTTCCGCTCGGCGTGACGCTTCGTTTCTCCCCCGCTGAAGCAGGGAAGGTGGTGGGTGGGGACGTCAAGGTGGAGGTGACGTCACGGTTCTGAATAGAGCGCCTTTGCTCTATATAAATTATTATATTTATATTTTAAATGATGGGACGATCTGGATTTTTTAAATGTATATTTTAACTTTTGGATATTTTAATTTTATGGATATTTTAAATGATGGAACAATGAAACAATGGAATGAGGATGATGGAATTAAGCATATGGTCATTTTAAATTGCAAATTAGCGCGCGGGAAGTTAGCGGTAGGCCCGGGTTCGATTCCCGCCACTGCCAAAACTGCCGCCGTGTTTACGTGGAATACGATCACGTTAAATATGTGGGTCCGTAAGTCCTTCCGAGAGGTTGGTGGTAGGGGAAGGAGGATACGGCCCCTGTGGATGCCTCCCCCACTGGGTTCCCGTCTAAATTGGGTGATTATGTAGAAAGTTATGGAGATTGTCGCGGAGGGCGCGGCAGCCCAGTGGTTAGCGCGCGGGAATTGCACTCAGTAGGCCCGGGTTCGATTCCCGCCACTGACAAAACTTACGCCACGTTCACGCAGAGTACGATCACGTTAAACATGTGGGTTCGTGAGTCCTTCCGAGAGGTTGGTGGTAGGGGAAGGAGGGCACGGTCTAAATTGGGTGAATAAAAAGAAAGTTATGGAGATTGTCGCGGAGGGCGAAGTAGCCCAGTGGTTAGCGCGCGGGAATTGCACGCGGTAGGCCCGGGTTCGATTTCCGCCACTGACATGGAGTACGATCACGTTAAACATATGGGTCCGTATGTTTTTCCGAGAGGTTGGTGGTAGGGGAAGGAGAGTACGTTCCCTGTGGATGCCTCCCCCACTGGGTTCTGGTCTAAATTGGGTGGCACATCCTGGCCGTCCAACCAGTTACCAGGCCCGGGTTCGATTCCCAAAATTGCCGCCGTGTTTACGCGGAGTACGAGCACGTTAAACATGTGGGTCCGTGAGTCCTTCCGAGAAGTTGGTGGTAGGGGAAGGAGGGTACGGTCTAAATTGGATGAATAAAAAGAAAGTTATGGAGATTGTCGCGTAGGGCAAAGTAGCCCAATGGTTAGCGCGCGGAAATTGCACTCGGTAGGCCCGGGTTCGATTCCCAAAATTGCCGCCGTGTTTACGCGGAGTACGATCACGTTAAACATGTGGGTCTGTAAGTCCTTCCGAGAGGTTGGTGGTAGGGGAAGAAGGGTACGGTCCCTGTGGATGCTTCTCCCACTTGGTTCCGGTCTAAATTGGGTGAATAAAAAGAAAGTTATGAAGAATATCGCGGAGGGTGAAGTACCCCAGTGGTTAGTGCGCGGGATTTGCACTTGGTAGGCCCGGGTTCGATTCCCAAAATTGCCGAATAAAAATAAAGTTATGGAGATTGTCGCGGATGGCACGGTAGCCCAGTGGTTAGCGCGCGGGAATTTCACTCGGTAGGCCCGGGTTCGATTCCCGCCATTGCCAAAACTGCAGCCGTGTTCACGCGGAGTACGATCACGTTAAACGTGTGGGACTGCAAGTCTTTCCGAGAGGTTTGTGGTAGGGGAAGGAGGGTACGGTCTCTTTGGATGCCTCCCCCATTGGGTTCCGGTCTAAATTGTGTGGCACTTCCTGGCCTTCCAAGCAGTTACCTTACACCTTTCTGGTAGGTCGCGCCAACGAGTTTGCCACGGTCAGAATTTTCAAGGGTAGCGAACAGGCTGGTCGCCAAAGGCGGCTAGTAGAAAATAAAAACAGAAAAATTGTTAATTTGTTTCTACTTTGCAAAAAGGATATAAAAAATAACTTAAAAAAAATACCCTTATTTAACAATTTTAAATTCTGGTCATTTTGTATGATCATTGTCCCAATACCCCTCCATTTCAGTGCTTGAAAATTAATTTTCCTGAGTTAAAATAGCAATTAATATAAAAGTTTTAGTTGATGAAAACAGATTGCAAAAATGGAAAATATTTGATAATAAAATGGGGTAAACCGAGAATCACATATAAATGCAGATTTTAGTGACATTTCCATATGATCTTTCTCATATTGCTTATAAATTTAAGAATTAAACATATTTAAAATTAAAATATTATAAGGGAATTTTGTGCTAAATTTAGTCACCTTTTTGCTAATTTCGTCAAAGTGTTTGATTTCATTTTAAAATACTATGTTCATCTTAAAAGTTTTTTTTTTTTTTTTATCAAAAGGAGGGGGGTGGGGGGAGCTTTGCATATTTGCCTGGAGATCGGCAGTCAATGCAAATATCGGAGCTTCATGATGAAATGCAGAGTTGGTAGCCAGGGTTCCGTATTTGCAAGTCAATAAGAAGATTTTATATGAATCACATTGATTTTAGGGATCAATATAAAAAATGCATAGCTGCCAACTTACCAGAAAGAAAAATAGGAACACATTGCATGAGGAAATACCATTTTTCGCAATACTGCTGAAAAATAACTTTCCATTCATATGTTTAAAAAATAGTTTTACTATATGAAATACAAAATAATTACAAACGTGTTAGACAATGCAAACAAATTGCAACAGTTGAAAAATACTTTAACAATAAGACGATATATATCGAGGATACCGTTTGTCGTGATACTGCTGCAAAATAGCCTTTCACTTCATTAAAAATACTCTTGAAAAATAGTTTTTCTGTATGATATACGAAATAATTACAAAAGTTTTAGACGATGCAAACACATTGCAAAAATAGTGGAAAAATACTTTCACAATGAAACCAAATATAAGGAAAATCGCATACAAATGCCGTTTATCGAGGTACCCGGTACTGGTGCAATATAGCCTTTCATTTCTTTGATAATACTTCTGAAAAATAGTTTTCTTGTATCTAACATGAAATAATCATAAAAATGTTAATCTATGAAAATGTGTTTCTCCCACATTAATTAGAAACGGATGCAATCGCGGGGAAACGGATTTTTAGATGAAAAAACAGGAAAACTTCGATCTTAAAATTACTTACTTTGTTTCTCATTTCATGACCTACTTCCGATTTTATGACTTTTGTGACCTGTAGATACTTTTATGCAGATGAAAAATATGCAGATTTTGCATATAATAAAATATAAATGTTATGGAGGTGAAAAATCAGACTAATTTGGCCTAAAATCGGAATCCCCGAACAAGACTGAAAAAATGGAACAAATACGAGAAAATCTGAATACTTGGAAACTATGAAAACATCACCTTCAATGTCTGCTAACAAAAGACAAAATTTGCAAGAGGCTTGAATGATTATCTGGAACAAAGTTCTGTAATAGTAAGTAATTAGAATGTCTCCAGGATCAGCTCCTTTTCTTCCACGTGGAATATGTAGATGCATGAAGGGATGAAGGGGAGGTGAGCAATAGAAACTCGTTAAATACCCGGAGTCTTTGTCTTGCCTCCCGTCTTAGACATCTGAATGTCTGAGGAGATAAAGCAAACAATTAAATTCCTCAAACGTGCAATTTCAAGGTACTCTTGAAGGGAGGGATGAGATGAAGTACAATAAAGATCCCAATGTTGTCCTTTGCTGAATAGACAGAGGAGGATTTTACTGCTGGTGTAGTATTCTATTGTGTTGGTCATTTCCAACAGTTTTCATGGAAGGACAAAGGCCCTGTAAGCCCCACATTTGAGATCATAATAATGACTTGGAACATGACCACCTGCAGATTTATCACTATGGGCATCTGGATATATAAAATGCCCCTTTTTTTTCAACTGCTGTTCAGTCTTCTACCAGGGATCATAATTTAATTAAAGGGAAAGGGAAGACTCATCGAGGTAGTATTACACTAACTCGTTGGGAAAACTGGTTGTGAACAATAGAATTGTTAGGCGTCAAATTTGACGATCAGGTTGAAGAATCTAGTCATTAAATTGAAATTTCTAGTCGCAAATTACAACTAATGACCACTAATTTTGAACACTGCTCACTACGTAGTTGAGTATTTTATGTATTATCATCCAGGTTTATCTTTTTTGTGATATGTCACAAATTTACATTTCTAATTTGATATATGATTCCCATTCACAATGTTCAATTTTCAATTAAATATAACTCGCTTAATTTTAAAGATACAGATATGTGTTTTTTTTTTTTTTAATGATTTTGTTGCATTAAAAATAAAAATTTTCTGATTGACCAAATTTGCCTAAGGGGGTCGTATAAAAATTAAAAAAGTGTAACTTTCTTTAAAAATGAATGGGATTATTATTTGAAAATTAATGGGACTATTTCATTAACATAGTCTTATTTCCTACCTTACTTTTAACATTTTTGCAATTTACATTGCCCACTTATCTCCAACAGGTAAAGAATTAAAGTGTGTTTCAATCTTTTTGGGACACCCTGTATACGTCTTTGCATAAAAATATATTTTGATTATTATACTTTTCAATGCTGAAAGTAATTAATTTTAATTATTTATTAATTATCACTTTTAATTTTATTCATTGACTATTTTATGCTTGTTAAACTGATTTCAGTAAAAGTAGATAGTGATACATATCAGGGAATTTATCTGAGTTCCTGTAGCCACCCTGTATATATATATATATATATATATATATATATATATATATATATATATATATATATAATTTGAAAGAAAATTGAAACACAAGTAGCAAATGCAAATTGCATCAAATGATTTAACCTTGAGAAAGTATTGTTTTCACAAAAATTTTCACATTTGAGATTTTGAAGCCAATTCAAGACCTCCTGAACACATTTTGACTATTTTTGGAGTCATATCTGTATGCCTGTAGTCGATTTTTTGTGTACACGATAGCTGCCACAAATATTAATGGATTTTCATGAAACTTTATATCCAGCTTTGATTTAAAAAAATGTAAAACTAGATAGAATTTATTTTTAATTTGAGTGAAAACTTGTTGCTATGTTAAAATTTTTTTATGTTTTTTTTAACATAGCAGCATAGGACAAAATTTGATATAATCATGCATAAAGAGGTTTATTTATGGCTCAATGATCATGAGACTTTTCAATCATTGTGAAATAGCTATGATTCATTTTGTTTTGTTCATGATGTCATTCGCACAACTTGGGGGGTACATAGTTAAGTATGGTATCAATTGAAAGATTTTTTCAAGCCCTTTAAAGTGAAGGGTAACATGATATAATGTGAATCATTTAAAAAAATTTTAAATTTTGAAGTAGTAAGTTTTTTTTATACATATAATACCACGGTATATAGATGTTTTCTAGTATAGGTTAGCTCTTATATAGACATCATGATATCAGTGTTTCATGACATAGTTAAATCATTAACAATAAAAAGCCCGCAGTGCTATAATGATTGTGCTGATCTGAGCAATGAATCACATCAGGAGGTGTTTGAAACATCAAGCGGGTGAGTCATTGGAGATTTTGATTTTCACAAATGTTGTAGCATTTTCTAGGATGGGAAAAAGCATTTAAAAAAAAATAAACATAATATGCAGATTTTTTACTTGTCAGATGAAATATTCTACTCGTCATTGACGAGTTGGCGAATGGATATTTCTTACCCTGATAAACTGCTCTCAAGATATTACACATTTTTCAAATAAAGTTATCAAAAATTACACAAAATTAAAAAAAAATTATCATTAAATAGGTTGATATTCCATATGCATTATTATGGAACAAATTTATTAATATCATTCTCATGGATCTTTCTTATGCCATTCGTGAGCAAAGACATCTATTGATTAATACATAAACCTATGAAAAGATATATTTCTCCCACTTCTATTTGTCTATATGTAACATTTAGCGACAAGTTTGTTAAACTTGGTGAAATGTTTTAATTGGGCAAAAGTGACATTTATTAATGAAAATGAAGCCAAATTGATAAAAGTTCAATATCTTGAAAAATGAAGTTCATTTTCTTTGATAATCTCTGTTAGGGAATTAATATTCTTGATTCAGGGACAGCCATGTATTGTCCACATCAGATTTTTTAAATTTGATTTAAAATTTGCTAACATTCTCTAGAATTTTGATTAAAAAGAGGTCTGTTTGTGTGCTTCATTATAATTTATAGTAATATTCTATACTTGCTAGATGCTTATTGGAATATTTATGATCTTCGAGTTTACCTGCCAAAAGTTACTTTCTTTTGGAGAAAAAAAAAATCCGTAATTTTTATTTGTTGTTTCCAAAAATGGCTTGTAGTTTTTCATCACAGAATTAATTGTCACTTTGGTTTTTTGTTGCAATATATGAATCATACTATACATTATTACCTGAAAAAATATTGAATAACAAAATAATTAAATGTATAAAATAAAAGTTTGATATTTTTTAGTACCCTGATTGAATAATTCCTTGAATGGACACTATATAGATTAGTTATTAGGAGCAAAAGAAATGTGTTTTATGAAAAAAAATAATTATGTTTTGTTATAAGTTGGGGTGAGGTGGGGGTTCAAAATCGAAATTTAGAATCCAGAAAGATTGTGACTAATAATATCAAAGTAGCCACTGAGCTTTATGGAATTACTTGTCTCTGGCTACTACTGATTTTTAATCCAAAACATTACTATTACTACTTAGCCAAAAAAGAAAATAGCTATCATGTGCTTCCCAAAATTAGATTTGAAATAATAAGAGGTTTGATTGGTTTTTATCATGTGATATAGGTAGATAAAATAAATGCATTCAGGAGTCGGCTTGCATTTATTGTATTAAGGGCATAATTTAGAAATGTTATGTGCAGATTATATTTTTCGTATAGTGTCAAAGTTTTCTCTCTTTTAGTATTATATATATATATATTCTATGATGGATTGGCCTGATCGCTGGAATCACTTATCAAAAGTTCTAGAACGTAATGGTCCTTTTGCTCATGAAGAATTTAACCCCGGTCCTCAGGTATTTAATCTTGTATTATCATACAAAATGCTTTCTTATTCTAGTAAATAAAGCCTAAATTACTTTTAGCATGAATTTGAGCTAAAATCTAGTAAGTTATAATCTTGTATAATTTATTAATTTTAAATATTTTTATTCAGGGTTTAAAATTTTTGCAAGATGATTGTAAAATTCTTGTCATTGGAGCTGGTGGTTTAGGATGTGAATTGTTGAAAAATTTGGTAAGAACATATTTTACTCAGTATTTAATGTTATATTTTACATATCTAGAGGAGGAGCTCCATTCTTGATAACTATTACACTCACTGGCTCTGTGGGGCGCGGTAGCCCATTGGTTAGCGCGCTGGAGTTGCACTCGGTAGGCCCGGGTTCGATTCCAGCCACTGCCAAAACTGCCGCCGTGTTCATGCGGAGTACGATCACGTTAAACATGTGGGTCCGAAAGTCCTTCCGAGAGGTTGGTGGTAGGGGAAGGAGGGTGTGGTCCCTGTGGATGCCTCCCCCACTGGGTTCCGGTCTAAATTGGGTGGCACTTCCCGACCGTCCAAACAGTTACCTTACACCTTTCTGGTAGGTCGGACGGTCTGGGTTTCAACAACAACAACTCACTGGCTCTGTGGCTAACGGCCGTACCGTGCTGAAAACACCGGTTCTCGTTAGATCACCGAAGTGAAGCAGCATCGGGCGCGGTTAGTACTTGGTGGGTGACCACCTCGGAACGCCGCGTGCTGTTGGCCATCTCGGGTGCGGTATCCCCGTGGTTTGCGCGCTAGATTTGCACGCTGCCACAAATGCCGCCGTGTTCATGCGGAGTACGATCACGTTAAACATGTGGGTCCGTAAGTCCTTCCGAGAGGTTGGTGGTAGGGGAAGGAGGGTACGGTCCCTGTGGATGCCTCCCCCACTGGGTTCCGGTCTAAATTGGGTGGCACTTCCCGGCCGTCCATACAGTTACCTTACACCTTTCTGGTAGGTCGGACGGTCTGGGTCTCAACAACAACAACTCACTGGCTCTGTATCCACTTCAATATTTCAATTCAAATTAAAGTATCATTTCACCACCGATAAGATTGGTACCAAATTGAATAAATAAATCTGAAAAATAATATACATATATAGTTTCATGGTCATCAGGCAGGGCTATCGGGCTGCAATGACAAACTAAAAAAAAAATAGAAATGAAGCTAACACAACTGACAGCTGAGTGAACCCCTGTTTACAGTACCCTACACAACTCACCAATATTAAAGCATGTTCTTAAAACATGGCATAACTTTTGAACCTGGCATCATACAAACTAAAGACAAAAATTTTTAGATAGAGCTTTGCGAGAGCTTTACAATGCATCTTAAACAGACTTTCTAAGTTGAAAATAGAAAAAGGTATAATGTTATAAAATTTGCATAAAGTTAGTGATTCTGACCTTCTTCTTTATAAAACAAAAATTTCAATCAAGCTACAGAGGCGTGCAATTGACAGATTTGTTTGAGATTTGATTTATTCGTCAGATAATGAGCTAACTTAAAATCCTTTGTAAATTTTAATATTAAAAACTAGGAAGCTTCACCTCTTCTTGCTGTGCTTGCCAACCCTCGTAACTCGCTTCATGAGTCAGAAGGAATCACTGAGCTCGCTTTGCAATCACTTTCTTGCTGCCTGCTACACAGGCGTAATGTGTCTGTTGGGGACGTCCTCTTGTTAACTGACACCAACCCTTGGAGCTTGCTTTGAATGAATTTCTAATAGATTCTAATAACAAATGAATTTCTAATATTTGAGGTATTTACAGTATTACTTGCCGGTATTGTTTTTCTTATAGTGGCTACATGCTTATGCCATATGTATATATTTTCAGTTACTTTATTTATATATATATTATATATTTAGAGTTACTTTATTTATATATTATTATTTACGTATGTATATATTTTGAGTTACTTTATTTTTGTAGTTACTTTTCAAACAAAATGCAAATCTTCACCTTTCTTTGCTACACCAAGAAGATGCTTATTTTGTCATTTTAGGCCTATAATTAAAAAAAAATTACTTGCTTATGCAATTTTTTTTATTATCTATTTTTATTGTTGTCATATACTTCAAAAATTTGCAGCAAATTGTTTTATTATTTATCTACATAACTACTTTTCATTTTTATTTAACTCTACTTTGCAGGTTTGCAGATACCTTTGTCTTGATGATGTGTAACACATTTTTTTCATTTTATATTGCTCTGCTAGTAGCTTATATTGCTTTACTAACTTGGTATTGCTTGTGATTTAAAATATGTGTACATTCTGAAATCATTTATGTTGCTTTTTTTTTTAAATATCTTAAAATATTTCATTTAATTCTTTAAAAAAATAAAGATGCATGTCTTTAATTGTTTTTTCTTGCTATGAAAAAATTATTTGCACAGGCAAATTTGAAGAATAAAATATCCTGCCTATTGTTTATAAACCGATTTACTAAAATATGAAGTTTAGCCAACATATCCTAAAATAAAGATACTAAAATGGTAGCAAAAGCTATTCCAATACCATTTATTATCCTGGTGTAACAATCATTTAGTCACATTTGAAAGAAAATACATGAATTAAAAAAAAATATTTTCAAAAATAAAACAGATGACTTAAAAAATCGAAAATATCAATAATTAGGTACCACAACCTCATATCCCATGGCTGTAACTAGTATAATACACAATTATTAATATAACACCATTCATTTATAAAATTTATTATTCTACCACTACCAATTTCTTTGTTAGTTAAATTAAAATTGAATAAAAACCGTCTGCCATGCAAATAATTAATTGTTTTACATATTGGAAATAATTTAATTCTGTTGCTAAGCAACATGATATCATTTTCTTCAAATAAAATTTTGGAAAAAAATTGTCTGCACAATGATATTTTATTTTTATTAGAAGTTTAATTTTGTGTATTTTACAAATATCTCAACAACCTTTGGGGATAGAAACTTGAAACATAAATGGGGTTAGCCGTAGCGATGTGAAGAATATTTATATCAAATTAAAAAAAAAAAAATCCTTCAAAAACTGTATGTTTGTATACAGAATAAACAGACAGACTTTCAATTTTAATATATACCACAAGTTTGATCAGTGTTTTTGATTAGAATTAGATGATTATCTTGGCTCTATTACCAGTATCTTAAAATTGTTGTAAAAATGATTTGTGCTTTGTTGTAGGCCTTGATGGGCTTTAGAAATATTGAAGTTATTGATATGGATATTATTGAAGTTTCAAACTTAAACAGACAATTCCTTTTCAGGTATGTTTATTTTATGTATTTAAAATATTAATTCATAATGATAACAATTAAAATTAATAAGTTATCAATTATATAAATTTTAAGGTTTTTTTAAGGTTGAATTTAAAATACTGTAAATTTCAAGTATTTTATGCATTTATTTCAGGGCAAGTGATGTTGGTAAGCCCAAGGCAGAAGTAGCTGCTGCTCACATAAACAAACGTATTGATGGCTGTAATGTTATACCGTATCCTTTTCAGACAAAGTTTTTATAAATTCATGAGTTGAAATTATAGCAGAATTCCACCAGCCCTTAGAAATTCCTTAATTTTAGAAATTTATTTTAAGGCCCCTTTACTCTTTCTTTCAGAACTAGCACGTCACAAGATAACCAGACTAAGAGAACAAGCTATCATAGAGTGGATGCTGCCGCAGGCTCAGATATTTTCTGAAACAAAGTCTAATGCACATTAAACTTTCATAAAAAGAATCAGCTTTGTATCACAATGGTTCAGTTTTACACAAATCGTATACTTCATATTGCTATTCATTGTCAAAAAATTTCAAAGGTGTATATAATATATGAATGTGATATTGGAATTTGCGGTGCTTTTAGGTATGTCATATATAAATGCCATTAGTCTATTGGGGGATAGAGGAATTTTACTGTTACATATTGGTGTTTTCAAAGAGGCTAAAATTATTTGGTTTTGTATAAAGTGCTTAAAAATTTAATTTTCTAGGTAATCATAGACTTGGAATTAATAAAGAGTGCTATACATTGAGGTAAATAAATTTGTATATACACTACCGTCCATAAATATTTGGCCATCCTCTTTATCCTTGCTATAGAGCAAATACATTACAGCAACACTTCACACAGTACGGGTAATCGGTTCTGCCAATATCCCGGACTGTTTGAAACTGGACTAATCGAGAACTAAATACACACAAAAAATGATAATTGGTTCCCCCCCCCAAAAAAATCCTCTGTTTTTCAATAAATAAAATGCGATTAATAAATTCAAATGTCTATATTAGAAATAATGCATGTTTTTCGTAATTCATTTTTTATTGCAATATCGATGTCTGCACATTTATCTTCTTTGGCCTTTTCTCTTCATACATTTCTTTGTAGAAACGAATTGCATTATTTATCCTTCTGTGAATTGTAAGGCTATATTCAATATTGGGAATCAACTTCCATAATATGCTCTGACAAGGTTTCAACCATTGTAATAATTTTTTTATAGTTGTTCGGTGTTAATTCTCGTGCAGGCACTTCAAAGTTGTCATTGTCTAAGTTGTCCTCCCGTTGTTCATCTCCGTTAATAAGTGTATCATTATCTAGTTCATTAGTGTTCATTCGATGCACTCAATTACATTGAAGGAATCTAACTCTTTGAAAACAAGTTGCTGTCCAATTTCCACTATGCTATTAGTGACTTCAGCAAAATGAGTTTCAAAACCAATGAAATCATTTGCACAATGTGGTGTGATATGTTTCCATACTGCCATCATATTGCTTGCCGTTAATTCATGCCATGCCTTGTCTATATTTTCGGTAATATTTCTGATCTTGTAGCTCTTACAAAATTCCGTTAAAGTAGGCACATTTTTTTCCTGTTATAGCTTTTATGGCTTGCGAAAAAGTGTGGCTCAAATAATAGGCCTTAAATGTCACAATGACACCTTGACACCACAATGACACCTTGATTCTGTTGTAGGGCAAAAATAATTGGTGAACCAATCTTCAAATAAAGCTTTTGTGTCCCATGCTATCTTATTTGAACACCACAGCACTGGGAGATTATTTTTTGATAAATTTTTAAGAGGTCTAGGATTTTCTGCATGGTACAACAAGCATTGGTTTTATTTTGGAATCCCCTGTTGCATTTCCACCTAATAACCTAATACACTGTCTTTTAAAATTTCATATCCAGGGCACGACTTTTCTTTGGCAGCTATAAAGGTGCATGACTGCAACTTTTTCCAGAATAAACCCATTTCATCAACGTTGAATATTTATTCATCTTTGTAGCCATCTTTTTGTATGATTTCATGATTTCACTTAATTCCTTCAGATATCTTGAAGCAGCCAGCCTCTTTATCTGCACTGGCAACTTCACCAGCAATATGAACCTTGTGAATACTAGTTCATTGCTTAAAATGAAAAATCACTTACAACTTGCTGTAAAATTTTCACTAGTTCCCTCACCTATATCATCAATAGTCTTCAAGTCATTGTAAAGTCTTAATGCTTTGGCTTGAATTTCCATTTGACTAAGTGGAACTCGTTTTCGATCCATATGGATAATTTGGCCATATTTTGATTTAAGTCATCGATCCATATGGACCATATGGATGGCTTACTATTCGAGTGTTTCTGGTTTTAGTCATTACTTTTGATAAATAAGAAGCCGTAGTCATACCTTTTGATTTGTATTGATCTTTCTTTTTGATAAGTTTTCGAACTGATGATTCATTCGTTCATTCCTTTTTCACGGCCTATTTTAGCAAATGATGCACCTTTTTCATGAAACTTGATTACATTGAGCGTCTATTCTAAAGTGAGCCACTTACGTTCTTGGTGATGGAATCACTTTCAAATTTTCTTTCTTCACTTATTATTATTATGTTTTAATGGGTATTAAAATGTAATTATCACAAATGGACTTGTAGATTTGCGTATCGAAAACTGATAGACAAATGTTAATTCAACATTAAAATTCACAAACCTTTACTGCTTACTTATGCTACGTAGTTTACACATTAAGGACAGTACTCTGATCGCACTGAACTGCAATCAGAGTAGCGTCTTTCATATCAATAATCACCTAACACTGTCACTATGCCCATCAAGCAGTCGCTGCTATGGCTGTCCAATGCTATGTGAAACCGACGCTCAAGATGTTGAAAGGGGAACCACCAAAACATAGTGCTGTGTTTACATTCTCGTCGTGTCTAGGTACATACTTGTACAATGGGGACCCCCTCCCCCCCCCCCCCCCCCAAAAAAAAAGAAATATGCATTGTATCACATAACTTTAAAACTGTACAAAAATAGACATCACTGTATATAAGGAAAAAACTGATCATTTATGTATAAAAAAGTAATTTTGTGTACTAAATTTTTAGAATTTATTTTTATTTTGCTCAATTAAAATTTAGTTTTTGAAATTTTCAAACCTGACTAAGTGAATCCAGACTGATCGAAGCCATACTATGCGAGGCATTGCTGTATTTAATTGTAACTTTAACATGTTTTAATTCCAACAAAATGGTGGATTAACTATTTTACAGCTGTTGTAATTAAAATTATTAGCATTTGAAACACATTTCTATCTTTTAGCAACTTTATGCTAAATAAGACATTTTTCAAGATAATGAGTGGTTGATTTTTCTGCATTTTCTCAATGTAATTAAGATAGTTGGTCTGATGCCATTTTTTCTTTATAAGCCCATGATTGTATTTCACTGGTTTTCTTTCAGTTTTTGAAGAAAAACGTTTCATTATCCCATTTTCTCACATATTTGTTGGCTTTTATAAATAAAATTGTAAATATGCCAAAATCAAAAGAGCTTTCACTGGAAGTGTGATTTTTAATAATTGCTCACCAATAAATTGGCAAAAGTATCAACCAAATCGCAAGTAAATTAAATATACCAAGACAAGCAGTCGATTACAATGTTAAAAAATTCATAACTGGTGGCAGTTTATTTAATAAAAAACTTACTGGTACAACTTCAACTGACCACAAAAGGTTAATGATTACAGCAAATGTAACAAATGCTTTATCACACCTAAATTAGCTTCTTAGATTAACTTGAATAGGGATATACCCATTAGCATTACTACTGTCAAACACAGACTCGTTGAAGCAGGGCTTCATGGACTGTTAGAAGTGAGAAAACCACTCTTAAGGTCCATTAACAAGAAGAAACGATTGCAGTGAGCTAAAATATAGCAGAATTGAATGAGTGATAATTGGAAAGAAGGTCATTTCTGGAGTGATGAATCCAAATGTAAAGTTTTGAGTACAAGACTTTGTTCACAGGTCGTGGAAGTTCTGAAATGATATGGGGCTGTTTTGGTTGAAATGCAGTTAGTAATATCTTCAGGATTCAAAGAAACAGAAAAAATACAGTTACCTCCTTGAAAATGAAATTGTGTTATCTGAGATGCACATGTTTTTCAAAAATTCATATTTCAACTGGAGAAAGTATTCAGCAATAATCTGTAAATAGTATTTAGATAAGTTAACTTAGGAAGTAAAGTTTGATGTAATGCTTTGGTCACCACAATCACCGGATCTCAATCTGACTAAACTGTTGTGGGATAATCTGGAACGAATGATCTGAAAAATTTGTCCAACTCCTGTTTGAAACCTATGGAAAGTGTTACATGAGAATAGAAGAAAATATTGCCAGTAACACTAAACAAATTGATAGAATGAGAGAATGCTTTAACTTTGCAATATTTTTTTTCAAAATTTTAATAATTGTATTAGCTTGGAGAACTACTTGTAGCTCTGAGACAGATAGTTATATGCTACTAAATGAAACTTTTTGTCTAGAATTATATCCTTAAAATTGTACTTTTGGTCCTTAATTTTTGTGATGAATGAGTAAGAAAGTGGGAACCCTGTATCAAATTTACTGGTTTCTATATATACAATTCAATCGTACATGACACCTTAGAAATTAATAACTCAATGGCAGGCTAGGTTATGATTTGATTATAAAACCAGTTTTATACCATTTTAAAAGGAAGACTGTAATTTTGATATTGTCACTATCTACAGTTCATTAAACTAAGTTTGCTTTTTGCTTTAAAACCATGGAATATTTGTAGGTGATAATGACTTTGGAATTACTAGATACCCATATTTTTTAGATTAAAAACTGTAAAAGGTTTAAAAATTAATGTATGATTTGCATTATCATTTGGTGTATGATTTGCATGCTGTAGGTATCTTAATCACAGGTAAAAAAAACAAAAAAAAAATGTAATTGTGTAGTAGATGTGGTGTGATTACCATATAATTAAAAAAAATTATATCATTATTTATTGTGTAGTCAATATTTTCTCTATTATTTGGTGGCTTTTTAGCTGCTAGTTATAGTTAAATTCAATTTTGTCTTTTTATATTCCTGAACTACAACAGTCATTATAAAAAAATTCAAGATTTTAATGACTATTTTTATAAAAGTAAGTGATTTTTTTTTAAAATATAATATCTTTGTTTAAAGTCTTTTGCATATTTATCTTTGTTTATTTTGAAGTATTATGCTGTAATAAAATGTTTTTCATATTTATGTTATATGAAACACCTCACTTATTAATTATTATTACATTCATATTTACTGTTAAAGAAACTTCTTCAGTACTGAAATCTTTAGCTTTTGCAAAACACTAATAATGTGAATAATGTATTTGGATGAAAGCAAGGTGCTTGAATATTGAACTGCATATGACATGTTTATATAATTTATCTATCAGTTTTTATAATTTTTGTGTAATAAATATATTATTTTTCATTATATTTAATTCCCGTTTTCAAACACAAAATATTTATTCATCCAGATATAATTTTCTATTTTAACATTTACTTTCAAACTATAAAGTGAATAATGCATTAAGATTATTAATATTATTTGAGTATTAAACTAACTATGCCATACTTATTTACAAAATGGTCACTTGATTAGCTCTCATTTCTTTTTCTCTCTTAAATTTCTCAATGGATTTGTATTTACTAATTTTTTTACTTACACATTGAAATGGAGAATAAGCACCTTTTTTAGTATTAAACACTGCTGTGATTGGTTTAGCTTATCAAATGTTACTCAATTACTAAAAGCAATGTACAATTGCCCCAGAACCTAGGGCTTTTAGTTGATGGATAATTATTAGAAATATCATTACATTTGAAGTTTTAAAAATATTTATTTCATTTGATGATTTAGCACATTTTCAAATGGTACTAAGTTACCAAAATTTAAATATCTTGAGGGTTCACTGTTCACCCTGTTTACTCTAGGGTAATAGGGTTGATTTTATTCCTTTTGCATTAAACTTTATATATAAAACAGGCATTTAATAAATAGTCAAGCACATTTAGTTTTATTTTACTAATTTTATGGGCCATTTAAAGAAATAGCCAATTCTCCAATCATATCACAATCTAATCAGCTCTAGAGTGATGTATAAGTGATTTCACTACCAAATAAAGAAAATGTAGTCCAGTAGTTTTGACTAAGAGTGGATACATACATTGTACAAACAGACACACACAGACATCACCTTAAAATAGTTGTATGATATTTAAAGTAGCTGGTGTTAAATTATAAACATTGGATTGCTTGTCAAGTTTTTTTTTATCATGATATAAAAATTGGAGATATTTTAAATACATGAAAAGCATATATATTTTTACCAAAATTTATCTTTCAATTGTACGAATTTGGTTCAAAGTCTCTTTGAAAGATAATTTTTCAATCTTTCCGATGGTGTTAAGATAGAAACTCTGTGATAATAATTTTGGTCACTAAGGAATCGATTTGTGTGAAAATACTAAAACATAAAATAACTAAAAAACTAATTTGAAATTTAAAAAAAATAACACCAAGGAGCACCCTCCTGGGACCTTAAGTACCTGTGTACCGAATTTCATGGTCGAATGACACTTATATTTCACACTACAGACCATACGCACACAGATATCTTCTTTTATTATGCAAGAAGAAGAAAAGTGACAAAATCACTTGAAAATTGTCATCTGAGGGTTCAAGTTGTATAGTTGAAAAATTAATTATGAAACTTATGGTTTGGAGGATTTTCAATCATGTCTTTTGAATTTATCAGTTTCATCACTTTTCTTCTTAGTTTTAACCTTTTAATTTTCATACTTTCCTTTTGGCAACATCATCTTTTCTGGGTCATATGTGTAACTCTTTGGTGATAAAAACTTCTCATTTTGTCTGTGTTACCTGCATTGCCTCTTTGTTTTGAAGAAGGCGATTTTTGTGTCATCGACGCCAATTGATACCTCTATATGTTGTACTAATGAAGTATTTTAATTTTGTGGGTGGCAAGCGTTTCCGTAGCAATCACTCGACCGCCGCGTTGTGGGTTCGAGTCCCACGTAAGGCATGGATGTTTGTGTTGTGGGCGCAGTGTGATCCGCCTCCCTCTGGTGCGCCTGGGGTAACGTCCAAGGATGGCTAAATGGTTCACAATCTGGCCGATGTAATAAAGGCGAATGACGAAGGTCAAAGTGCCTGGCCATCTGACACAATTTTGTGGGTATTACTTTTAGATATTTGAAGTTTTTATTGTATAAGATACCTAAAATAGTGTATACTTAAGAAGTATATAGTAATGTCTCAAATTACTATTCTATACTCTTTATTATGTTTTAGATATGATAGAAATATAATGTAACTATGTTATTCTTTAATATTATGTGTTCAGTTCTTTATCATATACTTTTTTTTAGAATTTCACATAGTGGTTTGTGGTTTGGACTCGATTGTTGCTCGGAGATGGATTAATGGAATGTTGGTAAGCTTTCCTTTCTCTACTGTTTAACTTAATGTAATTTTTGGAAAAAAATTCTACAGAATTTGAGACTTTAAAAGTTATTTTTACTTTCTGATACATTTGTATAGAAAGTATTGCTTTCATGCAAGTTTTCAAATTAAAAATTTTAATGGAAAAGCAATTTTAATGGAATAATTTTATTTCAAAATTTTAATTGAAAATGTTCTGTGTACACTACATGTTGTGTACACTACATGTACAAGACATGTTTTATTGTGAGGTTATGAATTTTGTAAATAAGCATTATGTATTATTATAAATTATGCAATTTATCAATTATTGCATACCTGGATTATTGTGATTTTTTCCTTCTTTTTTTGATTCAGGTAACACCTAGTCCTGTTTGCTTCGAATAAATGAGATTATACTGTAATTCATTTTATTATTCTAATGTCATAATCATACTTCTGAATTGTGTTAAAAATGTTAAAAATAACAATCATTAATTAATTTCCAATTAAATTTTTATATCTATTTGAATCAGATTATTGATGACATCCATACGGGTATCGATACATTGAGAAACAATATTCATACAGTTATGGTAACCCAGTAAATAATATAAATCGATATGCTGTATTGTTGCATCACTACATTATGCAGGGACCGCAGAGCTCCTATTTTTCCTATTTTACTTTTTTCCTGTTTTATCCTGTTTTTTCCTATTTTTCTGATGACCTCTGGTGGGGACAATCTTTAAAAAAAAACTTTTTTCGCTGAGCAGCATCGTTAAAGCAGTATCGTTATTTCTTAAATACTAAATTCACATTCAACATCATCACTCTCAAAAATACTTTCATGTCATTTGCGATGCAATACTAAAAATTCAGACAAATGGATACAATTTCATTTGTGTTAAACAAAAAAATAGAGGAGCATACCTCTATAAAAAATATAGGAGCAGCTAATCCCGGCTGTGAGTACACATCAAAGGGATCCCTTTCCTAGGGTTACAGGTACAGAAATCTTCAGAATCTCACAGTTCACAAACATTAGAATAAATTCACTTTACAAATCAATATTCAAGAACCCCCCCCCCCCCCCACCTAGAACATTATTTTTCATATTAAAATTTCATTATTAGTTTTAACATCATTAAACTAAAACAAACTTTGTTAACTTCACGGGGTTATGGTGCCAGCGAGTTTGCCATGATCAGAATTTTCAAGGGTAGCGAACAGGCTGGTCGCTGAAGGCGGCTAGTTAAGGAATAAAAAGAGAATCCTTAAAATACTTTTATTTTTCTTTTCTGTTGCCTCCAAATCAGTATTTCATTAGTGGAATCAAAAGTAAAATAGAAAAAAGCAAAACATCCCCTTTCACCTCTCTCCTGAAGTAAACAAACCGTAGGCATGCATTTAAGATTTTTTTTTTCTACACATAGCCTACTAATGCAAATTTTAGGTGATTCTCACCTGCATTCATTACTCACCTCACAGCATATTAGCACATATAAAAGGTAAAAAAAAAAAAAAATTGGTAAAGATTTGAAAACAAATTTAAAGCATTGGTTTTTTTTCTTCTTTTTACACTGTTTTATTTAGGTTTGTTTCTCTGCTTAGATCAGATCTTGAAATCGGTTTTTGACAGACTTTTACCGAGCTGATTTTCTCACATAATTATGTGAGAAATTTACACACATAATTATTTGGAATGGAAGTACAACATATCATTGTGTACCAAATTTCAGATCTTTAGGATATAGCGAAGCATGCTAAAAATGCCATCAAAGTTGAAATAGACATTCAGACAAACAATCATAGGTTATGACGAATTCAATAAAAGATTTAAAAAAGGTTTGATTGGATATGTGATTAAAAATGGATTACAAAATTGCAAAAAACTATAAAGTGTAAAATAAAATATTATAAAAAATCTTTTTAAGTTACTCAGTTTTTGTCAGTCTGATTTTCGTAATATTTGCCTTTAAATAGACTTTCAACCCTTTAAGAGCAGAAAAGGACCACCCTGCTGTTGCAACAGTTAATGGCATAATCAGATATATTTGAAAGTGTTTCTATATTTCGATAAACATGTTTGACGATAATTCATGTTCCCTTTTCAAAATTTCGCATATTGTAGAAATGTTAATTTTCTTGGAGTTCAAATCATGCTCATACTTATCAGCCAGAGTGGTATAAAATTGAAAACTGTCTGTGAACAAAAGTATTTGCCTAAAAATTTTCTGCAAAAATCTGCCGAGTCATATACGGTATATAAGCACACATCTCACACAAAAATATTGATTTTCTGGTTACCTAATTTATTCAGGTGATATTTTCAGGGTGCCAGTAAATGAAAAAAAAAAAGGTGGGTGGGGGAAACATGATTTACCAGAGTTAGATATATAATATGGTTTTTTGAAAATGAAAGTAACAGTGCATATGCATTGCTCATAATAGAATTTTTTTTTTTTTAATAATTCTTTAAAATTTCTGCAATTCGAAAAACTTTCTGCGAATGGCGTTCGCGAGTTCGTCTATATTCTCTGACTCTGCTTATCACCCAAAGATTTTATGAAATTCGATAACATACTAATTTGCATTGCTAGTCAAAATTTTTTTATGTTTGTATAAGTTTCAAAGATATCATCAAACTCTTCTGGTTCTATGATTTATGTCCATTTTACAGTAATTTTAATGCGCTTGTTTAAAAACCGGTCATGTAAGGAAGATATTAGGACAGCGATCAGTGTTTCTTTCAAGTATACATCCGGGGCGGGGGCAAAGCCCCCTGAAAATGATTATTCGCCCCTCCGGAGGCATTTTACGTTAACCTAGTATCTATTTATGTGACAGCATTTAGATTATTTATATGGGGCAAATAGAAAACTTGCCCCCACCCCTTAAAATTTCATGCACCCATGGCCAGAAAATCCTGAAAGAAACACTGCCAATGATTTGAAATATTCTTTTCTGAAGTAATCCTGGGGTGTTTTTTTTTAAAGAAGGTGACAATCCTTTATCGTATCTTTTGGACATTTTCTACATTCATGGCAATATTGGTGGGTTTGTTAAATTCTTTTATGAATTCAGAATAGAATTCCAAAGTTTGTTGAAGCTATCATCATATTTTATGGCCACAACATATAAGTATTGATAGCAATAGTGTGTTGATAGCAGTTGTTATTTTCTTAGAATTAATTAATTTTGATTGCAACTGTATGCTGATCTCTTCTACTGCGAAAACAGTTTCATACAAACATTTAACCTAGCGTAGACAGAAAACAACTCAACTGATTGCTTTAGTCCTGTGGCTTGCCGGCCGGAATTTTTATGGCAAGTTCCTCTAATTCTATGAGAAGAATTTCTTAATTAAAAAGGATGCTTTGAATAGAATCTTTTTAGACAGTCCATCTAGTTGGACACAATGGTTTTAAAGAGGTAGATGTAGTTGCTAGACTCGTAAGAATCATCTTAAATTACTTTGAAGGTTTTTAAAAAGTGCAATACATTTCGGAGAGCAACAAAGCAAAGTGGCTGGGTTATATCCAAAGCTTCTTTGATTACCTTAGACATTTTTGCAGCATCATGTAAAGTTAATTGAAGTTTGAGAGCTGCACAGTGTACATAAATAGCTTTAGACTCTTGTGCTGAAATGCGGACTGCTACTCTTGAATATGCACCACTCATTGTTGATGCATCATTGTAACCTTGCTTATACCATTAGTAATGACATATTAAGTCTCAACATCAAATATTATATTTTCGACCATCCTTCCCCTAGCCTATCACTTTTTCGAAAGGACTTTTAGACCTGAAAATTTAACGTGCCCATACTTTATGTAGACAGTTTGGGGAAGTGGGGGTCACAATCCCCCCAGGCTACTTTTGATACACTGCTGTTCTTCTCTTTCATTATATTTCATTTATATATATATATATATACATATGCTTCAAATCATCAGTATATTTCAAGAGTTGTCAAACGACATCATCAACCAGCAAATTATACATTCCATCTGCTGTTTAATTGAAATAATTTTAAAATTTAATGTTCTCTACGGATTTTCATGGTAATAACCAGCTACACCTAAAATTTGTGCATCTTCTTCAAATAGTGTGTGTGTGTGTGGGGGGGGGGGGGGGGTTCCTGTCTCCATCTAGGAACCATTTCAGGAAGTTTTACCCACTTTACCAGTGCCTAAAATTGCAAATTCAAATCCAAGTTTTATTCACTTGTAAATGTCAGTTTTGCTGGTGAATGTCAGTTAACAAGGTACAGTCCCCAACGTGTGTATTATACTTGCATAGTAGGTGGCACGAAAGTGTTTGCAAAATGAGCTCAGCAAGTATCAGTGAGTAGGAGGCTTCCCGACTTTCGAAGTGAGTTATTGGGGTTATCAAGCGTAGCGAGCAGGGGGTTGAACCTCCTAATTTAATAAAATAATGTTATGCTCACCCCTTTGAGTAGTTATTTTGTTCTTTTCCTTTTAATACTTTAGATTTTACTTTACTGTATAGTGGGTGTTTATTTATCAGCGGAGTACATTAATTATGTACTTAATTAAGGTGTAATTGATCACAGACCAATTGAATAAATAAATATAATCTTAATTATCATAATAATTTAATTGAAGTAACTATATAGTGGAACTTAATAATTCTAAAGATAAATCTAAATAATAATAATTAAATAAATGTTTGTTAGCTAAGTACATTAAATAGTTGGGAAGGTAAACCTTCCCAACAATATTAGTTTCTTTTCGTTTTGTTTTTTTGTGGTCCACTAAATCTTTCAAAAAATTTTTTTTTTTGTTTTTTCTGTGTAGATTGGTATAAATCTTGAAGAAAGTGAAAAAGAAGATGGTTCCTTAATTCCTATGATTGACGGTGGTACAGAGGGTTTCAAAGGGAATGTTCGAGTGATGTTACCTGGTGTAACAGCTTGTATCGATTGTACTTTAGATTTGTACCCTCCTCAAGTAAGCTAATAAGTTTTTTTGTTCTTTCAAGAATTATAGTTACTTAATATATGAAATTGTAAGTCATTTTATGCATTTTTATATATATTATTTTTTCTATAATTTTTGTCAATTTTTTTATGTCTGTTTTTGAGTTTCCATGATCACAGATTGAGAAGAAATTAGTGGAAACTACAATATGATCAAAAAATTATGAATGTACTGATAAATTGAAATAGCAAAATCATTTTCAGTTAAACGGCACTAATACCTTTCAAAATGTATCAGAAATATCTTCTGCTGTATTTAATATGTCAGACAATCATTTCAGACTACTTTTTTTATCAATCAAAGAATATGGCATTTTCCCAGTTTGACAGAATTTTTATTTTAAAGCAAAGTTTCTATAACCATTCTTATAAGAGTGTCATTGAAAATTTCAAAGGAAATTTTCATGCTTTAAAGCCCCTAACAATTCAATAATTATGAGATTAGTAAAGCATTTTTGAGAAACTAGATCTTTTACAAATTAAGCGAGAACAGGCAGGCCTTCCATTTTAACTTAGGATAAATTGTATGAAATAAAGAATGCATTGCAGAAACTCCTCAGTAACACTCTCATAAGAATAAAGAAATACAAATATAAAATAAAAATTCTGTTACACTAGGAAAACATTCTTCAATGTTCTTCAATTGATAGAAAAGTGGTCTGTTTGATCATTTGTTGTATTAGAAACAGCAGATGATATTTCTGATATATTTTTCAGAATATTTCAACCTCTAAAAATGATTTTACTGTTTCATTTTTTGGGACAGTATACAATTTTAATATTCAATGTGCATGACTTTTGGATCACCCTGTACTTTTCCAAGCAGTTACATTAAGAAGGTAATTTATTTTTCTGTGAAAATGAATTTGAGGAAGTTAATATCATTATTACCAAACAGCAGAGATAAATTGTTTTTCATAATAATGTTTAATATGTTGATTGCCATGTTAGCCCTATAAGTTAGACATTTGATTTCTTAGATGCTATGTCAGACATATGGCTGAAATCATCTCTATCAGCCGAAGCTAAATCAATCTTGGTAATTCAAAAGCCACTGAAACGACATGGACAAAAATTTGAGTTCAAGTTTCGTATATTATGTTTAACACAAAAAAAAGCACAAAATATTATGTTTAAACACACACACACACAAAAAAAAAAAAATTCTGAAAAAATCATTTTTCTTTTTTTTGCATAAAAAACACTGGTCTGTGGGTGTCAAGTTGTTGGTCCTTTGTAATTTCAAAAACCACTAAAGTGACTATAGGACCAAGTTTGAGTGGCAAGCATCATATGTTATGTAGATGTAAACAGAGAAAAAAAAATCTTCAAAAATGTATATGGTTTTGCTATAAAACAGGATTTTACCAAAATTGTTGACCATTTGTAATCTTGAAAACCACTGAAGCAGTTTGGACCAAATTTGGGTGGTATGCTGCACATATTATCTAGATGTGAACACATGAAAAAGCCAAAATAATGCATATGGTTTAGCTATAAAACAAGATTTTGTCAAAATCAGTGACCCTTTGTAATTTCAAAAAACATTGAAGTGATTTGGACACAATTTGGGTGATATACTGTTGTTGGGTCATTCCATGTGAAAACACCCATTTTAAGAAAAACTTGTTGCTCCATAGTCATGAAATTTTTTAAAATTTTTATCATGGATACACATGGTAATAAAACCCCAAATCTGAATTTGTAATGTATATATCCCAATAATAGCCCAGTTACAGGCATTTGAAAAATGGTCATTTTTGCAAAATGACTGCCATCTTGGATTTTGCACTAATGTTTAAAAATGTAATAGCTTGTGAACTAATGGCTCAAATTAAATAATTTTGCTACCAATTTAAAGCTATTTATATCAGGAATATAGGTGCCATATTAAAACAGTGAAAAGGATGTATTTTAATATTGTTATTACATGAAAATGGCAAAAATCCCCTTTGGATTGATAGGCAACTTTAATGGGCTATAAAAAAAATGGCCCCTAATTTTTTTTTCTGAAACTTGATACAAATACTAACTAATATGTGTACTTTAAGTACAAAAAGAATTAGAAAGGTAATATTTCTTATTACAGAGAAAAATAGCTTTTAAAATATATACATTTAGTTAACATTTGATATGTAATGCTTTAATCATTTAAAATATATATATATTTTAAAAACAAATAATGAACAAAAACAAAACATAGGAATTTTTTACACACTAACTAGTATGTGTACTTTAAGTACAAAAAGAAATTAGGATGGTAATATTTAATTTAATAACTAAAAAAATACTGTTATATGTGCATGGGATATTGTTACATGTATGGGAAATCGGTGTAAAAATTTCTGGCGCACTGAAACTTTCTAATAAAAATCTTAAAAACCATACAGCTATCTCTCTTATATTTTATTTTCTTATTTTAAATTATAAAAAGGTATTTCAGTAGAGCTAAAGGTACCCATTTTTCCTAGTGGCCACTGGCTCCTAAACCAATTTCATCTAATAGCAAGTATAATAATCTTTGGCACACATCTAGCTTTTTTTGGTCATATATATGATGTACTTGGGCCATGAGAATGCATAAACATAACATATTATACAAACAAAACACATACTAATTTCTAATTCATTGGGATGCATTGGTACTCCATTAAGAATTTCTGGAGATGGACTGTTATATCACACCTGTGCACTATACTTTTCTGATTCAGTGCAATAAACTTGTTTCTTTTAATAATGATGTAGTATAGTCATTGATATGGATGGCATGAAGCATGAGTTTAATATTCTGATGATATATACAAACCCATACAGAATGAATTAACTTTGCTTCCGAAAATTACATATTCTGTTGGATGTAGTGTACAAAATTTGGATAGTATTTTTACTTCATTATGATTTTCTTTAAACGGAGCATATAATTCCTTTAAATTATGCAAAAGTAATCTCTTTTGTTTTAATATTTTCCCATTTAATCTTTTTTTCCTGGACACAAACGACTGTTTTAATAAAAGCTAGTAATTTTTTTATAGTAGCAGAATTTAATTTAATACATATCTCACTAGCCATTGATAACATCCCTTTTGTTCCTTTTATATTTCTTGTTTTTTTTTACTAAATTCTCTGTAGTAATATAACAAGCCTTTGTTTGTTGGACTATTCATGAATCTTGGACTAATTTTAAAATTTGCAACTTTTCTTTAAATGATGCATCTAAAGAAAACTTATTCAATAATTTTTCCATTATAGACGTGCAATTTGAGCAAATAATGTCTTTTGAATTTTGGGGCTTATTAATACTTTCAATACCCAATACTGTAGCAGTTTTAGTAGCAACATGGCTACTTAATTTCTTAACTTGCATATAACTAAGTTTCCTCTTAGAGCTAAATCTATTGACCTTTATTAGTGATAAATCCAAAAGTTCACAGCTTTTATTCAATTGTTCCATTACTATTGTGACTTCACTAAAATCTGCATCATTTGTCACAAGTACGGGAATAAACTCAGTACTTAATGACACATTGATTTCCTTGCATACAAAACATTCAATTTTTATAGCATACGGCAAGAACTAATCATGAAACATAAATAAAAGAAATAATTATAGAAGCACAGTTCACTGATTTATTTGTTGAACATACTCAGCTCTGAACACCTGAGCAAAAATGTGCTCTGAAAGGAATAAGTCACCCAGAAATGTAATATTACATTGTATTTTGAACTCAACCCAAAAGAAAACAGATGATGCAGTACAAGTAATCATTTCAAGAACTCTGACAAGTAATATATGTTAATTGCTATTAATTATATAACAGAACTGTGAGGAACAAAATTCTGAGGCTATAGGCAGCTGATGTCTCATATACATAAAGACCAGAAGCATGTGTTTTTAAATGTTCCAGAAACAATATTGGTGCTATAGGATCATTTCCTTCTCCAATAGCTTGTTTGTTTATGTTTAGGTACTTGTTTCAACTGGATAGGGAATATCATCCAGTGTTTCTGTTGGGGCTGGCAGTGTGATATTTTTTGGTGATCCACATGTTGTAGTGTTTAATTTTTTTTTTAATTTAGTACTATTCATGAAAATGAGTGTTTTATATTATCTAACTACAAATTATATTTTGTGGAATTAACTATATGTACCCTGAAAAGCTTCAATATTATGTGATAGTTGCCATTTATAACAATTAGACCAAAGATTATTGTACTGCCTTTTAGATGAAATTGGTTTAGGAACCAGTGGCCACTAGGAAAAAATGGGTATCTACAGCTTTACTGAATATAGAAAATACCCATTTTATAATTTGAACTAAGAAAATAAAAATAAGAGTGATAACTCTATGGTTTTTAAGGAAGATTTTTATTAGAATTTTTCATCATCCCAGAGATTTTTACACTGATTTCCTATACATAAAACAGCATATTTTTAGTTATTAAATGAAATATTACCATCCTATTTTATTTTACTTAAAGCACACACACTAGTTAGTGTGTAAAAAATTCCTGTGTTTTGCTTTTGCTCATTATTTGTTTTTAAAAAATATAATATTTTTTAAATGATTAAAGCAATGCATGTCAAATGTTAACTAAATGTATATATTTTAAAAGCTATTTTTCTCTGTAATAAGAAATATTACCTTTCTAATTCTTTTTGTACTTAAAGTACACATATTAGTTAGTATTTGTACCAAGTTTCAGAAAAAAATATTAGGGGCCATTTTCTTTATAGCCCATTAAAGTTGCCTATCAATCCGAAGGAGATTTTTGCCATTTTCATGTAATAACAATATTAAAATACATCTTTTTTACTGTTTTGATATGGCACCTATATTCCTGATATAAATAGCTTTAAATTGGTAGCAAAATTATTTAATTTGAGCCATTAGTTCACAAGCTATTACATTTTTAAACTTTAGTACAAAATCCAAGCCGCCATTTTGCAAAAATGACCATTTTTCAAACGCCTGTATCTGGGCCATTATTGGGATATATACATTCCAAATTCAGATTCAGGGGTTTTATTACCAAGTGTATCCATGGTAAAAATTAAAAAAAAATCTGTGACTATAGAGCAACACTCATCAGGTGTCCCCATATGGAATGACCCTGTTGAGACCTAGACCATCCGACCTGCCAGAAAGGTGCAAGGTAGCTGTTTGTATGGCCGGGAAGTGCCACCCAATTTAGACCAGAACCCAGTAGGAGAGGCATCCACAGGAATCTTACCCTCCTTCCCCTACCACCAACCTCTTTGAAGGATATACTGTGTATATTGTGTAGATGTGAATGCAGAAAAGAAAATTTTAAAAATGCATATAGTTTGGTTCAGAGGTCAAATACTCGCTTATTTCACTAGGAAAATATTAAGATTGCCCTGATCTTCTAATTTTAATAATGTATAGATGTATAAATTTCCTTAAAAAGTTAGAATGCTTAAGTTAAGAGATCCTGTTTTATATATTTATATTTTACCTAATTACCATTTGTTAATTTTATGTAGGTAACTTTTCCTCTGTGCACAATAGCTCAGACACCTCGTCTTCCTGAACATTGCATTGAATATGTTAAAGTTCTTCTTTGGCCAAAAGAAAGGAGTATGTAATAATATTTATGTATTTAAACTTGTGTGTATATTTTGTTTGATGTTAGTTGATATTTTAGTCATGCTGTATGCAGTAGCAGAATAATAGTTTTAAGCATTCTCTGCTAATCCCTATTCTAGTGCCCTTATGATGTAATTGTATTTAATGGCAAAACTATGTAGTTTCGTGACAATATTAACAGGTTATCATTAATTTAAGGCATATATTTTAAGCATGAAATGTTTAGCATGTATGTTTTGCTAAGCTACTACTTTTTTCACTTGTCAAGTATTCTTATCCCTAAGTTAAATACACAGTAAAATTTGGTTAATTCGAACTCCAAAAGCAGGGTTGGTGGATTTATATTTGGTGCTCTCATCAAATTGTAAAAGGGTGCCCTTTCAAGCTTTTTTAATTTTCACAAAATATTATTGAAGTATAAAAGCACTTATTACTCAATTTCATTCTTCATATTTTGAACTGATAAGAGTTGATAAAATTTATCAGTTTGCAGTTCATTTGAATTATCGCAAATTTCACATCAAATGCATTCCTTTAATGGCATTTTGTTCTGCATTCAAATGTGTACAAACCATTTAATTAACAGTCAGTAGAATGCAAATTTCTAAAAAAGAAGTACTGATGTATTTTTAAATTTTATTACACAAAAATAAATTGAAAAACTTAGTTCCTCAGGGTGTACCTATTTTGCTGGGGCCCAGAAGCATTTTTTGTGTTTTATATATTTCTGTAAATATGTCATTGCAAGTATAATTGGGTTCTTGTGCATCTCTTATGTTCGCTTTAAATTAAATGAATATTTAAATTTATATTGTAGGTATATAAAGATTTAAACACCCATAACAATATGTAATGCCAAAATAAATGTTTACTTGTAAATTCTGTTACATAACACTTTCATACAATGCATGATTTCAAACCAAGATATAAAAGCAGATAAATTAATGGATGACTTCATCAACTGTGCATGTGCAAAGCATGGTGTCACACTTACATTATACAATTGATAATGTATGTGGATTGACATTTATGTGGCCTACATAAACAAGCATATTTCAAATTTCAATATTTAAATTGTTTCAAAGTAAACTGATTTTCATAACTTTCTTCCTCTCTTCAAGACCTTTCCACATCTATATCCCTTACATATTTGTAACTATATTCTCTGCTGAGGATTTTGTGATATGTTTCACCTAGAACAGGGGTCGGCAACCTATTGAAACGAAAGAGCCAAAAGTTACAATTTACAAAATTTCCCAGTTTTTAAAGAGCCACTAAAAATTTTCGTTTCAATATTATAGTATTTGTTTATATACATTTGATTTTTGATTTAAAATAAACGGCTTTAAATACGGAATAATATTTATTCATATAAAAACACAATTAAATCTGGCTTATAACTTGTTGCTTTAAGTTTCAAGCACGACTCTAGATTTTTATTTGTTAGTTGACTTCTAACTTTACATTTTATTATATTCATGCAAGAGAACGCTTGCTCGCACGAATATGTCCACCCGAAGATCGTCAGCACTCCATATGCCAACTTCTTCACCTCACTGTAGCATTCTGGAAGACTATTCCATGCGCCGAATATGAGGGCCTCAACTCGCGGAATTTCTTTTAGAGCTGTCCACTTGTGCTGCGCGATGTGCATGCATTTCTGGATCTCCAACTCTTCCAACTTGCTCATGAGTTCTGTGAACTTGCCTCTCCACAAGTCTTTGCTTTTCAAATCTAGCAATTGCATTTGGAACGATCCAGCATCAATTCCAAATGGCTCAATGTTGATCTCATTTGTATTTGTGTTGAGAGGATTTACTATGAACGCGAGAGAGTACTTTTGTTTGTTCTGAATTGCTCGAATCTCTCAGCGAATCCATCCTTCATGTTTTTTAAAGCTATGCTGAAGTAATTCGTGTCAATAGTTGCATTGGTCTCATCGCGATATTGCTTCAGATTTTTAAAATGAAATAATTTACCGCTCTCCATGTCTTGAACAAAAAGAAGTATTTTTTTTTAGAAACAAACTACTTCTTCAAGCAAGGCGTAGGCTGGGTTGCCCTTTCCTAGCAGTTTTAGATTTAGTTCATTTAGTTTTATTGTGGTATCTACCATGAAGTTGAATTTTTGCAGCCATTTATTTGTCTTCTTCCAATTCGGGATGGTCAATGCTTTTTTCATTGAGGAATGTTTTTATTTCACTCAAGCACAAAGCAAAACGTTGCAATCCGTTACCTCTGGAAAGCCATCGCACTTTATTGTGCAGAAGTAGGTCAGAAAACTGGCTATCTATTTCTTCAAGGAAATCTTTAAACTGGCGATGGTAGAGTGCTTTTAACAAGATGCTGTTAATAATCTTAATTACCAAGTTCATGACCTCAACGATTTCGGCCGGAAATGTTTGGGCACAAAGCGCTTCTTGATGAATTATGCAGTGAAACGTTAGAATTTAGAGGTTTATTTTTTTCTGAAGAATTGATGTTACCCCTCTATGTATTCCTGTCATACTTCTGACTCCATCAGTTGCTATAGAAACGATTTTATTTATATCAATTCCATTGTCTTCCAGGCATTTTTGCACAGCATTTGCTATATCTTCTCCACGAGTTTGCCCTGAAAGCGGTAGCAATCCTAGCAGTTCTTCTTTTAGACCTTGGGACGACATATACCTGACGAAAAGGGTAACTTGTGCCGTGTCTTTTATGTCGCAAGACTCATCTATAGCAAGTGATAAGGCAGAAGCCAGTTGAATGTCTTCCACTTGCATATGTGTTACATTTGAAGACATTTTAGCAGTTTTATCTTGTACTGTTTTAGCAGATAATGGCAAATCTTTGATTTTTTTCATGATTTCTGCTTTGTTTTTAAAATCACGAAACAGTTCTTCAGATGCACGTATAAAACAATCTTTGACGTATTCACCATCTGTGAATGGTTTTCCTCTTTTTGCAATTTCTAATGATACTGCAAAGCTTGCCAGATTTACATTATTGGAAGATTGCGCCCAGTTACTTAGCATGGAACTTGACTGTTGTTTTTTTAAGCTCTTCAACAGCTTTTTTTCGTGCGTCACCGGTTGGATATTTACCAGCAAACTGGGTATGTTTTGTAGTGAAGTGTCTCTCCAAATTTGACTTCTTATTGTGTGCGAGTTTTTCGTGGTAAATGAGACAAGTCGGAAGGCCATCTGTGTTGCATATGAATGCAAACGGCTATGTCCAATCCTGATTGAATTCTCGGTTTTCTTCTTCAGTTCTTCTCTTTTTTTTTGCCATGCTTGCGGCGGAGCTGAAAAAATGATTTTTTAAAATTTTACTTAGCTATCTAAAACGGCAAACAATTTATTTACCATTATTACTTCGTTAACACGATCCTCAGATATGTAATCCAATTATGTTACTGATTTTATTATATTATAAGCGTACATACCTTTGAGAAGATAATTCGCTTCTAAATCGTATTCTTCTTGAAACAATAAGTGAATAGACACGCAAAACCCACAAGCGATTAAATTAACACACATGCAACGTAACGTCGACCGCGATATCCCAGGATGACTAGCTGACAACACGTCTAGAGTCTAGACGTGTTGTCTAAACTCTAGAGTCTAGACGTGTTGTCTAAACTCTGGAGTCTAGACTCTAGACGGTGGCTGTTTGAGTGAGACGGAAATGGAATGCAATTGGCTGAAAGATAAACATAGTCACGGAGTCTCATCTCTAAGAACAAAACAATAGTTCAAATTTATCTCATTACGGTCATATTAAGCGTAACGATTTGTAATTAACGATTATGAAAATAGAAGCTATTGAGAAATTAGGTACTTAAAAATATATTTTCTAATTTTTTTAAGGGTTTTAATAATAAATTATTAATTTTTTCGTATGGAACTGGAGAGCCGCAACTTTACATCAAAAGAGCCGCATGTGGCTCGCGAGCCGCAGGTTGCCGACCCCTGACCTAGAACATTGTGTAATTACAATTACAATTTAAACAACAAACATAAATATATTGGATGATGGTCATTTTATAAACCTAACATAGTCAAGGAAGTCAATCAAAAACATTTCATTTTGCAGATCATTATACCATAAATGTATGAACTCCTAACAGGGGAAACTGCTTATAATTTGACATATTAAAAACTGAAATAAAATTATCATTTAATTTATTCTGTTGATTAAATTCTGGGAATTAGGTATATTAAATTATCATTTCTAGAACCAAAATCACCAGTAACATTCTCTTTCCACAATACATAGGGAATCTATATCTCAAAAATTGTAAAAAAGGTGAACAACAATGAAAAAAAGGCAACCATAAATACAAAAATACTTTGTTTTAATTTTGTATTCCAATTTTTTGCTCTTAGGTGTTTATTTTTTACTTTTAATATATATTTATCCTATCTTTAAATTAAAAGAAAATATATAATATTGTGCCCCCTGAAAGGGTTAAGTGAATAATTGCTTTCATTTCGTATTTAGCAGCTTGTTCCCTAGTTGCAATATTTACCTGTACTGATGAAGCAAATTTGTCTTGTAAATGTTTATTTTTTAGCTATGAAAATGGATAGAAATTATTTATATTTATACTTTGTTTTAGAGGATATTAGTATAGATGGGGATGATCCAGACCACGTAAAATGGATTTATGACCATGCTGTAGAAAGAGCAAAGGAATACAATATATCTGGTGTGACATATCGCCTTACTCAAGGTAAAATTAAGATTATTTCCCTTTATTTTATTTAATACTATTTGGCATATAACAGGCACTTTTCTTTTTATCCACATATCACTCTGTTAATAAGTGCTTAGGCATGCTAAAGAAATTGTTCCCTTTTAAATTATGTCTGTGTTTTTCTATTTTTTAAAGTATTATGGAGCTCTGCCCCCTACTTGCTAATGCTCTTCAACCCCTGGAACTCTCTTTGTGAGCTCTTTTATGCTACCTGCTATTCAGGTGTAATACACCTGTTGGTGGTCCTCCCAGACCTTGTCTCTTTTTTCTGTTGGTCACTCACTGCCACGAGTACATTCCTATAGCGGGCACAAGACGAGGATAACCCGATAAGGTTATTAAAACCTAAAAAAAAGTTAAGAAATTAACCCCTTTCCCTGATAAACACAATGTAAGTCGAAGCTTAAATATACCCCGTAGTACTAAAAAAAACCCTGCATGTGATATTTATCTCCATTTTGAGTGCACCACTTTCCGGTGTGGTATGTGGGAAAAATAAATTGTCTTCTTGCAAATGACATTATGTGCAATATGCAACTTCTACTGCAGAACATAAATATCAATCCTCTATTCTTATGGCAACTGACATCAGCAATATCATACCCATAGTCTAAAACTCAATTTCCTGGTTGCTCTTCAATTTAGGCTCATTTGCGAATTTCAGAGATAGGTGAAACTTACAGGATCAGTTAGAAAGGTGTTGCCACTTGTATAGGTAAGATAACATGTCCATCCCTAAACCCTTTCGGGACGGCGGCATTCCGGAAAATGCCGCGGCCCAAAAGACGGAGCGCTTCGCTTCCAAACTGTTCCCAAAGGGCGGCAAATTTTTTGCGCTAAGCCTAACTCTCGAAAAAAATTCACTAAAAATCACCTATTCAACACATAAATCTACTTTTTTCAGGAATAAAAGAAATATTTATTTTCTATTTGATGTATATTTTTCATAGAAATCTGAATACAAAATACTCGTTAGTTGCTCCCATTCTTTTATCCAAAATAAATGAATAATTTCACTGCCTCTAAAACCCAAACAAAAAAAAATACTCTCTTATATTCCTATGATTCACCAACGAAATTATAACGCTGAAATAAAAACAAAACCCGAAACTCAATTATAAAATTGTTGATGCTGCGAGAATTGCTCTGTCTGTTTATATTACAAAATCATGTTTTACCACTCCAAATGGAGAAATAATTTATTGGATTCTCCTTATGCCAAGGTCATGTATCTGCAAAATACATTGAAGTTAGTTCCATGGACATTTAACGCTATCTAGTAGACAAATTAAAACGTTCCATGTGAAGGCACGCATGCGTGCCATTCGCCGTTTACTGTAAAGTTTCCTCCATCACGAGTGTGTGCCGTCTGTCCTTGAATATAAGTTCGCAGCCAACACACGGGCGTGCCAATCGTCCCGAAAGGGTTAATATACCAATCCTACATAAATGGTATCATCTTTTTTGACTTACCCTGTATATGAGCCTTACCTAAACCGATTGAAGACTGTCTTTGTTTCCATAGCAACCTAAAGTCATAGAAATTGTTAATTTTTTTCCAGTCCTATTTGCAAATGAAGTTATCTTTTAGCTATAGAATAAACTTTAATATTTAATTTCAAAGTCCCCATTAAACATTCAACCACAAAATAAAATTTATTAAAATCTGCAAATATTAAAGTTTTTACAGAATTTCTTATGAAAAGAAATATAAGATAGTTTTAAGAAGAATTGTTTATAGAATTTTTCATTTCTTTGATATGAACCGCTTGCTCATTTAACATTAAATAAAAGATACATAAAAATAAATTTATATATACCAAATTGCCTGTTTTAAAAGGAGAATTAAGTGGACTTTCTGATAGCATAAAGACTGAAAATGTAGGATTATTAGATGATTTGCTATAACAAAAAAAAAAATGAAATTTTCACTTCAATATTAAATTAAACCTTTTTTTTAATCTGATTGTAACCAAAATAGGAGGCAGCACATGGCACAGTATTCTAAACTATCATACAAAAATTGCAAATCATTTGATGCCATAGGACTGATGCCATAGGCCTGGATGCCATGGACCTTTATAGAAATTTTAAAATGCTTTTGTCAGCAGTGGCTGTAGTTAGTTTTATTTTAATATAGAGAGCCAGTCTATTTTAGATACAGCTGGAATAGAGTTAAAACAATTTTTACTTTTCCTACATACCTAGTACAGAGGAACTGCAATAACTTGACATGGGGATAACTCGACTATCGCAGTAATTCAACATATATTATCCCCATGGTTGGCACAATACTAATCCCTATGGGGGGAACTTTGTAACTCCACATATATTAACACAGGGCGCGGTAGCCCATTGGTTAGCGCGCTGGAGTTGCACTCAGTTGGCCCGGGTTCGATTCCAGCCACTACCAAAACTGCCGCCGTGTTCATGCGGAGTACGATCACGTTAAACATGTGGGTCCGAAAGTCCTTCCGAGAGGTTGGTGGTAGGGGAAGGAGGGTACGATCCCTGTGGATGCCTCCCCCACTGGGTTCCGGTCTAAATTGGGTGGCACTTCCCGACCGTCCAAACAGTTACCTTACACCTTTCTGGTAGGTCGGATGGTCTGGGTTTCAACAACAACATATATTAACACAGACTTGCTTTAGTCAACTACGATTTGAGCTATTTTATAACAACTAATTTTTATAAATTGTTCAAGAGTTGGCCAATTTTAATTTAATGTAATTATTCTTAGGTATTTCAACAATTATTTGTTTCATTGTTTTCTATTGTGTTTGTTTAACGATTTTTCATTCTTCCTTGTAACCTATGCCTTGGGGTGTCTGCTGAAGCAATTTTACCAGCAAACATTTTTCCGGAATTCAAAGCGGAAGGGTGACAGTCACACTGATTTGTCTCACCTGCTTGAAAATTGGAAAGACTGGACTTTAGTCATTGTTTTGATAAAAGTTGTAAATCAAAAAATTTATTGAATTTGTAGATGATGAAATGAATGTAAAAATCTTCATTTTAGATGTTATTGAAATGATAGATTGAGCATGGAAATCAGTTGTAGATGCCACAATTTGGAACTGCTTCTGTCTATTGTTCCTAAGTGTAGGGGTTTCTCCTTGCATATAGGGACTTTTGACCTCTAAATATTGCTGTATGTACCAAAGGATTTTTAACTAAAATTCTCATAAACTAAATATAGGAATATTTAGATTTTGACATTTTAAAATGTTTGAACTTTTCAAACATTGACATGAAAATAGTACTTTTATTATTTTAAAAATCTATTTTTAGATTTTTTTTGCAAGATGAATTGTATAATTCATAAAAATATTGCAAAATATCTTAAATATCTAAAAATACAGTACAACGCCTCAAATCTGGAATCTTCCAGACCTCAGTGATTCCAAATTTCAGACTTTTCTGGATTTTAGGTCATTTTTTAAGAAAAAGTATGGATCCCTCCCCTCTCCATGATTTGAACCTTCTGAATTCCACTATGAAATGGAAATTTGAACAGTTAAGCAAAAATATGAAACAAACAAACAAAAAAATACTCAAATAGAAAACTCTTATCATACACATTTAAATTACTTTTTTAGTTAACATTTCTATAATGGTGCATTGTCTCATGAAAAATTCATAAAATGAAACCCATTCACAAAATGAAATGATTCACAACATGAAAAATTCACAAAAATGAGAAAATCAGATGTGAATGGGGGGCTGTGATACATATTTGAAGGGGGCTGCAATTTCTATGGTAATTCTGTAATTCCTATGGGCAGTTAAACTCCTACTCTCAAGGTGTAGGTATTAGTAAATGGCAACATAAGGCTAATTTGCATAACTTTTTAACATTTAGACATGCATCACTGAATGTAAATGTCAAGAAAGATTTTCAAAATTTGGGGAAACAAATTTAATTTTTCCGTGAAGCTTGTAATGGTTTATTTATGTGAAAACAATTAACCAAATAAACCTTAATAATTTACTAAAATATAAAAATATGCTAGTTTAGTCAATCTAATGTGCAATAATAAGAGGATGGAGATAGATGAGAAAATTATTGTGCACAATAGACAATGCATGAGAATCATATTAAATTGCTCTATTTATGTGGAAAAATTATCCTTGATAATGAGCAAAAATATTTGAGCAAGCAAGTTTAATCAGAATGTATAATAAAGGGATAGAAGAATAGTGTTCACTCTAGATTAAAATTGGGAGGGCACAGTGCACTGCCCTCTTTAATTTTGAAGAATCGCACCCTGCCCCTTTTCATCCCTCTTCCAAAACGCCCTGCCCTTTTTAAAGCCTTTTTCTGTATTAAAAATATTTTTTAGGTATTACGGGGTAAGAATTAAAAAAAAAAAAAAAAATCACGAAATTTTTTTTTTCACTGTATTTATTTTATTTTGTTATTTTTTTTTTTTACATTTAGATCGTAAGGAATAAAGTAACCTTTCATTTTCGTTTTTTCCATCTCCTCCTCCTCCACCTTGCTACAACCCTTCCTAGCTAGGAAGTTTCCCTTCTTGCTGATCTAAAAATAGATCTTCCCTCACTACAATGACGTTATCTCCCTACAAATCTTGCCTTCCCTTGTTGCTATGAGCTTTCTGTGGTTACTCTATAAAGCACGTGGTGACTGAGTTATTTATCTTGGCTTTTCTTACTATTGGGTCTCAGAAAGATTGTTTACAAAGTATTATTTTTCTTCTTGATCCTGTGTTGTAACATTAAAAATGCTGAGTAAGAAAAGAAGAATGAAGATTTTAAATAAAGAAAAGGAAGAAATTAGTAAAAGCAGGGTTCGAAAAATCTATTGCCCGACATGCCCGGGGCATATAAAAATTTCAACCGGGCATATATTAATTTTTATTACATGCCTAGTCGGGCATGTAATAAAACTTTATTTGACATTAACCTGATTAGGTCAATCGGTAGCCGAAATTGAGTAACCAGCACTCCACTGCAAATATTTTATGTTCAACTTTTAAAGCCGAGTAAGAGAAGGGGATGAAAAAGAAAAGTCTTAATTATTCAGCGATGGACTATGAATGGCTTTCACAGCGAGATAGTTGATAACTGTGGGGGAGAAAACAAAGTTTCACAGTTTACGGGCGACAGTGACATCACTAAAAGAAACAAGCAGAGCCTCTGGCACAGTGCCAAAGCAGCTCCTCGCTCTCTTCTCTCTCTCTTTCTCTCTGCGCTTGATTCCTCAGGTAGCTTTGGGAGATTTGTGGATGTGCACAAGTGTTGATAAGCAGAGATGCAGATTACTATAGAATCTCTGTAGTTTCTATCTGAAACATCCTCATACTACGTACAAAATTTGCATAGTTTTCTACAAAAAATTCCCTTCTGTCTAAGCCAATGTAAATTTACAGCCACATGCACGGTAATGTCAATCATGATGTTGGGGATTTACAGCCGCATGTAATGTAAATTAAGATTTCAATCACTTTTTTATGGAAGTAATAAATATGCTTCTTCAAAAGTTGTCTAGTCTAATTCGGCATAAATCACTAAACGGTTATTTTAAAAATTATTTTAGCATAAATAGTATTCAATTCCCATTTTTGATATATTTACTTTATTAAAAGTAACTAATTTTCTAATTTTGACATTTAATTATAGGCTACATATATGATATTTAATATATTTACTTTCATGGGCACCAGAGCTATCAATAATGAAAAATGTCACTAGGAAAATGTTGGGCATGTAAAATTTTATCTTGGGCATCTATATATTTGGACAACATGCCCGAAGGGCATGTAGAATTTTTTGATTTTTCTAACCCTGGTAAAAAGTGCAGAAAATTAAACCAGATGTTTGAAAACCATTCGAAATTAAAAGTAAGTTTTTTAAATAATGAAGTCATGGGATGCCCACAGGAAAAGAAGCTGTTGCTTTCTCTCTCTGGTTAGATGTTAAAAGCAGAAAATTATTTATTTAAAAATAAATTTGAAAAATTTGATAATGTAATTTGTTAATTATGCTTCTTTGATGTTGATTTTATTGTTTGAAAGAATTTACAAAAACATTTTTCAATCATCTGTTTCTAATCAAAAGTAACATTTTTACTGAAATAAATGAAACACGTTTGAAAATTTTCTTTTTTAAAATTCCCAAACAAGGCAAATGTAATTAATTTTAATTATCATAAAAATTTTAAATATCGTATAAATTTTTTCAGTTGATTCTTAAATCAAGAAACAACGGTATTGAACAAATTTGTATTTAGAAAAGAAATTAAGAGTCTTAATTTCTAAATACAAATTTCACTGTGCTGATATTAATACTTCACTATGAGTGGTTGATCTTTAACTTTATTAGTATAAGTAGACTATTATAATTAATACAATTACAAAGTACAAACAATATTTTATGTATTGTTTAAATTATTGTTGCATATTAGCAATATAACACAGTTTTATAACTTAATATAAACATAAAATTTTCTTCACAGGTCTATTTAAAAAAAAAGGATTCGAATCAAATCTATAACTCATTACATTGACTGTAATCCTTCATAGGATAGCATTATCTTCCTTAGTTTTAACATTTGGTCCCATAGACTTAACATGACGGTGGGAGGGAGTAGGTGGGCGGGTGGTCAAGAATAGAAAAACCATATCCTACATTCCTTACAGTCAATGTAGTGAAAAAATATATATATGTTTCTCTAAAAAATACTCATTAAAAAATTGCTCTTTTTTTTTAAAGGAAAAGTGCCCTTTTTTTTTTTCTCGAAAAAGTGTCCTTTTTTTTGAAAAAGTGCCTTTTTTTATAGAAGCACCCTGCCCTCTTTTTGTCCTAAAGTGAACACTAGAAGAAAATAACTGTGTACTATCGTTAATGCACAAAAATGTATACTAAATTGTGAAATCGCAGTGTGTATGCGAAAATAATTAAAAAATCAGCCTTAATAATTAACCAAAATAAAAGGCTTTAGTCCATATCAAGTCCATATCAAATCAGGCAAGCAAAGAAAAAATTTTACCTTCATAGTCTCAGATGTTTTTGCATTTAACATATGTTAAAATTCAGGAAAAAGTAAGAAACCCGTATTTTTTTGTTTCGTTCAAAAAATTCCTGGCCCAAGATACAGGCCACCAAAGATGGCGCTGTGGGCGCCATTTTTCACTTGTGATTTTCCGCAAAATTTTAAAACTCTCTATCTCTGGAACGGTTCAAGATATTTTGTTGCATTTTTTATTATTTGAAAGATAATATTTTTCTGATTAAACTGATATCCTTCGTTTGGAAATATATGTCCAAGTTTTCTTGCTGTAGCCTTCTGAATTTTTTTTGAAAAACCAAAAATAATTTTTTTTTCAAAAATGCCAATCCCAAAAATTTTAATTTTTTGACTGTTGATTAGTACCATAGAGTACTACATTCCCTGAAAAGGAGAACTTCCACTTTTGAGTATAACAGGTTTTATATTTGGGTCATTCCACGTGAAAACACCCATTTTAAGAAAAACTTGTTGCTCCATAGTCACGGATTTTTTTTAAATTTTTACCATGGATACACATGGCAATAAAACCCTCAAATCTGAATTTGTAATGTATATATCGCAATAATTGCCAAGATACAGGCATTTGAAAAATGGTCATTTTGGCCGAATGGCGGCCATCTTGGATTTTGCACCAATGTTTATAAATGTAATAGCTTGAGAACTAATGGTTCAAATTAAATAATTCTGGTACTAATTTGAAGCTATTAATATCAGGAATATAAGTGCTATATCAAAAAATGAAAAAAAATATATTTTAATATTGTTATTACATGAAAATTGCAAAAATCACCTTCGGATGGATAGTCAACTTTAATGGGCTATAAAAAAAATGGCCCCTAATATTTTTTTCTGAAACTTGGTACAAATATTAACTAATATGTGTGCTTTAAGTACAATAAAAATTAGAAAGGTAATATTTCTTATTACAGAGAAAAATAGCTATAAAACATATATGCATTTAGTTAACATTTGACATGCAATGCTTTAATCATTTAAAAAAACATATTATTTAAAAATAAATAATAAGTAAAAACAAAACATAGGAATTTTTCTACACATCAACTAGTATGTGTGTTTTAAGCACAAAAAAAAAAAAAAAAAAAAATTAGGATGGCATACCTGCCAACTTTTACGCATTATGCGTAAAATTTACGCGTTTTAACTGCTCTTTACGCTTTTACGCATATATTGCTATGTTTTACGCATTTCCGCATTTAGTTGAATTTTTTAATATTACTAGGAAATCAATCTCCGGCGAAATTCTCAGACTTTTTTTTTGTTTGAAATTTATCAATTAACCAGACATGGTATATATAATTCCTCGGAAACACCGATTTTCCGCTTTTTTAGCACTGATTTCTATCATTCTCGGGATCGTAGCAAATCCATAATAAGATGCAAGGTAATGCCAATCAAATTAACGGAGATTTACGGCCGTGTGTAATGTAAATTAAGATTTCGATCGCTTATTTTATGAAAGTAATAAATATACTTCTTCAACGGTTGTCTAATTCAGCATAAATCGCTAAAATGTTATTTTGTTCATTAATTGCGCATAAACACTGCGATTGCGCAATTCAGTTTGTTCTCATGAATCGCCGAGAGTACCTTTTTCGATCCATCTCAATCTTCTAAATATTGCATTTTTGATTGACTAAACTAGCTTATTTTCATATTCTAATTAATTATTATGGTTAATTTCTTAATTATTTTCGCATAAACAGTGCGATTACGCAATTCAGTTACTTCGCGTGAATTGCCTTGAGTACGTTAGTATCTTTTTCCATCCATCTCCATCATTTGAATGTTTCATATTAAATCGACTAAACTAGCTTATTTTCATATTCTGATTAATTATTAAGGTTAATTTCTTAATTATTTTCGCATAAACGGTGCGATTGCGCAATACAGTTACTTCGCATGAATTGCCTTGAGTACGTTAGTATCTTTTTCCATCCATCTCCATCATTTAAATGTTGAATATTAGATCGACTAAACTAGCTTATTTTCATATTATGGCTAATTATTAAGGTTAATTTTTAAATTATATTTGCTTAATACAAATGTTTCTATTTTGAAAAATGGGTATGAACTCTGTGAAAAGATATTTTCCAAAAAGTGAAATTAAAGCAATGATTTAGGTAAATAAATAGGAAACCATTTTGGCAGGAATATAATTCAGTGTTATATTATTATTATTTTTTTTTAAAGATCAATATTTGTTACTCTCTTTAGTGAAAACATGTGTTTTACCAAACATAAATATTTGTTTTCACTATAAGGTAATTTTCACCGGATAAAACCTTTATATATTTTTTGTTTTATAATTTATTGTCCTCAAATTTTATAAAATTGGTGTCCTGAATTTTTATATTCTACCAGTACTATGCCTGATATTTAATGCAGTATTTTTTTAATGCAGGTACTTGTACATAGAGTTAAATTCATTAGAAATGTCGTTTGCGTGTGTTGTTTAAAAAAAAATCATTATAAATGTCATTCACACAAAATTTTACACATTCCAATTTTTCCAGGTTGGCAAGTATGGGATGGTAATATTTAATTTAATGACTGAAGAAATACTGTTATATGTATCGGAAATTAATGTAAAATTTCTGAGGTGCTGAGACATTCTAATAAAAATCTTCCTAAAAACCATACAGTTATCCATTTTATATTTTATTTTCTTATTTCAAATTATGAAAAGGTATTTTCTATATTCAGTATTGCTGAAGATACCCATTTTTTCCTAGTGGCCACTGGCTCCTAAACCAATTTCATCTAATAGCAAGTATCATAATCTTTGGCACACATCTAGAGGTCTTGGCCATATGTATAATGCACTTGGGCCATAAGAATGCATAAACATAACATATACAAACAAAGCACATACTAATTTCTAATTCATTGGGATGCATTGGTACTTTAGGAGATGGACAGTTTTCACACAAGCTCACCATACTTTTCTGATTCAGTGCAATAAACTTGTTTCTTTTAACAATGATGTAATATATTCACTGATATGGATGGCATGGAGCATGAGTTTAATATTTTGATGGTATATACAAACACGTACAGAATGAATAACTTTGTTTCCAACAGTTACATATTCTGTTGGATGTAGTGTGCAAAATTTACATAGTATTTTTATTTCATTATGATTTTCTTTAAATGCAGCATATAATTCTTTTAAAATATGCAAAAGTAATCTCTTTTGTTTTAATACTTTCTCATTTTCATTTGGTATAGATATGTAATCTTTTCGTAATAAAAACTAGTAACTTTTTTATAGTATCGAATTTAATTTAACACATATCTCACTAGGCATTGATAACATCCCTTCTGTTTCTTTTAAGTTTTTTTTTTTATTACTAAATTCTTTGTAGTAATATAACATGTCTTTGTTTGTTGGACTGTCCATGAATCTTGGACTAATTTTTAAATCTGCATGTTTTCTTTAAATGATGCATCTAAAGAAAACTTATTCAATAATTTTCCATCATAAACTTGCAATTTGGGCAAATAATGTCTTTAATTTTGTGCCTTATTAATACTTTCAATACCTAATACTGTAGCAGTTTTAGTAGCAACGTGGCTACTTAATTTCTTAACTTGCATATAACTAAGTTTACTCTTAGAGCTAAATTTATTGATCTTTATTAGTGATAAATCCAAAAGTTCACAGCTTTTATTCAATTGTTCCATTACTATTGTGACTTCACTATAATCTGCATTATTGGTCATTTCCATGTCAGCAGTAGAAACGTCTGACTTACTAATTGATGAATGTGAGGAAGAATAACAAGACATGCAGAGTTTTTTCCCCTGGAATGAGTAAATATTGATTTATCATTGACAGTTCGAGAGAAATTGGTTTTAGGAATTTGGCTCTGATTTTGGTGGTTTATTAAATAGATCACAAGTTTTCTGTATTAAACTGCACCATTTCAGATATTCATCCTTGTGAACCTTGCATATAATACCACTCAGGACATAAGTACAGGAATAAACAGGAAGGCTTAATGACACATTGATTTTCTTGCATACAAAACATTCAATTTTTATAGCATAAGAGAAGAACTAATCATGGAACATAAATAAAAGAAATAATCATTGAAGCACAATTCACTGATTTATTTGTTGAATATACTCAGCTCTGAACACTTGAGCAAAAATGAGCTCTAAAAGGAATAAGTCACCCAGAAATGTAATATTGTATCCTACTTTAAATTCAACCTAAGAGAAACAGATGATGCAGTACAAGTAACCATTTCACGAACTCTGACAACTGGTATATGTTAATTGCTATTACTTATATAACAGACCTATGTGAGTATTAGAGTTGAAAATTCTGAGGCTATAGGCAGCTGATGTCTTATGTACACAAAGACCAGAAGCAGGTGTTTTTAAATGTTCCAGAAACAATATTGGTGCTACAGGATCATTTTCTTCTCCAATAGCTTGTTTGTTTATGTTTAGTTTGTTGCCCCTGTTTCAACTGGATAGGGATATTGCCTAGTGTTTCCTTTGGAGTTGGCTAAAGATATGTTTTAGTGATCAACATGCTGTAGTTCTGTTTAATTTTTTTTTCTTTTAATTTTAATGCTTTTCATGAAAATGAGTGTTTCATATTACCTAATTACAAATTATTTTTTGTGGAATTAACTATATGTATGCTGTAAAGCTTCAGCATTAAGTGATAGTTGTCATTTATAGCCAATATGCCAAAGATTGTTGTACTACCTCTAAGGTGAAATGGGTTTAGAAGCCAGTGGCCACTAGGAAAAAATGTGTACTTTTAGCTCTACTGAATACAGGACCGATTCTAGGGTGTCGGCCGCCCACGTGCGAAGACCTAATGTGCCGCCCCTCTAGAAAATTTTTCATATTTTGACTAATACTTAACGCTGACGTTATAAATTCATCTACCTGTATAAGAGTAAAAAGTAAAACATTAATAAAAATACAAATGAAATTTGAAGTGCAAAACTTTATTTTTTGGACAGCTAATAGGTTATAATAGCGACAAAATACTTTAACAAAATAATAAACAAACAAAAATATTACCTTTGAAATAAAAATAGACATTTTATAATTAGAAATGCAAAACAACAGTATTTACTCAGAAAATATAATCTAATAAAGAAAAGTACTAAAGCATAAATCTCGTGAAACGAAAAGTATATAAATCAGTCCTTCTACAAAGACTACCTAATAATTAACTATAAAATAACTTTTCTGGCTTTCTGAGAAGCAAATTTGTCAATAATTTCGGTGAAATAAATTTTTTCAGAGATTTCGGATTCAATAGAGATGATGCCCAAATCTGAAAGCCTTTCTTGTGTCATTATTTCTCAAGTAATTTTTAATAATTTTTAATTTACTGAAACTTCTTTCACCTGAAGCCACAGAAACAGGTAAGGTTAAAAAAATTCTTATTGCTAGAGCAAAATTTGGAAAACAGGGAATGAGATCATTTTTGACTATAATTTCTAATATCTCAAGTGGCTGTTTTTTACCTGGAAAAATATCTTTGAATGAAGTTATTTCATTAAAGAGTTGTATACCGTCTATATATTTCACAATACTTCCTTCCTCCTGTACCTGTAACTTAATATCTAAGTCCATGCAGGCTTTCATGAGATCATCATTAGAAATGTTGTGAAACTCATACAGAAAGCAGAATATTGAATGGCACTCAGATAATAAGGTAAATCTTTCATTTACCGAAAAGATCGCGTGATCAAGAATTGCAAAATAGAAAGCAGTCTTGAATTGCTGGAAGGGATTTGAAACTGGTTCATCACTGCCCTCGTAATCAAATAAACTGACCTTTTTCCTGAGCTTCGACATGGGAAATTCGGGATCAATACCTAAATCTCTAGCAAGTGTTGCTGAATCGACAAATATTTTAAAATTATCGTCCGATCTTTGGGAAACTAAATATTTTTTAAAATTATGTAAGCCATCAATGCATTCCGCGATGTTTAATTTAAGATTTTGAAGCATTTTACTCAATGCATCAATTCTTGATAATAAATCATGCCAAATTAAAATTGAACACAAAAATTTAAATGTTTCAAGACTTTTAATTATTAATTCAGCACCCATTTTTGTTTTCGTGTCTCTGGTGGTATCTTAAATTAAGGCATTTAATGCGGTAATAATGTTTTTTAGGTCATGTTTTAGAGGTCTAATAGCATTGATACGACTTTCCCACCTTGTTTCACTTAATGGTTTTAAAGTTAGGCTTTTCACGTGTTTTTTTTGTAAATCCCATCGATATGGGGACGCAGAAAAGTAATTATATACCTCTTGTACCATATCAAAAAAACCAGAAATTTCACCACTGGAGCTGGCAGCGTCATTAACGACGAGATTCAATGTATGAGCCGCACACGGCACGTATAATGCTCTAGGATTGATATCGAGAATCCGTTTCTGAAGCCCTATATGTTCCCCCTTCATGTTCGATCCATTGTCGTAGCCCCGACCCCGTATATCTTTAACTTCGAGCTGCAGACTAGGTAATAGCTTCTCTAATAGAAAATTGCACAGTGAATAGAAAATTGCACCTTCTTCAGTGGTATTAGTTACTGGAAAAAATCCTAGAAAAAATTCTAAAAATATTTATCCTACCATCAATAGTGTTCACACATCTAATTACAAACATTATTTGTTCTGTGTGGCTAATATCTGGTATAGAGTCGAGAATTATAGTGTAATATTTGGCTTTTTTGACAATGCGTGTTATCTCATTACGAATAGATTCGGCTAAAATATTAATTATTTCATTTTGAAAATACTGCCGTAAATAGTGTGGAATACGTGTTTTGTTATCTTTGTATTTACTGACATTATTAAGGTGTTCTGAAATAACTGGATCAAATTTGGCCGACATCTCCACTGCCTTTAAAAAATTACCATTATCTCTATGATACAACTTCGTACTAGTTCCTCTGAATGCCAAATTTTGACTGGCTAAAAATTGTACTACAGCAATCATTCTTTCAATGATGGTGGGTCATCGCTCTCGATTGTAAACATTTTGTTGTTCTGCGTCAATAGTACAATTTTTTTCCAGCCTCGTCTTTATTTTGCACCACAATCTTATAGAGTTTGTTTTAGAGTATTTTCACGCTTATTAAGGTAATCCAAACAATGGCGACAATCAGAAAAGTCAGTACTTACAAGTTGTGTTGAACTATCTTTACCAAACAATTTACATGCAAAACAAAAAATACGATTTAGTTTTATGGAATATCAGAGCCACGCGTGATTTATTTTCTCCCCGTTCACTAAAGTTTTGTTATAATATGAACAGCTAAATTTTCTGCCACTCTCATCGACCGGAAATTTAAAATTTGCTACTTGTTTGGGACCATTTTCTACCAATAAATCAATATTTTTTTCGTTAAAATGTTAGGCCAAGAATATTACGTTACCTTTATTTACTCTTGATAGTAATGCCCCAAAACTAGATAAATTGAAACCCGTTTTAGATGCATTAGTTTCAAAATTTAAATCTGTATACACTCCTGATAACTGATTTAAATCTATATACACTCCTGATTAACTGATAACTATTTTATTCAAGGTAAGTTATCATTTTTAATATGCTAAAATTTTTAATATTTTGATAAAAGAAAATTTGAAAGAAAAATATACATCAAATAGAAAATAAGAATTTCCTTTATTCCTGAAAATAGTAGAATGATGTGTTGAACGGGTGATTTTTAGTGAATTTTTTTCGAGAGTTAGGCTTAGCGCAATAAAGTTGCCATCTCCTGGGAACAGTTCGAAAAAGAAGCGCTTCGTCCTTTGGGCCACCGCAGTTCCGGAATGCCGCCATCGCGAAAGGGTTAACCGAAATAATTCAGTTCTAATCTACAAAGGAGACCGCTAAAATAAAGTTTCTTTTGACCATTGATCTGCGAGCCGCGTGTCGATCGTGGTATACATAAATAAGCTGCCGCACAGTGGAACGAAACATCCTTAGGCGTCTCAAAAATATGTCCCTTGATTATTTGTTTAGATAGAAATTTAAAATTTGGTATCCTTTTCTATGCCGTATTACCGGCTCTGCCACGAATTTTGCTATCAAATGAAGGACCAACAATGGACCAACACACTGTGCACTAACATTCTGTTTTTCTTAAACTATGGGACTTATTTTGATTTTTCAATAACTATTTAAAATTCAGCATATTTATTCGACTTAAGTTTAAAAAATTTTTGCTTGATTGATAGAACTATATGCGGCCGCCCCTTATTTTGGCCGCCCGCGTGCGGTGCACGCGCTGCACACCTGCTAGGATCGGCCCTGACTGAATATAGAAAATACATTCTTAAAATTTGAAATAAGAAAATAAAATACAAGAGAGATAACTGTATGGTTTTTAGGAAGATTTTTATTAGAATTTTTCAGCACTCCAGAAATTTTACACTGATTTCCTGTACATATAACAATATTTTTTAGTCATTAAATTAAATATTACCATTCTATTTTTTTTTTACATAAAGCACACGTACTAGATAGTGTATTAAAAATGCCTATGTTTTATTTTTGCTCATTATTTGATTTAAAAAAATATATTTTTTTAAATGATTAAAGCATTGCATGTCAAATGTTAACGAAATGTATATATGTTTCAAAACTATTTTTCTCTGCAATAAGAAATATTACCTTTCTAATTTTTTTTTTTACTTAAAGCCCACATATTAGTTAGTATTTGTACCAAGTTTCAGAAAAAAAATATTAGGGGCCATTTTTTTTATAGCCCATTTAAGTTGTCCATCAATCCGAAGGTGATTTTTGCAATTTTCATATAATAACAATATTAAAATATATCTTTTTAATTGTTTTGATATGGCACTTATATTCCTGATATAAATGACCTTAAATTGGTACCAGAATTGTTTCATTTGAGCCATTAGTTCTCACGCTATTACATTTTTAAACATTAGTGCAAAATCCAAGGTGGCCGCCATTTTGCAACAATGACCATTTTTTAAATGCCTGTATCTGGGTCATTATTGGGATATATACATTACAAATTCAGATATGTAGGATTTTATTACCATGCGTATCCATGGTAAAAATTAAAAAAAATCTGTGACTATAGAGCAACACTCATCGGGTGTCCCCATATGGAATGACCCATTTATAAACAGTTGAAAATTTTGCAATACATTAAACCAGTTTCCGTTACCACATACTCGTCACATATTGGTCTCAATGAAATCAAAATCTAGTCTTATTTGGCATGACATTTTAATTCTTAATAAAGATAAGTAACAGACACAGCTTTCAAAACATATTAAAGCTTCCAAAATATATGTGCAAGTTCCAAAACATATTACCGGTTCCACAGCATACCACTTGTGTGCACTCTACTTAGAACTGAAATTAGCAATTCAATGAACTAAAAATTTGTTCAACTGCATCAGTATCTTCCTTTGATATTGAGTGATGCCTTCCTGTTGAACTAATAGGAACTGGGGCACACACAATCTTTAAAACATTGAGAATTGGAAGTGAGTACTGGTGGTGGTGTTACTGTCTTGCAGCTGAAAATCTATATCTAGCAGCCGGTTCATGTGGTAGCATAAAGTTCAAGATGATTTCATTTAACTCACAACTGATATCTATAACCTCTGCAACCCACCAGTCACAGTTAGTGTCATTTTCGATATTTTGTCAAAGCATTTAGAACACAGAAAGTTATCAACTGGAAACATCTTGACTTTGAAACAGAGTCTTCAAATGAGCACTCTTATTCCCAACCTGAAGAAAGTCTGTTTTTTTTGCTAGTCTTATATATCACTCTTTTATGGATATGCAAATAGTCAGCACACTTCACTCTCCTGTGGCCCCAGTCAGAAAACATTTCAAACTCAGTCCTTTCCACAAAACACCATAAAACTGAATCAGCCGAATCCTCACAAAAGCTTACTTAAGTGAAGACTACTACAAGAAAGCAGCAAGAGAGAGTACTACAAGAAAGCAGCAAGAAGTTGGTTTGCAAACATGTATCCTGAAAAATGAAATGGAAAAAAAAAAAATTATGGCAAAATTCAACAAAACTTAGTGGCCACAAATTTTTGTTGTTTACTGTAAAAAAGTTCTAATTTTTATTTTTTCCTACAAAATTGAACTTTGTTAATCTATAGAGAAAGTAATTTGTTATGCACATTTTTTCCTTGTTTACAATAAAGGGGGGAATTCTTGAGGCTAAAAAATAAATTTCTTTTGAAAAAGTGAAAGATTCAATTCAATCTATATATTTATTTAAGAATTTCTTTCAGGTGTAATAAAGAACATTATTCCTGCTGTAGCCTCAACTAATGCAGTTATTGCAGCTGCTTGTGCAACAGAAGTTTTCAAATTAGCCACAAGGTAAATCCTCAAAAAAATGTTCTTAAAAGAAAAAATAATAAATGTATAGTTGTGTGATTTCTCAGAGTATGTTTTCCATTCCCATTACTTATTTCTTTCAGTGCATATAATCCTTTGAATAATTACATGGTGTTCAATGATATTGATGGAATATATACTTACACTTTTGAAGCTGAAAAAAAAGTATGTATTGTTTCATTAATTGATGTTAATTTTGTGTATGACTACAAGAATTAATATTAAATTTAAACACTAAGTTTCTTCCTACCACAAAAGAAAACAATCAAAACATTAAAATTCAATTTAAGCTCTAAGTTTTAAATTTATGGTCACTTGATAAAGTTAGATCCTCTTGCAATATAAATTACTAGAAAATGCATTCAGTGTTGTCCAAGAGTTAAAACAAGATAGTTATACAAAATAACAAAATAAATAAATTTTATTTGTATAAGTAACAATGAAAATTACATTCAATCCAAATTACAGAATCAAAAGCTGTCACTTGTGAAGACTCTATGTTCTATGTTAAAATCTACAAACAATTTAAATCCTATTTTTAACAATCTCAGCACAATTAGACCAATTTATATATTGGGCATATCTAATATCTTCTAATTCTATATTGGCCATATCTAATATCTTCTAATTCTATATTGGCCATATCTTTAATTTAAATTTTATTGGCACTCTCAGGTTGCATAGAATGTAAATGTAAGCAATCAGTTACAGACCACAAAAAACTTTGTCAAAAGCTACTTGTGGGCTACCAGTTGTCAGTCCCTGATTTAGTAAATCGCTCCTTGCAAATTATTCACAGTCCCCTACTTTTGAAATTGTTGGTGGGGAGTCTACCTGCCATTTGAAATTTAAAATTTTAATGTTTGGAGCGTAAATTTAATTTCAAAACTAGGAAGCTCAGCCTTGTTTTTAATATACTCATCAAAAGAAAAAATTCATAAAATCAAGTAAAATATTCCAAAAGCCATTGTTCTGGTAGAAACTCAATCCTGATTCCCTGACTTTAATAATTGATTACTGCAGCACTTATAATAAAGGTGAACCTGAAAAATCACAGGGTCTTTTTGTATAACGTATATTTCATTTTAATGTACAATTATATTCATAACTGCCTGATCTTTCAATCAGAAAAACCTTCTGTTTTTAAGATTCGTTTGTAGAGAAGTATCAAATATACTCATGAAAAGCTCACTTATTTCTTACTTGTTATCATTTTTATGATATCATCAAAAGTCTGCCAAATATTTTCAAATCAGCAAGATCCAAAATATGTCAATTGTGTTCAAATTAAAAATAAATTTATGAGTGATGGCAAAATTTTTATAAGCATTCCTCAAGTATTCTGATATAGTGTTGAAATTAAATATTATATTATATGTGAAGTTTGATAAAGCTTGAATAATGCATTAAACCTACTTTTTTTTTATAATTTTTTTTTTTCTGTAGTCCTTAAAAGGTATTTAATTTTTTAATTAAAAACGTGCAAGAATCCTGTAAGAGGATATTTTTCCTCCCACCGCTTGTTTCATTTTCCCTATGTTGACCTGTGGAAAGTAGTCCCTAACCTATAGTTTGTTTAATTTTGAAAATTTTTTGCTGAGCATGGATGTTGAGAATACGGTTTGTACTGTTTTGAAAAACTTATAAAGTAATTAGAAGTTTTTCTAGTATTTTTGTAAAGTTAATGCATTACTTTTCAACACATATTAAAAAATAGTTCTAACTGTTTTACCAATTTTTTTAGAAAAACCTAAACCTTCCATTTTTCCATCATCTATATTTAAGCGAGAAATAATACTACAAAGTTAAGGACTTTTTCATGGGTTAATATGGGAAAAATGAAACAAGCAGTTCGGAAGGAGAAAGGAAAATACTCTCTTAATGCAAAGTTTTAAGATAAATTCTTTTGTTTCCAAAATCTTGTGTAAAATTGTTAAAATTTGAATTATATCTTGGAATTGGATGTTAGTGTACTCTTTTAATCATTGTATTTTTCCTGATTTTTCTTTGAAAAATGAGGAGGTCATTATTAAAATTCTATTATGCTTGAACTTTGCTTGTAGTATTGAATCATGTTTTTTAACTTTTTAATTTCAGGATAATTGCTTAGCCTGCAGTCAAAAAATTCACACGCTGACATTTTCAGAATCAGATAATCTTCAGAATCTGATAGATTTTCTAATTGAGAATGTTGATTAGTAAGCATAAGCATATTTATTAATTTCCTATTTTGCTTAAAAGTTATATACTTTTAATATATGTTATTTTACTTTGTTTTATAGCCAGATGCGATCTCCTGCCTTAACAACATCCATTAATGGAAAAAACAAAACTTTATATATGCCATCAGTAGCATCTATTAAAGAAGCTACTCGTCCAAATCTAAAGAAATCTTTAAAAGGTATGAAATTTTAATTTGCTTTTTTTAAATAACATATACCTACTTTTAGTAATAAATTTTTGCAAATGTAAATATTGAAAGAATTGTGTGTGAAAAATATTGTACTCATATTGGTAGTTTGCAACGTTCAATAAAAGTAAAAAGTAATATAAAGCTGAATATCCGATAATTGTCAATTTTTCAAGATTTAAAAAAAAAAAAAAAAATTAACTTTATATTTTCTGAAGTTTTTGTTTGGAATAAGTTCTTGGAAAGGGCTTTTAAGATTTATAATGGGTAGCAAAGCTGTTTAATATGTTTATAAAATTTTAATACATTTTCATGATGTTCCTGTGGCAAGAATGATATATGGGTTTGTTTTTATTCCGTAGAAAATTAAAATCAATGCTAGGAAACAAAGTATGCACTATGTTATAGATTTTATTAACTGGAAGAATACAGTATTTTAAAATTTTCATTCATATTAAAAATATTTAAATGCATGTCAGGAATGACAGGAAATAAATATACTCATAAAAAATTAGTAATAAAATTGTGTTATTTTTTACCTATGAAATATAAAAACTTCAAAACAAAGTTACAAAATTTCAAACAGATGTGGAATAAAACTCTTAATTGTGCTCTTCAACTACTTAAGATCACTGCTGTCAACATCTAATGGATGGAAAGGATGATTTTTCAGACAACATTGTAATATTTCCATCAGGGTCAAACTTGTATAATCAATTTTGTAAAATTATATTGTTAAAGTTGTTATAAATAAGGGTTTTTTACAAATTAATATTGTAAATTCTTATACTTCACCCATTTGTTTCCATTATTTAAATGTTTTACTGATGTAATTGCTAGATAAAATTCAACTTATCACTGGGGAATTATCAGAAATGACAAATTTGCATTTCTGTGAAGTCAAAAGTACTTTTAAAATTATTGAAAAATACTCTTTTGTTAAAACATTTATAGAACAGATTATATTCTAAACAAATGCTGAAAATATCTTATCTCATTTATTATTATTTTTCAATTTCAAGGGACCAAATATTCAACCATATATATTAAAAAACAATATTGACTGGTTTAAATGGATTTATAAATTTATATATTCCAGAATTTTATTGACCATTTTTGAAGTTGTGTTTCTGTTAATGAGTCTTCTTTTATGTCCATTTTTGCCAATTAGAATCCCCTCCTTTTATGTGAGCTATAAAGGATATGTGATGGAAAAGTAGGTTACTAAATTAATTAGTTAAGAAGTATCTATCGGCTAAATTAAATTGTGAGGTGCTATCTTTTTTTCTAAATTAGGGTCGGGGGTTTCTCAACCCTAGTATTTTTAATGGCACTTTTGATTCAAAAACTGGGGGGAACAAAATCTCTTTTGGTTTGTATGCAGATGTTTTGCTCATATTTCATAAAGTAATAAAATGATATATGCAGAATGAAGTATTGGCCTAATGCATTTATGAATAAGTCCATATTAATGATTGTTACCAGTTATTGTCAATTAAAAGTAAGAATATTGTGAAAAGTGTGTAACTTCTCAGTGGTATAGCCAGGAAATTCGGTCAGCAGGTACACTTAGCTAAAAAGGCACCAATCAAAACTTTAAAGTAAACTATTTTAGTCATTCATTGTCTTCATTTAATAACATTGCTTTAAATGTTTTCAATAAATTTAGGTAAATAAATTTTATGGGACAATATAAGTTTGATAAATCATTATTTTAATAATAAATCATTTATGTTTAACAAATTTGATAATAATAATTACACTAGCCATACCAGGTAAAATAATATTAATAGATAATAAAAAAAAATTCTCATTAAAAAAATTCCATAATGTGAGTAGCATACAAATTATTAGTTAAATTTCATGCATCTATTTTTCATTTTTGCAAACTTGTCAAGTACTTTGTCAAAATTCAAGTTTTAGGTCATATCTTGTTCAGTACTAAGTAATGCTAAAAATGATAGATGCTCTTCTGCCATAATGTTATGTAAGTAATTTTTCTTCAGCAAATTTATTTTCACACTGAAAATTATTTTCATAAAATTTGCTTAGGACAGAAAGGCATTCTCTTTCATTATCAGATCCAAGATATCAGATTCCAAGATTCAAGAAATTGCTTTCTTGAATCTTGGAAAATATTTTATGGATTTAAAACATTAAACATGTGAGTAGATGATTTAAAATCTTTAATCTTATTGTCAAAATTTCAATAATATTGTCAAGAATAACATTAAATACTGATTTGGAATTTTTGAATAGGCTCATGTATAGGTTTATCTTTACTAATTTTATATAAAAAAAAATAGTTTTCTAAATCTGCATTTTGAAAATTCAGGATTTGCACCATACAGCTAGTTGTGTCGCTTCATCTAAAATTTTAACAAAGATATCATCAGATCGTAAATCAGATATAATCTTTTGACAAGAAGATGTGAGAGCATTGGCAGTTTTTAACTTTTTCATTTTTGATTGTAACGATTTAGATAATGCATTAGTAGTAGTTAACATTGAAATCCACTTAGTTAATAATATGTTAGATTAAAATGTATCCATATATGACAAAGTTTCATGTCCTAAAGCAGTCTGATTAACAGATATATTTATTTCTTCATTAACACAACATCTTGCTGCATTATAAAATGCCTGCAAGTTTTCTTTTATAGATTCTTAGCTGCATATTTTGCTTGACCAGCGAGTTTCTGAAAATTTTTAAATTGCCAAAAATGTTGAGACATGTTGTTACAAGCTATTATTCTTCTTTTAGAATATTTAAGCATGGTAAGCTACTCTTCAAAAAGGCATGAATAGCTTCAATAGTACCAAAAAATGTTTTTGCCTCAACACAGCAGTCAGTACAATAGTTCTTATTCTTTTTTGTGGCCTGATAACATCACCCGACATGACTTTGGCACCATCATACCCCTGTGCTCTATAATCTTTTATATCTAATCCTAAATTATTCAATGATTTCAACACCAAATCGTAAAAAAATTATCAGCCTGCATACTTGAAAGAACATTAAATTTTATAAAATGTTCCATAACCAAACCTGTATGATCAATGTACCTACGTGAAATCGAAAATTAATCTAATCTGGATATATATCGTCACATAGTGTTTTACAAAAATATGTAACATTGCTAAATATTGGAGAGGAAGGTGACCTGCAAAGGACGATCCCTAGCCCTGTTACAAATATGTATAAGGTTCCCTCCTGGCCACCTGCAAAGGGAACGGTCAGTGGATTCGGACGGCATGCCAGCGGGAGGTTCATCCAAGATGGAGGAAAGCTACGGGGGTGGTAAGGGGCGCACCCGGACCCAGGTGTTCATGCCAGAGCGTGGGATCTTGACCAGTTGCACCGATAAATTCAGGGGCTTCTGAGCAAGCCCCCTGTCATGGTCTAGCCATTGGTAAAACAGTAACATTACACCTTCCAATGATATTAAAGGGGTTTTAATCCTTGGAGCGAATGAAAATTTAAGAGGGAGGCGAGATCGACTTAGTAGATTTTTCAAGAGAGACGAATTTTGGTTGGAAAGTCGAGAGTGCCTTTTACGAGCTGATAGTGAGGTTGTTTAACCGTTGCCAGAGCGAGACAATGTTTCGCCGGTCTTCGTCCTATCGCACTCGAGCCATTGCTGAACTCAAAACAGAAGGTATGCCTTTGGATTCATACATTACTCTGAATTGATTTTCTCTTCTCTTCTTTTAATTATCGCTTCCTGAAGAGATTGATGACCTTGCATTGTGACCCCAAGCCAAATGCGTTTTGTTTTAAAAGCCACAAGTCCGACTGTTGAAATATGTATTTTTTGTGCCAAATAATTCTCTGTAATTTGAAGGAGAGATAACCTTTTTGAAGTGTGTGACTATTTTTAATATTTGAGAATTGTGAGTAAGAATATGGTGAGAATTGTGAGTAAGAATATGGTAGAATTGATGGATAATGATTTACGATGTAATAGTGATTTACAATGTGTTAATATTTTAAGGGAGCAACTTTAAGCTCAAATCTTTTCATATTTTAATGTTAAATTGTGTAAATAAACTTGTTTTTGTTATTTTAAATCTAATCCGTGTCCTCATTTCCAAACTTATTAATTACTTCTTAATTTTCAATTTAAACCATTTACGATCACGACAGCCTTTAACTTAATGTTCCATGAACATATTAAGTATTTATAGCGTTCTGACCGAACGTGTGGGATTTACCACGCAGCATATATATATATATATATACATACACACACACACATATATACATATATATCGTTGAATTAACAATAATGCTGTGGTATTTTTGCTTGTTTTATTTCAGTAATGATCTATTTTAAAGTTTCCTGTTCAAATGTGTTAATAAAATCATTTTGGATTTGAGAACTTGGATATGTTTCTTTACTATTACACTCGTGCAAATGATTTGAGAGATCTGTATTACAATGATGAGTAAGAAACCTTACTAATTCTAAAAAAATTCTCCTCGTTTTCTCCATTAGTAGATTTTTCATCATGCTCATAATGTCCTATTAACAAAAAAGATTAGCATTGAATTAAAAAAGAATAAAGATTAAAATTTTCAAAAATTTTAATTTAAAAAATGCTTATATTATAAATAATATACTCAAATCCAACCTTCGAACAATGAATCTAACTAATACTTTGAATTTTGAACATTGTTGTTAAATGATCTTGGATTTTAAATTTAGACGTCCAGCGTGCTCTGGAGACTTTTGAAAGAAAAGTGTTAAGAACTATATTCGGGCCTGTGCAAGAACAAGGATGCTGGAGAACCAGATATAATTTTGAACTTTATAGACTCTACAAAGAGCCTCAAGTTACACAAATCATCCGTAGTAACAGATTGAGATGGCTCGGACATGTCTGGAGAACCCCTGAAAACAACCCGACTAGATTGTACACTTTTAAGAACCCTGGGGGTACCCGCGCCCGGGGCAGACCTTCGACTAGATGGTTAGACGACATTGTGAGTGACATCAACATTTTGAAAATTAAAAACTGGCAAAGAGTCGCTTTGGACCATCGGTGTTAGAAGAGGCGTGCTGTCGAGGCAGCTAAGACCTGTAACAGGTTGTTACACTCTTAAAGAAGAAGAAGATGTTGTTAAATGATGAAGAAACAAAATAGTGATGTCAAATTACATTTAATAATGTCAGAAATATAGAGCAATGTCTGATTGGCAATGTGAGAAATGTACAGCAATTTTCGATTGGCTAAACGGCGATAAGAGATTATAGGCCCATTTGAAAACTCAACAGACTGGACATCCCTGTTATGACCAGATTCACGGTTGTTTCTTTGGTTATCTGGTTACTCAGGTCGGGACTGTTACCAAGCCAGTCAAGCACGTTTCTGTGTTTCCTCTGCATATAGTCCTTTATTACCTTTGATCTGTCGCATGGACCACTATCATTTTTAAAGATTGTGCATCTGTGCACTTGCATGTGTGTTACCAACTTTTCATGTGACATATCCATTTAAATAGGACCATTTATGGTAGTGCCTCTTGACAAATAGAATAATGAAACAGTGCTGGATGCTGACATAGCATCTCATATCATCTTGATTTAGCAGATGTTTCATGATGCTAATGGTGCATTTTTCATGAAACCTTTTGCCTTTTGGATAACAATCTTCCGCACATTCACCTTACTGCTTGCGTCAAAGAGTATCTATACATCCTGATATAAACTCACTATTTGTGACCTATGAATAACACTTAATAAAAATTTTTTGCTCATTTATCACTATAGAAAAAATACGTACACAGTTTCTCAGCATGAAAATGAGAAGCAAATTGATGCTCAACTGCTCCTTCAACTTTATCAACACTTGCCGCTGCAAGATGATGCACCATCGATAGGAAGTTGAGCAGTATGGACAGCAGATAATGCAATCTGCAGAAATCTCCTAATACGAACAAGTGGTCTTAGACTTTTTCAAATGACTGTATATAGTTTTTGCCTGAACAAATTTTTGTTTTACTTTGATTGCTTGCACTCAAAATGTTTACTAAACTATAAAAGATAGATATAAACAGTAAGTGATAGAAATGTTTAGTAGAAAATGAAGTTTTTGGATCAATAATTTGTTTCTACCTAGCTCTTAATGTTTTTCAAGCAATCACCTTTCCAAGTTGAAGAAAAGATTGGAAATTTTCTGTTATTAAAAATTGTAGTGCTTATATCTCGCACTAAAAGTGCTAGCACTAAACAGAAAGTGAGTAATGTGTAGCCCTTTGAAAGCCCCATTAGGATATATAATTGAATTTTGTTTCATGTTCTTAGTTTCTAACATATAATGGTTATAATTTATGGTTATTATTTATATTAAGATATAATGATTATAATTTATGGTTATTATTTATATTAACATACAATGGTTATAATTAGTATTTCACAAGACATTATTAATGCAAAACTATTTTGTTTCTACCAGATTGGAGCCACAACCAATTTTCTTTTTCTTTTTTATAGTCTGTTTAGATTGCTTGACTAGAATGCCACGACTTTTAATATCACTTAAAATCATGATTAATTAAATTTTAAAAAAAAATATTGTTTTGGAGTTTTGTAAATTTGGCTTATTTTCTGTGTTTTAATTTTTTGCAAAATATCATTTTTCAGAATTGGGAATAGTAGATGGTCAGCAAATAGTCATTGCTGATTCTACCACTCCAGCATCTTTAATTTTCAAGTTGAATCTCACATCACAAATGGAGAGCTGATGTAAAAGACTGCTGTAAATGTAATGCATATTTCGTTTCGGCATTATTTAATAAAATATTTGTTATTCATATAACTTCATAGTTTCATCAGTATAAGCAATTAAATGAACAATTTCTCAAAAGACATTTTTTATAATTAAAGAGTTTTATCTTATTTGTAGGTAACTATCATCTTTCATAATAAAGGAAAATGTGTGTGTGGGGGGGGGAGGGGGGGGGTAAATTAGTTTTTAGTTATTAACACTTTACAACATAGTTGAAAAGTGTTTAGGACTTTGTTCATTCTGTCTATCTGTCTGTGTCCGTTAGACTGCCATAAAAATGACTTTATCAAAATGAAATTTTAGTATGTTATTCAGACTGTCTGTGGGACCTATTGGAATATAAATGAATAATATCACCCAATTAGTTTTGGATTGAACCCAGGTTGAAAAAATGAAATACATTGAACCCTATGGGGCCTAATTTTTCAAACATTTTTTAAGCGAATTTAAAATTCACAAATTGCTTCGAAAATTTTAGGAAATATTCAAATTATCCCATAAAATATATAAAAAAAATTTCAGCAAAATATATTCAGTAGTTTTTAAAATAAAAATTAAAATAATAATTACACCCTTTATATGAAAAGATCACTTGACCTACTTCAAAATAAAATATGGCATCCATCTTGTGTCAAAGTCATAATTTTTAAAATTCTTTTTAATTTATATTTAGTGTTGTATCCGTCCTAAAATCGCTTTATTTTTTGCTTAATTTCTGTGCATTTGTATTCTGAAACAGAGCAATTACAATGCATTTGAGTTTAAATGATCATCAAACTTTGATTATTTCTACAACGAAACCTAATTTTCACTTATGAAGAATGTAAACAGATTAGGCTGTAAGATGAGTTGTATAAGAATTGCTGAATTTCTTTAATGCGAAATTATTTTGTTCTGGAGTCTGCAATATAGATGATATGAATGAAACAACAGTCATTGATTTTACATAAGGAAGCAGAGGATTTAATGACAGACTTTTTCGACGAAGTTTTATGCATAGAGTTAAATTACTTTTACCTCCATGATTTCAAGTTTTTAAGTAAAATAAATTATTGTAGTACTGTGATAAATGAAATAAAAATGTATGAATTAAATATTTACTGCTTTTACACAGAGAGCCAGACAATTTATATTTCGATGATGTCATTTGAATCAAGTTCGTTTTTTTTTTCTATGAAGTTTTAAATTTTCAAATATAATTAATTATTGCAGTATTGTGGTAATTTAAAAAAATATTACCACTGAATGTATCACATTTTAGAGATGTTTAAATAAAATTAGACTTAGAAAGTGTTTCATAATCAATGCTTTATGCATGAGTGATCTTTCTTTTTTTATATTTTAAGCTGATATTTATACAAATTAATTCCTTAGGTACCTAAAATATTATCACAGAATTTCCATTTTAACACCATTGGAAAGATTGAAAAATTATCTTTCAAACAAACTTTAAAAAGTCCATACAATGAATTGATAAATTTTAATGAATTTTTTAAAAATATATACTTTTCGTGCATTTTAAACCTCTCTGATTTTTATATTATGATATATTAAAATTGTAGCACCATCCAATGTTTAGTTATTTTAACACCAGCTTAAAATATCACAGATCACTCTAGAAAATAAAATCACTTCGTAAAGCCATCCGTTGATTAATTATAAATTTTTTATCCGAGGCATGGCTTAGATTTTTTGAACAAACCCAGCTCTTTCCCACAACCACTTAGTTACACTCTTTTGGAGCTGTTCTAGTTGCTGAGGGCACCCCACACAAGGGAGAGAAGGCGCTTTCCTATCTATTGAGACTACTCCGTGCAAGGGGGGGCCACTTAGAGTCTCTGCAAGTGACAGATTTTCTTCCTCCTTTCGTGCAATTTTCACTGTTATTTATATAAATATTTTTTTTCGTTATTTATTTAGATTAATAAATGTAATTTGTCTTTGTCAATTTTTACTGTTATTTATATGAATAATAACTTTTTTGTTATTTTTTAAATTAATATTTGTGTTTTATTTAGATTACTAAATTCAAGTTATCTCTGCTTTAACTACTGGGCAACACCAGATACATTTTATAGTTTGCTTATAAAAATTATTTTTGGGTCCTTGTTTTCATTGATTGCCAAGCATAGATGCTTGTGGAGAAGAAAGTTTGTGTTTTTTTTTATTTAAAATATAATTAGAAGTACTCTAACATTTTTGAAAATAATACCCTATTTTTACAGAAATATTAGAAATACCACTAATTATTTTATCAAATTTTAAAAAATCGCAACTCTTCCTTTTCGGCATCTATACTTTGGAATAAAAATTCTTAAAAATTCAATAAGCTAGGGATTTAGGACTATTTTCCATATATTTACATGGAAAACTTGAAATAAGTGGCTAAAGAGAAAATATTTTCTTAAGTTACACGTTTCAATATTTAAGATACAAGTAGATCTGATCCATATAGAATATAAATGTATGAGAAGGTCAGTTCTCATTCTAAATATATTTTTTTTGTATTTTCTGTATTGCTGATGTACCTTTCATTACTGCCCTCCTTAAATTATGATAATGGAAAAATAAAATATTGACTTATAAATATCCAGACTGAACTTCTTTTCTTATTTATTGAAATCAAGACTTGAAGAAATACTTTCAAATTTATTTAAATTAGTTCACAATTGCTTTTTTTGGATGAGTGTCGCTTCTGAAACTTTCAGTCCTTCACTTGTTTTTGCAGTAGACGACTCCTTTCACTGTTGAGAAGTTTTTAGGATTCACTTTCCTACAACAGAAGTGAAAGAATTTGGTAGGTTAGATCTGATTGTGATTTTTTCTACAATATATGCATGCCATATATTCATCTCTATAATATATTCATATGGTAATATTGATTGCCATATATTCATTTTAATTAATATGAATTTATGAAATATTTATATTAATTTTATGCATGGTTTCATATTTTCTGATTAAAAAATATTAAGGCAATTTATTTACGTGACAATATAACTAGTATAAAATTTTAACTCTTGACTATCACACACATACTACTTGGGGGCGCGGTAGCCCATTGGTTAGCGCGCTGGAGTTGCACTCGGTAGGCCCGGGTTCGATTCCAGCCACTGCCAAAAACTGCCGCCGTGTTCACGCGGAGTACGATCACGTTAAACATGTGGGTCCGTAAGTCCTTCCGAGAGGTTGGTGGTAGGGGAAGGAGGGTACGGTCCCTGTGGATGCCTCCCCCACTGGGTTCCGGTCTAAATTGGGGGGCACTTCCCGGCCGTCCAAACAGTTACCTTACACCTTTCTGGTAGGTCGGACGGTCTGGGTCTCAACAACAACAACACATACTACTTGTATACTCATTACTAATGATGGGAAGCTTATGGTATATTGATATATATTGTTTAGTAATGTATCAATACTGTATTAATATTGTACCAAAATGATATCCTTAATATTCTAACCTAGAACATTAAATTTTCTGAATCTTGTGTTTTACAATTTAAAAAATGAAATGTGCAAATATTAAATGAAAACTGATTTATAATTTTTATTGTAACAAATTATATGAAAATGAAAGATTATTAGGTATTGTCATAATGTGCAGTTTACCAACCCACAAATATTTGTAGCCAAATAAAAAGCCAATTATGATGTACTAGATAATGTACCCAGCATTGCCCTGGAATTAAAACAGGAATAAACTGAATGCATTAATCTAAAAAAATAAATAAATAAATTGTATTCATATAAATAAAATGAAAATTGTATACAATCTATGTATACTGGAGCAATGGGTGTGATATGACTCCACCCAAAATCAAATAATATATCCTTACCCCTATGAGCACCGAATCCCATTTTGACTGCTTTTGAAAATGTAAAAAAAAAGTTCATGATATGACCCCATCCCTAAATTATCCCTTTCCCTCCTATCTTTAAAATATCCCCAATCCTATGCGACTAAGCAAAAATAAATAAATAAATAAAAGATTCAGAGAAATCTTTAAGTGTATGCTCAACTATCAAAATGTAAAGAGAAAGAAAACCTCGTTCCTCATCTGTGGATGCAAGGCATCGAATGTCTCATAAGTTTGTCTGCTGAATGAATCATCAAAATTACAATTACATTAATGAAATTAAAAATTGTCCTTGTTAGAATCTGAAGATATATAAACTTTTTACAAAACTATAGAATTGTGCTAATCTTAGTTTTCCAGATATGACGAAAGAAGTATCACATAATCGAAAAAAAAAATGCAAATTTTGATGTATATTAAAAAATAAATAAATTTGAAGAAATTGCCCTATGGATTTGGCTCAGATATCATTGCAAAGAACATTCTCTGTGATAATGTTTTTGGTCACTAAAAAACCAATTTGTGTAAAAATGTTAAAACATAAAATAACTAGAAAACTAATTCAAATTTGAACAAAAGAGTTATGATACGCCTTTCCCTGTTATGAAATACCTGTGTACCAAATTTTGTGGCCATAGGATGCTCAGATTTCCCACTACAGGCCGCACACACAAACATCTTCCTGTATTATGCAAGATATAATTCTTTTAGTATGTGACATTATACATTGCATATGATGTCATCATTCACTTATATATGTTGACTATTTCACCATTAAACATGTAGTTTTAATTTGAAATTTTTTAAAGAAACAAAGGTTTTTGAAGTTTAAATAATCAAATGTAAATAGAAACATTTTAAAACTTAAGCTATTAAAAAATAAGCAGATGTTTCTAAATTTGAATTACAAAAAGACAAGTATATATGTTTTTAATTATTGAAAAATAATCATTTTTTTTTTCATTATTGAAAGTTAACAAATAAATAGATCTTTCAAATTTAAATTATCAAATGTAAGCAAAAACTTTTAAATAATAAACAATGCTTTTTACAATTAAAATTATTGAAAAGTAAACAAAGATTTTAAATTTAAATAATCCAAAAATTCTCAAATAAAATATTTTTAAATTTCAAGTTTTTTTTATGATTACAAAGGTATTCTTGAAATGAGTCAATTTGTTATATATTAAATGCATTTAAATTTGTCATAAGTTTATGCTTTATTTTTCATTTTGTGGTAATGATGATAACTTATAAATTTTTTAATCATTTTTTCTCTACATAAATGCTTAAACACTTCTTTGACCTCTATGTAGCTACACACACATTTGCACAACGCCCACTGCATGTTTGTTATATGTTTAAAATAAACATGGAGTGTATACAATCAGGATATATGGCTTTTGTTAATTTAAGTTAAGAAGTATATATTTTAAAGCTAAGCTCTAGTATAATTAAACGTTCATATATGATCAAATTAGTGAAATGCCTAAAATTGAATCGGGGAGGGGACAATTGGTCCTCTCTGCATGATAATTTAAAATATTTAAAATGCAAGTAACATAAATAAAAAAATAATTAATAAGAAAGTAAAGCTGAATATTGGATTACTTTTTTTTAACTTTTGTACAACAATGGTTATTCATATGAGATGCAAAAATGAGACTTATTCTAATATGAACCAGATATGGGAAATAAAATCATCTCCCACCCCCTATGGATAATCTTTGGATTTTTTAATTTTTCTGGTAAGTCACACCACTCAAGAGCTGTCCATGTACCAAATTGCAAGTTTCTGTACTCCTAGAAATTAGTAAGTATTTCCTGTATATACATAGATACATACATATAAATTTTCTCTTTTATATATATAGATGCAGGGATGTATCTAGAGAAATGTGAGTGGTGGTTGATTTTCCAGAACAATTATTATTGCGAATATAAAATTTCCAAACGAGCTTTGCGTTAATTCGCACACACAAACAGTATTAGTATTCTATACTTTTATATTAAAGAAAAACATTTGATAAAATTGAATATAACTTTTTTTAAATGTAATTTTAATATGTATATTTTTTTGGATGAGTGGTGTTCGGCAATTGAGTGGTGGTCGGAAATTCTGAGTGATGGAAACCCCGACCACCGCCGACCACTGTAGATACATCCCTGTAGATGGTATTAAAAATATCAAATATAAATGTAAATACCTAAAAGTTTTGCACTTACTTTTGTACATTTTTGTTGATGATTGACTTAACTGGGTAGGGCCTGATTCCAGGGACTGGGCGGAACATTTGATTCTTGTCATTGATGTATATCTTCATACCTCTTGGTATGAGTTCTATCCTGGGGTAAAGTTCACCTGTATGTGAAGGAAAAGGATCTAAGCAGCCTGCTTTCATTCCACCATCCTGTAAAAGAGTTTAACTGTGATTAAAATTCAACAACCAGCATTGTGTGACTTCTGACTTTCATTTGCATCAGCAAATACCAGACTTTTGTACATCACAAATACCTTGAAAAGTACTGTGGACCCAAGCAGAATTTCCTCAGAAGACAACAAAACTGTACAGTGCCTTCCACTCACCCCCACACACATCTTTTATATAAGCTGAACTGTTTGCCACTCAAGCATGAAAAAACTTTTTTTTTTAAAATAAGTATAGCATAATTCTAACTTTAGGAATGAACTCAGTTAGTGGGTTACTGTGACTTGTGAAACCTCCTGTGGCCTTAGCTAAATTTTCTAGAAATTTGAACTTGGCAACATGGTAGGAGTAAAGTTGGTGGTTCCCATAAAATTTGCAAAATTGTAACATTTGCAAGTTTTTTTACTGGCATTGCAAATATTAACTATTTCATGCTGACGAGTGCATAAGTTGAAGACCCAGACCGTCCGACTCGTCCAGAGGACTTAGAGTAACTAGTTGGACGGCCGGGAAGGAGACGAGTGCATAAGTGTAAAACCTGTCTAAAAATGCCATTATCTGGAGTGGGAGTATAATCATAATAATTATATATTTATTTAAAATGAATACAAATAGATGCATCATTTTTATTTTCCTTACAATATATGTTAATGTATAGGGAGACTATTGGAATGGGGCTGAAAACTGAAAAGTTTCCATTGAATCTGCACATTTTGAACCCTCTAGGATATGAAAACATTATTTTTTGCCTGATGACTGTATTTTGTCTGTCAGTGCAATGTATGTATTCACTTTAACTTAAAACTATTTGACAAAGTTTCATGAAATTTGCTATTTAAATCACTTATGTGTTACTTTGGTGTTGATTACATTTTGGTATCATTTAAAGAAATGCCTTTATCACATTATATAGAGAAATATAGATGTGCTTCCTGTATCCCATTTTTCATATTTTGTCCAGTGTTTTAGAATAGAGAAGCAGTTATACCTTTTTTGGTGGATTACTTGGTATAAAAGGCGTGTCGATGGTAGTTTTTGCCTTTTCTCCAGCTTCTACATCTTCCTTTGGTTCCAAACAGAGTTCATCTGCTCCATACGGATTTGGATGAAAGTACCCCTGCTGGTAAAGACCAGCACGATATGCTTGAAATGTCCTGTCCTTTGGTTTCTTTGGTTCGATCTGTAATATCACATTTTATAAAATAATAAAGGAAGATATATAAAATTTTATAAAACTTGAGAAAAGTCTACCCCGGATGTCATGCATGTCCTGGTTGCGCTCCCATTACAGATAACAGCAAGAAAACGTGCAGTGCTTCTTAGTAAGTTTTCTTGTTGCCATTGACATTATTGGCTTATCCCATGCTGACAAGCACATAATAAATGCGATGTCTGCCCTAAAGTACTATTAACTACAAAAGAAGTGCATCTCTAAGCAATCACCTACACCACAGTATTTTTTAATCATTTTGAGTTCATGGTTCCCTTGACTAGTTGCATTTTTTCTACAGCTCCCCTGTGTCTGCTATGGCCATCACAAAATTATGGGCAGTGTAAACATTCGAATATTTAATATTTTTGGAATAAAAAATAATAATCACAGCCTCCCATGGTGCATTTCGGCACACTAGAGCTGCAGGTTAAAAATGGCCAATTGGCGAGTAACTTCTTTTAAATGTCCTGTAAAAAAATGCACACTTGACAAAACTGGCAAATAAATCTTTTTACACTTTTAGCAGATTTTAAAGGCTAGCAGAACCAAAAAGGTCGTCATCTATAAATTGCATTAAAACGAAATTGACTGATTATGAAATGTGGCAAATTGTAAAACTAGCAGAATATAAACAAAGAAAAGAAAGTTTAAAAATAGAAATCTAAGTGATAGATCTAACCTTGAATTTGAAATTAGAGTATTTCAAAGTGCAATTTTAGTATATTTTAACCAAAATTAAACACAGTTTTGTAAGAAACCCGTAATTGGAGAGTAGGAATGGAATCTTTATGTAAAGATGAAATAAATTTTTTTTTAATAATCAGATAATCGCATGCATACAAAAATAAATTTTACATATATGCCTACAGCAAATAATTTTTAATGTTTTAATGGGTAATGCAGCATATGTACACTTATATATCTTAATAAGTAACAGAAATGGATAAATTCATAGTAAAAATATTTGGCCAGTCAAATTATTTTTTGGCAGGTTATTTTTTGGAATCTACTGGTCATTGGCCAATTCTTCATCTGCAGCTTTATGGCACACTGGTTGAAAATCACTGACTTAGGCTTACAGGTTTGAATGGAGTCGGGGATACAGATGGAAGAACAAAATTATTCACCTGAATTGCAATGTATCTTCGAGCCACATGTACAAGTGTCAACTGTTCGATGGTAAATGGTCAAAATTTCCCCTCTAAAATAAATCCCTCCACTCTAATTGTTTTTCTTTACCATAGGATGAGAGGTATATCGGCCATTGGTTAAATACCCGGTAACACATACAGTAGCAGTCCGACTTTATTTCTTTTGTTCCCCAATTTAGACCGAATGTAATGGGGTTGGCACTATAAGGTTGTACTCTCCTTCCCCTGCCCACCACCAAATTTCAGAAGGACTTTCAGAACTTCTAATTTATTTTATCTATACTCCATGGGACACAAGAATAGTTTGGGTGATGCTGGGGATCGAACTTGGATCTTCCTTGTGTGATCCTCTCACCACAACTATCCGTGCCTCCTAATTGCATTAGTGTTACAAATCGTATCAAGATCTCGCATTATTACCAGCCATACATTAAAAGATTTCAATTTTTGCAAGTCGTACGGTCTGGGTTAGTTAAAATCTCACATTAAGTAACATTGTTTTTACCCCCAAGCAGTAAATGGCTGTTTTACCAGAAACCGTCCTATAATGAAATCTTAAAATGTCGATTTTGCAACCTCATGTGTGATCATTCTTGTGTTGAAATTTTAACATAAAATAGTTATATGAAACTTATTCAATTTAATCTTACTGAATCCAATAAATATTGTAGATATTTTCCTATAGTCAAAGCTGAACATGAACAGTCATATCCAACCAGTCATGTGCTTACTGAAAATTTTTCGTACAGATATGTATCCAAATTTGGTGTTGCTTTCTCAAAGCCCCTATCTTAATCCAATAAAGCAGAGATTTTCAACCTGCAGGCTGCAGGGCCAACGGCCGTACTTTGCTGAAAACACCGGTTCTCGTTAGATCACCGAAGTCAGGCAGCATCGGGCGCGGTTAGTACTTGGGTGGGTGACCACCTGGGAACACCTCGTGCTGTTGGCACTTTTCGGGCGCGGTAGCCCAGTGGTTTGTACGCTGGATTTGCGCACTGCCACAACTGCCGCAGTGTTCATGCGGAGTACGATCACGTTAAACATGTGGGTCCGTAAGTCCTTCCGAGAGGTTGGTGGTAGGGGAAGGAGGGTACGGTCCCTGTGGATACCTCCCCCACTGGGTTCTGGTCTAAATTGGGTGGCACTTCCCGGCCGTCCAAACAGTTACCTTACACCTTTCTGGTACCTTCCCGATCGTCCAATTTGTTGCTCTAAGTCCTCTGGACGAGCCGGACGGCCTGGGGCTTTCACACCTTTCTGGTAGGTCGGACGATCTGTGTCTCAACAACAACAACCTGCAGGCTGCATGTGGCCTTCTTTAAAATTTTGTATAGTCTGCTGATGAACATTTTAGAAAATTTTCTTTAGTAAAAATATATTTTTTTTATCACAATTTTATTTTTATATGGTTATATTTAGTTTGGTTTCTATGTTTGTGTCAAATCTTGAAATTAATTTTTGACCCACTTCTACAGTGCCGATTTTCTTGGAAATTTACACACACTTCATTATTACATTTTATTATTACTTCCCGGCCGTTCAAATGGTTACCTTACACCTTTTTGGTAGGTCGGACGCTCTGGGTCTCAACAACAACACACAATGTATTGTTGATGACAATACAATATTTTATCAAATTTGAGTTTATCCCCCAACTCCCCCCTGAATCATGGCCAGAATGGTCCACAAAAATCCCATTATAAGATAGTTAAAAGGAAAATCCAATATTTAGCTTCGCTTATATATATATATATATATATGAAAGAGAACATTTTTAACCCTTGATACTGCTTATGTCAAGTTATAAATTGATGTTTTTAACACTTTACAACAAAGTTGAAAAGTGTTTATGACTTTGTTCATTCTGTCTGTCCGTTAGCACGATAACTGCCGTAAAAATGACTTAATCAAAATGAAATTTTAGTATGTTGTTTAGGCGGTTTGTGGGACCTATGGGAATATAAATGAATAATATCACCCAATTAATTAGTTTTGGATTGAACCCGGGTTGAAAAAATGAAATACATTGAACCCTATAGGACCTAATTTTTCAAACATTTTTTAAGCGGATTTAAAATTCACAAATTGCTTCGAAAATGTTAGGTAATATTCAAATTATCCCATAAAATATATAAAAAAAATTTCAACAAAATATATTCAGTAGATTTTTAAATAAAAATTAAAATAATAATTACATCTCTTATATGAAGCGATCATGTGACCAATATATGAAAAGATCACGTGACCCACTTCAAAATGAAATATGGCAACCATCTTGTCTCAAAATCGTGATTTTTAAAGTTCTTTTTAATTCATATTGAATGTTGTATCTGTCCTAAAACTGCTTTATTTTTGCTTAAATTCTGTGCATCTACATACTGAAACAACGCAATTACAATATATTTGAGTTTAAATGATCATCCAAATTTGATTATTTCTACAACAAAGCCTATTTTTCACTTATGTAAAATGTAAACAGCAAAATATATAGAATGAGTTGTATAATAATTGCTGCACTTTAACGCAAAATTATTTAGCTCATAGAGTCTACATAGCTGATATGAACGAAATATTCATTGATTTTACAGAGAGAAGGACGATTTTTTTCGATGAAGTTTTAAGCGTAGAGTTTAATTACTTGTTCCTCCATGGTCTTAAGTTTTTAAATAAAATAAATTATAATAGTATTGTGATGAATGAAATGATGCTTTTATAGAGAGAGCCAGGCGTGTTATATTTCGATGGCGTCATTTGAATAAATTTCAGTTGTTTTTGATGAAGTTTTCAAATATAATAAATTATTGTAGTATTATGATAATATTAAAAACATTACCGAGGTGCCAGGCGATTTATATTTAATTGACGTCATTTGAATGAAATTCATTTTTTCAATGAACTTTTACGTTTTAAAATATAATAAATTAATGTAGTATTGTGATAATTTTTTAAATATTACCGAGGAATGTATCGCATTTTAGAGATGTTTAAATGAAATTGCATTGAAGTTGGAAAGTGTTTCATAATCAATGCTTTATGCATGATTGATCTTTCTTGTTATATATATATATATAAAGAACCTCTATAAATTTATTATAAAAAAAAGTTTGATTTGATATCTGATGAAATATTGATTACAAAATCGCAAAAGGCTAAAAGGTATGAAATAAAATATATATTAAATAAAACTTTTTTATGTTACACAGTTTTAGTAAAATGTAAAAAAGTAAAAAAATAATTTTTAGCTAACACAACATTTCTAGTCATATGCGACCCCCTTAGTCGCATATGACTAAGATTGTTTCAAGGTATTTATTTTACAATTTTATTTAGACTAAGTTCTTAATGTGGCATTTGGTACGGATCTAACTTTAGCATGATAACAGTTTGGAGTGGGTCATAGAAAATTAGAATTATTCCAAATCCTGGTTAAACAGATTAATTCACAGATTAAAAGAAAGGGGTCCTACTCCTATGGGAATTTTCAATTATTCCAAATGTAGGACAGTATAAAGCCTCTTGCGAGATTTAGCCTTTAAGGGATCATAATCATGTAAGTTAAAAATGAATTCATTAGGAACAGGTGAAAGGTTACCAAAAAAGTTTGACATGTCTTTTTCAATTTGAGATCACTCTTGCGTCTTTTCTTATAACTGAATTTTTTAAATATCTAGGGGTTCTCCAAATCGCCCTAAAAATTACGTTTTGTTTAGTTTCTAAGGAGTTTAATAGAGTTTTACAGGCATATCCTCATACTGGTAACTCATATATAGCATTATAGGGCAAATGGCCAATTTATAGATTAAAAATTTATTTCGAATAAATTCTTTTTATTTTTAAATTTATTTTATTAGCTTATATTTCTATTTTATATAGGTGGGGGGACAGCATACTAGTTGCATTATTAGTTTTTATTACTTTCCTTATATACATAATGTATAAGGAAAGTATTGTGACGGGGTCGAAAATTCGAATTCGAGTTTTCGACGGGAGAGCACGTTTCAAGCATCCCTGATCACGAATCAAACATTTTTGAAGTGATGTCTGTGTGTGTGTGTGTGTCAGTGAGTCTGTGGAGACGATAACTGACGAACGAATGGACCGATTCGAACAAAATTTGGTACAAAAATCACAATCTGCAAACACTGGAAGCAATCGAATGTTCAGAACCCCCCTAAATTTTCGAATGAAATTTTGAAAAAATCAAAACCGCTAATAAAGTTACGCAAATAGACATTTCTTATGTAATTTTTCATTAGGAAACGATTGACATAAATTTTATAACGCTAACATGAACCGTTCTCGAGATATTGTACATTTTTCAAAAAAATTATCAAAAATTCATATAAAATAAAAAAAAAGTATTTCTATTGAGAAACATGTTCACTTTTCATATGTAATACCATGCGATAGATTGGGTGACATCATTCTCGTGGATCTAGCTCGTTCCATTCATGAAAAAAGATACTTTGAGTGATACTTTTGTATTTGAACGCCAATAGTCATTTATCTGCTGTAAGAACAACTTATTTCGTCATTCATAACGCTTTACGAGATTTTGGCGACAAATTTGGCAGAATGTCGCCAACTTGGCGACTTTTTGAAATGTTGCCAAATTAACGAAAATCTCGCCAAATGGATAAAAATGACGCTAAATCAATGAAATGACGACTAATTGTCGAAAATTCAATATCTTGGAAATAATATGAGTATCTTCTATAAGAAAAACCTATTTTTTTTACTGTAAAAGTAGTAAATTCATTACATTATATAAGGAAAGTCATGTGTTGCCCACATCAGATTTTTTTTTTTATGACATTATTTACGCATAATTTTAAATTACTCTTTAAAAACCACTGACATCCGGAAACTGTTTCTTCATGAACGTGGCATATAGGGAAAGTGTTGGAATCGGGATTGAAAATTGGTTTCTCGGTAATGAACCAAAGTTTACAGAATTCTTTCCTTGAGAGATGAAGTAAAGCAAACTCCATCGGGAAGTTCAAAATAAATTTTTGCTCTAGTTACTATAATTGTGTAAATTATGTTGGTCTAAAAGGTATTATTGTTATTAAATACCACTCGTGCGTTCGAAATAGCTAGTAATAGTCACTAAATGTGACGCTTCTACAACACTTCAAAATTGTTGATAACTTTTCTGAATATAAAGTGGCAAGTATAAAAATAGCACACATTTTATAATTTGCTTAATATGTTAAATGGGAAAATTTATTGAATCTTATTTACACGCGCAACAAAATAGTTTTGTTTAATATTTTTCTTCAATGGGCAACGAAAGAATATATTATTGAGTACATATTAACTACTGGGAAGAAACGTGGTGTAAGGTTTTTGAAACTCCCTTTGTATTGTCACTCTTAATTCGGATTTTCAAATCAGATTTTTCTATTAATTTTGGAAGCAAATTAATCGAATGAGACTAAAATCAAGATTCCAGCAGGAGTGAAAGTGCTCGCCTCACCTCTATTTCATATTTTTCAAAATATTAAAATTTTTCGTCGACCTAGAAAATGAAACAGATGGTATGAAGCCCTATCTTTTCGCACCATCACCTCTAATTCAAATTTCTGAAATTTTCCTCGATCTCGGAGTTAAGACGGATCGAATGACACCAAAAAGAAAAATCCATTTTCGCCTCCAAAAAGTAGATCTTGCGTAAAAAATAGTGGACACCCTTGCTCTATATAATAGTTTGAGTAAGTAAAAATGTATATTATCACCGTATTTAAACGTATGAAACATAATCATAAGTTCAGTAATAAATTTATAATTACCGGTGTGTTTTTTAACTCTTCGTATTCTCCATCAAGGAAATAGGGTGGATATTTTCCTATCGTCAAATTTGGATACCTAGAAACATGCGAAATACATTAATTAACGTGACTGAAAATATAACAATAGAAATATTTGTCATCTACAGTAGTGTCATTATTCTATTTTTTTAAATGTGTTTGTGTGTGGAGGGGGGGGGGGGTAACTAAATATTTTGTTTCCCATTTCTCCGAACTTCAATAGGTTCCTGGGGGATTCCCCCCCCCCCCCCGGACGACGCCACTGATCATAGACATAAAAGCTTACTTCAATCCCGAATTTATGAGAGCATGCATAGAATGCTGTTTTGAGTCCATTTTTTGCGCGATTTCATCATACTTATTTTGACAGTTGAGATTAGAATCACGGGGGGGGGGGGGGGGGGGGGGCATGGCTAGGCTTTGACCACGTGGGCTTAGCTCTTCAATTTTTAACAATTTTTAATATTTTCATTCTTAAGTAGGAAACTCGAATTGAATTCAAATGTTTGACTGTTACGATATTTTTCCCTACACATTATACTATGAATTTAGGAAAAGTAAACATTGCGATTTGTAATACATGTTATTCTAATTAACCGATATATTGTATATTTCTATTTTATATAAGTGGGGGGACAGCATACTAGTTGCATTATGCTGTACTGTAAGTTGTATGGGTACAACTGACTGCCTGATAGATTGATCAACAAATACCTGGAGTAATATCACAACATTAACAAATTTTTAGAAAAAAAAATATATTCAGCACTTAGCTGTTTTCAGATTTAGGAGGATATAATATGTCCTATTTCATCCTGCCTCAAGCCTCTAGGACGGGGGTCGGCAACTGGCGGATCTCGGTCCAGGTCCGGACCGCGGAAGGTGAAAAACTGGACCGCCAAAAATTTTTTGACAGTAAAATAAATTAATCAGATTATTTTTCTATATTATAGAAAAATATTTTAGAATCAAACTTATAGAATGTATAAGTTTGAGGGCCACCCTTATTACTTTTATTTAATGAAATTATTTTTATTTAATCAGAGCAGGCGTAACTCGAGCGAAAGCCTAACACCACTTATGAAACTTATCTTTCGAGCGGGTCTACTCGGCAGCGGCGACCTTGGCATGGAAGCGTCTCCCCTTTGCGGTGCGGTCCTTTGTTGTGCGCCAGAATACACTTTGACACCGAAGCGGTCGTCGAATCACCTTCGTCAGTCAGTAGTTGTTGCTATCTCGTACGTTTCGTTATTATCGAGGCTTATAACGTTTCTTTTTCATCAATATGGATCCTAAAGAGCGTAAAGTTGATAGTGAAAGTAGGAAGTTTTTGACTGAGTGGACTTAATGTTTTACGCTGCCTGATAGGCCTAGAGCTGTTCCAGGCATGGGGCAGTTTACCTCATATGAAGCAGTTTACCTCATATGCAACAGAACTGTCGCTCTTATTAAAAGTGGCAATTTAAAGCGACACTACGAAACACCTTTCTGGTAGGTCGGACGGTCTGGGTCTCAACAACAACTACGAAACAACTTATCAGCAGTTCCATAAAAATTTTCTTCTGGTAGGTGAAGCTCGTCAAGAAAAACTCAAGGCATATCTAGCTTCTTACAAAAAAAAGCACGGTCTTACTAGTTCGCTCTATGAGCGAGCAAGAAAAGTCTGCAGAAGCAGCGTTGCGTGTGTGTTGGACGCTTAATAAACACCAGAAGCTATTTTCAGACGCTGAGATAGTAAAAAAATGTATGTTGGAAGTGGCCATGGCACTTTTTGGAGAGAAAAAGGATGTTGTTGCCGCAATTCAAGGTATTCCATTGTCGTCAAGAAGCAATACAAGCAGGACCGAAATTTTGGCTGCTGACAATAAAAGTAGTTTGCTCGAACTTCTGCAGAAGGCGCCTTGCTACGCCAAAGCACTTGATGAATCATGCGACATTGTTGATGAGGAACAAATGTCCATTTTCGTGCGATTTTTGGATATTGAAAGTAAATCATTTAGGGAAGAATTGCTAGCAATATTGCCGTTTAAAGGAAAGACTCGCGAAGAAGATTTATTCAAGACTTTTGATGATTTCATGACAAAATCAAACATTAGTTATGATAAAATGGTGTCTCTTTCAACTGACGGGGCCCCAGCGATGATCGGCGAAGGAAAGGGACTAGTAATGGGAATCAAGGATAAGAATGTTGGGCTACTATCTTATCAGTGCATAATTCACCAGGCAGCCCTTTGTGGAAAACTTAGTGTCACTCTGAAAGAAATAATGGACAGCTTGATCAGATTGATTAATTTTATGAGGTTTTATTCTGCTCTTCAGCACAGACAGTTCAAAGAATTTCTATCTGAGTGTGATTCGGCGCATTCTTACTTACAGCAATACAACAATGTTCGTTGGCTAAGTAAAGGTCAAGCGATTGAATGTTTTTGGGAAATAAAAGAAGTAACGCCCTTCTTAGAAAACTTGGATACACAAAAAGCAAGAAACCATTTGGAGTTCCTAACAAACGAACGCAATATGTTAGCTGTGGCTTTCCTGAAAGACATCCTTAAACATTTAAATACGCTCATTACCGAGCTACAAGGAAATGGGAAATTAATATGTGATCTGATACAAAGTGTGTCTTCTTTCCGTCGCAAGCTGGATATCTTTGAAAAAACATTGCAAGTCAAGAATTTATTCACTTTCCAACAATTTTTGAATATAAAAATAATTCTGAATTAGACATTGCAGTATTTTTAAAATTTATGTCAGAACTTAAGGAATTTGCAACAAGATTCCAAGACTTTGCAGAGATATGGAAGTTGTCGCGATTCTTAAAATTGCCTTTTGAAGTTTCTCCAGCGGCAGAATGGATAGATGTGGCTGTGAAGTTGTTCCGCCTTTCAAAGCCTTTACTCCAAATGGAGATAATAGACTTGCAGGAAGACATTTCCTTGCAAACGTATAAAACTGCATCCGCCGAAGAATTTTGGAGTAAACATGTCCCAGAAAAATATGGAAATTGCAAAAAATTAGCCATTTACCTGGCTACTCTATTTAGCTCCACATATGTTTGGGAAACTTCATTTTCAAAAATGAATTTTTTTGAAGAACGAATATCGCTCAAGATTAACGACCGCCCTTCTTGAAGACATTCGTCGCATAAGCTGTTCCCCGCGTGAACTTAACTTTAAAAAACTGGCTCAAGACCGCAAATGCTATTTTTCCCATTGATTTTTTAATACAAATATGCGTATCTACTGTATTTCATATTATTTTGTGAGTGAAAATTAAAACAAAAAACTAGTAAGGAATATGAGGTTTTTTTTTCTGGACCTCGATAAAAATATTAAAAAGTATCCGGACTCCACCTAAAATTACTTGCCGACCCCTGCTCTAGGAGGATGGAATTTCCTCCTAGAAATTTCTCTTTGCGAGTCTCAGGTTTCCTCCCGAGTCCTGGCGGCGGGGACTGAAGGTTTCAACATGACATGTGTAGTATAGTAATCTTCACACCCGGAATGGTTGGTATGTTTAACACTCATCAATCCAGAATTGATCATATACGGCAGGCTTAAGAAAGGGGAAAATACATGAGGTAATTGTAAAAGTATTAAAAATCTTTTTTTACCCATAACCTGATCCTTTTTGAGGTGGGTTGACGCAAAGGTTCTTTTGTGATGGAGGCTTAGTAGAGTCTGTTTTCTGAGGACTAAAATACTCCAGCTTTTCGTCGTAATCCATGAATGTCCCATAATTTGATCCTTTACCTGATCTGAAAAGATATTCTAGGAGTAAATATTTAAGAAATAAAACTTTGTTTCATACGAGTTCAATAAACAGCATTTTTTTTTTTTCTGTTAAGAGTGTGAGTCATAGACACTTATAGGATAAGATCTCCACAAAGGAAAGAAAGTAACATTGAACATTGCACAAAGCCCGAAGAACTATAGCAACGGTGCAATTGTAAATCCTCAACTACATTTTTGAAAAATGTCAAAAATAACTGAAATTGTAAAAATACCGAAGATAGTTTTGTATGAAAAGCAAAAATAATTTAAAAAAAATAGTGTGGAGCAGAGGCGTGAACTATGAATTTCGCACGGGTTAAGGTGTCAAATTGCATGTAGAAATTGAAATCCAGAAAAAATGATTATTAAAAGTTGCGTATATTTTCTTTTTTTTGTTGTTTTCATTAGTTCCTCATTAAAGAAATCTCTTTATAGTGTTCAAAAGTTAAAAACAGGACCTCTATTGACGATAGCTTTTGTCCATCTGTAATCCCCAACTCAGCCGACAAGGAGGGTAGTGGCCCGGGCCGCATAAACAGTTCATGAAAACTTCATTATGTTGTAAAATAGAATAGTAGGAAGAACCTGAAAAATTCTGTTTGTGGCACTGGAAACTCCTTAATTTTTATAAATTTAAATCGTCCATCCGACAACGTTCAAATTTGGCATGCTGATGCAATTGTCTAACCTCTAACAACAAAACATGCTAAAAAAAGCTAAAAAGTAAAATCTTGGTTAAAAAAATAAATAAAAACAAATTAGTAATGGTATTATATTTTATTTTATTCTGTGATTTTAACAAAGATTTTATTTTTTAGTTATTTCTACAGAATAATAAATTACCGAAATTTGAAACTTAACAAAATAAAACTTATTAAAATCTGCATGTTTTTTTTTTTTTTAGAAAATAGTTTTCTTCAATGTCCTCCCCAATTCCTGCGCCCAAGGTCAAATGTCCCCATCTGACCTCCCCATCCCCCCCTTTTGCTACGCCTCTGGTGTGGAGATTGAAGACACATTTACCCAGTGTCTACCCTAGGTAGTTTGCCTCTCTTGTAAAACACATTTTCTTAATTTATGTTTAAACATTTACAGGTTTTCATTTAATAATAGTTTTTGCTAAATCGCTGTTTTTTACTGTTGTGCGCAATGCAAATTTTGCCATCTGAAACCTGTACCTTGTGTGTGTGTGTTCTCGTAGCAGGCTCTGGCTTTTAGGTACCTTTAGCTCAACTCGATAATATTGACTCCAAGTTCGATACTCGACCCGGCTCATATTCCGCGAATGAAGATTGAAAAATTGAGGAATAATTGAAATTGAATTGCTTATTTTCACGAAAGTCCTTGACCTAGAGGTCTGCACGAACTCGGGCCTGTCTTACGGACTTGGGCCCGACCGTGGGCCGGAGATTTCTTACATTGTTTTGTGCCGAGCCGGGCTCCGACTTCGTAAAAACTAATACATTTGATCTTATTTTTTTGAATGGATTTTAATTGAGTATATAGCATTATTGTGTTTATTTTAGCTATGTATAGACAAATGTCCAAAAATATTTTTATTGCAATTCTTCGCGCAAAAATTTCACGAATTCATGTTTTTAACACATTTTAATATAAAATATTTCAGACCGAACCGGGCCGAGACTCGATGATTTTCGGGACAAGCCGAGCTCGGGTTCTATATATGTACATTTTTTCGGGATTCGGCCGGATTTAAGCACTGACATTATCGGTCCAGCTGTGGTAAAAATCTAAAATTTATGCCCGTGCAGACCTGTACCTTGACCTCGGGTGTATTAAAATAAACATGATTGTTCAGCTATGTAATCGTGCACTTTTCATTGTTAGACTAGAAGGTATGTCCGCTATATGACGGAGTTAAAAATTTGCAAATCATTGCCTCCTATTTAGTGTCATTTTTATCAATTTGGCGACATTTTCGTCAATCTAGCAATATTTAAAAAAGTCGCATAGTGTGCGACATCCCACCAAATTTTTCGCTAAGCATTACGGACAGCGAAGAAATAGGTTATTCTCACAGTAGATTCCTATATTCTTTCCAGGATATTGAATTTTCATTGATTTAGCGTCCTTTTTATCAATTTGGCAACATTTAAAAATTCTCGCCAAGTTGGCGACATTCAGCCAAAATCTCACCAAACGTTATGGACAAAGAAATGAGTTATTCTTATCTTTTTAAATATAAATTTAAATTTACTGACACCACTCAAAGGAAAAAATAAGAAAAAGAAAAAAAGAACTGTGTTCAAGCAAAAATTTAATTAGTAAGAAGAACGCTCCGATTTCTAATATGAACACTGAATTCAAACAGCAATGAACGTGGAAAGTCAATGGGTGATCGGAAAAATTGAGTGTTCACGTGGAGGGTTATGATAATGCTGCTGGTCTGGGTTAGTATCTAAATTGAAATGTTTATCCGTGATTGAAACACGTTTGGCAACATTTTGTTACCAAAATGTTGCCCAGAGATAGATAGATAAACAGACAGATAAATCAAGGTATTTATATTATTAATTTCAATGCATACAGAATAATAATTGTAACTTTTTTTATTAGATTCGAATAAATCAAATATTCCTGGCCGATATAAGTAAGAATAATTAGAAACGTCACAGAAATCGCATTGTACCATTGTTACCGAGAATAACGATTGTACACACCGTTAACAGACATTTTTCAATAAGGATAAAGGAAATAATTTTTGAGGTTCTAAAACATCTATCTGGTCTAAAATATGAAACCCCGTCACCAATGCTAGTCACCTGAAGCTCCGAAGATCTATCTGCTTTTGCATTGCCCAAATGCTATTTAGTGTGTTTTTCATAGATAAAGGCAAAAACTAGTTTAGGGTTACGCCCAGTTTAACGACGATTGCAAACTTTGTAAATCCGAAGTCGCGCTGTAGGGTAGACCAATCAAATGCTACTTTCATACGTAAACATAACTGCAGATTTCCCACTGAAGAAATACGAAAAAACTCTGAAGCTATTGCAAATAAATCGAATAGTTAGCTTAACTAGAATACATGCACAGTGCTAGAGGCTAATTGGCGTCTTCAGACTACGTATAGCATCAAGGAACACTTCCCAAGAGTGCTACACATGCTGTTTGCGACTGTCCTGTAAGGAAGGGAACCAAAAGAGAAAGCAGTGGCGGCTCGCGACACTTCAGGAATGGATGTAGCAGATTCAGTGTCGGGATACTCTCCTCCTCAACAACGAAGGTTATCAAAACACACCGCGTTACTGGTATAAGTGTTGTCAAATATTACCAAAAAATCTGATGTGGGCAACACATGACTTTCCTTATATAATGTAATGAATTTACTACTTTTACAGTAAAAAAATAGGATTTTCTTATAGTAGATACTAATATTCTTTCCACGATATTGAATTTTCGACAATTAGTCGTCATTTTCATTGATTTAGCATCATTTTTATCCATTTGGCGAGATTTTCATTAATTTGGCAACATTTCAAAAAAGTCGCCAAGTTGGCGACATTCCGCCAAAATCTCGCCAAGCGTTATGCACTAAGAAAAAAGTTATTCTTACAGCAGATAAATGTCTATTGGCGTTCAAATACAAAAGTATTATTCAAAGTATGTTTTTTCATGAATGGAACGAGCTAGATCCACGAGAATGATGTCACTCAATTTATCGCATGGTATTACATATGAAAAGTGAACATGTTTCTCAATAGGAATTTTTTTTTTTATGTGACTTTTTCATAGTTTTTTTGAAAAATGTACAATATCTCGAGAACGGTTCATGTTAGCGTTCTAAAATTTATGCCAATCGTTTTCTAATGAAAAATCACATAAGAAATGTCTATTTGCGTAACTTTATTAGCGGTTTTGATTTTTTGACGATTTTTTCAAAATTTCATTCAAAAATTTAGGGGAGTTCTGAACATTCCATTACGTATAAAAACAATAGGCTTCCAGTGTTTACGGATTGTGATTTTTGTACCAAATTTGGTTCGAATCGGTCCATTCGTTCGTCAGTTATCGTCTCCACAGACTCACTGACACACACACACACACATACTTTCACACACACAGACATCACTTCAAAAATGTTTGATTCGTGATCAGGGATGCTTGAAACGTGCTCTCCCGTCGAAAACTCGAATTCGAATTTTCGACCCCGTCACAATACTTTCCTTATACATTATGTATATAAGGAAAGTAAAAATTGGCAAACGAGTCTGAAAAATTCGCTGTATAATAATAATAATAATAACTCATTCAACTGATAGTTTTCAGTGAAGCTGCAGCGCCTTACCAGCATCACCGTACTGAGAGAAAGGGAATTTTGATTGCATTGCATATCTCGCCCCGCACTAGGAATTTGTATCCTGATCGAGCGAGAGGACCAAGATAGATTTCGATCCCGTACTGAAAGTGGATCAAAAATTGGAATCGGTGATAAAACAACATCTCAACAAAACATTGAGATGGTGATGTTTCAACCAGGATTCAATTTTTTGATGATCAAACTCGATTCTGTTATTATTTTCCTTATATACATAATGTATAAGGAAAGTGTTGTAACGGGGACGAAAATTCGAATTCGAGTTTTCGACGGGAGAGCTCGTTTCAAGCATCCCTGATCACGAATTAAACATTTTTGAGGTGGTGTGTGTGTGTGTCAGTGTATCTGTGGAGACGATATCTCAGAATGGAGCGATTCGAATGAAATTTGGTACAAAAATCGCAATCCGTGAATACTGGAAGCCTATTGTTTTTAAACGTTATCGAATGTTCAAAACGTCCCTGAATTTTCGAGTGAAATTTTGAAAAAATCATCAAAAAATCAAAACCTTTAATAAAGTTACTCAAACAGACATTTTTTATGTAATTTTTCCTTAGAAAACGATTGACATAAACTTGAGAACGCTAGCACGAACCGTTCTCGAGATATTGCACATTTTAAAATAAATTTATCAAAAAATCCCATAAATTAAAAAAATATATTAACTGTTGAGAAACCTCTTCACTTTTCATACGTAATATCATGCGATAAATTTAGTGACATCATTCTCGTGGATCTAGCTCGCTCCATTCATGAAAAAAGATACTTTGAGTAATACTTTTGTATTTGAACACCAATAGTCATTTACCTGCTATAAGAATAACTTATTTCTCCGTCCATAACGTTTGGCGAGAATTTGGCGGAATTTTGCGAACTTGGTGACTTTTTGAAATATCGCCAAATTAACGAAAATCTTGCCAAATGAATAAAAATGACGCTAAATCAATGAAAATGATGACTAATTGTCGAAAATTCAATATCTTGGAAGGAATATAAGTATCTACTATAAGAAAAACCTATTTTTTTTACTGTAAAAGTAGTAAATTCATTGCATTATATAAGGAAAGTCATGTGTTGCTCACATCAGATTTTTTCTAATGTAATCACCCATCGATCATCAGGTATTTCTGGCTGAATCACGATCCAGCTGGTATAAGAGTATGTAGTACACAGTACCGTTAGTAACGCCAGTACATGACTACTTTTCCCAGTCGTCCATTCAGCTACTCTAAACTTTCGAGTGAGTCGGAATGTCTGTGTTCTTCAATACGTGACTACCATATAGTTAGTAATAAGTTATATATAGTTAGATTAGATATAGTTATAAACAAAAACTATATAGTTAGGCGTAGTTAGAGTTCGATAGTGACTACTGGCGACTTTAGGCGATGCGACTGAAGCAAACCTGTTCCTACAAAGCAGCAAGCACATCGAGCTAAGGTTGGGGAGAGGAGAAACGCGGAAATACGAAATTTAGACGCTTCGCATCACCTTGTTTTCCTTACTTTGTACTCAAACTTTGGGAGGTATGTTTACAGTGCGAGCGGTCATTGGTATCTTCAGGGGATACGACCAAAGGAACTCGCAACAAAGCATCATTTGGAATTACATGGTTACTCATATAGATCCATAGGACTTGCTTTAAATGTAGATATTAAAAAGTCCTCTAATTTTGACGACTGATTATCCTAGAAAAATGCATCTACTTACGGTCTTTTTGTTGGAGACGAATATTTAAATGTCTTCGTGATCTTTTTTGCATTTTCCAAACGATAGAGTCTGTTCAGGCGAATTCTATCTAAATAAGCTTCACCTTCGAAAAGCCTGGGATAATTTCCCTCAAAATATCCGTCTTGATTACCGGCCTTGCTTTTCGTGCAGTTGGTCATCATTTGCTTTCCTTTCTTAGATGCATCGTTGAAAGCTGCAAAGCATTCAAGGCCAAAACATTATTTAACATACAGTCATATCACAATTTTTAACGCAAATTAGTCTGGACACGTTGGCAACTGGGAGTGGGTAATTAATTCATCAAACAATTTTTTTATGTTTCATCAGTTCAGTTTCGCAACATTCGGACATTTTTCCTTAAATTTATTTCGGCTTTTCCGGTCATCTTGGTGATATTTAAAAACTTTATTCTATTTTACAGTTATCTTTGATTTACATTTGATAATAGTTAACTTGATTAACTGGAGTGTCGAACAACTCGACTTTCTCGTGCCAGAATTCATTTTTAAGCAGTTTGTGGTTTATTGTTATCATTTTGAACGATAATTATTTTTCCTGATACGAGTAGACCGACAGACAGACGCTACCGATACATTATTACAGTACTATCTCCTAACAAACCACAATTTGTTTCATTGATGTAGTCTATCGGCGTATTTATCAATTTGGAGATATTTTTATCGATCTGGCGATATCTTTGTCAATTTGGCAACATAAAACCCCACCAAGTTGGCGATATCCCACCAAATGTTTCGCCAAGCCTGACGGACGGATGGCGAAATGGGTTATTAAGATATTACATTAGTAATTTCCACAAAGCAACAGAGATTATCACGGAAATTGAACTTGATTTTGCAAAATATTGAATTTTCATCAGTAGGCGTCATTTTTATCGATTTAGAGACATTTTCGTTTATTTGACGATAGTGTGTTCCGTTTGGTGATTGGTGACATTTAAAAACGTTGCCAAGTGGAGCGGTTAGGTTGACAGATAAACGCTACCGAAACATCATTACAGTATTATCTCTAAACAAAACGCATTTAATTTAATTGATTTAGCGCCATTTTTATCGATTTGGCGACATTTTCGCCCATTTCGCAGCATTTGTTTTCACGAAAATTTTCGAATTCGGGAGTTTGATGCCAATATATGCTTCAGGACCTCCTGAACACGTTTTGACTATTTTTGAGTGATGTTCGTTTGTCTGAATGTCTGTGGTCGATTTCTTGAGTTTCTTTTCTTTTCTTTTTTTTTCTCTTTTTTTTTAGTACACTGTAGCTGTCGCAAATATTAATTAATTCGAAATTTTATATTTTTTTAACATAGCAAGACACAGGACAAAATTTCACATAATCATGCATAAAAGGGTTTATTTATGGCTTAGGGATCACGAAACTTGATAGCTTCAATCGTTGTGAAAATAGCTGCGATACAGTTTTGTGTTAGTGACGTTATTAGCCCCCTCAAGGGGGAGCCAGTTACCCCCCCCCCCCGGAGGTACATTTTTAAGTGAGGAAAATGGGACAGTTGGACTGATAGACAAACGCTACCGAACCATCATTACAATGCTATCCTCTTTCAAAACACAAATAATTTAATTGATTTAGAGTTATATTTATAAATTCGGCAAAATTTTCGTTAATTTAATAATATTTTGATCAATTTGGCGCCATTTAAAAATGTGGAACGGTTGGAGTGACAGACATAAGCTACCAAAAGAAATATCATTACAATACTACCCCCTTTCAAAACACAATTAATTTCTTTGATTGAGCGTCATATTTATAAATTTTGCAACATTCTTATCGATTTGGCGACATTTTCGTCAATTTTACAACATTTAAAAAAAGTCGCCAAGGTGGCGATATCCTGCCAAACTTTTCGTCAAGTGTTAGAGAAACAGACGGAGGGAGAAATGGGTTATTCTTATAGCGAATACATATAAAGTTTTTTATTACTAATGAAACTGATTTTTATGATAAACTACAAAATATTATAAAAAATCTGATGTTAGCAACACATGATTTTCCTTATATAATGCAATGAATTTACTACTTTTACAGTAAAAAAATAGGTTTTTCTTATGGTAGATACTTATATTCTTTCCAAGATATTGTCGATTAGTCGTCATTTTCAATGATTTAGCGTCATTTTTATCCATTTGGCGAGATTTTCGTTAATTTGGCAACATTTAAAAAAAGTCGCCAAGTTGGCGAAATGCCGCCAAATTCGTCGCCAAAATCTCGCCAAGCGTTATGAACGGAGAAATAAGTTATTCTTATAGCACATAAAAGACTATTGGCTTTCAAATACAAAAGTATTACTCAAAGTATCTTTTCTCATGAATGAAACGAGCTAGACCCACGAGAATGATGTCACCCCCAATTCACCGCATGATATTACGTATGAAAAGTGAACATGTTTCTCAACAGTTAATATTTTTTTTTTAATTTATGGGATTTTTTGATAAATTTGTTTGAAAAATGTGCAATATCTCGAGAACGGTTCATGCTAGCGTTCTAAAGTTTATGTCAATCGTTTTCTAAGGAAAAATTACATAAGAAATGTCTATTTGCGTAACTTTATTAAAGGTTTTGATTTTTCGGTGATTTTTTCAAAATTTGACTCGAAAATTTAGGGGGGTTCTGAACATTCGATTACGTTTAAAAACAATAGGCTTCCAGTATTCACAGATTGTGATTTTTGTACCAAATGTCATTTGAATCGGTCCATTCATTCGTCAGTTATTGTCTCCACAGACTCACTGACACACAACACATACTTTCACACACAGACTTCACTTCAAAAATGTTTGATTCGTGATCAGGGATTCTTGAAACGTGCTCTCCCGTCGAAAACTCGAATGCGAATTTTCGACCTGACACAATACTTACCTTATACATTATGTATATAATGGAAAGTAAAAAACTTTTCAAGTTACACGGTTTTAGTAAAATTCATTAAAAAGTAGATAATAATTTTTAGCTATTTTTCGTATTTGGTCATTGCGACTAAAAATAAAACCGTTGGGCGCCCCCCATAAAGGAATTGTATTTGGGATTTAACAGAACTTTAAGGAACAATAGAAGTGATTTAAGAATGATTGCATTCAACTCATTTAAATTTTTCTTTGACAATTTTGATTTAACAATCCGTGATTTATGTATAAAGAAAGTATTTTGACGGGCTCGAAAATTCGATTTCGAGTTTTCGACGGTAGAGCACGTTTCAAGCATCCCTGATCACGAATGAAACATTTTTGAGGTGATGTCTGTGTGTGTGTCAGTGAGTCTGTGGAGACGATATCTCACGAACGAATGGAGCGTATCGAATGAAATTTGGTACAAAAATCACAATCCGTGATTACTGGAAGCCTATTGTTTTTAAACGTAATCGAATGTTCAGAACCCCCCGAAATTTTCGAGTGAAATTATGAAAAAATAATCAAAAAATCAAAACCTTTAATAAAGTTACACATATAGACATTGCTTATGTAACTTTTCCTTAGAAAACGATTGACATAAACTTTAGAACGCTAGCACGAACCGATCTCGAGATATTGCATATTTTTCAAATACATTTATCAAAAAATCCCATAAATTAAAAACAAATATTCACTGCTAAGAAACATGTTCACTTTTCATATGGAATATCATGCGATGAATTTGGTGACATCATTCTCGTGGATCTAGCTCGTTCCATTCATGAGAAAAGATACTTTGAGTATTACTTTGTATTTGAACGCTAATAGTCATTTATCTCCTATAAGAATAACTTATTTCTCCGTCCATAACGTTTGGCGAGATTTTGGCGGAATTTCGCGAACTTGGCGACTTTTTGAAATGTCGGTAAATGAATAAAAATGACGCTAAATCAATGAAAATGATGACTAATTGTCGAAAATTCAATATCTTGGAAAGAATATAAGTATCTACTATAAGAAAAACCTATTTTTACTTTCCTTATATACATAATGTATAAGGAAAGTATTGTGACGGGGTCGAAAATTCGAATTCGAGTTTTCGACGGGAGAGCACGTTTCAAGCATCCCTGATCACGAATCAAACATTTTTGAAGTGATGTCTGTGTGTGTGAAAGTATGTGTGTGTGTGTCAGTGGGTCTGTGGAGACGATAACTGACGAACGAATGGACCGATTTGAATCAAATTTGGCACAAAAATCACAATCCGTAAACACTGGAAGCCTATTGTTTTTATACGCAATCGAATGTTCAGAACCCCCCTAAATTTTCGAATGCAATTTTGAAAAAATCGTCAAAAAATCAAAACCACTAATAAAGTTACGCATATAGACATTTCTTATGTAATTTTTCATTAGAAAACGATTGACATATATTTTTGAACGCTAACACGAACCGTTCTCGAGATATTGTACAGTTTAAAAAAAAATATCAAAAAGTCATATAAAATAAAAATATTTCCTATTGAGAAACATGTTCACTTTTCATATGTAATACCATGCGATAAATTGGGTAACATCATTCTCGTGGATCTAGCTCGTTCCATTCATGAAAAAAGATACTCTGAGTAATACTCTTGTATTTGAACGACAATAGTCATTTATCTGCTGTAAAAATAACTTATTTCTTAGTGCATAACGCTTGGCGAGATTTTGGCGGAATGTCGCCAACTTGGCGACTTTTTGAAATGTTACCAAATAACGAAAATCTCGGCAAATGGATAAAAATGAAACTAAATCAATGAAAATGACGACTAATTGTCGAAAATTCAATGTCTTGGAAAGAATATTAGTATCTACTATAAGAAAAGCCTATTTTTACTGTAAAAGTAGTAAATTCATTACATTATATAAGGAAAGTCATGTGTTGCCCACATCAGATTTTTTTAATTTATTTTATTTTTATAACGCTCTTTATTACTTTCCTTATATACATAATGTATAAGGAAAGTATTGTGACGGAGTCGAAAATTCGAATTCGAGTTTTCGACGGGAGAGCACGTTTCAAGCATCCCTGATCACGAATCAAACATTTTTGAAGTGATGTCTGTCTGTGTGTGTGTGTCAGTGGGTCTGTAGAGAGGATAACTGACGAACGAATCGACCGATTTGAACCAAATTTGGTACAAAAATCACAATCCATAAACACTGGAAGCCTATTGTTTTTATACGCAATCGAATGTTCAGAACCCCCCTAAATTTTCGAATGAAATTTTGAAAAAATCGTCAAAAAATCAAAACCACTAATAAAGTTACGCAAATAGACATTTCTTATGTAATTTTTCATTAGAAAACGATTGACATAAATTTTAGAACGCTAACACGAGCCGTTCTCGAGATATTGTACATTTTTAAAAAAATATCAAAAAGTTATATAAAATAAAAAAAAAATATTTCCTATTGATAAACATGTTCACTTTTCATATGTAATACCATGCGATAAATTGGGTGACATCATTCTCGTGGATCTAGCTCGTTCCATTCATGATAAAAGATGCTCTGAGTAACATTTTTGTATTTGAACGCCAATAGTCATTTATCTGCTGAAAGAATAACTTATTTCTTAGTGCATAACACTTGGCGAGATTTTGGCGACGAATTTGGCGGAATGTCGCCTACTTGGCGACTTTTTGAAATGTTGCCAAATTAACGAAAATCTCGCAAAATTGATAAAAATGACGCTAAATCAATGAAAATGACGACTAATTGTTGAAAATTTAATGTCTTGGAAGGAATATTAGTATCTACTATAAGAAAAACCTATTTTTTTAATGTAAAAGTAGTAAATTCATTATATTATATAAGGAAAGTCATGTGTTGCCCACATCAGATTTTTTTTACTGTAAAAGTAGTAAATTCATTACATTATATAAGGAAAGTCATGTGTTGCCCACATCAGATTTTTTTCTACAGGATCTTACTCAACAATGAACAACACTATATGACAATTCAGTGAAATTAATTCTATTTTGTTAGGGAATAGTATTATAATGATGTTTCGATAGGATCAGTATGCCAGTCCAACCGCCCCACTTTGTGACAAATTTTTCTACTTTTTAAAATGTCGTTAAATTGATTAATGCATTACCAAATTTATAAAATGACGCCTAATTGATGAACCACCTAATTAGTTTGATGAATATCACCCAATTAGTTTTGGATTAAACCCGGTTGAATTTATTCAACCGGGAATGAAATACATTTAACCCTATGGGATCTAATTTTTCAAACATTTTTTAAGCGAATTTAAAATTTACAAATTTTTTCGAAAGTTTTAGGAAATATTCAAATTATCCTATTAAAATATGAAAAAAATTTCAGCAAAATATAATTGGTAGTTTGTTAAATAAAAATTAAAATAATAATTATACTCATATTGTATGAAGAGATCACGTGACCCACTTCCCCACTTCAAAATAAAATATGGCATCCATCTTGTTGTTGAAACCCAGACCGTCCGACCTACCAGAAAGGTGTAAGGTAACTGTTTGGACGGTCGGGAAGTGCCACCCCATTTAGACCGGAACCCAGTGGGGGAGGCATCCACAGGGACCGTACCCTCCTTCCCCTACCATCAACCTCTCGGAAGGACTTTCGGACCCACATGTTTAACGTGATCGTACTCCGCATGAACACGGCGGCAGTTTTGGCAACGGCTGGAATCGAACCCGGGCCTACCGAGTGCAACTCCAGCGCGTTAACCAATGGGCTACCGCGCCCCCGGCATCCATCATGTGTCAAAATCGTGATTTTTAAAGTTTTTTTTAATTTATATTTAGTGTTGTATCCATCCTAATCCGCTTTATTTTTGCTTAATTTATGTGCATCTGTATTCTGAAACAATGTAATTAGAATATATTTGAGTATAAATGATCATAAAGTTTGATTATTTATACAACGAAGCCTAATTTTCACTTATGGAGAATGTAAACACATCAAGCTGTAAGATGAATTGTATAAGAATTGCTGAATTTCTTTAACGCAAAATTATTTAGCTCTGTAGTCTGCAATATAGCTGATATGAATGAAACATTCATTGATTTGACATAGAGAAGCAGACTTTTTCGATGAAGTTTTAAGCATAGAGTTAAATTACTTTTACATCCATGATTTTAAGTTAAGTAAAATAAATTATTGTAGTATTGTGATGAATGAAAGGAATGGTATAAAAGTGCATGAATGAAATATTTACTGCTTTTACATAAAGAGCCAGGCGATTTATATTTCAACGACGTCATTTGAATAAAGTTCATTTTTCTCGATGAAGTTTTCAAATATAATAAATTATTGTAGTATTGTGATAATTTTAAAAATATTACCGCTGAATGTATCGCATTTTAGAGATGTTTAAATAAAATTGCATTACCGTTGGAAAGCGTTTCATAATCAATGCTTTATGCATGATTGATCTTTCTTGTTTTATTATAAATTAGTTTAGAAACGGAACCAGAATGTTTGATTCTTCAGATCTGCCTGGGAAGGTAATTTTGTGTAGCGAGAACTCTTATACTTCTTTTTAGGAGAATTAAATATTTTCATAGAATGTTTTGAATAAAAATGCTAGTTTTAGAATACTATAGAAATTTGCACAAAATTGGGGATTTTAAGTTTCTGTATATTATATATTCCGTAAGAAGAAAGAGTATACTGCTTTGCTAGAACATTATATAATATGTATGTAGAAAGTAAAAAGTAGTAAGTATCACTCAATAGCGTTACGAACGTGTAAAATGTTCTGCTGTCTCTTTTTCTCTCTCTCACTGAAGTATTTTTTGAAAACCAGACGGAGAAAAACCCGTACAGGAATCCTTCCCCATGACGTTTACCGTTGGTTGCCACATGCCGAAGTTCGAAGAAAGAATACCAAATTTGTCGATTTATCGCCAATTTGACGACTTTCCGGAGGTTTGAGAAGCTCCTTGAAATAACGATTAATGACGAGATATGAGAGATTTCTGGAAGTTTCTACAGAGAGTCTATAAAAGGAGTCCTCACTCAGTTGAAGAGATACGAGTTCCATTGAACTGTGACTTAAATCAATGTTTTAAGGAATAATAGCTGCTGTTTTGTGAAATGTGATGACATTGTTTTGAGAATAGTATCGGCTGTTTTGTGAAATTAGTAGAGCATTTATTTAAGTAGAAGACCCAGGCCGTCCGACTCGTCCAGGAGCATTTATTTAAGTGTTGTTTCACTGTATAATGTTCCAATTTACTCTGTGCTTGTGAATAAACGTGTTGGTTATTCAGAAATTTGGACTCATGCTTATATTCTGAGCGCACACCCATGATTCCAAAGGATACTTTGTAACAATAGGTTCACTTTCCATATGTAAAATTGTGCAACAAATCTGTTAACATCATTTGTCACGGATTTGTTCAGATTATTTCATTTACGAGAGAAGATATTTTAAGTACAAATTTTATATTTTGACGCCAAAGAATTCTCAGAGAGTCATTTATTTACGGGATTTTCTTTAACAGTTAATTGATGAGTATTTTGTATACCAAATCGCCAAATTTTAATTTACGTGGTATTAATTCAATGTCAAATTCATTGTGCTGTGGATCTTCTGTATATCATTTATTCGCTGTGAAACTAGTGAAGATTGTGTAGCGAAAGTCATGTGCTGTCCAGATTTTTCATAATTGCGTTTATTTCTTATTTCACCAATTTATAAATTCTGGTAATCCGATCCCAAGATACAAATTAGGTAGGATTACTGAGCTGAGGTTTCAGAGTAAATACGCGTAAAAACTAAAATGATTACTTACAAATTTTCATTGGAACGTACTCGTTATGATAACTCATTTCTTTGAAAAGGCCAATTCTATCCAAATGTGGAGGTGGGACCTCCTCTTCTTTTGCTTCTTCCATCTTCAATTTTTTGGACCTGGAACACCGATTACGACGAAAAGTTTGTTAATAATTTCTTTTTGATGCTGTATATTTTTCGTTTAGTTTAAAATACTCATAGGTGGTTAGTAAAGCACGAAGTTACAGTTACTATTGCCAGAATTTAAACTGAGAAACTTTATATGTGACCCAAATTTAAAGCAGCGACTGTTGAAGCGAATTTCAAATGTCATTCACGTGGCATATTCGCCTTTCTTGGTGATAGGAACATCATATACAAAAGATAAGCAACAAAATGAAAAAAAGCGGATAAAAAGGAAAGTATTTATTCAAATTCATTGACACTTTCACGGATCATGGTGTATAACAAAAGGCACTAGCGTAGGGAAATACAAATGAAATTATCAATAAATAATTAAATAACAGAGATGAACAATAACATATTATTTTAGGCGGCAAAAACAGTTCATTGGTGGAAACCTGTCAATACGGAATGTGATCACCTCTGCTGGAAACACATGCCCGACAGCGTCAATTCATGCTAAGAATAAGATCATCTATGGCGGTTTGGGGTATCTGTGCTTGATATGTGGGTCACCACACGTCAGGTATTGACGCTACATGGACCGATCTCGTAAAGTGGAGTAAATAAAGAAATACATAATACCAGTAATTAAAATGAAGAGGCTTAATTTTAAACAATAACAAAGAATTTATTTCATTAAGATAAAACCTTATTTAATATTTGATAAAGTCAACAATTCCACAATGAATGTGTAATAATTCCAGAATTCGTAATAACTCATTTAATTTTACAATCATGCAACAAAACCATTATAATTAACACACCGTGTCATTCCTACTTTACCTATAGGATAAAATGTCTCACATACAATATTTCAATTCATATACTGAAAAATCTCCTTTATCAATATCTGCCTTACGTTTGACATACCTTTCACACTTGCATAATTAAATTCAATAAACCCTTTTATCACTCCTAACACTATTCTTAATCAATAGAGAGAGCGAGGGAGAGAGCATACTGAACAATTGACCTTCGTGCAAAATACATGTAAAGAAATTGCCTACCTCGGACATTGCCGTCGACCCGAACTTGTCATCGGCAGGAAGCGGACTTCTCCGATCGGCTCCGTGTCTTATCGTCGCGCTCTTGCGACCACCTTTTAGCACCGTCCAAATTCAACTCCTCTCTCGATTTTAAAAGTTTAAGTCTCTCTTCATCTCTCCCCTCTCTCTTAGGCCCCCAGACTCTCATTGGTTCCGTAAATATAAAACTCCGCCTTCCGGCAGTCTAACTGGCTGAAGCCCCCCTTGAAATATCAGATCTTTGAGTATTGTCTTTTTTTGTGCAGAAAGTTCTCACGGACATTTTCCCATGTCCATCTGGAAATTAATTGACCTCTCGGGTCAGGGAATTCAACCCCTTCCGTCTGATATAGCACCAAGTGCTGACGTGAATACGAGAAGCACCCTTTTTCATTCTCGAACTACGTCCGGTCCAGCTGTGTCCAAGGGAACGTTATATAAATTGTCTCGCTGTATGAGGGACCATCTTCTTAGGTCCAATTCCACTTTCAAAATAGCAATGTTATATTGGGAATTGAAAATTACAATATAACAATTACCCTTCTTCCCCCCCAAAATTTGGTGGGAAAAAAGCCAATTATCGAGTGGCGAGTTCACCATCACACTGGCAGTGTTACCTGTGACATCATCTCCTTCCTCTCTCAAATACTGCATCATCTGTAACATTACACTATATATACATATATCAGTCATTTCAGTACTACAAAATATTACTGGTAACAGAATATCAAATACTCTTTGCATATATACAAATCACAGTGCTCCTGGAAAGTTTTTTTTTTTTTTTTTTGTAAGCATCAGTTCGATTTATTGTTATTCTGTATCTGCAACGTTGTAGCTGCATTCGTAGAATGTCTTTTGTAAAGTTTATAGGAAAGAAAAATGTTTAAACTGTTCATCTTTGTAATGGTACGATTGAGTGTACACTATCTCCTTATGATTAAACACTGGCCTTGTTGCAGAAATGGACATGAATCGCTGGAATTGCTAGGTAACAGGAATCGTTGACCGTTTGAGAATCGTTGCACGTCTGGGACTATTGATCAACCGGAATCGCTGACCACTTGAGAATCATTGTACGTCTGGAATTGTTGAGTGACCGGAATCGCTGACCACTTGGAAATCGTTGTACGTCTGGAATTGTTGAGTAACTGGAATCGCTGACCACTTGGAAATCGTTGGGCAACAGGATCTGTATGCTATTTCATGTTTTGTTTAAGCAAATCAATACATATACATTACACTCAGGCCAACTTATTATTACTCTCCTCTCTTAAAACTCACCAAAGTATATTTTTTATAAATTCAATTTCCATAATTTTAATTTGTCACCCGGCACGCGAAACATTACAAAAAAAAACTCTCTCTTCTTTTTTTTTTCAAACTCCTTTAAATTTGTTAACATTCTAAAAAAATTGCCCCATTGAAATTTCTACACTTTATCTACTTTAAATCCTTCCATATAATATATACATTTTCTATTCAAATTTGATACTCCCTTCAAACTTAAATTTTTCAAATTCCTACAATTTATCTATTTCACATTCCTCTGCCTTATATATATATATTTTTTTATTTTTTTTTACATTATATATATACTTCTTATTTAAAATCCTATCCATTTATCTACTTTAAATCCTTCCACATAATATATAAAAAAAAAATTTCAAATTTGATACTCTCTTCAAACTTAAATTCTTCAAATTCCTACTATTTATCTATTTTACATTCCTCTGCCTTATATATATATATATATATATATATAAGGCAGAGCCTTATATATATATATATATATATATATATATATATATATATATATATATATATATATATATATATTTTTATATATATATACAGTAAACTCCCGATTATCCGCGGAATAGGGTGGCTCGATAACCACGGATAAGCGAATTTCGCGGATAATCCGCAAAATAGCTGGAAAAGGACAAAAATCCACACACAAGTGCATTTAAACCATTTTTAAGAATCATAATATAGTAGCACATACTTACACACATAGAGTTGTGACTTCATAAACGGTATCCTTAAGTTTTTTACAAAAAAGTCGGTTAATTGTTTTTGTTTTTTCTTTTCGATGCTCCTCTTCTTTATTTGCGATTGAAGTTTTTTTAACAGCATCTTGTCGCAAAGTAATGAATCGTCCGGCTCCTCTATGTATTTAATGATTCCATCAATGTGAGTTAGCGCTTCATCATGGCTCATTTTCTTCTGCATCCCTTCTCCCTCATCTTCTTCATCGTTCTCAGCCGAAACCACACCTTTTTCTCCGGCTATGATTTCTTCATCGGTAAGATGTTCGAAGCCTGGATCGTTTGCGTCACAATTGATCCACTCAACGATGTTATATTCATCCACATTACTTTCTCCAGGAACAGATTTTGCTAAATTTGCCAAATCAGATGCAGTAACTTCCTCGTCTTCTTCTTCCTGTGGAGACTCTAACGTTTTTTCCACATTTGGAAAAATTTTTCTCCAGGACTTTACTAAAGTCGTTATCTTGACCGTATTCCAAGCAGTGTTGATGTCATAAATGCTGTCAAGAATCGTGTAGTCCTTCCAGAAGCCCTGGAGATCGCCCCCTCTTCAATCCGTTTTTTCAATAAGTTGGTTCGATACCGTTTCTTCATAGAAGCAATAACTCCCTGGTCCATAGGCTGGATAAGTGCCGTGACGTTAGGTGGCAAAAACTTGACGAAAAAATTTCCATCTTCTGATTTCAGAACACTTTCTCCTGGGTGAGCCGAGGCGTTGTCAAGCAACAACATGGCTTTTTCGGGTAGGTTTTTAGACTTGAGATGCTCTCTCTCTAATGAATTTTTTTTCGAACCATTCCTGAAATATTTCTTGAATCATCCAGGCTTTTTTTTGGTTAAAGTAATGAACTGGAAGGTTTTCAGCTCTTGTACCTTTAAAGGATCTAGGTTTTTTTACTTTCCCAATCACTACGAGTCTTAGTTTGTGTGTTCCCGTGACATTGCTGCAAGACATTATTGTCAATCGTTCCTTACTGGTTTTATGTCCTGATGCTTGACACTCTCTTTCAAACGCCAGTGTTCGCGTCGGCAAACATTTCCAATACAGTCCAGATTCGTCAGCGTTGTATACTTGTTCATACGAAAGTTCTTCTGATTTTAAAAATTCCTGAAAATCATTTTTAAATTCCTCTGCTGCCTGATTATCGCAATTTAATTTGTCACCGTGAAGTCCGATTTCTCTAATCCCATGGCGCTGTTTGAATCTAGTTAACCAGCCTGATGACGCATCAAAAGTCCCTTCCATTCCAAGCTTTTCGAAAAATTGCTTAGCTTTTGCAGCAATAATCGGTCCTGAAATGGGTGTATTCTCACTTCTTACTTGATTCACCCATTTTAATAATGCCGCGTCCAATTCTTCATAGGTGCTGGTTTTCATGGTTTTCCTTTTCTTCATGGACGATGAGTTGTCCGATGCGGAAGCAAATTCCATTAGTTTATCTTTTTGCTTCATAATGTCTCTAACTGTAGACTCTCCAATGCCATACTTCAAAATCATTTGTTTTTTCGATGAACCATTTTCAATTTTTTTTTATCAACTCTAACTTATCTTGGATGGATAAGACAACATTTTTTCTCTTTTCGCTCATAGCTAAAATTACAAGTTTAAACAGACGCGAGCAGATCGGGCACACAGATTGACCGCAACGTACTAAAGTGATGTGGTATCAATTCTGACTTGAAATGGCAAGCGTAAAGGAATGGGGAGGTACGGAAAATGACCTCGACCAATTCGCCACGACCTTCAATCTGGTCCGAAACCTGACAAACGGCATATTTGTCCATAGTACAGGTTTCGATGACTTTGGGGGGGGGGGAGAAAGGAACAGGAACAATCCGATTGTTGCTCTAAAAATAGATTTTGCATTTGTTGATCAGGAAAGGCGTGTTGCGTGTTTATTTCTCTACATTCCGTAAATGATCGTCGCAAAAAAAAAAAAAATCGCGGAAGACCGCGCGGATAATCCGCAAAGCGGATAATCCGCCCGCGGATAATCGGGAGTTTACTGTATATATATATATATATATATATATATATATTTTTACCTTATATCTATACACTTCTTATTTAAAATCCTATCCATTTAAGTTTGATATCTTATTCAATCATAAAATATTGAAATTCTTACAATTTCTATACCTTAAACTTCAGCACTCTTATCAATTTATATTTTCCTGACCTCATCATGTGTTCTCAACCGAACATGCCATAAATATAACTCGTGTACATACTTATAATAATAATATTTAAACAATTACACTATCCTCTCAAATACTACCAAAATTAAACTTATATAACTCCAAAAATTTCCGCAAAATACTTTAAAATTTTCCTACAATCTCTGAGATGACAGAAAAACCCATATAATCATTTAATTACCATCCTACTGAAATTCTTATAAATCCCCTGCGATTCTATATTACAATATCCATAATTATACATTTTCTTTCACATATCACCTGATTTAATCCAAATCTTATACTTGGATACGGAATTTCCCGAATTCATTACCTTATTCACTTTCCCACCTAATGAAACCATACTTAAATTTTTCGTAAATCTTATCACTCACTGAAATTCTCTCAATGCATACATCATTACAAGTTTTCTCTCAAGTATCATCTAACTCAATTCTAATCCCATATTTGAATACCAAAATGTACATTTTCTTTTCATATATCCCTTGTAATTGAGTGCTAAGTCTCCTGAATTAATTCATTTCTCCTCTTTCTCTTTTCAATTTCCAAACTTTGTGTAACATTTATTTGAGTCTCTAAACCATTCGTTCCACTCTATTTTTCCCGATTCTCCCAAGATCATATTCCTTAAATGTTGTTTGGACACAAGGTCAACATGTCCTTGCCTATTGTGCCAAACTCCTGGAAAGCGGTCCCTTTTTGACCCGCGGCTAAATCCGGGCATTACTTCGTGTGAGTTCCCATCCCCAATTAGCTGTACAAATTTTTGAAAATGGCAAAAGTGTTCCGAGCCTTCATTTGTGTAGGTGTGCATTGCTGTGAGTGCCATGTGTTGACTTGCGGATTACCAACTCCCTGGATCACGAATTCCAACCAAAGGATAAATTAAAATGCGGTTAGTGTTATTTTGTTCTTACATTGTATTTTACTTATATACCTTGTTTATTCCCGTTAAGTGTACCTAAATCCAAAATCTCCGTCGTCTAGCGTTCCTTTCGCAAGTTCGTTTCTCTCCAAAAAATTTTTTATATGTGTGACCCTATCAAAATATATGTGACCCTATCAAAATACCTGTAGAAACGCTTTTTTTTTCTCAAAATTATCCATTCATTTTAAATCCTAATTTGCGTATAAATTTTTTCATTACAATTATCTATTTTCTTTGAACTGCCATTTTGATTTTTAATTAAAATTCTCTATCCATTCTAAACTCTAATTTTTATTTTTAATTACCCATTATTTAGTTATTTAAATTACAACTTTTATTTTGAATTACCAATTATTTATTTATTTAAATTACAATTTTTATTTTTAATTATGAATTATTTATTTATTTAAACTAGAATTTTTTTTTTTATTTTTTTTTTTAATTACCAATTATCTAATTATTCAAACAACAACTTCCTATTTCTTCTCGCGTATTCATCTAACAAGGGTTGATCAGTTCGTTCGTTAAATCAAGGACGCGAAGAAAAAGTTTATTTTTGTTATAAGATTTCAGTGCTTTTTTTTTTTTTTTTTTTTTTTTTTTACAATTGTTTATTTATTTAAATTACAATTTTTATTCATTATTCCCCATTATTTATAGTTCCATATTTATTTAAACTTTCCTGTTCATTTAAACTTTCATCTAATTAATGTACGATTTATTTAACATTTCCTCAATTTTTTTTATTTCACAATTTGTTTACAATTTCTTACTTAATGTAATATTTATTTAAACTTCCTTAATTTATAATTCAATGTTTATTTAAAATTTCCTTTACTTATAATCCAATATTTATTTAAAATTTGCGTTCCATCTTTCGCGTTACATTTTGTGAATGCCGTGTGTTTTCTTTGTTACTAATATTTTCAAACATTTGAATTACGGTTTGTCCGCGCTCTTACCTATGTTTAAATTTCTTTCGTGCTTTAATTGAATCAATTTAAATTTAAATTCCTTAAAGATCTCAACGCATAGCTGTGTTTAGGCCTAACCGGTGTTGGAAGTAGCACTGTGCGTGAACCAATTGTACTGTTTATACCGTCCCCTTGTAAATTTTCTGCTGATTCATCCTTCCCTTGCGTGTTTCCCCGCTCCATTTGTATACAACCCCTATCTACTTGTGTATCTCGTTCCATTTCCCCCGCTGCTTTATCCGTGTTCGTTTCAATTTGTGTAATGTCCCCCTGTTCTGTAAGCTCCAAATTCTCTTGCGGTTCTAGCGTGCTCTGTCTGTCTGAGTCCCCCCCTGCTGAAAGAATGTTTGCGTTCGGCGAGTGTTCTGGAGGGATGTTTGCGTTCTCCGTTGAGCTATGAGTTGTTTCGTTTTGCACTTCTCCGGTAACCGGTTTCGCGGATTTAAGAGTAAGAGTGTTTTCGTGAGGATGCTGTGGCTTCGCGCTGTGTGAACTGGTTTGACTATTCCGTGTTATCTCTTCATCCCAAATGAAAAGCGGAAAAGTCTCATCTTGGCCGCGGTCTTTTACTTCTTGTTTCGGTTTGGTGTACTGTTGCGCGCTTGTAGGAGTTGGAAGGAGAGGTGACTTGTATTTGTTTATGCACGGTATTTTTAGATGCGGCTGGCGGTCGGGTAGAGTCCTCAATCTATTTATGTGGGCTTTTATGATTTTAGAATTTGGTTTGTCACACAGTTTTATTTCATATACAAATCTATTAACCCTGTTAATTACGCGATAAGGTCCCGTGTGGTTCCCTTTTTTATATCTGTTATTATGGTTTTCCATGAACACCCTCGACCCGATTTCCAAATCCCTGAATTTAGCTCTCTGGAGTTGTTGACTTTCTTGGCGTTCTTTCGCGAGAATTAAATTTTTATTTGCCTCCTTGAATGCGTTGTTCATCACTGTGATTTTTCTTGATATGTAATCCTGATATGTTGTTTCTGTATTGTTTTCTGTTACGTTAGTTTCAAAAAAAGTTGGAAGGTCTCTTCCAAAAAAAAGAAAGTTTGGTGTCTCTTTGGTGCTAGAATGTACTGTCGCGTTGTAAACAGCTACGTGGCATTGTACTGCAGTATCCCAGTATGGAGAATTCTCCGCTAATGTCGCTAAGGTGTGTTTTAATTGTTTGTTTGTTACCTCCACTATATCGTTAACCCATGGCGAACGTACCGATGCTATTCTAGCAACTATTCCGAGTTTTTCTGTCATAATTTGATGTATATTAGATGTAAATTGAGAGCCTGCGTCCGATAACACTGTCCTAGGACATCCCCAATTCATAAAGTAATTTAAGAGTCTATCAGCAACCGTAGTGGCCGTTATATCCGCGATTGGAAACATTTGTATGTGTTTGGAGAAATGGTCTACTACCGATAATACATATTTGTTTTGTGTGCTAGTTTGGAACGGTCCGCAAATATCTGTCGACAAAATTTGCACGGGCCCATCAGGTATAGGATTTCTTCCCAGGGGAACGGGCTGATTTTTTCCCTTTTTTTCTACACTGTTCGCAAGATGTAATAAAATTTTGTGTGTCACTGTACATACCATTCCAATAATACCTATCCGATAATAATTTGTAAGTTTTATCAATCCCTGCATGTGTTACGTGTGTAATTGCTAAAATTTCTTTCTGTAAATTTCTGGGTATAACTATAGTTTTGTTCAAATTGTCTCTCCAAGGTCTGTCCTTCCAGTTTCCTACGTGCATTAATAAATTAGTTTCCTCGTCAATATATAATGTGTCATAATGTTTACCCTCTTTAAAATTCCGACTTTGTAAATTTTCTCTGATTATTTTTAATTTTGGATCTTTAATTTGTTCATCTAAAATTCTATCTAACGCCGGGATTTCTGTTATTGTGTTTATCTGTGCAATATAGACACTATCCTCATTCACATATCCATTTCTTTTCACCGTGTTTTCTCCCTTAATTTGTTCTATCAGGTTAATCTTTCCCCTTGGATTCTCAATGTTTTGTTTTCCCTCATTCTGCTCTGTCTGTTTACTTTCAAAATCATCTCTACTTAAAAAATCCGCTAATAAATTATCTTTACCCGGAACGTGAATAAATTCATAATCGTATTCAGATATCTCTAAAAGCCACCTTTGTAATACGCTGGGCGGGTTTTGTATTTTTAAATGCTGTCCCAAAGGTAAATGGTCCGAAAGCACAAAAAACTTTCGTCCGAAAAGAAAATTTCTAAAAAATTTCATTCCCTGATGCATAGCTAGTAATTCAATTTTCATGGCCGGATACTTTTGCTCTTGTATCGATAATTTCCTGCTAAAATATGCAATCGGTTTTAAAATCCCATCTCTGTATTGTAAAAGAGCGCCTCCTATGGACTGAATGCTGCCATCGATATTCAGATAAAAGTCTTTGTCAAAATCTGGCTGTATAAGTAATGGTTTCTTGAAAAAACATTCTTGGAGTGCCTGAAATGCCTCTTCACATTTATTATCCCATTTAAATTTATTATCCTTTCTTGTTAAGTCTGATAAAACCGCGGTTAATTGAGCATAATTTTTTATTGAATTTCTGTAAAAATTACAAATGCCTAAAAATCTTTTTAATTTTCTTAAAGTTTTTGGTACTGGAAATGAAGTGATTTTGTTTATATTTTCATCTGTTGGAGTAATGCCTTTTTGACTAATTTCAAACCCTAAATATGCTACTTTCTCTACAAAAAATTTACATTTGCTGGGTGTCAGAGTTAGGTTGTATTTTCTTAATTTATCAAATACTAATTTTAATTTATGTATTAATTCTGAATAAGAGTTAGCCGGGATTATTATGTCGTCGATGTAAGCTTGTATGTTTTCCTCTCTTAAGTCCGCTAAAATGATGTCCATAATCTGTTGAAAAATTGGCGCAGAGCTTACATGTCCAAAAACAAGTCTTTCAAATTGATAATTGCCATAGGGTGTTGTAAATGCAAATAATTCTTTTGTGTCTTCTGGTAAAACCACTTGATTGAAAGCAGAATGAAAATCCAGTTTTGAAAAGTACTTGTGTCCCGCTAATTTAGTTATGATTTCATTCACACGGGGAATTTTGTAAGGAAACAGCGTGGATATGTTATTAATTAATCTCAGATCTAAACATAAGCGGTACTCTCCACTTGTTTTACGCACTAAAATCATCGGCGATGCAAAATTAGATTTAGTTCTGGCAATTATCCCTGCTTCTTCTAACTCTTTTAATTGACTTTTTGCGGTATCCTGCAGTGCGTACGGAACGTCGTATGGCCTGGAACGTATTGCGTGGTCATGTGCAAGTTTTATCACCGGTTTTACGATGTCAGTGGCTCCTAAAGTTTTTAATGATTTTGAAAAAACGTCCGAATATTGCATTATAAATTTAAGGAAATCTTGTTTAATGTTTGGGTCCATGTGGTCAGTATTAAAATCCTCTGTTTTCAAATCTTTTTTTCTTTCTGCAATTATCTCCGGTTTAGCCTCTATTAAATTTATAATTTCTTCGTATTTCGGTGTCCGTTCACTCATTTCTGGTTCTTTAATGTCCTGTTGTTGTATCGTAAAATCTGTTGTAATATTTCCTAAAGCCATGTTTTTATTTAATGTAATTGTCGCATTCGTGTTATTCATAACTTCAATTTTAATTTTGTTCTCATTCATGTGGTATATTCCATAATTCATTACAATGTATGATTTTTCTTTGGGTTCGAACAAAACCTCTGTTCCATTTTCTAAACTTTCTTCACTATATACAAGAATATTCTCCCTCGAATTAGGTTTAATTTGTACTTTTCTTAAAATTTTGGCTAGATTCGGTTTTTCTTGTGTTATCTCATTTATTTGTCTATCAATTTGCCTATCAGAATTTAAAATTATTTCCATGTCGCCTATCTTCAGAATGTTTTTTTGTGTATTTAAAATGGATTGATTTTTCTGTAAAAAGTCAAAACCTAATACTCCCTTGAATTTTTGTGTAAATTTTGCTGTTGTGACAAAAAAAATGTGTTTGAACTGTTTTCCCTGAATTTTGAATGGAATCTCCACAGTCTTTATATATTCAATACTATGTCCTGTTAAAGTTGATATTGTAACACTCCTTGACACATATTTAATTTTGACGTTATCTTTAATTTTATTGAACAATTCTAATGATATTACACTAACGCTCGCTCCAGAGTCTATCATGAATTCGCTTTGTATATTTTTAAATTGAGCTATTATTGTTGGCAATTCTGTTTTTTCAATTTGTTCTCCTACAGATGCAATTGTTTCCTCAAATTTTTCCTTAATTATGTCTTTTTGAATCTCCAATTCTTTACTTTCTGTTTGTACAGGAATTTCAATTTTTCTCGGGAACTTTACCCTGTAATTTTTCTCTGTTTTTTTGATATTATTTAAAGCTCCCACAATTAGTTTAAATTATCTCTTCTATTAGGGAAATTTCTGTATCCAAATCTTGTATTTATCTCTCTTCCATCGTTCCTTTGCACACCCGTCTCTCTGTTTCTGTTTTGGTTTAACTCGTCCCTATTATATCGTTGTGCCCTAGAAAATCTACTTTGTGTAGGGGGTGTTGCATAGTAATTTCTGCTCTGGTGATAGTTTCCAAAGGCGTGGTTTGGCCTATAATCGTATGTGTCCGGCTGGGAGGAGTAAGTTCTGTGGTCATCATACGGCTGGGTTTGAAATGAGTGGGGAGGAGACTGTATTTGATTATGCCAATGTGTTCTCGCGTTGTTTATGTTTTGATTCTGGGTTTGCTTAAAATGATCAGCTTTGTATATTCGGCATTCTCTCATGAAATGTCCCTGTTTATTACAGTAATGGCATGTTACGAGTTTTTTTTGTTTGTGTCGTGGGAATTTGTACTTTTTCTTGGATTTTTAATGTGTTTATCTCTTGGGTAATTGAATTTAAAATATGTGCGTTAAATTCCTGTTGCTCTTTGCGGAGCGTCTCAATTTCTTGTCTATATGTAGCACTATTTACATTTGCCGTTTTCGCTGCTAAATTTGCCTGTTCCAAGTTTGTGGCTATTTTTACCGCTTCATCAAAATTTTGTGCATTAGTTTTAATTATTTCTTTCTGGAATTCAGGTGTTACTGCCTCTAAAAATTTACTTAACCTTAATTTATCCATAATCTGTTGTGTCGCTTCACTGTGCTCTGTGTCGCCAATATAATTTAAAGTTAATGTTGTTATTCTGTGTGCCAGCTGCTTAATCGTTTCTCCCTGTGTCTGTTTTGCGGTCGTGAAAAGGATCTGATTCGTTGTAATGTTCGGTTTTTCTGTAAAGAACTCTAATAATCTATCCCTAAATTTCTCGAAAGATGTTTCCCTTCTTAATTCTTGTGACCCTATATAAAATTTTCTTGCATTCCCTCTTAACCGAGATTTCACAATTGCTAACTTTTCCTCCTCTGACCAATCCCCCAAGCTGCTTAAAGATTTGATCTGGTCAAAAAAAATTTCTACATCATTCTCTATGCCATTGCATTCCCCTAATAAGTGTATAAGTCCTGGTAACCTACTCCTCGTTGTTGGAGGACTTTCTCCGTTTTCCGCCATTCTAAATTTCACTTTCTCGCAAAAATTCTATATCTAAAATTATTTCCTGTTCTTACACCTCAAAATGTTCCCCCAAAATATTTAAATACAATATCACATAAATTCAAAAACATAATTCTAATCATTTCACTATCTACGCATGCAAATACTTTCAATCCTCATAATAAACTCCTAAAATATTACACAAATATTTACATAATCTAAAAATTTCCTTAAAAGTTTCAAGTTCCCTAATAATTGTATTTTCAAATACAATATGGTATGTCTCATTAAGAACACATAATGATTCACTATTTTGCTTGCTTCTCATACCGTGAAATAACTTTTCTTAAGTTTACTTATATTTATTTTAATTTTAAAATTCTTTCTTTAATTTAATCCTTATTTTACACAAAAAAAATTTTATTCAATATTTTCATTTTTTTATTAATTCCAAATATATTTATTCTCTTCATTAAAATTTAAATTCTGGCATATAACTGGTCTAAAACAGCAAAGTTGCCAGAAGGGTGAAATAATTTTGAATCCAGGTTTGATTGGTCACGAGCACCGAAATGATAAGGGTGCAATAATTTTGAGTCCAGGTTCGAAACTGGTTCAAACGGCACCAAAATGATATGTGGGTCACCACACGTCAGGTATTGACGCTACATGGACCGATCTCGTAAAGTGGAGTAAATAAAGAAATACATAATACCAGTAATTAAAATGAAGAGGCTTAATTTTAAACAATAACAAAGAATTTATTTCATTAAGATAAAACCTTATTTAATATTTGATAAAGTCAACAATTCCACAATGAATGTGTAATAATTCCAGAACTCGTAATAACTCATTTAATTTTACAATCATGCAACAAAACCATTATAATTAACACACCGTGTCATTCCTACTTTACCTATAGGATAAAATGTCTCACATACAATATTTCAATTCATATACTGAAAAATCTCCTTTATCAATATCTGCCTTACGTTTGACATACATTTCACACTTGCATAATTAAATTCAATAAACCCTTTTATCACTCCTAACACTATTCTTAATCAATAGAGAGAGCGAGGGAGAGAGCATACTGAACAATTGACCTTCGTGCAAAATACATGTAAAGAAATTGCCTACCTCGGACATTGCCGTCGACCCGAACTTGTCATCGGCAGGAAGCGGACTTCTCCGATCGGCTCCGTGTCTTATCGTCGCGCTCTTGCGACCACCTTTTAGCACCGTCCAAATTCAACTCCTCTCTCGATTTTTAAATTTTAAAAGTTTAAGTCTCTCTTCATCTCTCCCCTCTCTCTTAGGCCCCCAGACTCTCATTGGTTCCGTAAATATAAAACTCCGCCTTCCGGCAGTCTAACTGGCTGAAGCCCCCCTTGAAATATCAGATCTTTGAGTATTGTTTTTCTTTGTGCAGAAAGTTCTCACGGACATTTTCCCATGTACATCTGGAAATTAATTGACCTTTCGGGTCAGGGAGTTCAACCCCTTCCGTCTGATATAGCACCAAGTGCTGACGTGAATACGAGAAGCATCCTTTTTCATTCTCGAACTACGTCCGGTCCAGCTGTGTCCAAGGGAACGTTATATAAATTGTCTCGCTGTATGAGGGACCATCTTCTTAGGTCCACTTCCACTTTCAAAATAGCAATGTTATATTGGGAATTGAAAATTACAATATAACAGTGCCCATTCACGGAGCAGACATGTTCTTAGCTCGTAAAGCTTCTAGGGAGGGTCATGGAGAGAACTTAAACGTCTCCCAAGCATGTCCCATACATGCACGATGGGATTCAAGGATCGTGATGACCATTCCATACGAAGCAGTGTTTCCGATAAGTACTGGTAGACAATGCGAGCACTGTGAGCTCACAAGTTGTCGTCCGTAAAAATGGTATCAGGACCGATGACCGCAAGAAATGGAAAAACATATCAAGCAAGGATGTCATCTCTATACCGCACTGCAGTCACAGTATCGCGAAGGAAGATGTGGGGATCAGTACGGGCGACGACAGCAATCCCTGCCCAAACCATCAAACCACCACCTATGTATGCTTGCATTTCGCGGATGTTACTGGCGTGAGAGCGAGTTCCAGGCGTTCTCTAGACCAATAACCACCGGGAATCACTCTGTACACCAAACCGTGACTCATCCGCGAAAAACACAGTACCCCATTGTTGTGGAGTTCAGTTGAGGTGATCTCGAACCCAGTTTAAGCAAGCCCCTATGTGCGAGCGAGACTGTTAGTTGAAAGCAAACTATTGGTCGTCTTGCATATAGCTGCCCTCATGTAGCAGTCTATAAACACTTTGCTGAGATACTGCTCTTCCTACCGACGCTGCAAGGTCAGAAGCAAGCTGATGTGCAACCATTAGCGTCGTGGTTGCAGGCACAGAAAACGGTCATCCTGAGCGGTTGTGACCCTTAAGCAGTCCACTTATTGGTCTTCGCGCCACTGTTCCTTCACTTTCATGCCTGTTATACAATCGGCAAATGACATCACGATTGGCGTTTGGGGCTCGGGCTGCTTCCGACTGTCGCTGGCTCTCTTTGAGATGCCCTATTACCTCTCATCGCCTAGCGTCACTAAGATGATGTTATCTACTCATTTTCCAAAATTTGGCTGCAAGACAGGTTGTTTTTATACCAAATACGTTTCCTTGTTAAAATATGTTAGTATGCAAAATGTTTTCTACAGACTAATTTCCGCGTGCGTGTGCCTGTTATGTATACAGATTTTGTGGCTACACGTTTCTTTCGGCGAATATGCTAATTTTTTTCCGTTTGTTGCTTAACTTTTGGATATGAGTGTAGTTATTGCTTCAAAAGCTGACTGCATTTGTATACAGTTTGGTCTTCATATGCCCATTATAAGTATAATGGACATATATAGGCACATTGACTAAATGTTTCCATAGTAACAAATTTGCTTTTGAATATCAATTAGAAATAACTTTTGACTGAAATATGATAAAACATGAATGTAATTTTTATTATAGGAATCGGTTGGTTTTGAACTCAAAAATTTAATTTTTTTTATTGGAGCGAAGTGAACGTAGTTTCCGTGGAGATGAAGTAGGCTTTCTAACTCCATGGTAGCTCCCTTCTTGAGTGACTGCAACATGGGCGTAGCCAGGGGGGATCTTAGAGACCGCCCCTCCCCCGAAATTAATCCCAATCAATTTTTCCTAATTAAACTACAGCAAGTAATAATTATATATATATATTTTTCAGCTACTGGGCAGCAAAAATGCATATAATTAATTAAGACACAGCATCTATCTCAGGAGAATGCCATTTTTTGAAAACCATAAACCCGGACAGTTCATCGCGATCCAGGTTTACGTGCAAGTGTTCGAGAAGTATAAGGGGGGGGGGGGGATTGTTGTTTTCACCCACCATCTAAGCGAGTGACGCCATGGGCTCAGCTCCGCCTATCAGCATGTGATCATGCGAATAACCAAGTACATTGATCTGTTGTTAAAACTGAGAGATGTTGCATCAGCCGTCAACTCGCCCAGTAAAGACGTTCAAATGTTGCATCATTCATAGGCGGTCAGTGAGGTGGGATACTTTCATTATCTTTCAATTTAGTTCTTCTTGCTCGTTTCTTTCCGTTTTAATTTGACATATTGATCATATTTGGTACTTTTCATCGTAAGATTTTGAGGAAAAAAAAATGGATATTAGCAATTATTTAAAAAAAAAAAAAGCGGTTTGAACTTGATAACTCTACCATGCAGAATGAGCATGCTCCATTGGCGTCAGCGAATGATACAGTAAGGATGACTGCTGCTTCTTCTGTATCTTCGACTGCTGATATAGTGGATTCGGCGGAGTGGGATATTGGACGATATATCCATATCGAATTAGACGATTTTATTCCATAAAAACAATTGCTCCCCTGTTGGGTTCCACCTGAAAACTTCTCCTTTCCAACACAACAAGTGGGTAAAAGGAATTAAAGATTTCAGCTGTCCTGGTTAAATCAATTTAAATGGTTGGCTTATTCCAAACTCCTTCAAGGAGCTTTTTGTAAATTTTGTGCTGTCTTTTCTCCTGAATTGGGCGGCAAAGGAGCGTCTTGGTGTCTTAGTGAAAAAACCACATTCAAGGTGGAAGAATGTGAAAGATGATTTCATGAATCATGCTAAAACAGTGTATCATCAAACATGTAGTGAGCATGCTGACCATTTTATAAAGGAAGTTGTTATGTTGCTAAAGGAAGGCAGCAAAATGTTGCAAACCAAATTAATAAAGAAAGGAGTAGGCAAGATTCTGAAACCCGGACTGTGCTCAAATCGATTATTTACGTCGTTTCTCAATCGATTATTTACGTTGTTCACTGCGAAAGATGATTTCATGAATCATGCTAAAACAGTGTATCATCAAACATGTAGTGAGCATGCTGACCATTTTATAAAGGAAGTTGTTATGTTGCTAAAGGAAGGCAGCAAAATGTTGCAAACCAAATTAATAAAGAAAGGAGTAGGCAAGATTCTGAAACCCGGACTGTGCTCAAATCGATTATTTACGTCGTTTCTCAAGACTGCGATCTTAGGGGTGCTTAGGGGTGATTTTCAAAATGAACGACTGTTTGATGTCCCAATTCTTTGAACCCATATTTCATGCTAATAAAATTATTATTTTTTTATACTTTTAGAATATATATTGGTACATTAGTTTATAATTAATAAAATGTACTCATTAAAGTGTTTATGTTTTTAAAATATTAGCTATTTTCTATTATTTTTTGTTTTCAAGTAATAAATTTGCATGACCCAACTCAAAACACCACACTTAAGGAAGTCTCTTTTTATGCTTTCAAACTAGATTAGCTTTTGTATATGAATTAAAAAATATGGTTTTACATTTTACTTAACAAAATTGCAAGTGATTTCTTTAAAATATAATTATTAATATTTTAAAATTTAAATTTAGCATGTGTTCCCTGCACATCTCATGAGTGTTACCTCTGGCGTGTTACTACTATTATTTTAAATAGGTTTTGATTTCTGCAGTTGGCAACAAAGCTAATGGAAGCCATATTGTTCCTTCTTATCTAGTATAAAAAAAAGTTTACAAAAAATTAATAACAGAGTATAGTATAATTTTATTTTTAATCTAAGTCAAATTTTTATGTTATGTAAAGCTTAAAAAGGCAATTCATTTGAAAATCACCCTTAGACGATTGAAAATGTATTTAAGAAACTCGGTGGGAGAAGACAGGCTGAGTGACTGACCCGAAGTTCGTGCTTCTTCCGCTTCTTAGGAAATACGGCACTGCGAGTGAGACATTTACAGATAGTGACATAGTGGAAAAGGTCAACTCATCTCTGAATACTTCTGACGAAGATGATGATGGAAATTATCAAGTATAATCAATACCGAGCACAATGAATGCTTTGTAAGCCATTTTCATAATAGAAAAATTTTATGAGGTGGAGATTTAGTGAGACAACAGTAACAAACTTTACATGAGAACCCAAAATAAAATTACTGATTTTTTTTCTTATAAAATTGGGTGTTTGTGAAATTTTTTACTGTCATATTTAAACATTTGATTTCATGTTTGTATCAGTCTGCATTTTTTTAAAAAATCATAGAAGATGTTAAAACTAAAGTATGCCCTAATAATGCAATTTACGAAATTTATACTATGTATGTACCAACATTTTAAAATTAATCATTTATAGCTTCACTCAGTTCTAAAATGAAAATCCGTTGAATGTCATTAACCGAGTTCGACTGTAATAAATACTTCTAAATAAAAGTTTCTTTACAACATATAGGGCGTAAAAATTACATAGATATGCGTTAGCACTTTCAGGTTTATAGACGCCCTTCGCTAGAGGCATATGACAAGTTCAAAGCACACACTAGAACTTTTAAATATAGCCAACTCATAAGTTCAATGTGCACAATACAAAAGGCTAATGGTGAAATAAAATTTCTTTCCGCTGATTGACAGCTAGTCAAAAATTAAATTTATAAGTTAAACATCTATGAATGAAATACTTTTTACATGAGCGGCAAGGATAATAAAACGAAAAATGAATTCCCAATATGAAAAGAGAACAAGACATGAGATTCAACATAAGTAGTGGCGAAATACTATTCTACATATTTTTTCTACACCTAGAAGAGCACTACACTGGATATGATTATAGCCTGGAAAACCATTTTTACTTTCCTTATATACATAATGTATAAGGAAAGTATTGTGACGGGGTCGAAAATTCGAATTCGAATTTTCGACGGGAGAGCACGTTTCAAGCATCCCTGATCACGAATCAAACATTTTTGAAGTGATGTCTGTGTGTGTGTGTGTGTCAGTGAGTCTGTGGAGGCAATAACTGACGAACGAATGGACCGATTCGAACCAAATTTGGTACAAAAATCACAATCCGTAAACACTGGAATCCTATTGTTTTTATACGTAATCGAATGTTCAGAACCCCCCTAAATTTTCGAATAAAATTTTGAAAAAATCGTCAAAAACTCAAAACCACTAATAAAGTTACGCAAATAGCCATTTCTTATGTAATTTTTCATTAGAAAACGATTGACATAAATTTTAGAATGCTAACATGAACCGTTCTCGAGATATTGCACATTTTTCAAAAAAATTATTAAAAAGTCATATAAAATGAAAAAAAATATTTCCTATTGAGAAACATGTTCACTTTTCATATGTAATACCATGCGATAAATTGCGTGACATCATTCTCGTGGATCTAGCTCGTTCCATTCATGAAAAAAGATACTTTGAGTAATACTTTTATATTTGAACGCCAATAGTCATTTATCTGTTGTAAGAACAACGTATTACTTCGTCCATAACGCTTGGCGAGATTTTGGCGACGAATTTGGAGGAATGTCGCCAACTTGGCGACTTTTTGAAATGTTGCCAAATTAACGAAAATCTCGCCAAATGGATAAAAATGACGCTAAATCAATGAAAATGACGACTAATTGTCGAAAATTCAATATCTTGGAAAGAATACTATAAGAAAAACCTATTTTTTTACTGTAAAAGTAGTAAATTCATTACATTATATAAGGAAAGTCATGTGTTGCCCGCATCAGATTTTTTTAGATTTGTCATATATACAAGTAAAAATTGTACCCTCTGCAACCAGGTAAATTACCAATTGAATTGTACCAATGGATTTCAACATCTTCCTTTGTTTTCCGCATGATCTAGAAACTGTATTTAAGGGAAGTATGGAGAGGCTAGAGATCTGATGGACAGCATCCTAACTAGACTTTTTGCCTAGGGTTTTTTTTTTGCCTTAATGTTCCATATGTTACTTTGTTTTACTTCTGTTACATTCATACTGTTTGTTTTGTGGTATATAGTAGTGTATAGATGTTAAGTTCTATTGCTTCAATAAAAAAAAATAAATAGAAAAAGGATTAGGAAAATAGAAAAGTTATTTTCTTTGTGGACAATTGCCTGTCCCATCTGAATCAATATTATCAAATGTGAATTTGATTTTCCTTACTCCACATACAACTTCAAACTGCAGCAAATGGACTAAAGAGTTATAAAAAATCTGAAAATTCATTACTGGAAGCACATTCTCTGAACATTTATCATAACCTTAGAAAATGAACAATATACAGATAGTGATTGATCTGAGGATTTGCACAGCTGATTTAGCTAAAGTGTGGCAAAACGATATTTTAGAATCAACAGTTAAAAATTGCTTTTCAAAAGCTAGCTTCATCAAATCACCTCAAATCTCGAATCAAAGAAAAAAATAATCTGATGTGGACAACACATGACTTTCCTTATATAATGCAATAAATTTACTACTTTTACAGCTAAAAGAAACGTTATTCTTATAGTAGATACTTATATTCTTTCCATGATATTGAATTTTTTTCAATTAGTCGTCATTTTAATTGATTTAGCGTCATTTTTATCAATTTGGCGAGATTTTTGTTAATTTGACAAAATAAAAATGTCGCCAAGTTGGCGACATTCTGCCAAATTCGTCGCCAAAATATTGCCAAGCGTTATGAACGGAAAAATAAGTTATTCTTACAGCAGATAAATGACCATTGGCGTTCAAATACAAAAGTATTACTCAAAGTATCTTTTTTCATGAATGGAACGAGCTAGATCCACGAGAATGATGTCACCTATGATGTTTTCTAATGAAAAATTACATAAGAAATGTCTATTTGCGTAACTTTATTAGTAGTTTTGATTTTTTGACGATTTTTTCAAAATTTCATTCCAAAATTTAGGAGGGTTCTGAACATTCGATTGCGTATAAAAACAATAGGCTTCCAGTGTTTACGGATTGTGATTTTTGTACCAAATTTGGTTCGAATCGGTCCATTCGTTCGTCAGTTATCGTCTCCACAGACTCACTGATACACACACACACACACATACTTTCACACACACACACACACAGACATCACTTCAAGAATGTTCGATTCGTGATCAGGGATGCTTGAAACGTGCTCTCCCGTCGAAAACTCGAATTCGAATTTTCGACCCCGTCACAATACTTTCCTTATACATTATGTATATAAGGAAAGTAATATGTTGCCACAAGTCAAGTAATGTTGGAAGGATTTACAGATCAAATGTTATCAGGAAGGGAATTTCCCATGATGAAGTCCTTGGCAAAGACATTTATTGTTTCAGAATACCAGATAGACTTCAGGCAGAATAGACTGTGATCGAAAAGGCTAATGAGAATGACATAGAAGAACCCCTTAAGCCTTTTAAAACAAATGTTGGTCATGTTTGAAACAATACACCGTGGTTTTCAATTCGTTGAGAATGTTCCTGACGATGTATTTCAGGGACTTAATAAAAGTGAAAACTTCTATCATGAAAGATCATAAACATTTTCTGTGCAGCAAGACACTGGAAAGTTTTTTTTCACAAATATAAATGCATACAAATACTACTTAAAATGATGTTTTCCTTGGTATGTTCAACACATTTTTTCCTGTTTTTCCTTGTTTTTAGTAATCTATATGAACATAACTTGCACCTAATGTAATTCATGTTCACTTAAGTTATTTATAAAAAGTACATTTATTACAAAATACAAGATATTACAAAATACATATGTATAAGAAAACAATGTTTCTATATATCGAACTTTTTTATATGGAGCCATCGACTTAATTGTATGGGGATCCAACATCTATAACAGAATTTAAGGACAACATTTAAAACGAGATTGCAACAAAGATCAAGTGTCCCTAAGACTGGAAAATTTTAATAATTTTGAAATACCCCACAATAAAAAGCACAATCTTTAGAACAGTATGGTGCATATATGGTTAAACAACAATATTTTGCATTTTTCAGATCTTCTGATTTCTTGCATATGGTAAAAAAAATACATTGCAGTAATGACCTTGCATATAGGTAAGCTTTTTTGTCAAAGAATTTTTATATGAATCACATCTATCCTTGGGGTATCAGTGATGGATATTGGAGCGTTACGAAAAATGTAAACACGTTAGAGAAAATATAAATAAATGAATTATGTAAATAATTTTGTTTGTTTTGTTGGAAATAGGGTACAGTGAGTGATGGGGTCACTGGCCATGTGCATCCATCTCATAGGTATTGATCTCATAGGTTTGTGTGGCCTGGATGTACCCCAGACATACACACCCATTTTCAAAATTTCTCTGAATAAATTACCTGCGTATAGTTTCTTCATCGTTCGGGTTGTCTTAACCGAATTTCAACGCTGGGCAATGGCCCTACTGCCATTGGAGAGATACTTTTCATGGAGAACTTTCCCAGGGAAATTATCACTATTTGTATTAATGTTTACACTTGCAGTTAGAATTGTCTAGATGATGGTTCAAATTTGTATAAAAGAGATGGCTCACACAATATGTGATTTTATTCATTGAAGCAGAATTACACATAAGGCAATAATGCATTTTATTGTTTTTTAAAGAAAAGAAAAAGATATATATATATATATATATATATATATATATATATATATATATATATATATATATATATATATATATATAGCTTTTTCCCAGTAACGCGCCTTTTTATTTCACCGTAAGTATTTCTAAATTCCTATTTCTTGGCCAGTACAAGTGCAGTCATATGGCAATCTCATTAAATTTTATTGGCACCTTCATTAAATTTTATACCACGCCACTAAATTAACAAGTAGAGAAACACTTTAATTCTTTACCTGTTGGAAATAAGTGGGCAATTGAAATTGCAAGAATGTTTTCACAAAGTTACACTTTTTAAATGTTTATACGACTCTCTTCGACAAACTTGGTCAATCAGAAAATTTTTACTTTTAATGCAACAAGATTATTAAAATAACCCCGCATATCTGTATCTTTAAAATCAACTGAATTATGATAAAGGAAAAAATCTGACTTATGCCACTTTTCTGTACCATGTGAAAGGCTGCTTCATCAGTGAAAATAGGGATCATAAACAAATTGACAATGGAAATTGTTTAGATAAAAAAAGTACTTAAAAGTACTTAATTAATGAAAAAGTACTTAGTTATTGAAAAGTACTTAAGAATCCGTGATTGCATCATGAGTCTACGCGGAATTCGCAAAAATGTCTCCTATGTATTATCATCCAGTTTTATCTTTTTTGTGATATGTCACAAATTTACATTTCTAATTTGATATATGGTCCCAATTTACAATGTTCAATTTTCAATTAAATATAACTCGCTCAATTTTAAAGATACAGATATGCGGGCGGGTTTTTTTAATGATCTTGTTGCATTAAAAATAAAATTTTTTTGATTGATCAAATTTGTCAAAGGGGGTCGTATAAAAATTTAAAAAGTGTAACTTTTTGAAAATGAATGGGAGGACTATTTCATTAACGTAGTCTTATTTCCTACCTTACTTTTAACATTTTTGCAATTTACATTGCCCACTTATCTCCAACAGGGAAAGAATTAAAGCGCGTTTCAATCTTTTTGGGACACCCTGTACATACACAGTGTATAATACAACATACAACACTATGTATCATTTTCACAAGCATTTACATGACGAGTAAATCGGATATTTCTGAGATGCATCTTTATGTAAAAAAATTCTCAGTTTTGTGATGCTTACATAAATATGAATACATGTGTAATACAGTGAAAGTCCACTCCTGCAATAATGCAAAAAAAGTAGTTTATGTTACAAAGCACCAAAAATGTAAGTTAACTCAATCACATCAATGAAACATCTGATGTGGGCAACACATGACTTTCCTTATATAATACAATGAATTTACTACTTTTACAGTAAAAAAAATAGTTTTTTCTTATAGTAGATACTAATATTCTTTCCAAGATATTGAATTTTCGACAATTAGTCGTCATTTTCATTGATTTAGCGTCATTTTTATCCATCTGGCGAGATTTTCGTTAATTTGGCAACATTTCAAAAAGTCGCCAAGTTGGCGACATTCCGCCAAATTCGTCGTCAAAATTTCGCCAATCGTTATGGATGAAGAAATAAGTTGTTCTTACAGCAGATAAATGTCTATTAGCGTTCAAATACAAAAGTATTACTCAAAGTATCTTTTTTCATGAATGGAACGAGCTAGATCCACGAGAATGACGTCACCCAATTTATCGCATGGTATTACATATGAAAAGTGAACATGTTTCTCAATAGAAAATATTTGTTTTTTCATTTTATATGACTTTTTGATAATTTTTTTGAAAAATATGCAACATCTCGAGAACGGTTCATGTTAGCGTTCTAAAATTTATGTCAATCATTTTCTAATGAAAAATTACATAAGAAATGTCTATTTGCGTAATTTTATTAGTAGTTTTGATTTTTTGACGATTTTTTCAAAATTTTATTCGAAAATTTTGAAGGGTTCTGAACATTCGATTACGTATAAAAACAATAGGCGTCCAGTGTTTACGGATTGTGATTTTCGTACCAAATTTCGTTTGAATCGGTCCGTTCGTTCGTCAGTTATCGTCTCCACAGACTCACTGACACACACACACACACACATACTTTCACACACACACACACACAGACATCACTTCAAAAATGTTTGATTCGTGATCAGGGATGCTTGAAACGTGCTCTCCCGTCGAAAATTCGAATTTTCGACCCTGTCACAATACTTTCCTTATACATTATGTATATAAGGAAAGTAACACACACACACAAGTAATATAACTAGCAATAGTATAGGTACCTTACACAAGGGCAACATTTGTAGATATCTACTTATTCATAAAAGACAAGAAATCTTAATTATATTATCATTTCATTTATTTCCCTTTCTAAAAAAATTGAAAATAAAGCCATATTTATAAAATAAACAGAAAGACATAACAAAAATAATATATTTTTCAATCTAATAAAATGACAAAATGAATGTTCACAGCACAAACTGAACATGTCGTTACAATGAAAAGATGAACATGGAATGTAAATATTTATAACATAAGAACCTATTTACATAAATAAAATTTAATGATAAACTGCACTGAGAGACTCAAATTTACAAATTACAACAAATTGAATCACTGAGAGTTCAACATATAGATACCGAAGATAAAATACGGCAAGGACGGGGGGTCGCACTGATTATTTGAATTTGAAATAATCAGATAAACAAATGTCACACAAGTTCATATATTTTCAAAGAATGGCTATAACATCTGCTGAGGAAGTGTTGCAGTTTATGCAGGCAAAATAGTGTTTTAGAAACAAAAAGCATTTTTTTTTTTTTTTTTTCAAGCTGGACTCAACTGTTTCAAAGTTTGACCTGTTTTGAAAAGGCTCCTGGCTTGTTTGCTTCTAAAATGAACTACATGAATTTCTGTAGAAGTTTGAAGTTTAAAATTCATGTAAAATTAATGATATTTTTTTCAATAAAACAGAAAATGAAACTTAAAAAAAAAACAGCTACAAAGAATAAAACATTGTCTCTAAAAATTCTATAGAAATATTTAAAAATCATATACAATACATAAATGTACAGAATATTTGCAATTTATACTGCATTTTTATTATTGATTTTTAAAAGCATGACTTGAACCGAGGTTCTCAACCTGTAGTCAACAGACAACTGGGGATTCACGTTGAGTTTTATGACATTCTTCGCAATAAAGTTCCTTCAAATTTTACATGATCGTTTTTTAAAGGACGAAAACATACAGCCTAGGTTTAAAAATGTCACCTACTCTATCGGTGGATATGAGATTCTACAATAAAGAGGGCGATGAAACATTAGTATGAGAAGTCTCCCTTTTTCTAAAAAAAAATTATCTAAAAAGTTTCTAACGACAGAAAGCACTTTTGATAACACAGGTTTAAAAATTTTGAAGCAAAAATATGTTGAGAATACTAAGTGTCTTGAAATTTGACCCCATTGTAATAATTTATAAATATTTGAGCTTCATTTTTTTTTCATGTGTTCAAAATAATCATATATTGATTTCTCAATGATTCACATTCATATCAGCAATGAACCAACCGAAGCTCATGTTTGGGTGAGACCGAAATGGGGAATGCTCTGTTATTCATTTTTTTTAACAATGGATTGAGATCAAACTATTAATTATGTTTATATACTATTCTTTGAAATCTTTTTAAATAAGCAAGGATTTTCATTTACTGTTCATCACCCTGGGTGACATGTTGAAAACTTTGTTTCACGGGGTCTGCAACCTCCAAAGAGCTAATTTAGAACATTCCAAATGCAACTGAGTGTTGTTACAGCGACTCCTGGCGGGACCCAAACGAGGCAGATGCCACAAAAAGTCATTGCAGTTAATATAAAAAGTTGACTTTAAGTATAAGCTATAGTAGGGGATTGCTCAACTGTATTTAAAAGTCAGAATTTCGAAAAATGACAAAAAAACTCTTATCTAACTTCAATGTTAGCACTTTTTAAGCAAAGCAATTCAATACACACATTTTCTGTCTGTTTGTATTTTGATTTCCAACATTAAGATAAACTAATAAATTGAGATACTTCAGCTCAAGATCATATCAAATACAGATTAGTTATTGTCCTCTTTGTAAAATCGGCACTTTAAAACAAATGAGCATTTTCATACTCGACTTAAGTACGTTGGCACATTTCAAATTACCTTCACACAAGAGTCAAAATAAATCGAGTCACAAGCAGAAAAAGTGCGTCTGAGATTACTGAGATCTTGGGTTTAGAATGTTCTCCTCTCAGATAGCATTCACACACATTCATGTTGGCACCCCAAATTACAATCCATGTAATTGCACAATCCTAGAAACATTTGGGGGAAATGGAGTTATCACCAAACTGCTAACCAAAAGGTTGTTGGAGCAAAATTCCAAAAGTCAAAACTAGAAAAATATTGAACTTTTAGACAAGTCTGCATTCTTGCACATTGGCATTCAGAACGGCGTCTTTCACTGCAGCAAACACAAATCTAATATTCTCAGTGTCTGAAAACAAAACAATATTACAACACTTTCATTTGTACTTTAAAAATATCAAAATAAATAATACTCTCGACTTTATACCGTACTTGAAACATGTGATATACTCTTTCTACAATATCCATTAAATAGGGTATTGTGTATACATACAAGCTGTACTGATGAACGATATCCAAAACAATGGCATATCTTGGAAAGTATGACATTTCAGCTATTTTTTAAGTATTTTTAAAAAAGAAAGTATTTTTTTTTCCACTATAACGTTTTTAAGGAATTATAATGTCGGCACACTTGGTGGCATGACAAAGATCCAGACCATAGACAAGGTCGCATTCCGCGTCTTTACTTGCAAAAACGATGGGATAAATTCATTTACAAAAGGTAAGATAATTTTAAAACATTTTAATTATTTTAAAGTTATTTTTTTAAATATTATTTAGTGTCAGAGTAAAAGAAATTTACTGTTTGGCCTATTTTTTTTTTATCACCAATAGAATATTTCCTTTATCATATCAATGGGCAATATCTATATTATAGAAAAGCTTCTGTTAGAAACGAAATGTAAAAAGGTTTTTAGTACCTTTATAATAAAGGAAGATGTCAGCTTGTGCAGTCAGTAGTGAAAAAATCTAAACATCGTACGATCATGAGATTTGGTACACAGGAGCATCTCTGCATTTAATTTGAAATTTGCTTTTTAGTTATTAACACTTTGCAACATAGTGTGAAAAGTCTTTATGACTTTGTTGATTCTGTCTTTCTGTCTGTTCGCACGATAACTACCGTAAAATGATTTTATCAAAATGAAATTTTAGTATGTTGTTGAGATGGTCTGTGGGAGAAATGGGAATGTAAATGAATAATATCACCCAATTAGTTTTGGATTGAACCCGGGTTGAAAAAGGGAAATGCATTGAACCCTATGGGACCTAATTTTTTAAACATTTTTTAAGCGAAGTTGAAATTCACAAATTGCTTCGAAAATTTTAGGAAATATTTGAATTGTCCCATAAAATATATAAAAAAAATTCAGCAAAATATGTTCGGTAGTTTTTTAAATAAAATTTAAAATAATAATTACATCTATGATATATGAAGAGATCACGTGACTCGTTGCAAAATAAAAAATGGCAGCCACTTTTTTTCCGGTGTGTCAAGATCGTAATATTTAAGGATCTTTTAAATTTACATTTAGTGTTGCATCAGTCCTAAAACCGCTTTACTTTCGAGTATTTTCTGTGCATTTATATTCTGTTCTAACGCAATTACAATATTTTTTAGTTTAAATGATTATTAAACTTTAACTATTTCCACAACGTAGCCTAATTTTAATGGATGCAGAAAGTAAAGAAATCAAATGATTGCAAGATGAGTTGTTGTTGTTGAGACCCAGACCGTCCGACCTACCAGAAAGGTGTAAGACAACTGTTTGGACGGCCGGGAAGTGCCACCCAATTTAGACTGGAACCCAGTGGGGGAGGCATCCACAGGGACCGTACCCTCCTTCCCCTACCACCAACCTCTCGGAAGGACTTACGGACCCGCATGTTTAACGTGATCGTACTCCGCGTGAACACGGCGGCAGTTTTGGCAGTGGCTGGAATCGAACCCGGGCCTACCGAGTGCAACTCCAACGCGCTAACCAATGGGCTACCGCGCCCGCAAGATGAGTTGTATAAGAGTTTGCTGAATTTTTTTCACGACAAATTATTTAGCTCTGGAGTCTGAAATATAAGTGATATGAATGAAATATTCATTGATTTTGCATAGAAAAGCAGACGATTTTATAGCATTGCCTTTTTTGATGAAGTTTTAAGTTTCCAAGTATAATAAATTATTGTAGTACTATGATATTTTAAAAAAATATGAGTTCTGAATGTATCGCATTTTAAAGAAGTTTAAATAAAATTGTATTTCTGTTGAAAAATGTTTCATAATCAATGCTTTATGCATGATTGATATTCCTTATTTAATATAATACAGTACGTTGCTTAATAAATGTTAGCAATATTTTCAATTGCCAAGTTATATTTGTTCGAAATATAAGTTAATTGGGTTCCAAGTAAAATAAATTATTGTAGTATTGTGATAATTAAAAACAAGAAAGATCAATCATGCATAAAACATTGATTATGAAACACTTTCCAACTTCAATGCAATTTCATTTAAACATCTCTAAAGTGCGATACATTTCTCGGTAATATTTTAAAAATTACAATACTACATTAATTTATTATATTTGAAAACTTAAAACTTTTTCGAAAAAAATGACCATCCAAATGACGGCATTGAAATGTAAATTGCCTGATTTAAACATCTCTAAAATGCGATACATTCCTCGGTAATGTTTTTAAAGTTATCATAATACTACAATAATTTATTATATTTGAAAACTTCATCGAATACAACTGAAATTTATTCAAATGACGCCATCGCAATATAACACGCCTGGCTCTCTCTATAAAAGCAGCATTTCATTCATAAACATTTTTCCATTCATTTCAGTCATCACAATATTATAATAATTTATTTTATTTGAAAACTTAAGACCATGGAGGTACAAGTGATTAAACTCTATGCTTAAAACTTCATCGAAAAACTCGTCCTTTTCTCTGTAAAATCAATGAATATTTCATTCATATCAGCTATGCAGACTCCATGAGCTAAATAATTTTGCGTTAAAGAAATGCAGCAATTCTTATACAACTCATTCTACATATTTTGCTGTTTACATTTTCTATAAGTGAAAAATAGGCTTCGTTGTAGAAATAATCAAATGTGGATGATCATTTAAATTCAAATATATTGTAATTGCGTTGTTTCAGTATGTAGATGCACAGAATTTAAGCAAAAACAAAGCGATTTTAGGACGGATACAACATTCAATATGAATTAAAAAGAACTTTAAAATTCACGATTTTGACACAAGATGGATGCGATATTTTATTTTGAAGTTGGTCACGTGATCTCTTCAAATAATGGTCACGTGATCGCTTCATATAAGATCGCTTCATATAAGTTAATATAATTATTATATTAACTTTTATTTAAAAACTACTGAATATATTTTGCTGAATTTTTTTTTATATATTTTATAGGATAATTTGAATATTTTCTAAAATTTTTGAAGCTATTTGTGAATTTTAAATCCGCTTAAAAAATGTTTGAAAAATTAGGTTCCATAGGGTTCAATGTATTTCATTTTTTCAACTCGGGTTTAATCCAAAACTAATTGTGTGATTTTATTCATTTATATTCCCATAGAACCCGTCTGAACAACATACTAAAATTTCATTTTGATAAAGTCATTTTTACGGCAGTTATCGTGCTGACAGACAGACAGACAGAATGAACAAAGTCATAAACACTTTTCAACTATGTTGTAAAGTGTTAATAAATTACAAAGTTGCGTAAAAAAGGGTACAGAATTTTATGAAATCGATTAAAATTTTCAAGGGAATTAAATTTTAAGAAATACAAAATTGAATTTTTTATACGGCTTTCATACGAAAACATTTCCAATGGGTAAAATGTGCCCCATACACAAATAGGGTGATGTGCAAAATTTCAGCATTTTATTATAAAAAGTGCCAGAGATATGAAAAGACAAAAATGCTAACTTAAATCACTTTTCGATGCATCGACATGGATTCTCAGAGGGGAAGAATCATGTCGGCAGATCGCGTTTCAGGGGTTATACACAAATTACGAAAAAAAAACAATGATCACATCAATAAATAATAATTTTGCTATTTATTGGTACAAAAGTATCTGCACTGTGTAGAAATGCTAACTTTACAAAAAAATTGCAAATCTTGTTCAAAATGTTTTCCATTCATGCCAAAGATCCATTAAAGATAAGAGGCAGATATTATTTGCCTATGATGCATTTCTGCTTTGCGTCATTTGCACTCTTGCTGTAAGCATTTACATTTTAATTTGTGATTAATACCCCACCAACTTTGTTTTAACATATCCCTGGGATTTTTATGATGAAATGCTGAAATTTTGTACATCACCTTATTAGTGTATAGGGCACATTTTACTCATTGGAAATGTTTTTATACGGGGGCCGTATAAAAATTTAAATTTTGTATTTCTTCAAATTTAATTCCCTTGAAAATTTTAATTTCATAAAATTTTAAGTTCATTTTATTCTTTACAACAAAGATTGGTATAGAAATGATATATGTATATATAATGAGCACAGTGAAACAGATATAAACAATGAATATAAGAAGATTAATCCTTTGAAAATGGATAGTACAACTTGTCTATGATCTAGAGATAGAGAATGTGTGTCTAGTTGCTGGCTTTGTTTGCATGCAGTGTTTCTTTCAAAAATGTTTGATCGGGAAGGCGAAAGAAATTTTAGTGTGTGTGTGTGGGGGGGGGGGGGGTGCAAATTTTCTATTTGCCCTATATAAATATATCATGTTGTGTTCCATAACTAGAATTTAGGTTAACATAAAATGTTTCAGCGGGGGTTTCGCCCCCCCCCGGGAGGTATACCTGAAAGAAACACTATTTGCATGTACATCTTTTTCTCTATTTATTTTTGATTTCAGAAATCTTGACGCATATCTTTTATGACATGTCCAATAGCAGATAAATACTGGGCATTTTAATCAACTATTTCTTCTCAAACACAAAAGCAAGTTGCATGAACTTGAGCTAGTAGTTTCTAAATATCATAGTTACATTTTTTATTCACGAAATAATTTTAAAGTAGCATTTTTTTTACAGTTTTACGAAATGTATTATCAATCCGATTATTATTATAAAAAAAAAATTATTATTTTTATAAATTAGATGGTATTTGATTAATCTGAACATTTGCAGCGTATTTGCAGAGAAATAAAAAAATACTAAAGACTATTATTTGAAAAGTTGTACTGACCTGTAGCACATGTAAAGTGAGAGTACACATATCTATTTGGGTCAGGGTTCTGTGCAAGATACATTCCAAGGATGAATTCTCTGGCATGAAGGTGATCATGTTTATGACCTGGAATTACACAATATTATTGTTATGTAGACTTTCATCATAAAAATTTGAGAGCTCTAAAAGAGACAGATAAGTATCCAGACAATTCTATTTTATCTAATGAAAAGAAAAGATCCAAAAACAATTGTTGTTACTAATCCGCTTGGTCAAAAACCCACCTACACTAAAACCAAAAGACCATGTTACAAAAGGAGGCCAGCAATGAGATATCGCATTGAGCTAGCAATCACCTTGATCGTCTGAGAGCTGCTTTAGCTACAAAAATTATGGATAGATATAGCATTCAGAAGGGGGAGTCTTCATAAAGGAAAATATAAGCCTACATGAAACAAAGGAAAAGATAGGAGCATAATTTTGAGCTTGGACAGTTGGACTGTTGTAGATCGGTTGTAAAGGCGCGGGAAATTGAGCAAAACTAAAGGAACAGAAATTCTTAAATATTAGGAAAGAAGGGTTTTATGGAAAACAGGAAATTTTTAAAAAATATGAGTAAACCATCTCTGAATTTTTACATATGTTAATAATCTGTGACGGAAATGAAATAGCTGCTGCTTTGTAAATGAATGGAAATTTGAAAATTAAAATTAGAATTCATGTTGCAATTCATTCAATATATATATATATATATATATATATATATATATATATATTTGAAATATGTAATAATTAGAATTATGTAAAAATAAAAAAAAAATAAAAATGCAATTTAAGTAATATTAACATCACCATAGAAGCAAATTCACGGCCATAATGCCGATAAGAGAAAAGAACAGCACCATCCCAAATTCGATGATTAATCTCGATGATTAATTCGATAATTCGATGATATATATATATATATATATATATATATATATATATATATATATATATATATATATATATATATATATATATATATATATAGGAAAATTGAAATATAAAAAGTGAAAAAAACATGTAAAAAAGGAAGGATGGCTCGGCAAAAAGCTTACATTATGGCGGTAAGGGGTTATGACCTTACTCCCCAGTTCAACGAGCTCGTCAAAAACGCCGCGGCATTTTCACTCCTGGTCGCCAGCCCTGGCCCAAGCCAACCTCCGGAGTGACTTTGAAATCATCACGAGACCTGGATAGAGATGTGTACGAGAGCCATATCACCACAAATAAAGCCAACTGAATTGCCGACTCAAATGTAATGTATTTCCAGCCGCGGCCCTGTGATCACAGTGCGGTCCTGTCATATGGAGGGTTCGATGATTTTGTCTCTAATTGAACTCAAAAAATACTTAAGTCTTACACCATATGCAAAATTGTTTCTGTATAAATTATCAATATTTATAATCATAAAGGAAATTGGATATTTATTAAAAAATGCTGCTTTTAAAAAATTCTTGATCAAAGTTGATACGTAAATGTTCCTCTTTGATAGTTCTTTTTATTCTGATTAAACCTCCCAAGAAAACATTGCGAAACACATTCAAATGTATGTTGGAGTTCCAATGTATAATTCCAATAATAGGTAGTTTAAATTGTTTTCTTTTATCATATATGGTGAATATCATATATGGTGAATTTGGATTACATCAAATTTAGAGCCAGGATACATGGAATAGTTTTAGAGGATATTAAAATAAAAAAACATATTGACGAATATCTTATATTGAAATATATTAATAAACGATACGATCATATTCCTTTTAATAGAATATTAAGACTAATGGCTCATACTTTGCCAGTTAGGGACCTGAGGTTAAAAGTGGCTTTCAAATATGATAAACCATTGGGGAGAAGGTTTTTTAATTATAATTTTATTGGTGGGAATTTACATACAGTGAGTTGTGTAAGTTGCAAATGTAATACATCGATGTACAGAGACGTACATCATGGTCATATTGTAACAGGAGATCTGGGTATAATAAAATCGAATATTAAAAAATACTTTGAATTGGGTACTAAATACCGATTTAAGAGTAACGTATCCATTAAACGAGCAATGGTAATTGATATTACACATTATATTCAAAAAGCGGCAGTAAAATTCAGTTTGCCAACTGAGACATTTGAAGAATGGAAGGTCTTGGTGATAAATGAGTGCATTTCATGGTATCGCAGGAACGTACGGTGTAATACAAAAGGAAGTGAGCTTAAATATAATAAAAAAGAGCTGGATGAACTACAAAATATGTATGTAATTACGTACGTAGACAAGGTAACGTCGAATTTTGCAATGACATGTAAATGGTACTATGTTAGTTTATTAAGACAAGCATACGAAGATCATAGTATGTACTCCTTGTTGAATCAAACTCAGTTGGAAATCAGTAACCGGATAAAAGCTTTGTACAAAAAATCTGACATATGTGTGGGAAATATTAGATATCCCTATTTAACGTTAATACCTAAGCTACATAAAAATCCAGTTAAATTCCGACCGGTAACCATCGGTTTTAAAACTTATTTAACAAGGGCCAATAAATTATTATTGGAACATTTAAAATTGGTATTACGGAAACTATATGACCAGGGTAGCTATTTTATAAAAAACAGCCTCGAAGTAGTTAAGAAACTGAAAGAATTGCCAAACATCGGTATATACAGGAGTTATGACTTTGCTGACCTTTTCAATAATATAGATATAAAAGATCTATATGGCATCCTAATAGAATCATACCATAGATGTGATTTGCAGCTATATATAGCAATTGGAAAGTACAAGGCTTTGGTGGAGTTGGTTTTATTCGAGACAGTTTTATACAATGGACAAAACTTTTATAAACAAATTAAGGGTATCCCAATGGGGGGTAACTGTTCGTCAATTATGGCAGATATTTACCTAGATAGATATGAAAGGGGAACACATCTTTTAAATGAGATGTTATTCCTACGTTACGTGGATGATATCCTATGCGGATTTGAGGATAGTGGTTATACAATGAAGTTTGACTTTTATCCTCCATGTTTAACTTTAATAGAAACACCACGCAATGAGGATGAAAGTCTGGATTTTTTAGATCTCACTATAATGAAGCCTGCCACTATACAAAGTTATCGTATTTACGATAAACGAAACACTTTTAATTTTGATATCAAATATTTGACGTCATGGACAACTAGTCTACACCGTAACATATTCAGAAATCTGATAGTAAATCAACTGAAACGTCACAAGTTGTTGAATTTTACTGCCAACGATAGATACAAGAGTGATTGCCGTTTCTTGGGGGAGGCTATCAAGGAGGGTTATCCTCACGCTTTTCTGATAAGATTGGTTTCCAATTATAATGGTTTAACTGTAGCCGTAACCAGGAAGAGATATTTTGGAATGATAACAACAAAAGACTTTTCGGATATCGCCTAATGGCGGGTATTGAAATACGCAGAGGGTGACGTGTTTATTATGCGAAATTGAGGATCATAAATCAGATAGCTCAATATGGCTATACACCGGTATTTTATAGCTGGGGCTATTTTGTGTGGATACATTATAGGCGTTATCCAGATTGCAAGTTCGTGATTATAAAGGTTTTTCTGAAATATCGGACGAACTTTTAAATATTTACTTTAGTAATATGTGAAAGTGGTATAAAGTCAACAAGTTATGTGTTGTTCCACGGGAAGGTGTATTGCGTAGAGTTTGGACTATGGCGTATTTATGTGTCTATATATTTATAAGGTTATTATAATGTTTAAATGTATTGTATCCAATATTTAAAAATAACTCTCTGTCTGGAATGTCTTTGGACTTGAATATATCGATTTTTGAGCATTAAACTATCACAAGTGCAGTAAATTCAAACATTAGGATTTTTATGGTGATAAAAAAGCCAATAGGTTTTGGTATCCAGAAAAGGATTTTCATAATAATAACAAGGATTTCAATAGTCTTGAATATATAGTTTTTACAGAAATAATTGACCATGAGTTAAATGTTTTCAAACATTAGTATATATATGGCGATGGAGAAGCCAATAGGTCTTGAGTCCATATTTAAAAATACAGACACTCTGATTGTATTTCAAACATTAGTTTTGATCCTCTCAGACTGGGATTTTAATAGTCTTGAATATTTTGTATTTTAAATTAATTGTTATATTTTTACAACATGATTCATGGATAGTTTTAGCGTGGAAAAGTAAACTTTTAGCTTTTTACATGTTATTGATATTGTATATGAGTGTAATTTTTACGGAAGTATAAAGGGTCATGAAGGAAATCGTGTAGGGAGTATCGGTTACCGGGAGCGTTTGCCATGGCGGAAAAAGCTTTAACCGGAGTGCTGGGGGTCGCAACTCCCCCCGGCCGGTACTTCTGTCACACATCTAGAATCTGAACGAGTACATTGCTACTTGTCCTTTTTGGGAATTTTTATAGGAATACACATGTAAATATTGCAGCATAGCGCTTTACAAGTTGTATTATAAATTATTTTTTGCATTTAGCTTTTTAATCTGTTCACTAAAATTGAAAATAAATTTTTCAAGTTTTATAATGTATATATATATATATATATATATATTTGAAATATGTAATAATTAGAATTATGTAAAAATAAAAAAAAAATAAAAATGCAATTTAAGTAATATTAACATCACCATAGAAGCAAATTCACGGCCATAATGCCGATAAGAGAAAAGAACAGCACCATCCCAAATTCGATGATTAATCTCGATGATTAATTCGATAATTCGATGATATATATATATATATATATATATATATATATATATATATATATATATATATATATATATATATATATATATATAGGAAAATTGAAATATAAAAAGTGAAAAAAACATGTAAAAAAGGAAGGATGGCTCGGCAAAAAGCTTACATTATGGCGGTAAGGGGTTATGACCTTACTCCCCAGTTCAACGAGCTCGTCAAAAACGCCGCGGCATTTTCACTCCTGGTCGCCAGCCCTGGCCCAAGCCAACCTCCGGAGTGACTTTGAAATCATCACGAGACCTGGATAGAGATGTGTACGAGAGCCATATCACCACAAATAAAGCCAACTGAATTGCCGACTCAAATGTAATGTATTTCCAGCCGCGGCCCTGTGATCACAGTGCGGTCCTGTCATATGGAGGGTTCGATGATTTTGTCTCTAATTGAACTCAAAAAATACTTAAGTCTTACACCATATGCAAAATTGTTTCTGTATAAATTATCAATATTTATAATCATAAAGGAAATTGGATATTTATTAAAAAATGCTGCTTTTAAAAAATTCTTGATCAAAGTTGATACGTAAATGTTCCTCTTTGATAGTTCTTTTTATTCTGATTAAACCTCCCAAGAAAACATTGCGAAACACATTCAAATGTATGTTGGAGTTCCAATGTATAATTCCAATAATAGGTAGTTTAAATTGTTTTCTTTTATCATATATGGTGAATATCAGAATAAAAAGAACTATCAAAGAGGAACATTTACGTATCAACTTTGATCAAGAATTTTTAAAAGCAGCATTTTTTAATAAATATCCAATTTCCTTTATGATTAAAAATATTGATAATTTATACAGAAACAATTTTGCATATGGTGTAAGACTTAAGTATTTTTTGAGTTCAATTAGAGACAAAATCATCGAACCCTCCATATGACAGGACCGCACTGTGATCACAGGGCCGCGGCTGGAAATACATTACATTTGAGTCGGCAATTCAGTTGGCTTTATTTGTGGTGATATGGCTCTCGTACACATCTCTATCCAGGTCTCGTGATGATTTCAAAGTCACTCCGGAGGTTGGCTTGGGCCAGGGCTGGCGACCAGGAGTGAAAATGCCGCGGCGATTTTGACGAGCTCGTTGAACTGGGGAGTAAGGTCACAACCCCTTACCGCCATAATGTAAGCTTTTTGCCGAGCCATCCTTCCTTTTTTACATGTTTTTTTCACTTTTTATATTTCAATTTTCCTATATATATAGTGTTTGGTACCCTCATGCTGCCTTGCGCAAAGTTACTAAAACATTTTTATTTCCGATTTTTTAATTTCTATATATTTATATTTTATATATATATATATATATATATATATATATATATATATATATATATATATATATATATATATATATATATATATATATATATATGATATATATATATATTTATACATTCGAATCTTCGATGATTAATTCGATGATATATATATATATATATATATATATATATATATATATATATATATCATATAAAAGCCAGTAATCAAATTCAAATAGAATTCCTATGCATATCCACAAAAATCAAAAGCACTACTCAGGAAAAGGCGCCAAGCCGCTCTATACTCCGAAGCAGATAATAATCCAAGAAAAAGAAGAATTGAAGGAATATGGGATAACCAAATGCTTTGCATTTAATGGTTGGGGAGGATTGCGACTCCCCCTCCCGTAATAGTATAGTATCCCGTAATAGTATCCCTCCCGTAATATATACATAATTACATAATCTGAAACAGGCATTTGTTTGGGTTAATTACAGTTAAATACTCAGACCTGAAGATGAATTTAATTCTAATTAATCATCGAATTTGGGCCAGTGCTGTTCTTTTCACTTATCGGCATAATGGCCGTGGGTTTGCTTCTATGATGATGTTGATATTACTTAAAAGTTTTATTATTACATTTTTCTAATATATATATATATATATATATATATATATATAATCTATCTATTTCTTCAGAAACATACATGTTTTGTGTCTGCTTCGTAAAATACTTTGACTTGAGAACGAATTTTACGAAGTGAACACTTCTATTTGTTTAGGCTTAGCCCTTTTTCCACGTGTATAGCGATATAGCTTGTTTTATTACGTTTTTCTTTTTTCGTTTCCATACCTTTGAATTTTGTTGATTTTCTGTAACTTGATAGCTTGTGTTTTGTATTTTTTTCCATTTGATTGATGATTTGCTGTATTATATTTTATTCTGTGGGTGTTTTAGAAAGTTAGGTTTATCGTGTTGCATCTTCTTACTTCTCGTTCATTGGATTTTCAAACTACTATTATATATATATATATATATGTATATATATATATATATATATATATATATATATATATATATATATATAATATATAAAATGGAAAATGGAAGTAATTAAAGATTTTGAAGTGTTATAGCATATATGCGCAAAGCAGCTAAGTTGGCGACATTCCACAAAATTCATCGCGAAAATCTCGCCAAGCGTTATGGACGAAGAAATAAGTTATTCTTACAGCAGATAAATGACTATTGGCGTTCAAATACAAAAGTATTACTCAAAGTATCTTTTTTCATGAATGGAACGAGCTAGATCCACGAGAATGATGTCACCCAATTTATCGCATGGTATTACATATGAAAAGTGAACATGTTTCTCAATAGGAATTTTTTTTTTATATGACTTTTTGATAATTTTTTTGAAAAATGTGCAATATCTCGAGAACGGTTCATGTTAACGTTCTAAAATTTATGTTAATCGTTTTCTAAGGAAAAATTACATAAGAAATGTCTATTTGCCTAACTTTATTAGCGGTTTTGATTTTTTGACGATTTTTTCAAAATTTCACTCGAAAATTAATGGGGGTTTTGAACATTCTATTGCGTTTAAAAACAATAGGCTTCCGGTATTTATGGATTGTGATTTTTGTACCAAATTTCGTTCGAATCGATCCATTCGTTCGTCAATTATCGTGTTCACAGACTCACTGACGCGCGCACACTCACACACACACACATACTTTCACACACACACACAGACATCACTTCAAAAATGTTTGATTCGTGATCAGGGATGCTTGAAACGTGCTCTACCGTCGAAAACTCGAATTCGAATTTTTGACCCCGTCACAATACTTTCTTTATACATTATGCATATAAGGAAAGTAAAAATAATACTTGTTGAAAGAGCGAATTGAAAAATAAATCTCACTTGTGATAACAGCAAAACCATTTCTAATTTAAAACGCCGAGCGTTCAGCCTCCCGAGTCAAAAGTCTTATGCTACGCTACTGCTATGTCTGACTTTCCGCAATTGGATACAAACATGAATATATGAAGTTTATGGCATGTTAATGAAAGTACAATATTTCCCTGCTATTTGGAGCAGGCATGGAAGAAACTTACCATAATATGCTGGGAAGTAATCCACTAAATGTGAAACCATTATTTTCTCTTCAAAGAGATCTTTCTTGTTGAGGAAAAGGATGGCAATTGTATAATAAAACCAAGGGGAATACATGATAGTTCTAAACAGAGCTATACTTTCTTCCATTCGGTTCTACAGAAGAAACGAAGCAATAATTGAATGAAAGTGACAAAAAAAATATGTTCAGTTATGAAATTATTTATTGATAAGACATTACAATAAATTATCCATATAAAAAAATCTGATGTGGCCAACACATGACTTTCCTTATATAATGCAATGGATTTGCTAGTTTTACAATTAAAAAAATCTGATGTGGGCAACACATGACTTTCGTTATATAATGTAATGAATTTACTACTTTTACAGTAAAAAAAATAGGTTTTTCTTATAGTAGATACTTATATTCTTTCCAAGATATTGAATTTTCGACAATTAGTCATCATTTTCATTGATTTAGCGTCACTTTTATTCATTTGGCGACATTTCAAAAAGTCGCCAAGTTCGCGAAATTCCGTCAAATTCGTCGCCAAAATCTCGCCAAACGTTATGGACGGAAAAATAAGTTATTCTTACAACAGATAAATGACTATTGGCGTTCAAATACAAAAGTATTACTCAAAGTATCTTTTTTCATGAATGGAACGAGCTAGATCCACAAGAATGATGTCACCCAATTTATCGCATGGTATTACATATGAAAGGTGAACAGGTTTCTGAATAGGAATTTTTTTTTTATATATATAACTTTTTGATAATTTTTTAAAAAAATGTACAATTTCTCGAGAACGGTTCATGTTAGCGTTCTAAAATTTATGTCAATCGTTTTCTAATGGAAAATTACATAATGTAATGTCTATTTGCGTAACTTTATTAGTGGTTTTGATTTTTTGACGATTTTTTCAAAATTTCATTCGAAAATTTAGGGGGGGGGGGGGTTTGAACATTCGATTGCGTATAAAAACAATAAGCTTACAGTGTTTACGGATTGTGATTTTTGTACCAAATTTGGTTCGAATCGGTCTATTTGTTCGTCAGTTATCGTCTCCACAGACTCACTGACACATACACACACACACACACACACACATACTTTCACACATACACACACACACATACACACACAGACATCACTTCAAAAATGTTTGATTCGTGATCAGGGATGCTTGAAACGTGCTCTCCCGTCGAAAACTCGAATTCGAATTTTCGACCCCGTCACAATACTTTCCTTATACATTATGTATATAAGGAAAGTAAAAAAGGTCCCATGAGTGTACACGTTAAGCATATCTATAGCCAAACGACCGATTGAATTAAAGGGGTTGCAGCGCCCTTATCGAGGATTTTAAAAAGTTAGGATAGAGAACACGGCAGCAAAGCGAGATATACGAAAAAAGACAGTTGCAATGTTGTAGAGCATTGTCTAATGAGTAAGAATCGACACCAAAAGCGAACGAAACGCTTATGAAGAAGGTAATAAATGGATACCAAAAAGTTGTATTATCACGGCCTCTAACACGGCGACACCTGCAATGCTTGTCAAAGTACGCGGCCATATTTTTTGTGAAATTCAAATGTGCATGGTTAAAAGTGTCATTCTTATAGTAGATACTTATATTCTTTCCAAGATATTGAATTTTCTTCAATTAGTCGTCATTTTCATTGATTTAGAGTAATTTTTATCAATTTGGCGAGATTTTTGTTAATTTGGCAACAATTAAAAATGTCGCCAAGTTGACGACATTCCCCCAAATACGTCGCCAAAATCTCGCCAAGCGTTATTGATGGAGAAATAAGTTATTCTTACAGCAGATAAATGACTATTGGCGTTCAAATACAAAAGTATTACTCAAAGTACCTTTTTTCATGAATGGAACGAGCTAGATTCACGATAATGATGTCACCCAATTTATCGCATGGTATTACATATGAAAAGTGAACATGTTTCTCTATAGGAAATATTTTTTTTTTATTTTATATAACTTTTTGATAATTTATTTGAAAAATGTGCAATATCTCGAGAACGGTTCATGTTAGTGTTCTAAAATTTATGTCAATCGTTTTCTAATGAAAAATTACATAAGAAATGTCTAGTTGCGTAACTTTATTAGCGGTTTTGATTTTTTGACGATTTTTTCAAAATTTCATTCGAAAATTTAGGAGAGTTCTGAACATTCTATTGCGTATAAAAACAATAGGCTTCCAGTGTTTACGGATTGTGATTTTTGTACCAAATTTCGTTCGAATTTGTCCATTCGTTCGTCAGTTTTCGTCTCCACAGGCTCACTGACACACACTCACAGACATCACTTCAATAATGTTTGATTCGTAATCAAGGGATGCTTGAAACGTGCTCTCCCGTCGAAAACTCGAATTCGAATTTTCGACTCCGTTCAATACTTTCCTTATTCATTATGTGTATAAGGAAAGTAAAAACTATTAAATAAAATATTGATTCAAGATTTGAAGAATGCAATTGTATATGGCAGATCAGGAGTCAGATCAGGATCAAGTCAGATCAGGGGTAAACACATTGCTTTCTATTGGCTGTCGCAATGCAGTCAACCATGCAGTATGTGTTCAGTTCAGTTTCATTTCGAATTTAGCTTTGCGAACTGCGTTTACCGTTGGAGAGAACTTCCCCCATCATACTGCGCATACGTGAATGCAACCATTGACCATTTACCGTTGCAGTACCATAAGTTAGAAATTACCTTAAAGCCCAGTCTTCACAGAGAAAGACCCCAAACTCAGAAGAGTCAGACCCAGAAAAGTATGAGAAAGTCGCAACAATGCCGACTGTTTTTTAATCAGGAGGGAATTGTGCATTATGAATAGGCTCCAGACAATCAACAGTCTTACTGTCCATTTTTACGGCGTTTGAAGACTACAGTTCATCTCAAAAGTCCAGCATTGCAAGAGAGTTTCGAATGGAAATTGCTTCATGATAACGCACCCACTCACACATTGGAACTTGTGCAGCAGTTTCTCTCTAACCTCTGTATTCCACAGGTTCGACAGTCACCCTATGTCAAAGCTCTTGCTTCCTATAATATTTTTCTGTTCCCCCCAAATCAAACTTTACTCGGAAAAATATTTCAGGTTATTAAGGAGATTCAAAATAATGCAAGAAAACAACTGTTTGCTATTTCAAACGATGACTTCAAAAATATTTTGAATAATGGAAATAGCGCTGGGCCAAGTGTATGGTTTCGGAAGGAAACTACTTTGAAGGTGACTAAGTTTCAAATCTGTAAGTCTCGTACTTTATGTTTAATAAATAAAATCTGGATAACCTTTTCTCACACCTGGTATCTAGTATTTTTTCCAGAACGTTTCTTCACAGACTTATGAACAAAAGTTATTTAGATTTGGATCCAACACTGCAAGAAAATAAAACTGAAATACCGCATATGGTAAAAAATTAACTATTAAATTATATTGTTTTAGGAATTATGGTACTATAAAACAAAAAATATGATGTGGGCACACGACTCTTCCGTATATAATGCAATGAATTTACATCTTTAACGGTGAATTTCATCGGAGTTCAAAAATTCCTAAATTCAGATGCACAAAATGATGAAGTCAGTCGAACACTACCTTGCTCAGATGATTTGTACAAAAAAGAAACGAATGTTCCACTTTCTGGCTGCATCAGTGGGCAGTGGCGGCTCATGAGGTGAAGCAGGATAAGCGCTACTTCACTTAAAGTTATCGGCAAAAAAAGGTTATTATTACTATTATTATTATTTGGCGAATTTTCAAGACTCGTTTGGCTATTTTTAGATATTTGACAACACTTGTGTCAGTAGCGTGATGTGTTTTGATGATATTCGTTGCTGAAGGACAATTCCGTCACTGAATCTGCTTCACCCATTATTGAAGTCACGCGCCGCCACTGGGCTGCATATTGCAGAAGGCAGCTTCATTAATGAATTGGAAGCAGCGAAGGAATGAGTATGTCAAAGCAAGTTGTGAATAACTGGAGAAATTTAAACATCACCATGGAATACGATAAGTATTGAAGGACAAAGGCTTCCGCCGAATGTTGCAGATGCAAATTCTCAAGAGATATCGTTTGAGATGTTGCTTAGCCATTTGAGTCTGGCTCACCATAGCCTTCACTTCACTGAGCATTCAGGTATAGACTTGATACGCTGAAGAAGGAAATCCAGTTGATTTCCAAAAACGTACTTATTTATTTTTATTTGTGCTGCATTTTACATTATAAACCTGTTCACTATAGGCTGTATTGTTGAAAGTGAAAAAAATGCAATATTAGCAATACTGGGGCTTTTTAGGGTGTTTCAAAAGGGCTCACATGGCTGGAACAATAATCAGACGCAAACCAAACTAACCTGTATATAACAATTTTATTAGATTATAAAAAAAATATTCTTAAAAGCAACAAGATTATGGAAAAAGAAAAATTAAATTAAATATGCATAAACGATACATTTTTAATATTCCTATTACAGATATACCAACCATAAAACTTACTTCATTATCTGATTCATACAAGGTCTGATCATATTCATTTAGAGCAGCTAAAAATTGTATAGCAAAACAATTTTCAAAACAATGTATCCACTTCCGTCTTTCAGAACGTTGACCCCCAACATCAACCATTCTAAAAGGAAAAGATGAGAATATAAAAAAAAAAATACCCACATACACGGCACATTGAAGTTGACATAAGATAAAAAAAAAATCGAATGTGGGTAGCACATAACTTTCCCTACGTAATGGTACTTTATTGACAATTAAATATTAATGTACAATATCAACAACACAATGTCTTTTAGCTTTACGTTTCATTTCTGGATTCTATTGCAACTACGCTCATATCCAAAAGTTAAGCAACAAACGGGAAAATTAGCATATTCGGCAAAAGATACAAGTAGCTACAAAATTAGCATATATGACAAGCGCACGTTCGTGCAAACATTTCAGCCCACACACATGCCCGCTGAAAACATTTTGCTTACCAACATTTTTTAACATAGAAACATATTAGGTATAAAAACAGCCTATTTTTTGCAGATCTGTGTCTCCGCGTTACGGATTCCAGAGGGAAAATCGAAATAGCCAATTTTGAAAAGTGAGTAGAAGACATTAGAGTAATGCCAGGCGATGGGAGGTAATAGAACGTCTCGAAGAGGGCCAGCGGCAGTCGGAAGTAGCTCGAGCCCTAAATGTCAAACGTTCCGTCATTTGCCGTCTGTGGAACGGAATCAAAGTGAAGAAACAGTGTCGCGAAGATCAGGACGTCCAATGATCACAACCGCTCAGGATGACCGTTTTCTGTGTTTACAAGTACGACGCTACAGGTCAATCACTGCATATTAGCTTGCTTCTGACCTTGCAGCTTCGGCAGGAAGAGCGATATCTCGGTAACCTCTCAGTATCACGCTTAGAGCAACTCGGTAAAAACAGATGGCTACATGCAGGTTAGCTGTATGCAAAACGACCAGTGGTTTGCACTGACGCCCTTGCAGAGAGGGACCCGCTTAAACTGGGCTGGAGATCACCTCAACTGTGACTCAACACGTCTCTACTCTACAGCAATGGGTACTGTGCTCGTCACACACGGATGAGTCACGGTTTGGTGTGCAGGGTGGTTCCCGACTGTTATGTTGGTCTGGAGAACGCCTTGAACTCGCTATTACGTCAGTAGCATCCGCGAAATGTACGCTTACAGAGGCGATGGTTTGAGCAGGGATTGTTGTCGGCGTCCACAATGAGCTTTACATTTTCCCTCGCGGTATTATGGCTGCAGTACAGTATAGTGATGATATATCTTTGCTCAATATATTTGACCATTTTCTTGCGACCATGGGTCCTGATGCCATTTTGATGAACGGTAAAGCGCAATTTTATAGGCCTTGCATTGTCCGCCAGTACTTAGAACCTGAAACTACTCCTGGGATTATTAAACTAAAGAAGAGCGTGCAATAAAAAGTTAATGCATATGCATAACAAGTACATATGTCATTCACGTAGTGAGCACTGCAGAGTGGGTATGTATTTTAGTTCATTTATTTAAAAACAGTTATTACTGAAATAGTGATAGCTAGTAACAGGCTCTGCAGCTAGTTTAATAAATAAAATCTTCAATTCCATCTCAACAGCTTGCTAAATGAGCATGAGAGAAATAAATCAGAATTTTTAATCAAAAAGATCTGATGTGAGCAACACATGACTTTCCGTATATAATGCAATGAATTTACTAGTTTTACAGTCAACAAATAATGTATAAGATCCACGGCGCTGTGTTTTTATCGTTGAATTAATTGTACATTTGGTGATTTTTCGGATGACAACATATAAAACTATTTCAAAATACTCAATTACTTTATACTTCGCGCAACTCTAAATAAACAGTCATCAATGTTGATAGCATCCTCAATAAGCGATATAGTCCATATATTAAAATACCTTAATAATTACGTCATCAATTAGGCGTAATTTTCATTAATTTAACGTCATTTTTGCAATTTTGACGATATTTTTGTCAATCTGGGACGAACTATCGCCAGGTTGGAAATACTTTGCTAAATTATTCGCTGAGTTTGCCAAATGCATCACCAAGTGTTACAGACAAACGGGGAGAAGAGTACTTATATACTAGAAGAATTTGGGAGACATTACTTCCCATTTGGCGTCATTTTTATCAATTTCGCGACATTTTTGCTATTTTATCAACATTTAAAATAGTCGCCAAGTTGGCGACATTTCGATAAATTTCTCGCCAAACGTTACAGACGAACGGAGAAATGTGTTATTCTCATAGTGTTATTCTACGCTTATGGTATTTCCAAGATATTGAACTTTCATCATCTAGTCGTCATTTTCATTGATTTAGCGTCATTTTTATTAATTTGGCGACATTTTCGTTAATTTAGCAACATTTTAAAAGTGGCAAGTTGGCGATATTCCGCCAAAATCTCGCCAAGCGTTATGGACGGAGATATAAGTTATTCTTGTAGCAGATAAATGACTATTAGCGTACAAATACAAAACTATTACCTAAAGTATCTTTTCACATGAATGGAACTAGCTAGATCCATGAGAATGATGTCACCAAATTTATCGCATGATATTACTTATGTAAAGTGAACATATTTCACAATAGGTAATATATTTTTTTTATTTTATATGATTTTTTGATAATTTGTTTAAAAAATGTGCAATATCTCGAGAACGGTTCATGCTAGCGTTCTAAAATTTATCTCAATCGTTTTCTAATGAAATATTACATAAGAAATTATTATTTGCGTAACTTTATTAAATGTTTTAATTTTTTGATGATTTTTTCAAAATGTCACTCGAAAATTCAGGAGAGTCTGAACATTCGATTGCGTATAAAAACAATAGACTTCCAGTATTCATGGATTGTAATTTTTGTACCAAATTTCGTTCGAATCGGGCGATTTGTTCCTCAGTTATCGTCCCCACAGACTCACTGATACACACACACACAGACATCATCTCAAAAACGTCTGATTCGTGTTCAGGGATGCTTGAAACGTGCTCTCCCGTCGAAAACTCGAATTCGAATTTTCGATCCCGTCATAATACTTTTCTTATACATTATATGTATATAAGGAAAGTAAATAGAAAATTTGGAAGACTGATTTGGTAGACTTTCTTTTTAATAAAACAAAAAAGAAATCAAATTTTCAATAGCATTGGGTTCGAAACCACTTTCATCAAATCTCCAGAACCACCACCAAGAATAACACACCACATTCATGTAGGAAAGATAAAATTATTTCCCTTACCTGAATATCATGCATTCCAAGTCAAATGTATATTCATTTATACCAGTTGTTGGCATCCTGATACGCAAAATGTCTTGTTGTGTTGGTAAATAGTCAATACTGGCTATTCTCTCTAAATCACTCAGGTAGCTGTTAAAAATCATTACAGTCAAATTTCTTTTATCCATCATATAAAAGCAAAAATTCGTATGCATTTTTGCACATGCACATTTGTACATGCACATTTTGTACATGCACATTTAGAACTTAGTTTTCTTTATTTACTCTAAATCAGTTATGCATACAATATAAAAAATTTGATGTGGGCAGCACATGACTTTCCTTAATGCAATGAATTTAATACTATACAGCAACAAAAATAGGTAACTCTTGTAGTAGATACTTATATTCTTTCCAAAATATTGAATTTTCGTTAATTAGTCGTCATTTTCATCTATTTAGCGTCATTTTTATCCATTTGTCGAGATTTTCATTAATTTGGCAACATTAAAAAAGTCGACAAGTTGGCGACATTGCGCCAAATTCGTCGCCAAAATCTCGCCAAGCGTTACGGACGGAGAAATAAGTTATTCTTAAAGCAGATAATTGACTATTGATTTTCAAATACAAATGTATTACTCAAAGTACCTTTTCTTCTGAATGGAACGATCTAGATCCACGAGAATGATATCACCCAATTTATCGCATGATATTACATATGAAAAGTGAACATGTTTCTCAACAGTGAATATATTTTTTTAATTTATGGGTTTTTTATAAATTTATTTGAAAAATGTGCAATATATCGAGAACGGTTCATGCTAGCGTTCTAAGGTTTATGTCAATCGTTTTCTAAGGAAAAATTACATAAGAAATGTCTATTTTCGTAACTTTATTAGAGGTTTTGATTTTTTGATGATTTTTTTAAAAATTTCATTCGAAAATTTAGGGGGTTCTGAACATTCGATTGCGTTTAAAAACAATAGGCGTCGAGTATTCACGGATTGTGATTTTTGTACCAAATTTCATTCAAATCGCTCCATTCGTTCGTGAGATATCGTCTCCACAGACTCACTGACACACACACACACACACACAGACATCACTTCAAAAATGTTTGATTCGTGATCAGGGATGCTTGAAACGTGCTCTCTCGTCGAAAACTCGAATTCGAATTTTCGATCCCGTCACAATACTTTCCTTATACATTATTTATATAAGGAAAGTAATAAAACTGAAATCAGAATAGCAGATCTCAGAAGTCCAGGTCCTATAAAAATGTGTCAAAAGACTGTCAATAAATGGGTCATTTCTAGCAAAATGCTAAATATCATGCGATATCTGACTTCATAGTTAAGTGTTTTAGTTATTTATTATTATTATTATCATTATTATTAAATTTTCCTACTATAGATATTACTATAATGTGTGCTGTGAATTCTTTTTCATAATTTTGGGGGTTCATTAATTGGAAGGTGTGATGTATGGATAGTACACGTGAAGGTTCAAGTGCAGCAACAATACACGTCGCATTTTCGACACTTTAGCTCAAAAAAGCGGGGATTCAATTCCCCCATCCCCTTTTTACAATACTTTCATGGCAATGAGTTCGTTCATACAAAACTTCGACCATAACTTATGCACGAAACTTTTTTACTTTCCTTATATACATAATGTATAAGGAAAGTATTGTGACAGGGTCGAAAATTCGAATTCGAGTTTTCGACGGGAGAGCACGTTTCAAGCATCCCTGATCACAAATCAAACATTTTTGAAGTGATGTATGTGTGTGTGTGTGTGTGTGTGCGTGTGTGTGTGTGTGGGTGTGTGAAAGTATGTGTGTGTGTGTGTCAGTGAGTCTGTGGAGACGATAACTGACGAACGAATGGACCGATTCGAACCAAATTTGGTACAAAAATCACAATCTATAAACACTGGAAGCCTATTGTTTTTATACGTAATCGAATGTTCAGAAACCTCCTAAATTTTCGAATGAAATTTTGAAAAAATCGTCAAAAAATCAAAACCGCTAATAAAGTTACGCAAATAGACATTTCTTATGTAATTTTTTTATTAGAAAACGATTGGCATAAACTTTAGAACGCTAACATGAACCGTTCTCGAGATATTGCACATTTTTCAAAAAAAATATGAAAAAGTCACATAAAAAAAAATTCCTATTGAGAAACATGTTCACTTTTCATATGTAATACCATGCGATAAATTGAGTGACATCCTTCTCGTGGATCTAGCTCGCTCCATTCATGAAAAAATCTACTTTAAATAATACTTTTGTATTTGAACGCCAATAGTCATTTATCTGCTGTAAGAATAACTTTTTTCTTAGTGCATAACGCTTGGCGAGATTTTGGCAACGAATTTGGCGGAATGTCGCCAACTTGGCGACTTTTTTGAAATGTTGCCAAATTAATGAAAATCTCGCCAAATGGATAAAAATGATGCTAAATCAATGAAAATGACGACTCATTGTCGAAAATTCAATATCTTGGAAAGAATATTAGTATCTACAATAAGAAAAACCTATTTTTGTTACTGTAAAAGTAGTAAATTCATTACATTATATAAGGAAAGTCATGTGTTGCCCACATCAGATTTTTTACATATGGATAGTTAAGAGCGTACTTTTCTACGTTTCGCCTCAAACTGATTTTACAAAACGTTCAATCTTTGCAGATTCTCGGTTTCACTAACTATTTTTTTTTTTTTTTTAATTCAGAGAGTTCAATTTATCCTCTGTTTATTTAGCGAGGGGGAATTTGAGATTTTTGAGTGATTCGTGTGTGCACCCCCAATTGGAAACTCTATATCAATTTTTACTTTCCTTATATACATAATGTATAAGGAAAGTATTGTGACGGGGTCGAAAATTCGAATTCCAGTTTTCGACGCGAGAGCACGTTTCAAGCATCCCTGATCACGAATCGAACATTTTTGAGGTGATGTCTGTGTGTGTGTGTGTGAAAGTATGTGTGTGTGTGTGTGTGTGTGTGTGTGTGTCAGTGGGTCTGTGGAGACGATAACTGACGAACGAATGGACCGATTCGAACGAAATTTGGTACAAAAATCACAATCCGTAAACACTGGAAACCGATTGTTTTTAAACGTAATCGAATGTTCAGAACCCTCCTAAATTTTCGAGTGAAATTTTGAAAAAATCGTCAAAAAATCAAAACCGCTAATAAAGTTATGCAAATAGACATTTCTTATGTAATTTTTCATTAGAAAACGGTTAACATAAATTTTAGAACGCTAACATGAACCGTTCTCGAGATATTTCACATTTTTCAGAACAATTATCAAAAAGTCATATAAAATAAAAAAAAATATATTTCCTATTGAGAAACATGTTCACTTTTCATATGTAATACCATGCGAAAAATTGGGTGACATCATTCTCGTGGATCTAGCTCGTTCCATTCATGAGAAAAGATACTTCAAGTAATACTTTTGTATTTGAACGCCAATAGTCATTTATCTGTTATAAGAATAACTTATTTCTCCATCAGTAAAGCTTGGCGATATTTTGGAGACGAATTTGGCGGAATGTCGCCAACTTGGCGACCTTTTGAAATGTTGTCAAATTAACGAAAATCTCGCCAAATGGATTAAAATGACGCTAAATCAATGAAAATGACGACTAATTGTCAAAAATTCAATATCTTGGAAAGAATATAAGTATCTACTATAAGAAAAACTCATTTTTTTTTTACTGTAAAAGTAGTAAATTCATTGCATTATATAAGGAAAGTCATGTGTTGCCTACATCAGATTTTTTTTATTGTATTTCAAGGGGTGCACTTTGCCCTCCGTTTATTTTACAAGGGGGATTTAACATTTTTATGAGTGATTCGTGCGTGCATCCCCACTACTGGGAACACTATATCAGAATATGTTAATTTTAATTCAAGGGGCGCGCTTCGCCCTCCGTTTATTTTACAGGGGGGGGGGAATTTGACATTTTTATTACTGATTCGAGCGGTCACCCCTACTACTGGGAATACTATGGATTTTTTTATTTTAATTTAAGGGGCGCAATTCGCCCTACGTTTGTTTTACAAGGGTATGTTTAACATATTTATGAGAGATTTGTGCGTGCACCCCCAGTACCGGGAACACTATATCAATCAAATATTTGAAGAAAAGTACAAAACATAGAGAATTCATCAAAATAAATTTTTTTAGAAGAATTTTTGAAAAATATCTTCAGAATTTTCAATCATTCATAAAATACAAGACCTATCAGGCAAACACGAAAAGACATGGATAATAATTTCAACATAAAATTAGCACAACTGGTGAAAGGGTAAAAAAACTGAATTGTGAAATTCAACAATTTCTCAAAAAAGGCGAATCTAGACTGTGTCCTGGCGAAATAGGATACCTAATGGTATACTGAAAAATCTACATCAACAATTTATTCAGCAGAGTTCTTTTTAACGTGAATAATTCATATTTTTGAGTAATAGAACCTGCATGAAGAAATATGAATGCTTGTAAAAAAAAATCATAGGTTGGGGATAATAATTAAAACAACACTGGATGGATTACATTGAAGAAATATGATTATATTGAAGTAACGAATTGTGTGAAAACTCTTTGCTTCGAAAATACACTTCATACGTAAGTGCTAGAACAAATTAATTGTAATTCAGGAATCAATAAAAAGAAGTAAGCTTGGTACAAGCAATGGGTTACAGAAGAAAATAGAAAGACAAGTCAGAAAAAAGCACAAGTCACTAAAAAGAGAAGAAACTTCTGGAGCTATGCAAGTAGCCATTGATCATGTTGAGAATCAACTTCCTAAATTTATGAAACACATCACTAATATGATGCATCACTATTAAGCAATTTACAATAAAAAAGAAACATTGCACTACAATTAAATTGTCATTCACATAAATTTTAGCGAGAACTTCCCATGCAAGTATAGTTCAGCATTTTGGAGCTATCTGATACAAAGGAACAATGGGTACTGGTATTTTCTATCATTCTAAAACTAAAAGTGGAGAAAAAAGAATAAAGTAACATTAATTATAAGTATAAATATTAAATATTTTAAGTTTCTCTTTCTCCCGACATACTTAAAATTAAATTAAATATTTTTAAAAATAAATTGTTCATTTAATTTTACTACTGGTTATGTTTTAGATATCTAAAGATAACGAAGTACCTTTGAGATTTCTTTTTAAATTCTCTGCTGAGTTTTTTTTTTTTTTTTTTTTAAATATTTTAAGATTTTGTCCTGTTTCATCCCATAGAATGACCCCCTTAGTCAGCTCCTGCTTTGTGAGAGAAACTGCAAATATTTTTTTTTTTAATCAAAAGCAGTTTAATCCAATCCATCCCAGTTAACTTACTAATAAAAGCAAAACACATCCTAACTAAACAATTCGCTACTTACTATTTGGCTGAATCTGCAAGTTGGTATTCACTTCTTCGCTCATAACATTCTTGAATACCTGAATCATTCCACAAACTTTTAATGGCATTCACAAATTGATTTTCAAATGTAGTGACCCTCTCAAAATCCACGCTTCGGACTAAATCAGCATTTTTCTAAAATAGTATAAGCATTTAAATTAGTCAAAAAGTCTATGATTATAAATACTGACATACTGAGTTCACGAATGAAAAGTAAATTAAAAATTCAAAGTGTACTTAAATTCGGCTACTTTTGGAATTTACTGTGATTTTTACTTTCCTTATATACATAGTACACTATGTGACAATGAAAATGAGACGCCAAGGAATGGACAGAAAGTGATGAAAATCGACATACAGAGAGAGAGAGAGACAGCAACGAAGAATAAGTGATGTTTATTGCAACATGATACACCTATACAATGAGCGATAACACCGTCTGATCAGTAGGTTTTCCTTTTTATTTATTTATTACCCAGGCCAAGCAGCTCACCCAAAGAGTATGGAGCAGTTACAGGGGACGGTCGGGAAAAACACAGAAATAACAATACACAAACATACAAAGATAATATACATAGAAAAACAATACAGACAGAAAACAACACAAAAGAAAACAAACAAAGAGCAAAAAACACATTGAAAAGCAGTTGTGAATGATATAAAAAAATATGAGGTAAGTTCAAATAATGTAAAATACCCATTGCAAGGAAAATTCGTTTTAAATTAAAAAAAACTTTTAAAACTTCTTTTAAATAATAATTTACGATCAAATTAGAGAACCAAAATATTATTAAACACATAACAAAAAACATAAAATATAACAATAGAAAACTTTACAGAAACAGCTAAAACCAGAAAAAAAATCTGATGTGAGCAGCACATGACTTTCCTTATATAATGCAATGAATTTACTACTTTTACAGTTAAAAAAATACTATTCTTACAGTAGATACTTATACTCTTTCCAAGATATTGAATTTTCTTCAATTAGTCGTCATTTTCATTGATTTAGCGTCATTTTTACCCATTTGGCGAGATTTTTGTTAATTTGGCAACATTTAAAAAGTCGCCAAGTTGGCGACACTCCGCCATATTCGTTGCCAAAATCTCGCCAAGCGTTATGGACGGAGAAATAAGTTATTCTTACAGCAGTTAAATGGCTATTGGCGTTCAAATACAAAAGTATTACTCAAAGTATCTTTTCTCGTGAATGGATCGAGTTAGATCCAAGAGAATGATATCACCAAATTTATCCCATGATATTGCATATGAAAAGTGAACATGCTTCTTAAGAGTTAATATTTTTTTTTATTTTACTTGATTTTTTGATAAATTTATTTGAAAATGTGCAATAACTCGAGAATGGTTAATGCTAGCGTTCTACAGTTTATGTCAATCGTTTTCTAAGGTAAAATTACATATGTCTATTTGCGTAACTTTATTAAAGGTTTTGATTTTTTGATGATTTTTTCAAAATTTCACTCCAAAATTTAGGGGGGTTCTGAACATTCGATTACGATTAAAAACAATAGGTCTCCAGTATTCACGGATTGTGATTTTTGTACCAAATTTCATTCGAATCGCTCTATTTGTTCGTGAGATATCGTCTCCACAGACTCACTGACACACACACACACCCACAGATATCACCTCAAAAATGTTCGATTCGTGATAAGGGATGCTTGACATGTGCTCTCCCGTCGAAAACTCGAATTCGAATTTTCGACCCCGTCACAGTACTTTCCTTATACATTATGTATATAAGGAAAGTAAAAATACGGTCATTAAGTAGTTGTCAATTTGATCATGATCAGTCCTGCAGAAAAGGGATCAAATAATTTCAGACAGATGTATTAAGGGGAAATGTTACATAAAATTTGGAACAGTGTAAAATTTTATTAACCATATAGCTTAAAGCTGTAGCCAACACATTACTAGGGAACCTTTTCAGAAATACTTTTGGCAATTAGAACACAGTTTTTGATATTTTCAATAGAGCGGGGTTTTTACAAATATTTGCAAACCATAAGGGTTGATTGATTGAAGAAGGTTTAGAAAGATGAAACACTTTTGTATAAGGACATGAAAAAACATAATGATCTACATCTCGAAGTTATTACAAAGACAGTTAGATGTGGATTTAATTTTGAAATAATAGAGGTAATCTAAAAATAGGCCATGACCAGTAAGGAAGTATATTAAATATCGATTTGTATTAACAGAGGGTAAAAAAGATTTTATTCTGGCTGGATCATTATTAGGGGGGAAAAATAGTTATTAAGGTATAGTTGCCATTCATGTAGAATAGAGGTTTTACAAAATTTCGAAATATAAGAATATGGAAGAGGGATAGTTGTTGTTCTTGAGACCCAGACTGTCCGAGCTACCAGAAAGGTGTAAGGTAACTGAGGAAGAGGGATAGTGTAAGGGATACCTGTTAAAGCAGCATATTTATCATATTCATCAGCGGTCTATCATTTCCTAATATATTTATATGGGTTTTAACCCAAGAAAGATTTATTAAATGTTTAGATTTTAAGGCATTAGATTTTATAGATTTTAAATAATTTGATTTATTTAGAGAATTAAGGGCAAGGATAGATGAAAGACTATATGCAAAAATATTGATTTTAGAATTGTTTTTGGAAGTCCAATCGATAGCCAAATTAATAGCTGTAATTTCAGCTTAGAAAACTGTGATCAGTAGATTGTAGGACCACTGCGGGCGGCGATACAGGCAGCAACACGTCTAGGTACAGAGTCAATGAGCGTGCGCATGGTGTCCTGAGGGATGACTGCCCATTCCCTGTTGTTAACCATTTGCCAGGTTCGTCTGCTAAACCCGGCGGTGGCAGCGCACGCAAGCGACGTCCAATCACGTTCCAGACGTGTTCGATTGGTGAAAGATCAGAGGAGGCTTGTAGCTAGGGAAGCACCTGGGTGCCTTGCAGGACATGTTGGCTGATGCGTGACGTGTGTGGTCGTGCGTTATCCTGCTGGTGAGTGGCATTGGACACCTCCTGAAAGGAAGGGTAGTGTCATCGGCTGCAGAACTTTATTCACGTATCGTTGGGCCGTCATAGTGCCCTCAATACGGACCAGAGTTGACCTGCTATCGCAGGCGATGGTGCCCCAAACCATGATGCCGCGTTGTCGCGTGATGTGGCATTCCATGGATGCAGCCAGATTGAACCTGTCACCACTTCGGCCCCAAACTCATACACTGCGACTGTCATTCCTAAACAGAAGCGCGACTCGTCTGAGAACACGACCCTGTGCCATTCCGCCTTCCATGTGGCGCTATGCCAACACCATTGCAAAAGAAGGTGTCTGTGCTGTTGGGTTAATGTCAGTTTTCTTAACGGGCGCCATGAGTGCAGGTCGCAGACGAACAATCGGCGGATAATGATCCTGGTCGATATGGAAGCATCAAGGGTGTCCTGCGTGTGCTGCAAAAGGGCGGCAGAAGTGGCCTGCGGGGGCGCCAATCCTTGCCGACGGATGCGTCAGTCTGACGTCGCTCTGGCCATATCGGCACTCTTAAAACGTGCCCCTTGTTCCAACCATTTTCGCCACAGCCGGGTAGCCACGGTGTAGATAGCCCACAGCCATCTACACCGTGGACGCGTGTAGATGGCTGTCCGTTGAGATTTGACGTATGGACCAACCTGCCCTTCTGAGTCCGATCACCATACCCCTCGTGAAATCGTTTGTCTGCTGGAATTGGCTCAGTTAGCGGCGGCCTGTCATTCTCTGCTACTACACGTTTCCTCTGAGACAAAAAAAGAAATTGCACAGTGATTTCCCTGACAGACAGAGCGGCGTGACTATTGCCGATTCTGCAGGTTCCTTCCTTTATATCTCACTCAACGTGGTCGGAACAGCTGCGCATTTCGCATCATGTACATAACTCGGTGAGCTGCGTCTACCCTGGAATTTTCATATATTTCTGTCCACTCGTTCTTGGTGTCTCATTTTCACTGTCACGTAGTGTGTAATGTATAAGGAGAGTATTGTGACGGGGTTGAAAATTTGAATTCGCGTTTCCGACGGGAGAGCACGTTTCAAGCACCCCTGAACATGAATCGAACATTTTCGAGAGGATGTCTGTGTGTATATATAATATGCGCATGTGTATGTGAGTCTGTGGAGACGATATCTCAAAAAAGAAAATATATATTGATTCGAACAAAATTAGGTACGAAAATTACAATCAGTGAATACTGGAAGCCTATTGTTTTCAAACGCAATCGAATGTACAGAACACTCCCGAATTTGGAAATGAAATTTTGAAAAAAAAAGCATAAAAAAAAATAAAAACCTTCAATAAAGTTATCTAATTAATCATTTATATAATTTGTGAAAAAAAAAGCATAAAAAAAATAAAAACCTTCAATAAAGTTACCTAATTAATCATTTATATAATTTGTGTAGTATGTGCCCTCTTATATTTTTTCAATTATTACATACATTGTATAATAATGTAAAACTCACCTTTCAATGTGAAGCCATGTATATTTATATATTATATATATATATTGTATATTTTGCAAAACATTTCACACAAAAAATATTAGCACTAAAAATATAGCAGCATCGGGCGCGGTTAGTACTTGGGTGAGTAACTACCTGGGAACACCGCGTGCTGTTGGCACTTTTCGGGTGCGGTAGCCCGGTGGTTTGCGCGCTAGATTTGCACGCTGCCACAACTGCTGCCGTGTTCATGCGGAGTACGACCACATTAAACATGTGGGTCCGTAAGTCCTTCCGAGAGGTTGGTGGTAGGGAAAGGAGGGTACGGTCCCTGTGGATGCCTCCCCCACTGGGTTCCGGTCTAAATTGGGTGGCACTTTCCGGCCGTCCAAACAGTTACCTTACACCTTTCTGGTAGGTCGGACGGTCTGGGTCTCAACAACAACACAAAAAATATTGGTACCGAGAATTTTCTGGTTCTTGGGAAATTTCAAAAATGGACTTTCTTTCAGTTGTATAGTGGTATAGTATAGTGTAAGTATAGTGCTATAGTATAGTGTAAGTATAGTGGTATAGTTTAGTATAAGTATAGTGGTATAGTATAGTGTAAATATAGTGGTATACAAAATTTTTGTTATAGAAGGAAGTTAATTCTATGTTTAGCTGCAAATAATATATTATGTTACAACACAGTAACACTAATGAACGAAATAATGAATGACTATTTATATGAAATATGTACAACAAATACGTTTATCTTAAAATATTAACAGTGGCGAATTGTTGAAAATTTTGCTCAAGGCGGTTTCTCTGCATTCTGGGTGTTTTCTAGAATTTAGGTGGGTATAATATATTGTACATGCAAGTGAATGAAACTGTATCCTTCCGCGCTGAACTACAAAAGACATCACCAACGTTGAGTGAGCAGCTGTGAGTAAGCAGTCTGTACTTTGCAACCTTGGAGATTTGGTTGGCTACGCACATGGATGTATAAACTACGATGTAACAGGCCTGTAATAAAGTATTGTTGGTTCTCCGTAACTCTCACTGTGCTAATGAGCTCTTTATGCACCAACAGAGAATACCACATGGTACAAAGAGAACAGGTTAATTGTTTAAAATGAAGACTCTTCTGCTTCTACCTACAGTAAAATTAAATTTATCGCCAGCATGGAAATTATAATATCAGCGAGGATTTGAGCTGTACATGGTTACGAGGGGTTTAGGAAAAAAATGAAAGATAGCAGTGCATCTGCAATGTTATAGGTGAAGATTGTTTACAAGTTTACAAAATATGTCAGTCAGTGGCCGGTTTTTCGATGGTATTGGAGGTCCTAAGTGACTTGGAAAAGCATTTTGTGCAAAAGTATAATACAGTACAGGGTTGTTTATCCGACGTCCGGATACCTGGAACGCTCCCAGAATCGGAATTGGGCAGAATGGTATCCAATTTTGTGTCAACAAACATTTTATTGCCCAAAATAGGTCAAATAGCGTTTATTTTAATCTCACCAAATGATCAGAAGTGTCAATGACCGCCGATTTTTTCACAGTTTTTACGGAAAACGTCCTAATAATACGAATTACCGAATTTCCATATTTTCCTGTGGAAAATTACCACCGGCTGTCTAAAATGTATAGATACGTGTAATGTCATTCTATGCAATTTCCGCCTGCGTAATGGCAATTTCCGCTTATGTAATTCAATTCGTTTATTAATATCTCGTATTTCTTGGACATAATGTATATGCTTCATAAAAGTTTCTAAATAAAGTCAGCATAAATCGCTAAACGGGTCATCGAGATTATTACCTACCAAATCAATTTAAGTTTCAGCGCTTGTTTTGAGGCAGATTAGAAGGGCAACAATTAGAAGCAATTGTGTTAGTCAATGAATACCGCAGGCATTCTTTCTAACATAACGAGATTTGGCAATGCTTCAGAGATCCTTTAAAAGGTCAAGAACTCGAAGTTTTACACAACTGAGCCAAATTTAGGCCTAAATTTATAACTTTTTCTTAATTTGCCATCAAGGTATGTGATGACATAATTCTGCTTTAATCAGGAAGGATCTGTATTTGAAGGGGACTGTTTATTAATGAGAGGCTGAAATACCTTATCTAAATTCTAAACTAAAGCTTTGAACAGAGGATCATCGCAATGTTTCAACATAAAAAATGAACTAGGATTTCCACCTAAAAACACACCCCAAACTCTCAATAGAAATCTTGGTTGTCTTGGTCTCAGCATGTGGAAGAACAAAATGTGACTGAAATAGGGTTTTATATGCTCCCAAATACCAGGAATTTGGCGTTTGCAAACCCAAAAAGAAATTTTTGGATAAGATTTCACCCAAATTTATACCCATTTCTCGCCATAAAACTTAAGGATATTAAAAATAAATCTTCCATTTATATGCGAGACTCACTTGTACCCAGTCTCGTGTAATTAAACTAGTAGCAAATTCATTAAGGAAGCACGCACAAATGATTTTCTGCGAATAAAACAATTGCTCACACATCGTTTCAAATGAATTAATGAAAGGGCTAAAAAAATTCCCTGCAGATAAAAATTTCCTAATCAGATCTGATAATGTCTGATCATATAGAATGAGTAAATTTTTAAGGATTCCATGTAAGAATTAAGTACGTCCAGAACATCAATATATCCTGAAATTTTAAATCGAGAGAATCCATAAAATTTTTAACTCATTTTATTCTAGAAGTGGAGCAATAGTATTGTGGCCACATGATTCACATTCATCCAACCCTGCGATAACAGACGGAACAAATAATATTAGTCCAAATAAAGACGGTTTCACTGGGCTAAAAAAAATTACGCAAAAGACCAATCCTTTAAAAATTATAGAAAAGAAAAAAAAAATCAATTTGCTTTTCAAAATATTCATGTAAATAAAGTTAAGATTCTGACAGCTGAATTCAATGACAAAAGAATTAAATTGTAAAAGTGCCAAACGTACATGATTTGATGAATCTTTGTAATTAATTTTGAGGAGGTCCATAGCTTTAATCATGCTCTGCATGACCATAAAAATATTCTGATACACAGGCTTGATAAAACTTCTCCTGTCTTCCTCTGAGTACCCTGAACCATAAATTATTCTCATCTGTTTGATAAAGGTACTTTTCCCAGATTCAGCAGTCCCTGAAAACAGAATAGCAATTTTTTAGAGTAAAACATTCTTTTTACGAGATATGAAGTTAAGTGTTTAAAAATCGATACGATTGTGATACTTTTGTCAGAAATGATGCAGAAGTTTTGAATAAAAAAAATTCCATGGTTTCCAAAAAAGATAGCATTATATACGTTTCTGATTTTTTAGAAATTTGCTATGTTCTTTCATCAGTTTAGTTTTCCTAACAAGATGAGCAGCTCTATATTTGTCTCTGAAAGATTGATGATAACTTGGACAACGTAAAAGTGTCTCAAGGAAATGCAAATTTTATCTTGATATTTCCAGGAACAATTATTATGATAAGACTAGGGCTAATACTATAGCAAACAGCGTAGTTTCGAAATTTATGCCAGAGATTCGCAGAGTATTCATTTTTGTTTTAATTCCTGATTCTGTAGCTACCCTATAAATATATTTTTAGAGGATTAGTTAAATTTTTCTCGAAGGTTATTACATAAATTTGCATATCTAAACCTAGAACTTTTTTTGATTGATTGAAACCTTATGAGCATTTGTAAAGGCTTTATGTTAATTTCTGACTATAATAATTTAAAATGGAAAATAATCTGTTCGAAAAACCAGCAGACGACCCCAGATCGCTCCAAGCGAGACAAAACAGACCATCGCCATAGTCAGCTGACTCCTAAAGAATTACGTGATATACATTTACGAAACAATTTATTTTTGTTTTTGTTCATTGTACTTTTAATATTATGCACAATTAGTTTTAGAGTAAGTGGCAGCAGCGAGAGTGTTGTGGATGATACCGGTCTGTGAAAATGTTCTAATGTTACAAGTTTAAAATAAATTGTTAAAGTTTATATGATTTGTGTAGTAATGATAATTTGTAAATGGCGGATTATCTTCTGTCATGTTACTCCTGTTCCTGTTTCCGGATTTTTCTGTGTTGAACTGATACAATAAAGTGTTTTACGATCAGATTATCCATACTTGTCCTCATCGAATACTATCCTTGTGCAGAAGTCTCATTCACAAACTTGATTTTTAGCCCTTTGTTCCTGAAATACTACACTGTTCAGATTTCCGTTTCTGCCAATAATTATGCTACGATTCCGTAGTTAGGTACGCACATTTTCCCACATCATCAACGCAAGTTCTTTGAGTAATAAAAGTTCTATTTTTTAGATCCCACCAGGGAGCGCTCAGCAGTATAACCTAATATATTCATAATTTTAAATCAATTTGAAAATAATCTTTTTTCTTTACAAATTAAAAAATATACCTAATACCAGCATTTTAAATTCATGACGAGTATCTTTCTGGTCCTTTTTGAGTTGTTTCTCAATTTCTTGATTGATGCGTTTTTGTTCTTTAGCTTCATTACTCACACAACAAGCCATGGTGCACGAGTGATTATGGAAAGTTAAAGGAAACCTGGATTAAAAAGGGAAAAAAAAATACTGTAACAAGATTTATGAATATAAAAAACTACAAAGATGAATATTTATTACAAAACACTAAAACTGTTTATTTAAAAAGAAATGCTTCTCACAATACGTTTATCTTGATTAAATAAAATAACATTACAACCAGTTCAGAAAACAATCACTAAACTCACAAAATTAAAAAAAATATATTCTATGAAAATTAAATGTAGAGCTATTATATATATATATAAAAAAAAAATACAAAAGTCAAACCATCCTCTATGTTCTCAGTTATCAAGTGTGGGAAGGTGCTATCCTTGGATTGGACAAAAAATATACTTTTTACTGCCATATAGAGTGAACAATGGGAAAATTGTCCGTTACGAAGTGACTGTCATATTAAGAAACAATGGCATTGCAGCTTTTATAGCAGGGGTGGGGGTTGAAGGGCAGATATCGCCTCAAAGCATTTTTAGATAGGTATTTTTACTCTTTTCCAAAAATTTAAGAAGTGTAAAGTACTATTCCACTTCAACTCAAGATCATGACTTTTTGTATGAATCATTACAATTTACTTCACTCTAAATTAAACTTCCAATAACCTAATCACTAGAGTTCGACGAAGGAATCAAGACATTGAAAAAAAAATCTGATGTGGGCAACACATGACTTTCCTTATATAATGCAATGAATTTACTACTTTTACAGTAAAAAAAATAGGTTTTTCTTATAGTAGATACTTTTATTCTTTCCAAGAATTGAATTTTCGACAATTAGTCGACATTTTCATTGATTTAGCGTCATTTTAATCCATTTGGAGAGATTTTCGTTAATTCGGCAACATTTCAAGAAGTCGCCAAGTTGGCGACATTCCGCCAAATTCGTCGCCAAATTCTCACCAAGCGTTATAGACGGAGAAATAAATTATTCGTATAGCACATAAATGACTATTGGCGTTCAAATACAAAAGTATTACTCAAAGTATCTTTTCTCATGAATGGAACGAGCTAGATCCACGAGAATGATTTCACCAAATTTATCGCATGGTATTACATATGAAAAGTGAACATGTTTCTTAACAGTTAATATATTTTTTTAATTTATGGGATTTTTTGATAAATTTATTTGAAAAATGTGCAACATCTCGAGAACCGTTCATGCTAGCGTTCTAAAGGTTATGTCAATCGTTTTCTAAGGAAAAATTACATAAGAAATGCTTATTTGCGTAACTTTATTAAAGGTTTTGGTTTTTTTTGATGATTTTTTCAAAATTTCACTCGAAAATTTAGGGGGTTCTGAACATTCGATTACGTTTAAAAATAATAGACTTCCAGTATTCATGGATTGTGATTTTTGTACCAAATTTCATTCGAATCGCTCCATCCGTTCGTGAGATATCGTCTCTACAAAAAAACTGACACACACACACACAGACAGACATCACCTCAAAAATGCTCGATTCGTGATCAGGGATGCTTGAAATGTGCTCACCCGTCAAAAACTCGAATTCGAATTTTCGACTCCATCACAATATTTTCCTTATACATTATGTATATAAGGAAAGTAATAAACAAATTTATTTACAGCTAACTTCGCTAGGAACTTGAAATACATATATTATACATATATGTATTACAAAGCTATTTGCAAATTATTTACAATGCTAGCATTACAAATTCTACCCGAGACATACTAATCTACAATGAAGTTCAACCCTATCTTATTGCTAAAACTGACTTCAATCTGAACCTATCATGATCAATCTACGACACAAAATATATATTCACAAGATTGTAGACTATACTCTAGATCAGTGGTTCTTAACTAGGGGTGCATGCACCCCTGGGGGTGCGAGAAATGCCTTTCCACGTAACGTGAGAACAATTTTCACACTCTTTACTCCTTGCCGTGTTCATGCGGAGTACGATCACGTTAAACATGTGGGTCCGAAAGTCCTTCCGAGAGGTTGGTGGTAGGGGAAGGAGGGTACGGTCCCTGTGGATGCCTCCCCCACTGGGTTCCGGTCTAAATTGGGTGGCACTTCCCGACCGTCCAAACAGTTACCTTACACCTTTCTGGTAGGTCGGACGGTCTGGGTTTCAACAACAACAACTCTTTACTCCTTCTTCCTTTCATGACCACCACAAACGTGCCTGTACATCATAAACAATGTCTCCCCAAGGGAGTCCTGTCAACCCCTGAAGGAAATAAGAAAGAGGGGGAAAGCAAAATACAATTTTTTTCAGATCAATATTTGCTTCAGTTAAAAATTGCTGGAAATCTATTTATGATAGCGTAAAAATTTAGGCATCTATCGAAAGCTAGAATTCTATTCATGTGCACTGCGTTTTTCAAGTTCGAGTATTATGAAATGCAAATTGATAAAAGACGGTTAAACTTTTAGTTTTGACTTTTCTTAGTGACTCTCAACTTCAATAAATTGTTAAAAATACTTAACAATCATTTAAACAAAAAGTAAAATCTGGAAGCAAGCATCAATTTCTATATCTTTGAGATCCTGAAAACAAAACAAAACAAAATTGAAATAGCTTGATTTTTGGGGGATCTATGCTATCTAGCAACAGCACTAAAACAGCCATACATTAACATGGAAGGTGAAGATTGAAGCTTGCGACTGATGAAGCCCCTTAACTGCCTGCGAGAAACCAGTGAACACTACTTCGACTTTGGAGACCCCCACTCCTACCCTTTCTACCTTTATCTTAGACGGCACCAAAATGCACCAGGCTAGAAAACCCTATTTACTGTGAAATATTTAACTCTCTACTGCAGTAAATATAGTTAAATATATCAAAGGACGACTGCTTAATTATTGTATCTTTCGTGCTTTGTGCAAATAAATCAGTGCTGTTCATACTGTACTTCTTTATCGCTGAAGTACGGTGGCTCTTCAAGGGCCGCATGCTAAGCATGGTTTTTGAATTGCGCGAGGAAATTATACAGTTTCTTACTGACCAAAATTATGATTTAGTTAAAGTTTTTGTAAAAAGATAAGCAATTACTTCGACTAGCCTACTTAGCAGATATATTTAGCCACCTGAATAAATTAAACACATCACTGCAAGGATAATAATAATTAATATAACATAATTACTATAAATAATATAATTAATATAAATAAACTCATTACAACAGCTAGTGAAAAATTAAAACTAAAAATTTGGAAATGTCGAGTTGAAAATGAGAATTTTGCAAACTTTCCTTTGTTTGATTCAATCGTTCTGGGAAATGAGAAAATAAAAATTATACATGAAATTACAATACATCTCCAACAATTGGGGGAATCATTTCATGGATACTTTACCATGGGAAATATTAGTGAAGCTATACGAAGATGGATACTGGAGCCATTTCTATTTGACCCAGATTCGATGGACGACAGCGATTTCATAAAAGACGATCTTATTGAAATACGAGCCAATGCACGTATTCAAATGGAATTTGAAAAACTGGACTTAGAACAATTCTGGTGTACACAGTTAGAACCTTATCTACAGTTGTCAAAAGCAGCATTGCAGACACTTTACCATTTGACACCACCAACCTGTGTGAAATGAGATTTTCATCCTTTTTTCAAATAAAAACAAAAGTCAGAAATCGCTTAAATGCAAGTGATGACTTACTCGTGGCTCTTTCAAAAAAGCAGCATCACTTCAAAATTATTATGAATAAACAACAACGTAGCCATTAAAAATTGAGATATTGTTTTGTAGTATATGTATGTGTTTATTTTTCAATAAATAAATTATCTTGCAATAGATGTAATTTCCTAAATAAAGAAATAGAAACACATTTTTAAGGGGGTATGAGAACTTATATTTAGATTCAAGGGGGGGGGGGGGGGATGCCAATCACTAAAAAGGTTAAGAACCACTGCTCTAGATAATAATGACTGGAATACCTAGTGTCGCGTTCAAGGAAAAAAAATCTGGTGAATTGTTCAGGAAATGCAACAGATGGCGCTACAGTCAAAACTGACCAGCTCATACCAGCCTAAGGCTTCTATATATACATATAGGTCTATATAGGAGCCTTATACCAGCCAACTCTATACTTTTCTATGCAAAAAATACGTCATTTAAAATTAAAAATTTAAATAAACTAACTATTTAAAATATGTTTCGACTTCAAAATAGGTTTTCAGGAGAATTATTTTTCTACAGAAATATTTATATACAGAAATATTGCAGAAATATTTATATATTTAAATGCATCTTATATGCATCAGTCCAATTGGTCAATATCAAGATTTATTTCTAGTTTTTAAATACAAAGAAAATACAACATTGTTATAAGTTATTTTATAGTAATTTACATTATGGACCGAATTTCATAAAATTTGGTAGGTAAGTCACTTGGGTATGACCCTGGTGCTGATTAGTTTTTGGTATGATTCGTAAAAACAGAACTCGCCTTTTTTTGCGGAATGGCCCGTAAAAATGTCATGAATCCACTATAGCTAAAATACCAATTGACCAAATTTCACAAAATTTGGTAGATAAGTTACTTGTACGATACTCTGGTGCTGATTAGATTTTGGTATTAATCGGAAAAGAACAACCTGCCTTTTTTACGAAATGGCCCGCAAAAATGTCATGTATATCTACTCTAATTAAAATATTAATTGACCAAATTTCACAAAATTTGATAGATAAGTTATTTGGGGGATACTCTGGTGCTGATTAGATCTTGGTATTATTCGGAAAAGAACAACCTGCCTTTTTTTACGAAATGGCCCTCAAAAATCGCAAAATCTATAAAAAAGCTACGTATGTTCAAATATATCAATTAAATGTTTGTTTTATACGTAACTTTTGATGAGAAAATAATAAGAACAATTCTATTACTCTAGGACTAACCATTCTCGAGATATTTGAGATTTTTCGCATTTAGTTATGCGACTTTTAGAAAAATGTCTAATTATCAAATAAAAACAGAAATTGAATTAAAAATGCAAATTTAGTGTTATTTTGTACAATTAAACTCAATTTAATGAATTATTAAAGAAAAAAAATATGAATTTGAGTCTGCAGGGAAAGTCATATGCTGCCCACATCAGATTTTTTATTTTAGATTTTGTCGATTTTTGCGGACCATTTTGCAAAAAAATGCAGATTATTTTTTCCGAATCGTACCAAAATCTAATCAGCACCAGGGTGACCTACAAACGACTTATCTACCAAATTTTGTGAAATTCGGTCCATTAGATTTTCAGCTAGAGTGGATACAAGCTTTTGCGGGCCATTTCACAAAAAAAGGCGGGTTCTTTTATCCTGAATCATACCCAAAACTAATCAGCACTAGATTCGCCCGCAAGTGACTTACCTACCAAATTTTATGAAATTCGGTTGATTAGTTTTTTAGTTAGAGTGGATACAAAATCTGCACAGACAGACACACACACAGACGTCACGCTAAAAATAGTTTTTCGTATTCTAGAGGTCTCGAAAAGTGTAGATCCGTCGAAAACTCGAGTTGCGATTTTCGGCATGTTTCCAATACTTTCCCTATACATTACCATGTATTGCAGGGAAAGTAAAAAGTAAGATTATTATTTTAATATTTTATATGTATTTCATTTATTCAAATGCATTATTTACATTTATTCATATTTGAAAATTTTACTTTGTTTCTTTCTGTACATTTGTCTCTATTGATACCTTAAATATAAAAATGAAATCTGGTTATCACAAGTGAAATCTTAACAATGTTTCTGTCAGTTCAGCTTTGTGGCTTTCACATCCTATAAAGTTTAATGGGGAGTTTAACAAAATGTCACATAAGTCACTTATACTATCTCTGTGAAGTAAATTTATAGAGAAACATTTTGTAAATTTGTACTCATTGCAAACATTTTGTAAGTTTTTAATAAAATTAAATAGATTTATTGGTCAAATGATTAATCAAATTACGATCTATCAAAATGTAACTAAAAGCACAGTCTAATTGATAACTTCCATTGCTGACAACACATGGCGCTACACTTTCTTGAACCCCATTTTTACCGGATGTGTCCTGAATTATTGGAACATATTTTTCAAGACTTTTTTCTTTTGAACGCATTGTACTGGAAATTGTACGCATTGTATGCCCGTCATATGATGTAATTAAAAATTTGCAAAAAATTGCCTCCCATTTAGCTTCATTTTTTAAATTTTGGTGATATTTTTATTAATTTGGTGACATTTTTATAAATTTGGCTACATTTCGTTAATTTGGCAACATTTGAAAACTTTGCCAAGTTGGCGACATACAGCCAAATTTTTACCCAAACATGATTAATGGATGGAGAAATGGCATATTTTTATAGTCGATACTTATGTTCTTTACAAGATATTGAATTTTCATCAATTAGTCGCCATTTTCTTGGATTAAGCGTCATTTTTATGGATTTGGCTACATTTTTATGAATTTGGCTGCATTTCGTTAATTTGACAACATTTGAAAAAGTTACTAAGTTGGCAATATTCTACCAAAATTCGTCGCCAAAATTTCGCCATACGTTACAGACGGAGAGATAGGTTATTCTTATAGTATTCTTACAGATTCTTAAATTCTTTCCAAGGTATTGAATTTTCATCAATTAGCCGTTATTTTTAGTAATTTAGCGTCAATTTGAACAATTTGGCGACACTTTTGTCAATTTGGCAACATTTAAAAAAAAATCGCCATGTAGGCGATATTCCGCTAAATTCGTCACCAAAATTTCGCCAAGGGTAATGGACGGAGATATAGGTTATTCTTACAGTAGATAAATGACTAATGGCTTCCAAATGCAAAACTATTACCTAAAGTATATTCGTTCGTTAATGGAACGAGCTAGATCCACGAGAATAACGATAATAAATTTATTGCATAATATTACATATGAAAAGTGAACATATTTCACAATACCTTTTTTTAAATTTTATGAGATTTTTTAATAAATTTATTTGAAAAATGCGCAATCTCTCCAGAACGGTAGAGCTAGCGTTTTAAAGTTGGTGTTAATTGTTTTATAATAAAAAATTATATAAGAAATGATTATTTACGTAACTTTGTTGAAAGTTTGGATTTTCTGGCGATTTTTTCAAAATTTTATTTCAAAATTTGGGGATTTTGCACATTTGATTGCGTTTAAAAATCTTAGGTTTCCAGTATTCACTGATTGTATTTTTTGTACCAAATTTCGTTCAAATCGCTTTATTCGTTCATGAGATATCGTTTCCTCAGACTCACTGACACTCACACACACACACACACACGGACAGACATCACCTCAAAACGTTTGATTCCTGTTCAGAGATGCTTGAAATCTGCTCTCCCGTCGAAAACTCGAATTCGAATTTTCGACCCTGTCACAATACTTTCCTTATACATTATAATATGTATATAAGGAAAGTAATTATCTTCACAGGCAGGTTTGAAGTATAAAAAAACGTGTTTGTAAACGGTTATGCAAAAAATATGAAATTATATCAATATATGTCAAAATGGTATTAGAAGATATACCCGTACTATTTTTATTCTGTTTCAACGATTGTTTAAACACCTTAATATGGGTTTGAAAAATCTAAAATAAAACCAAAACCGAGCCAAAATAAAACAGATGACAAAAGAAATTGAAAATATCAATCATTAAAGTCTAAGGCCGTAATAGATACAATCCAGTTAAAAATGCAATTCCGATCCAAGTGAGTTTTATCCGATCCAAGTTAGTCCGATCCAAGTTAGTACATGAGTTATCAGCCATTACGAACTTTAAGCTGTTAACAGTGGTTTAATTTTTTTGCGAATTTTAATGCAAAGCGACTCAAACTCTTGGAGAATAACTTAAGACTATTTTATTATAACAAACAGAACAGCACTCAATGAAAACTGTACTCAGTAAACAAAGCATTCTAAATAACACTATAGGCAATATAGTGATTGATAAAAGAATTTTAACAACACAGTTTAACAGTTGTTACTTTACCAGCAATACATGGTAATGTATAGGGAGAAGGTAGAATATTGAAATCATGCCGAAAATCGTAACTCGAATTTTCGAATACGCATTTTGGGACCTCTAGAAGGCGAAAAACCTGTTGTTAGCGTGACGTCTGTGTATGTGTCTGTGCAATGCATGCATCTACTCTAACTCAAAAACTAATTGATCTTGTGGGTTACCCTGGTGCTGGTTAGATCTTGGTACGATTCGGGATAAATGAACCTGACTTTTTGGCGAAATGGCCCCCAACAGTTGTATGCATCCACTCTAGCTAAAAGACTAATTAACCAAATTTTCCAAAATTTGGTAGGTAAGTCACTTGTTACACTGGTTCTGATAATATTTTAGTATGATTCGGGAAAAAGAACTTGCCAATTTTTTTTTTTAAGAAATTGCCTGAACAGAAATGTCAAAATCTAAAAGAAAAGACTACGTATTCTCAAATGAATCAATTAAATGCTTGTTTTATACGTAATTCTTGATGATGAAAAGAATAAGACCAATCCCATTACTCCAGTACTGGCCGTTCTTGAGATATTTAAATTTTTTTGCCTTTTTTGCTACGCCGATTTTGAAAATACGTAGTTCAATGTAATTTCAAATAATTATGCATGTTATTTATTGCAATTAAACTGAATTTAATGAATTCTTAATGAAGTAAAGAGAACATGAATTTTTGAGTCTATAGGGAAAGTAATGTGCTGCTGACATCAGATTTTTTAATATAAAATAAGAGACATAATCATCATACCTCTGATAGTCCTCTGCGTATGATAGAAATCCTTAAAATAATCTATTTTTTATCCACTTATTCACAAATAATTCATTCTCGAATTCCAATCATGAAGGCTGAAGAGTACTTTCTTTGCGCTTCATGGTTCCAACAAAATAATTCTCAACGTTCTAACAAAATGTCTGTTGCCATTAAAATAACAAAATAAAACACGAGTTTATTATTTTGACTTAGGAGTAGCAGATTTCAGTCTTGCTTCCTATGTTTACTGCTGTATGTGTATACATACTACATGAACAAAAAAAAAAAACATCTGCTGTTGTTTTACTACATTTCACAATTAAAAACGTCGCGTCATCTCTTTTGGATGAGGAACAATACCGGATGTTTCCCTCGCGGAACTGTTTGGCTGCCCCTTCTCTCCTTTCCGTGAAAACGGAAACCGTAACGGAATTGCTAATTTTACTTTCCCTTTCATATACGGGAAAGTATTGGAATCGTGTCGAAAATCGCAACGTTTCAAGCACGTTCCCAAGTAGCGCAAATACGTAATTCTTACGTATCAAGCATACGTAATCTCCACGTGTAAGGCCATACGTAACTATTACGAAAAAACGCGTACGTTAGAATACAGTATACCAACCGTTATAAATAGGTTATATATAGGCGCCGACTGCGGGGTGCTCGGTTGCTCCAACACCCCCCAAAATTTTATCATTAACCAATTTTTTAATTTAAAAATGATTTTGCAGAACGAAAATTTTCGCCTTCAAAGTCAAATTCTTTGTTTCAAGATCTATACTAGGAAAAAAAATGTTAAGTCACTTCTTTTGATACTATATTTTGATTGTCACTTCTTTCTACACTATATTTTGATCGTACTATATTTTGACACGCACACAACCACACTCTTTCTCTCTCGCTCTCTGTGTCTCCCTCCCTCCCTTTCACCCGTATTCAAATCACGTTAATTACATGATGATCTACCTAATTCTAATTTTTTCAGAATGCAGCTACATATAGAATTTCGTGGCTGTACGTACTCTCTCTAATTTAGTATCTCTAACTTGGAATAATGTTTTAATCCCATTTATTACAAAATATTCTACCTGTTTCTAATTTTATACAGAATGCATCTACATGTAAATTGCCATAGTGATACGTGCATTCGCACCCCACAGATACACACACACACACGGATGGAAATATTTCCCAAAATGTCCGAAATGTGTTCATGGTGTCTTTAAGTTGTTGTTGTTGTTGAAACCCATACCGTCCGACCTACCAGAAAGGTGTAAGGTAACTGTTTGGACGGTCGGGAAGTGCCACCCAATTTAGACCGGAACCCAGTGGGGGAGGCATCCACGGGGACCGTACCCTCCTTCCCCTACCACCAACCTCTCGGAAGGACAATCGGACCCACATGTTTAACGTGATCGTACTCCGCATGAACACGGCGGCAGTTTTGGCAGTGGCTGGAATCGAACCCGGGCCTACCGAGTGCAACTCCAGCTCGCTAACCAATGGGCTACCGCGCCCCTATGGTGTCTTTAAGTGTATTTTTTCGTCTAAATGTCGTGATTATCCGTGAATGATTTTTTAATTGAGTGAATACTGAATTAATTTAATTCTAATCTAAGAGATAATGCATTTAAAAAGTGTCTACATTGCTTAATTGTAAGTTATATATCGGCGATAAGCCCATATTGCTTAATTGTAAGTTATATATCGGCTTCTTTAATCTAATCAATATTGAATTAATTTAATTCTAAGAGACACTCCATTTAAATCGTGTCTCTATTGCTAAATTGTAAGTCATATAATGAAAAAATAAACCAAATTGCGAGAGTCCTTTCTCTTGATGTGGCTGCTATAGTAACCTTGAGAGAGAGAGCGCTCTTTCGTGTATCACGCTGGCGATAAAACGAAGTTTGGCGTCTGATTTGAAAGAAGGCTTTCTGGCTTAGTATACTTTCTGGCCTTCCGCGCAAAAGGTTGTCGCTTCACAGGGATATGTGTTGGGGCACAGTTAAGGCGAATTCTGCAGAAATTAACAGTATATACGATATAGTTGAATATTTTATTGGAAAAGAAAACATTTCCGACGACTCAAGACTTACTTGAGATCTACAAGGAAGCAGCAGAGACTAAATAGCGTGGCTATTTTGCATGTTCACAAGGAGATAGCTGCCAAATTGAACATGGAGTTAATCGCAGACGAGTTCATAAAGAGAGCACATATCCGATTAAATACATTTTGTATAAGTAATAACAGAAATTACTAGCAAATGAGAGTGCACATACTTTTCTGATTTATGTTATTACGTTTTTTCAGACCATTTGCCCCCTATCCTGGATTTCGGTCTGGAGACGCCACTGATGGGGATATAAGTTCTGCATGGGTTTATGTTCCATCTTGATCAATTTTGCAAACCTTGTTAACCCATCATTAAATTCATGATAAGCTACCATTTTTCCGAACGATTAAAAAAATTTAAAGACAGTTTAATTTTTGAGCCCCCCCCCCCCCCCGAAATTTATTTTTGGAAGTCTGCGCCTGTGGGTTATTATTACGTATCCTTATACGTTATTATTACGTATATTCACATACGTGTTTATTACGTATCCACATACGTTATTATTACGTATATCCAGACTTTATTATTACGTATATCCACATACGTTATTATTACGTATATCCAGACTTTATTATTACGTATATCCACATACGTTATTATTACGTATATCCACATACGTTATTATTACGTATTCACTTACGTGTTTATTACGTCTCATATACGTGTATATTATGTATCACATACACATATTTGTAACGTGTTCCCATATGTATATATAATGTGCTCCCATACGTATTTATAACATATCCGCATACGTATTTATAATGTGTCTACACACGTATTTATATTGTATTTCTACACGTATTTATTACACATATTTATCACATATTGGGCAACTCTGCAGTATAGTGCATGTTGTGGATATGACATTTACAAAGTTTTATGGACTGTAATCTTTATAAACATAAAAATCTGATGTGGGCAACACATGACTTTCCTTATATAATGCAATGAATTTACTATTTTTGCAGTAAAAAAAAAAAGGTTTTTCTTATAGTAGATACTTATATTCTTTCCAAGATATTGAATTTTCGACAATGATTCGTCATTTTCATTGATTTAGCGTCATTTTAATCCATTTGGCGAGATTTTTGTTAATTTGACAACATTTCAAAAAGTCGCGAAGTTGGCGACATTCCGCCAAATTCGTCGCCAAAATCTCGCCAAGCTTTACTGACGGAGAAATAAGTTATTCTTATAGCAGATAAATGACGATTGGCGTTTAAATACAAAAGTATTACTCGAAGTATCTTTTCTCATGAATGGAATGAGCTAGATTCACGAGAATGATGTCACCAAATTTATCGCATGGTATTACATATGAAAAGTGAACATGTTGCTCAATAGGAAATATATTTTTTTATTTTATATAACTTTTTGAAATTTTTTTTTAAATGTGCAATATCTCGAGAACGGTTCATGTTAGCCTTTTAAAATTTATGTTAATCGTTTTCTAATGAAAAATTACATAAGAAATGTCTATTTGCGTAACTTTATTAGCGGTTTTGATTTTTTGACGATTTTTTTCAAAATTTCACTCGAAAATTTAGGGGCGTTCTGAACATTCGATTACGTTTAAAAACAATAGACTTCTAGTGTTTACAGATTGTGATTTTTGTACCAAATTTCGTTTGAATCGGTCCATTCGTTCGTCAGTTATCGTCTCCATAGACTCACTGACACACACACACACAGACACCACTTCAAAAATGTATGATTCGTGATCAGGGATGCTTGAAGCGTGCTCTCCCGTCGAAAACTCGAATTCAAATTTTCGACCCCGTCACAATACTTTCCTTATACATTATGTATACTATAAGGAAAGTAAAAATAGTGAGCTAGGATAATATATTTTTACAGCTATAATAGATGTCAACTTTTCAGATTGTATTGATTTCAATAATGTATTTGAATTTATAAAAAATATTTTATAAGACATGATACAAAAATATTATGTCTTCACTTCAAATTTTTTTTATAAATTTAAGTACATATTAATATTGAAATCAACGCAATCTGAAACATCATCTTTAAAATTTAAAAAAAAAACATATTCAACTAAATTAATTTTTTACAAAGATACGATACATGATACATCAAGCACGTCATGTATGCAAAATTCAGAATACTTATAGAATTACTCTGTTCATGTGTATAATATCTAGTATAATTTGAATTTTAATTTATATCATATTGTTAATACAATAATTATAAAAGAAAATAGATCATATAATTTTAGGAGTATTATTTTAAGATTCATAGATTATTCTTAATGCAAAAGGAATATGTGTTTTTACTTTCCTTATATACATAATGTATAAGGAAAGTATTGTGACGGATTCGAAAATTCGAATTCGAGTTTTCAACGGGAGAACAAACACGTTTCAAGCATCCCTGATCACGAATCAAACAATTTTGAGACGATGTCTGTGTGTGTGTGTCAGTAAGTCTGTGGAGACGATATTTCACGAACGAATGGAGCGATTCTAATGAAATTTGGTATAAAAATCACAATCCGTGAATACTGGAAGCCTATTGTTTTTAAAAAGTAATTGAATGTTTAGAACGCCCTAAATTTTCGAGTGAAATTTTGAAAAAAAATCATTAAAAATCAAAATCATTAATAAAGTTACACAAATAGACATTTCTTATGTAATTTTTCCTTAGAAAACGATTGACATAAACTTTAGAACTCTAGCATAAACCGTTCTCGAGATATTGCACATTTTTCAAATAAATTTATCAAAAAATCCCGTAAATTAAAAAAAATATTAACTGTTGAAAAACATGTTCACTTTTCACATGTAATATCATGCGATAAATTTGGTGACATCATTCTCGTGGATCTAGCTCTTTCCATTCATGAGAAAAGATACTTTGAGAAATACTTTTGTATTTGAACTCTAATAGTCATTTATCTGCTATAAGAATAACTTATTTCTCCGTCCATAACGCTTGGAGAGATTTTGGCGACGAATTTGGCGGAATGTCGCCAACAAAAATCTCGCCAAATGGATAAAAATGACGCTAAATCAATGTAAATGACGACAAACTGTCGAAAATTCAATATCTTGGAAAGAATATAAGTATTTACTATAAGAAAACCCTTTTTTTTTTTTACTGTAAAAGTAGTAAATTCATTGCATTATATAAGGAAAGTCATGTGTTGACCACATCAGATTTTTTTTCTTTATTTTCAGTTTATATTTAAATATAGTTTTAATTCTAATTAAGTAATTATTTCTAAAAATTGCAAAAACTATAATCTACAACATTATGAAATACAATTTTGGATTTGAAAGATAAGATATTTTAAATTGAAAATAACTTAAAAATACAGAATAATATTTTGAGACGTATAAAAAATATTAAAACACACAATACTTAAAACATTTTTGCAATTTTTAAGGAGTTAATTTCTTAACAGTAAATTTCAAAATTTTTAATTTAAGAGTTGTAAATTGAAAATAACATTCAAATACAGAAAATTTAACATGATATTTGAAACATTTGTAATTTTTAAAATGTTAATTTAATTTAAAAAATTTTTATCTAAAGGATAAGTTGATTTAAATCGAAAAAAAAAATACAGAATATTTTCGGGACATATATTGAAACACATGATACTTAAAACATTTTTGCAAATTTTAAAATGTTAAAGTTTGAATCTAAAAGATTATCTATTACTTTCCTTATATAATACATATAATGTATAAGGAAAGTATTGTGACGGGGTCGAAATTTCGAATTCAAGTTTTCGACTTGAGAGCACGTTTCAAGCATCCCTGGACACGAATCAGACGTTTTTGAGATGATGACTGTGTGTGTGTATCACGAAAAGACGATAACTGACGATAACTGACGAAAAATGTGGAGACGATAACTGACGAAAAAATGGAGTTTCGAACAAAATTTGGTACAAAAATTATAATCCATGAATACTGGAAGCCTATTGTTTTTATACGCAATCGAATGTTCAGAACCCCCTAAATTTTCGAGTGAAATTTTGAAAAAATCATCAAAAAATTGAAACCTTTAATAAAGTTACGTAAATAGTCTTTTCTTATGTAATTTTTCATTAGAAAACGATTGACATAAATTTTAGAACGCTAGTGATCATCATTCTCGTAGATCTAGCTAGTTCCATTCATGAGAAAATATACGTTAGGTAATACTTTTGTATTTGGAAGCCAATAGTCATTTATCTGCTACAAGAATAACTTATTTCTCCGTCCATAACCCTTGGCGAGATTTTGGTGGAATCTCGCCAACTGGGCGACTATTTTAAATGTTGACAAATTAACGAAAATTTTATCAAATTGATCAAAATGACGCTAAATCAATGAAAATGACTACTAAATGATGAAAGTTCAATATCTTGGAAATAACATAAGCGTAGACTATAAGAACAACACATTTCTCCGTCCGTAATGCTTGGCGAGAAATTTAGTGGGACGTTGCCAACTTGGCGGCTTTTTTAAATATTGCTAAAATGACGAAAATGTCGCCAAATTGATAAAAAATGACGCCAAATGGAAAGTAATGTCTCGCAAATTCTGATTTCCGTCATATGATAGGTATATCTTCTAGTATATAAGAAATATTCTTCCCTCTTTGTCTGTAACACTTTGTGATGCATTTGGCAAACTTAGCGAATAATTTAAAAAAGTATCGCCAACTTCGCGATATTTCGCCCCAGATAGATAAAAATATCGTCAAAATTGAAAACATGACGTTACAGTAATGAAAATTACGCCTAATTGATGAAGTAATTATTAAAGTATTTTAATATATGGACTATATCGCTTATTGAGAATGTTATCAATATTGATGATTGTTTATTTATAGTTGTGCGAAGTATAAGTTAATTGAGTATTTTGAAATAGTTTTACATGTTGTCATCCGAAAAATCGCCAAATGTACAACTCAACGATAAAAACACAGCGCCGTGGACCTTATACATTATTTTTACTTTCCCTGCAATACATGGTAATGTATAGGGAAAGTATTGGAATCATGCCGAAAATCGCAACGAGTTTTCGTCGGATCTACACGTTTCGAGACCTCTATAATACGAAAAACTATTTTTAGCGTGACGTCTGTGTGTCTGTCTGTCTATCTGCCTGTGTGTGTGTCTGTCTGTCTGTGCAATGTATATACCCACTGTAACTCAAAAACTAATGGACCGAATTTTATAAATTTGGTAGATAAGTCACTTGTGTGTGACCCTGGTGCTGATTAATTTTTGGTACGATTCGGGATAAAACAACTCGCCTTTTTTTGCGAAATGACCCTCAAAAATTGCCTGTATCCACCCTAACTGAAAACGTATTGATCAAAATTTAGAAAATTCGATAGATAAGTCACTTGTGGGTCACCCTGGTGCTGATTAGATTTTAATATAATTCGAAAAAGAAGAACCTGCATTTTTTTTACGAAATGGCCCACAAAAATTGTATATATCCACTCTAACTCAACTAATCGACTAAATTTCATAAAATTTGGTAGGTAAGTCACTTGGGTGTGACCTTGGTGCTGATTAGCTTTTGGTACGAGTCGGAAAAAAAAGAACCCGCTTTTTTTGTGAAATGGCCCTCAAAAATTGTATGTATCCACTCTAGCTGACAAACTAATTGATCAAATTACACAAAATTTGGTAGATAATCGCTCGTAGGATAGTGTGATGCGGGTTTGATTTTGATACGATTCGAAAAAAAAGAATCTGCCTTTTCTTTGCGAAATGACCTGCAAATATAACATATTCGATCTAAAATAAAATACTACATGTGCAGGATAGTGAAACTCTGAAATAAATGATTAAAATTGATGAAATATATTAATTAGATACTTGTTCTACATGCAAAATTTGACAACTAAGAGAATAACTTTGACCCCATGACTGTGGGATTAACCGTTCTCGAGATATTGTAGTTTTTGGAATTTTAAGGACCAGAAGAATTTAAAGTGAATAAGTTGCCAAACGAAACGAAGATGCAATAAAAAAACAAATTGGATATAATATCAGAAAATTATCCATATTGCTTTTTGCAATTAAACTTCATTTAATGCATAATGAAATAAAAAATTACAAAATGAATTTGAATCTGCAGGGAAAGTCATCTGCTGCACACATCAGATTTTTTTTACTGTAAAACTAGTAAATCCATTACATTATATAAGGAAAGTCATGTGCTGCTCACATCAGATTTTTTTAAATTGAAAATAAAAAAAATCTGATGTGGGCAGCACATGACTTTCCCTGCAGACTTATATTAATGTTCTCTATATTTTAATTAAATTTATTTCACTTTTAATTCAATTTCCGTTCTCATTCGGTAACCGGGCTTATTTTCAAAGGTGGCGTAGGGAAAGTACGAAAAACTAAAATATCTCGAGAACGGCTAGTCCTAGTGTAATGGGGTTGGTCTTATTCTTTTCGTCGTTAAAAATTACGTATTAAACAAGGATTTAATGGATATATTTGAATATACCCAGTTTTTTATTTTAGATTTTGGCAAATTTTGCGGGCCATTTTGCAAAAAAAGGCAGGTTATTTTCTTCTGAATCGTACCAAAATCTAATCAGCACCAGGATGACCTATACGTGACTCATCTACCGAATTTTGTGAAATTCGGTCCATTAGTTTTTCAGCTACAGTGGATACAAGCTTTTGCGGACCATTTCGCAAAAAAAGGCGGGTTCTTTTATTCCGAATCGTACCCAAAACTAATCAGCACAAGCCCCGCCCACAAGTGACTTACCTACAAAATTTTGTGAAATTCGGTCCATTAGTTTTTTAGTTAGAGTGGATACAAAATCTGCACAGACAGACAGACACACAGACAGACACACAGACAGACAGACAGACACACAGACACACAGACACACGCACAGACGTCACGCTAAAAATGGTTTTTTCGTATTCTAGAGGTCTCGAAACGTGTAGATCCGTCGAAAACTCGAGTTGCGATTTTCGGCATGATTCCAATACTTTCCCTATACATTACCATGTATTGCAGGGAAAGTAATACGAAATAAAATACTTGGATACATAAATTATATCGAAAAACACCATACTAAAAATATATCAAAAAACGCAATACTAAAAATATTGTGATTTTTAAAAAAGTTGATACGCATTTTAAATTGTAAATAACTTAAAAATTAAGAATAAAATACTTAGAAAATACACTATACTTAAAACCTTTTTGGTCATGTCAAATCAACAATAAGTGGAGTGCCATTTGGTATAGCTCTGGCAACCCTCTTGCTTTTACGTCTTAAAAAGGCACATCTCTGATCAACGGTGGTATCATACAACTGTGATGATTTTTAAGAGCAAACACAGCGAGTAAGAACGCAAAGCACAAGTAGAACACGATTCTAGATGCACTGAACACAAATTTCTATAAAACGAATTAGCCCTTTTCGACTAATTATAGTTCTTTTAAGTATGGTGTTATTAAATAAATTCTTCTAAGAATTATGTGTGTTTTCTTTTAAGAATCATGCTATTAAAAATTTCTTTCAAGTATACATTTTTTTAATTTCTTCTAAATATCAACTGCTTTTTAGTTTCTTAAAGTATCAAATATGTTTTTAGTATTGTGCTTTTTAACATTTATCAACTTTTTTTTTTAATTTCTTCAAAGTATCATGTTTTTAAAAAAAATATAATTATATCGAAATATTTTTAAAATGCTTATAAATATAACACTTTTCTGTACGACTTTTAACGAAAATTTGTCTATTAATCAAGTTTTCACATTTTTTCGAAGTGTCAATTTTAAAATGTGCTTTTGTCCATAATGAAATCTTTTCCTTTTGATTTTATGCACATTTGACTATTTTCTTATAACTTTTACAAGTTAAATATCATTCAATTTACAAAAAAAAGTTGGCAGGAAATGCCTCTTTATAAGTTAAAGATGCATTTTATAAACATCGGATCCCATAACAGAATTGATGTAAAAAACAATCACCAAATTTGAGACCATACTAATTATGGAAAAAAAAAGCCCATTTTCATGAATTTAAAAAAGTTGCTAAAAGACGATAAACTTTGAAAGTTTTTGGGGAAAAAAATTAAAAACGTTTGATATTTTAGGCTTCATATGAATTTAATTGTGAAAGTCTTAAACAATAATCTTAAAAACTACACAATACTTTAAATTTTGACCTGCTTTCAATTCGGTACAAAACTTGCATCACATATAGTAATTTAAACATAGTAAATATACATAGTAACATAATAAACATAGTAACAGAAAAGTAAAAATTTTAAATTTTTGCTTTAAAATAAAAAAATCTTAAATAACAAGAAATATTATAAACTGAAAAGAGTTAATATATGTTAATGTAATAAAGTGCATGTTATTCAGCATTGTGTTTTCATAGCATTCTGTGTATGCATTCGCAGAAAAATTACTATGAAAAGATTGTACAACCATTAAGTGAACAAAATCGTATAAGCACAAACGGTATTCTGCAAATAACATCAAATTAATTTTCAAAAATTTATACGTTAAATGAATAAAATAATTTTAATATTTAACACTGTTTAAGCGGAGAATAAATGGAAACGTGGACCGAGATTGCATTTGTTGTTATGATGCATGTTTATTTCAAATCCTGTAAAATTATAAATTATTCTTTCACATATTTTTTATATATTTTAGTTTTAGACAAGTATAATAATTACACTAAATGAAAGTTGCTTCATTTAATATTATATTGATTAAAATTATTTTAATTAATATAAACACTAACCGATACTAATAAATAAATATTCTTACTTGCAAGTAGGTTATATTTATTTTAAAATTTGAAGTTCAGAACTATAATAATTTTAATTATATATACACTTAATTATATAATTTTAATTAACTCGGGAGGATGACCATAGACATGAGTGTAACCCTGACCACCAGTGGAGGGTAAAAAGAGGGCAAAGCTGATAGGGGATTCGCAAGAACTGCAATGTTAAAATGTTTATAAGAGAATGACGAAGGAAAGTATGTTAAAAAAACTGTATACGAACCCTATTGCTTTAAAACACAATCAAATGCGCAGAAGAACCTCAAATTTTCGAATGAAATTTAGAAAAAAAAATCATTAAGTTTTCAATAATACTACTTAAATGATCATTTCTAATGCAATTTCTTATTACAAAAGAAATGACACAAACTTTAGACTGCTAGCATGAACCGTTTTCGAGATACTGCACATTTTTCAAATAAATGTATAAAAAATCACAGAAAATTAAAAGATATTAACTATTGTGAAATATCAATAAGTGCAATACAGGATAAGGAGAGCTTGAACAACGTATACAAGCACAAATAACGACAATAATGCATCATACAGCTGTTTCGAGGATACGTTGGATTCTTCATTCCTCTTTTGAACTTTGGGTTTGTTGGTTCTCTTGTACTGATGAAGAGGATCCAACATAATCTCGAAACAGCTGTATGCTGCATTGTTGTTATTTGTGCTTATATACGCTGCTGAAGCTCTACTTTTTGTGAAATATGCTCACCCTTCATACGTAATATTGTGCAATAAATTTGTTAACATCATTCTCGTGGATCTAGTTCGTTCCATTCCCAAGAAAAGATACTTTTGGTAATAATTTTGTATTTCGACGCGTACCAATTTGCTAAAAGTCATTTATATATAAGAAAAGCTCTTCTCTCCGCTTGTCTGTAAAGCTTGATGATAAATTTTTCGAACTATATTCACACAATTCTTAAATTCAATGTGCAGAAATCTCCTGAAAAGTGGGGTGACATGCACCCACCAACTAATCAATTACAATGATTCTTGATAGACAATTGTAGACAATTGTAAGACAGGTTAAGACAGGTTATTTTTAAGACAATTGTAAATTTAGGTTAAATTAAAAAAAATATTTTGTACAGTTTATTAATAAATAAATAATATAATCCGAAGTAATAAGAAAAATTGGGCAAAATATTTTAACTTCATTAAAATAATTATGTAAAATATTCAACTATATGATATGAAAATAATTTCTATATTAGCTGTATTCACGGGGTAATACGGTGTTGATAATTTGTCATTGCGAATATAGATTGTTATAATTCGGAATAAATGAATAATAAAATATGAAATAAGTAAAATATGTGCAAATTATTTTGACTCCATTCCAATAATTATGTAAAATATTCAACTATATAATTTGAAAATAATTCCTGTTTAAGTTGATAACCCTTCTGATTTGATAATTTGACATTGCGATTATTGATGAAATTACACTTATTTTTGACAAAAAATTCGTTTTCTACTGGTTTCCTGCCCGTATGTCTGGACAAAACTAGTGTATAAGTTAAACTTCAATTCAGCGCCGTAAGTTGTTCAGTCATGCCTGGAACAAGCACCTCTTGTTTCTAACTACCATAAAGTTGATTGTCCTTCCAATTTCATGACAACGAGTTTATATACATGGAGACACTACTGGCGTCGGCACTATAAGCCAAAATTCTTTTTTGACGCGACGTCAAACACAGTCAACTGTCAGGCAGACAATATTATCTTGCTATTGAATCTATTGATATTTTATTTTAATTTCCTATATTTTGTTTTAATTTTATATATTTTATTTTAATTTCATATATTTTGGTTTTAATTTCCACAATAACAAAGACCGTTTATACTTGTGATTATGGTTGTAGCATAATATAAAGCGACATAGAAGGATCCTATTTAATTTTTCATAGGTATGTAGATAATTGTCATTTTTGCGCATCTCTAACTTTATTAAGTTTTTGAGTTAAAATTATGACATTCCATTTTAATAGAAATCTTTCATAATGAATACAAATATTTCTTGTTATTTAACATCTGGTATAGCATAAGCACCTATATGGATTTTACAAAAGGGGGGTGGGGAGCTGATTGGGGTTTCGAAAATGGAGCTATCCCCTCCCCGTTGAGAGAAATATTCAAGAATTTAATCTTGTGAATGAAAACTACAAATGAAGCATCTGAACCACACTCTGAGCTATTTTCACAAAAAGAGGAAAATACAAAACATTTCATTTTTTTCATAAAAGATTAACCTAAAAAAGTAAATTATGCAGAGTGTTTAGAAAGGCTGACCCCCCCCCCCCCCGTCCATTGCAGCCTGTGTATGGGCACCTGGGTTAGGTGTCTATGGCAGAAAATCCAAACGTAGAATCCATATGTAAAATGCATAGAATATGTAGAATACGCAAGAAATCTATCATGCATTAATTCTTTATTATAAAAAGATGTAATATAATTTTTAGACTATTTTCTTACATTTTATTATTCAACATGGTTTACTTTTGCTGTCCTTTTATATTTAAATATGCATAATCATGGGCGTATTTATTAAATATGCATAATTTTGGGCATAATGGCTTCTAATTCAATTTACAGTTTTCTAGGTGCCAAAGCACCCCCACACACACACCTGGAAAACTGTAAATTTAATTAGAAGCCATTCCTTTCAAAACATTTTAATATAGTGAACTTTAATAGATAGATTGAGATTTGAACACAATTGTATTACAACTAAGAAAAAAAAAACGAAAATTTGATCCTTTGCTTCTCCTCACTAAAATGTTAAAAATGTGAGAATTTTCTCTTAGTCTCGATGTGTCCAATTTTTTTATACCCCACACAAATATTTTTGATCTTTATTTCTCCACATCTTATTTTATTACACACACTCTCTCTCTGTCTCATTCTTTTATTGTAATTCACTTGAAGTGCCCGTGATATTTTCTTGTGTTTGTGTTTATCTTCAAATAAATTTTACAGTTTTTGTTTTGTCCATACTTTCTAAAACAAAGGAAAAACGAATTTTTCTTCCTTCCTCATTTTTCTCCAGTGTCTTAGAAAATAAAAACATGTTGTTTTCTCTTAGTCTCTAAGGCCTATTTTTTTATACCCCACTAGATTCGATATTCCTTATTATTATTTCTTTATTTTTAAACTCCAATATTCTCTCACTCTCATCTTTTACTAATCGACCTGAAGCGTACCAGTTATTTTTCATGTTTAGGTTGGGATTCCTAAAAGCTGTTTAAGTATTTTCAGTTCATTATTTCTGGGAAATGAAAAGTTTAAATTTTTAGAGCCCCCCCCCCCCTCCCCAAGTGCAGTAAAAAAAATGAAAAATTGGTATTTTTCTCCATGTTTTCATATACCCTTATCTTTATCTCACTCACAGACTCAGAGTAGCATTCTGTATAAGAGCTATTCTCTTTGCGAATTCGACTAGAAATATCTTTAAAATAATTTGTGTAAACCCTGAACACCGAGCCTTTAGGAACTATCAAAGCAGATTCTTGGTTAAAAGTTAAAGTCTGCTATTGTCTAAAAACTGTAGGCTCAGTGTACCATTGTATTTATGAATGTGAATTATGGATAAATATAAGGTCTTTTTCCATATAATTTTAAAGACGTTGAGTTAAGGCGGTTTTCGGTCGTTTTCCACCCATGTTAAAGTATAGGCCATTCCTATTATCATAACCGCAAAAGAACGGCTGTGCAAATCCTTTTGGAATTTGTACGAGTGATAGAATGATATATGTAGTTTCTTGTGTGGTCAGAAAATTCGTATAATATCAATTAATTAATTATCTATAAATAAAATACTCAAACAAAATTATAAAGTTTTAGTTTTACAGCTGTGAAATAGATGGCGCTATAGAGGCGTCGGACAGCGATCGGAGTACTTTAAAAGCCGTTTTCTTATTTCCTGCACCGAATATTTTACATTTTCTGACCACTGGAGAAAATAGGGGTTTAGCTTAATCATGTAAATCCAATATAATTGTATTTTGTTCAGTAATTTGCCCGTTTATATGATAATGCGATTTGCAGTGGTTGGCGAACTTTCGGCCATTTGTGCAGCCAATGCTCGGCAATATTGGCGTAAGGCCAGTAGCACAGCAACCCTAGCTGTTAACGTGAATAAAAGCGGTTTTATTCTTTGAAATTTTTTTTTAAAATGTAAATAAGGGTAAGTATTATATTTAATACATTTGTAGCACAACTCCACTATTCCAATTTATGTCTATATATAAAGATTAACATTTTAATTCTTACAATGCTACTGCTTATTTATTAGGTTTAGTTAGTTCACCTGTCAGTTGACAATACAAAGTGAATTTTTTTTTTCTGTATTTGATGTTGTAAGCTGCTAGAAAATTTCTCTTAAGATATGCACCTTATCAGTAAATACATTAAAATTAAATTCATGTTGCAGACATATGATAACAAAGACTGCAATATACTATTTTCTTTTTAATAATAGGTACTATTGCACGAAAACATTGGAAAGTTTGTAGGTCGGCATTCCCAAAATCGTGTTTTATGGAATACTGATATTCTAAGTTATAAATAATAGAAAGATAGTGGTGCACATTCTTACCGTTTATCTTAAGATTTTGAAAATATTTATGAATAAAAAATTGGCTTATAGTAACTTGACTGCATTGGTTAAATATTTTACTGTGAACAGCATGAATTATTCTTTCTTCACCAATACCCACCTCTGCAGTCCTAGCTTGTTTAGTAATTTCGTAATTTCCCCGATGGCATTCACATTTACCCCAAAATGATGGGCAATTATGACCGCTGTCTGGGTAATTATGAATGCCAAATAACTCTATTATTAAAGGCAGGAGGAAAACCTTTAATATCTAATATACAGCTTGAAATATGTAGAATTTCATATTACTAATCCAATTTTTAGTAGCTCCTTCTGTTTAGTAATAAATTGACATTTTCCGCCAAATACCTCAAATGCATTCACAATTACCCACATTGACCCTAAAGCAACTAATTAAAGAATTCAAATTGAAGCAACTGGTTAACAAATTAAAAGAAAAGTAATTGCTATAATCGAAAATTACTCCTATGTCCTCAGTAATCAAGGTGTGCAGTTTCCAAATGCCATTTTAGCTAAGGATTGAACCTTGTTGGATAATATTCATAATAAACATTAATCAAAAACATGTGCATCACTTTTTTCAGAATCCCGCTATCACCATTGAAAGCATTTTAATACATTTTTACATTATATTAAACTAAATATATGAAAAAGTTTGATGCTACATTGCCATGACTCATGAGGATTTAACATTCCAGCATTAATCATTGTATCAAGCAATTTATTTAGCCTTATGTAAAACATTATATTCTTGAAATATGAATTCTATAAATATGGATTCTGGCAGTAACAGAAGAGAAATTTGTCGAACTGAACCAGTGTAATCAAAATTTTAAGGAATAAAATTAATGGTTATTCAGAAGACTGAATAGTGAACTTATATGCTTCTTATAAAATCATACAAAATTAATTTTTTTTAATTGGTAGTATCATTAAATTTTCAAATTTAAAATGTGGTAACTAAAGGACATTTTTTGGACATGGTATTCAGCATATGATTCTTTTATTGCAAATTCAGCTAAACTTAGGCTTATCATAATTTTGGAAGCTCAACCCAGGACACTTTTTAAAAAGTGAAAATATACAGAGGTGTGACCATGGATGGGGAGAAGGGGTAACACTCCACTACAAGGATATTGCATTGTAACATTTCCTTTTTGCTAGCAATTGCCTCTTATTCTAACTGTGCATACAGCACCCTCTCCCCTATGGTGAAACCTTAGTCTCAGGGGCAAATCCAGAGAGAAATTTTGGTTAGGAACTTGTATTGCCAAATCAACAATGGTGATGATGATTGTTGCTGCCACTACCAACATAATGTGTGATACTACCAACATAATGCGATAGGATGATTCATTTCAATACTAGAACTGTATTTAACTATAGTATCAGACATTTATTATTATAACCCAGACAATAAAGAATTAACTTCTAAATTTACTTTTTTAAATTCCAAAAAATAATTATTTTAAAATTAAAATATGGCTAAGCCTCCAAAATGGAGTGTGACATCATGCAGAAGCAATTTTAATGATAATTATTTTGAAAAACTCACCCTGTGCATGAAATGACAGTTGCAGTCAGAAATAGTAATGTATTTATTTTATAAACCTAATTAATTGATAATAATTTAAAAAGCCTTTATTAATTTTAAAAGATTTAAATGTACAGTCTATAGATGTTGCAGCATATAATTAATAATAATCAACATAATGGAAGCTAATGGAGTTGTGTGTTTAGAGTGTATTAATTATAATAATACTTACCCTTTAATTTTGTTTCATTACTTCTTTTGGATTTCAAATAATGAATTCTTTCTGTTTGTTTTAAGATTTCATGCGGTTTGAAAGTATCTAGAATTATACATATTTTCAAATTCAATCCTTGCATAAGATTACATTTTATGCAAGTATTTATATTACAACTAACTATTAATTCTTTGAAATTCAGTTAAGCAAATGCATAGTGATCCCAGAAAGCCTAGTTAATCATGTATTTGAAAAACAGAATTTTTTTTCGATAATCCTAATTTTAAAATGTCCTTAAATAGTCTTCTTTAAACCTTTCAAATTGTATGCTGGCGATACAAAATTTGACTCTGAAAATTAACTTTCAACCTTGACAATCACTCAATATTACCAACACAATGTTACAATGTTATACTTTTTCCTGGCAGTAAGGCTGTACAAATTCTATTTGTATCTACTAGCAGCCAGACTAACGATTGTCATTCTTATGTCATCATATTGCATCTTAACAATGGGATTTTTCTGATCTATAATTTAATTTAGTTTCTAGATAATAAAGAGGGAGGGGGGGGGGGGGGGTAAGGGAAACAAAAATTGTTTTCGGTACCATTTGTATATTTTATCAAGTAAACTAGCACAAGAAGAAAAACTTAAATTTATAAGCATTAACATGGTATTTTCTGACAACGTATATTGCTTTCAGTAGTATATCATTGTGGAGCAGGATAGAACAATCATTCCAGGGTGCATTCTTCTCCTTTGATGCCTCTGGTGATGAATAGAGCTTAAGAACCAAAGACTATATTCATATTTGGGAAAGGGCACCTTGAAGTTTTTTGCTCCAGGGTGCCAAAACCCTAGTTATGCTAACAATTGCCTCACTATTTTGATTATTTGTTATGCGGTACCTACACACAACTCTTACTCTAAACCAGTGATTCCAAACTTTCTTATGTGAATAACATTATGGTTGAGGCATCTCTGGCTGAAATCAGAGTGTATATTTATGAACCTAATAGATAAAGTAAAATAGCTTTGTAGGAAATATGATTCTATTTATGAATATATAAAATTAATTTTAATATTTCAAACTTTTTTTTTCAAAAAACTAAAAAGTCTTTGCCTTACTTTGCTTGCTTACTTTTACTCAAAATATCTTCTAAACTATAAAACATAGATATAAATTGTAAAGGACAAAAATTTTCAGTATGAAATCCAGATTTTATATTAATAATTTATTTTTATAAAGCTTTTCTAGTGTTCAAGGAATCAGCTTTTTAAATTCAAAAAGATTGAAAATTTTTCATTTTTCAAGTTTGTAATACTTATATCTTGAAAACTAAAAGTTTTAACCATGAACTATAAGAAGTGACTTGTAGTCCTACAAAGATATATAGTTAATTTGATATCAAATTAGGTTTTTAGTTTCTAAAATGTGGTTATAATTTCGATATTTTAGTATATTTTGAAAAAGTAGTTAACTTCGATATTTTAATATTTTGGAAAAATGGTTCTAATTTTAATATTTTTAACTGTTTTGAAAATATCTAAAGAAGACAAAATAGTTAACTTCGATATTTTAATATTTTGGAAAATTTGTTCTGATCTTAATATTTTGAACTGTTTTGAAAATATCTAAAGAAGACAAACTACTCACAAAGAGAGGTGTTATTGACACAAAACCTTTTCGGCTATATGGGACTGGAGCAACTGCCGATTATTTTTGTTTAGGGAAATCCCTGAAATGTTTCATAAAATCTCAGGGAAACCCTACATGGTTAACACATATTAGGCTATGTAGGGGTAAATTACAAAATAGATGTAAAAATCAATAGGATTGATAAATACTCATGTTTTTGAATAAAATATTACAAGAGTATTTATTGACTACTTCCTTTTACTGATTATTATTAATAAAAAATGATAGATATTTTCACTTTACATCTGACTTTTTAAAAAACTAACATTGTGTACATATTGTGTAATGATTTTGTGTTAATACAATTGTTATGTTAAAACCTTCAAACTTTCTTTTTACTCAATTACAAAAAAAGTGTCAAGTTGTACTTATTTTTGCAAGAGTTTGTTTTCACAGAACCCTGGTGAAGAATCACTATTTTAAACATTGAATTTGAGTTTCTTTAGCTGCTAGATACAGAATTTTCCTAAAAATGTTAAATGACTGCGGGAAGTTTCTATATTACACATTTTGCATAAAAGATTTGAGCCTTTTCAATAGTGGCTGTGACCACTTAATCAGTCAAGAAATCCACCACTAATATGAGCCAATACTTCCATATGTTACGACTGTGCATGGAAGCATAGAACATTGTTATATTGACTAAAACCTCCTACAAAAATATCTACATTGATTACAAATGTACCTTTTACCATGCAAATTGTTTCCGCTCATAGAAAGAGAGGAAGTAATAGCTTGCAAAGAGTCATATTAGCCACTCCTCACTTCAGTTATATATTAGAGTGTAATAGTACTGACTCAATTGGTCATCATATATGACCTACCCACAAAATATACTTATTCTTCTGAATAACTTAGTTGGTAAAGCACTATATAGCATAAAATTGTGATTCTTTAGGTATCTATGTATATATAGCTTTACCTGGACTGGTGTATAGTAGCCACTTTATGCACCAATCAGTGGGAAAAGATATATATTTTAAATGCATAATGGTATTTAAAACAGGTTTCATAAAAGTGAGCAAGAGCCCCTCTCGTCTTTCCTCCCACGGTGTATAGCAGTGGTGAGGAAACATTTTGGTTCATATATCACTAAAAAAATATAGAATGTTTTGAGAACCACATTAAACATCACTCTCGCAATCACCTTAGGATGATTTAATATTTATAAAAATACCAGCATTTATGAAATAAGTATTGTCCTATGTGGTTAATTAGGATTTGTAATTCTATCTTGTCAACCACTATATATTAGTGACCACAAGTACAAAACTAAAATTTATTAACTAAATACTAGCCCCAGCTGTCTCTTGTCTACCACATAATTGAAGCTAGAGATCAAATAATCTTGGATTTAAAAATGTCCTACTCAGTTTTTTCACACAAAATTAATTTTTTTTTTATATCCTAAATGTATAACTTTGTAAATATTGACAGAAAATTAATAATACTAAGGATTTAAATTTTATTGGTGTGATTTTAAAATCACTAGTTTTACTCATCTTTACTATTTAGAGCTGCTATTTAATTTTTTTTTTCATTTTGAAACATATTATTACTAAGCTTTTTAATTGTACCATGCATGCCATTTACAGTTAATTTCAATTTCATTCAACACCAGGGCTGTGGAGTTGGTAAAAATATACCAATTCCAACTTCTAAATTATATAAACTATTTAAAAATAATTTTATTTTTAAATATTTAATTTTTTAATAGTTTTTTAAATAATTTTCAAGTGATAAATCAAAGAACATCAAATGTTTACCAATTAAAAAATATTGATATTAAAAATTGCAGTTGGAGTTGAAGGTTTGAGGTAGCAACTCCACAGCCCTGTTCAATACACAGTCATATATCTATCACAGACAGTAGCAAAGACTCCTTTTTGTTTTTCTCTAGTTCTAATTGGGATTTTCAGAAGAGACTAATATCTATCTCTCCGTCTACCCATGTCAGAAGATATTCTATATATAGAACCAAAAGAAAATGCTCATGCAATTTCTACCCATGCTACAACATTTCTTTGATATTCATAACTAAGCCAGAAGGAAGGGACTGTTTTTTACCATCCTCATATATATATATATATATATATATATTATAATATATAGGGAAAATATTGTGACTGGATCAAAAATTTGAATTAAAGTTTTCGATGGAAGAGCACTTTTCAAGCATCTCTGAACTCGAATCGATCGGTTTTGAGGTGATGTGTATGTGAGTCTGTGGAGATGATATCTCATGAGCAAATGGAGCGTTTTGAATGAATTTGGTACAAAAATTACAATCTGCGAATACTGAAAGCCTATTGATTTTAAATGAAATCGAATGTTCTAAACATCCCCGAATTTTCGAACGAACTTTAATAAAAAATAAAAATATTCAATATTGTTACATAAATAATCATTTCTTATGTAATTTTTCATTAGAAATAGGTTTTTTGTGGAACTGAGTTTTTAAAAATATGAGACATTCATTTAAGATATTCAGATGTTCCAATTAAGCAGATTTCACCTCTTATTCTTTAATTTTCATTTATAAATTAGAAGCAGGATTTATTAATTTAAATCATGATTAAAATCACAATTTAAGTCGATTTTTTTTTTATATATATATATCATTGATTTAAGTCAGGTCTTATGAGAAGAAAAACCCTTATTTGTGAAATTATTAGTTTGTTCTATTTGATTTTATATATATTTATAAAATAAAAATATATTACTGACCCGATTATAATTATCTAAATATATATTATCTAATCTTAAATATATATTATCAACACCCGAAGGTGCTCTAAACCTAAAATGGAAATTAACAACGTTTGTGTCAGTAGCGCGATGTGTTTTGATGATGTTCTTTGTCAAGGAGTAGGTGTAATCCCGTCCTACCACTGAATCTGCTTCATCCATTCCTGAAGTCACGAGCTGTCAGTACTCGCTATCCAAAATTATCTTCACAGGCAGATCTGAAGAATGAAAGAAACATCCTGGTCCAAATGTAAAAAAATCTGATGTGGGCAGCACATGACTTTCTCTGCAGACTTAAATTTATATTTTTTTTATTTCTTTAATAATTCATTAGATTGAGTTTAATTGCACCAAATAACACTAAATTTGCATTTTTAATTCAATTTTTGTTTTTATTTGGTAATTTGACTTTTTCCCGATAGCGACGTAACAAAAATGCAAGAAATCTCAAATATCTCGAGAATGGTTAGTCCTAAAGTATAATGGAGTGTCGAAGACCCAGGCTGTCCAACTCATCCTATGGACTCAAGCAACCGTTTGGACGGCCGGGAAAGAGTATAATGAGTGTGTTATATTCTTTTCCTCATCAAAAATTGCGTATAAAACAAGAATTTAATTGATACATTTCAGCATACGTAGTCTTTTTTTTTTTTTTTTTTTTTTTAGATTTTTGCGTGCCATTTCGTAAAAAAAAAGGCAGTTTGTTATTTTCCAAATCGAACCAAAATCGAATCAGCACCAGAATGTCCTACAAGTAACTTATCTACCAAATATTGTGAAATTTGGTTAATTAGTATTTTAACTAGGGTGGATACATGAAATTTTTGCGGGCCATTTCGTATAAAAGGGCGAGTTCTTTTCCAAATCGAACCAAATTCTAATCAGCACCAGAGTATCTAACAAATAACTTATCTACCAACTTTTGTGAAATTTGGTAAATTAGTATCTTAGCTAGAGCGGATAAATGAAATTTTTACGAGATATTTCGCAAAAAAAAAAAAAGCGATTTCTGTTTTTACGAATTGTACCAAAAACTAATCAGCACCAGGGTCACATCCAAGTGACTTACCTGTCAAATTTTATGAAATTCGGTCCATTAGTTTTTGAGTTAGAGTGGATGCATACATTGCACAGAGAGACACACACACAGATGTCACGTTAAAAATAGTTTGTTCGTATTCTAAAGGTCTCAAAACGTGTAGATCCGTCGAAAACTCGAATTCCGATTTTCGACATGATTCCAATACTTTCCCTATACATTATCATGTATTGCAGGGAAAGTAACAAATTTATAAAAAAATATCAAATGTGATCAATATATCCTGAGATAAAAGAAAAGTGCTTTGAAATTGGATCAACATATGCCAAAATGAAAGCGCTAAAATAGTATTAACCCGTTCCATTTTTATTCTGTTTCAATATTTGGCTAAACTTCATACATGAGTTTGAAAAATCTTCAAAATAAAAAATGATGACTTAAATTGAAAATATCAAAAATCCCAGTTGCCTTTCGAAAGCTGTAAGTGATGCAGTCCAGTCAAGCATGCAATTGCGATAAAATTTATTTTTATATACTTTTCTTAATTATTTTAAATCGCAAAGGATTTGATAAAAATTGTCTGCTGTATAAACTCTTGGGTTTAATTGCACATTTTTTTTTTTTTCCAAATAAATTTGCGGTAAAAATATGGTCTGCATAATGCTATCTGTCTAAGAAGTTCTTTTCTTATTAATATCTCGACAACTTCTGTTCCAAGTTTCAAGTATCTCTGAACTCGAATCGAACGCTTTTGGCGTGATGTCTGTGTGAGTATGTGTTTATTTATGTTCGTGAGTCTGTATGGACGCGACATCTCACGATCGAATGAAACGTTTCAAAATAAAATTGTCACGAATGTTATAATCAGTGAATGCTATCGTATTTATTTTAAACGTGAACAAATTTTCGGAAGACCCCCCACCCCCCACCCCACCCCACCCTTAACAAGTTCTGAAAAAATCAGCACTTTTCATTATGATAAAAAGAAAAACCTGAATTGAAACTTGATTATTCATTGAAAAACGAATGATACAAACTTTCGAATACTAATATGATCCGCTCTAGAGATTGCACGATTTTCGGAAATTTTTTTTGAAAAAATCCTTAAAAAATTAGACCTTTGAATACTGTTTATTAAAAAATCATTTCAAACTTTAGAACGCTAGCATGAACCGTTCTCTAGATTAGCACGTTTTTCAAATAAATTTATATAAAAATATATATATAAAATTAAAAAAATAATAAGTATCGCCAAATATGTTAACTTTTAATATGCAACATCAGTCTCATGAATCTAGAAAGTATCCATAAATAAAATTGAATACATATTTCTTAAGTAATCGTGCTTTTCACATCTTGCAACTTTCACATGATGGGCATATTATCAAGTGTTTAATATGTTCAGGTCGTGTTTTTCATCAAAATTACCAATGCTAAAATAATAATTCATGAATATTTTCTCTACGTACAGCCCAAATTGCTGTTAAAGTAATAAAACTAAAAAACTTCGTTAAAAGCATCATAATTTTTTACTGTATGTTGCTTTCAATGAAGTTTTTTTTAGTCTTAATATTTTCTCTATTATAGTTTGAAAACTTAAAAAGTAATAGGATATATTTTATTTTATGTTCCTCCTATATGGAGGTCAGGACTGCTTTCTGTGAAATTTTCCGAAAGCGTCCTTGTTAGTGAATGTGGACTCGATAACCATAGGCGATAGGCGCCGACTACGGGGGGGGGGGGGGGGGGGGGGTGAGAACGAGCCCCCGCTGAACTTCTCCAGAGGGAGCTTTGTCCCTCTGGGAAATTTAAAAAATTTTCTAACTTCACATTTTACTAAATACCAAAAAATGAAATTTTTTAAACATAAAAATAATTGAAAGAAAATCTTATCAACGTAAATGTCACATTTCAGTTCAGTCTTGTTCACATCTTCTTTACCATAGCTCCCTAAACTATCTCGCACACAAACGAAGCTCATCTTTACTCCCAGGAAACATGTTTACGCTAATGACAAAAACATCTGGTTACCAGAACTTTTTCGACTGACCACCTAATTCAAAGAGAAATGGAATATTTACAGTCATGTTATTGACATTTCCAAAAATTAGCTGTTTCTCTCCAGTAATAACTATAAATGATTACCACGAAGTAGAGATGACTTATTTTGTCGACCTTTAAAGAGATCTTATCTGTAATTAATCTTGTATTCTATATACCAGTGCTGTCTTTACAAGTGGTATCCATTCCGCTTGAAGCTGCCAACCCCGCGGGTAGCTTTATTCCTGGTGAGCACCGGACGTTTGGCACAGCACCATAGTCAGGCAAGGGCCAGAGGGAGTTTACCACCACCACACACACTAAGTATACTCAGCACACACCCCTGATAAAAATATTAAAGTTTTAGTTGTGATGAGAAATGTCAACCAACATGTCATCCAAATTTTGCCAAAAATTTTATTTATGAGATTTTTTTTATAAATTGCTTTGTTTTAAAGATTTTTTAATTTAGCTGAATGTGTGGTTATACTGATGATCAATTTATTTACATATTTAATTTAAAAATATTTAAATATAGACAATAGTATTTGGATACTTTTGTATTATTGCTGGGTTCATTGTTTTAATTTATTGTGTCAAAATCAACTGATAGATAGTTAAGAGTTGATGTTAAGCGTTAACTTGTATTAACTTTCAGATTTTTTTTTTATTAATTAACAGCTTTACTACTAGTTAATTCTTAGATTAAAATCCATTGTAATTATTATATATTATAATACTGATGCATAGTAACTATATGGATTTTCCTAATCAACTCTTAGCTTACAAACATAAATAGGCCTAAAAAGATTAAAAATATTTATCGTACAACAAATAAAACTGCTGATATCTTTCTTTCGACCCAGCCCGTCCGACCTACCCGAAGGTGTAAGATATCTGTTTAGGCCGCCGAGACAATGCCATCTAATTTAGACTGGAACCCAGTGGGGGCGACATCCACAGGGATCGATCCTCCTTCTTTTGCTACCAACCGTTCGGAAGGACTTTCAAACCCACAAATGCTCGTACACAGGAACAGTTTAGGCAAAGTCGGAAATCGAACTCGCTTGGGTCCTCCGTGTACAATCCCCGTGACTTAACCACTCTGTTATCTCACTCCAAAACTGCCGCTTGTAAGACAATAACTTACAAAACTTCCTTGAGGAAAGCATATATATGTCAGTTAGGTGACTACATTTGCTTCGATGGCCTAATCCCTCCTTTTTCAGGCCAAAATAACAGTATGCGCTCTTAACAACCACTACTACCGTTCGTTGGGCAGTTCGTTCTTGACGGTTGTTAAGGGCGCATACCGTTCTTTTGGCCTGAAGAAGGGGCTTAAAATGACCTCGAATCAATTGTAGACACCTAATTGACATATGCTTGCTTTCTTCAAGGCGGCCTTGTACGTTGTTAAATCTTTATCGACTTTGTGAATCTTTTATATAACTTTATCGGATTGTGCCCCCCCCCCCCCCTGATATTTTGAACGGCGCCTATGTCGATAACTAAAAAGTCAAGAACAAGTTCACATATCGTCATGAAATTTTATATTTAAAAAGATTCTGTTCTTTATGTATGTCATATATGACAGTTTTCACAGTTGAATTGGTAGGAATTTGCTTGGTTTTAAACGCATCTACAAATATGGATGGCGTGTCTTCAAATTACCACGTCATTGTGTACTGTAATAATACTTCGATGATTATCAGTCTAAAACATTTAATCAATCTCATTGATTCTTTTTAGAACGTTCCTTAAAACGCCTATTTTTTATTTTTAGAATCGGCTGTAGATAGAGCGTAGTTGATGACTGATATGGATTCAGAATTAAATTTTAGTGGTGGGGGGGGTTGAGTTGAAGGGGTTTCACTAAGGATTTCCGTTTTCGGTTTCAGAGATATAACTTCGTATTAAAACATTTACATTTTTCTTTCATCTATTTTTGAAGATTGACTACCGATAGAGCTTAGATGATGACTAATATGGAAATAGCATCGAGTTTCGGAGGGATTGGTGGGAGGGGGGTTAGTAAGGATTTTCCCTGCCAGTTTTGAAGCAGTTACTTCCGGTTTTTCCGAAAATTTGCAACTGTGCAAGATGTTAAAAATATAAAAATGCTTAACAGTTCCATTAATAATTAACTATAAAAACTACACTACTTGCCACCCCATGAAGATGTCTTCATAAATTTTTTATTTCATTTATATTTCCAAAAACTATCTATTTGATCAGGGGGAAAAAAGAGAAAACTGTGGAATAAATATTTAGAAAGTTATAGTTTAGAAAAGCAAAGTCTAAACTGTCGCACTCGCAGCAGAGGGTAGAATGTGAAGTTCTACCACTGTCTCTCTATGGGCATAATATATCTCGAACAAATTGAGAGTCAAACAGTGGCGTCGCCAGGAATCCATGGAAATTCAGAGAAATGGGAAACAACATATTTGGTTATTCCACACACATTTTTTTTTCTAAAGACGCTGCTGAATTCATGTGAATTTTGATATAATTATCTCAATCAATCAGCGATTGTAAGAGGTCTATTGATTTTCAGGCAAATTGTACACTAAAAGAATGCTATCCACAAGCATTATATCTAAGTATAATGCATCTGGATTAATTTATTTTTTAAAACAATGTATAAATCATTTCATTGTCGCCCAGGGTGCTTCAGTCCCCTCCTCTCAAAACGAAATCGTCTTACACTAGATGAAATAACGTTTTGATTTATATTGTAGGGTTTTGTCCATTGTAGTATATGCATTGATTTCAATTTCGTTGTTTAGTTGAATTTTTGAACATACATAGCTCAGTATTAATCTAGCCAAAGGAGGTGGTAGATGAATATGCAAGGCCCCCCCACGGGAATGGAGTTACTGTATGAAAAATATAATAATAGGTACTAATTTATGCAGTTTTTATTTTGTTTATTTCTCAGTGTATTTAAGTAAAGGCTACAGTCTTAAATACTTCTGTGTAATATTGTCCAATTTTTATTAATTCTTACTTGAACTAAGATAAAACGAGCTCAAGATTAAAAAAAAACTTTCCCCATCCCACAAAAAAAAAATCTGAATCTGTTATTTCGTGTGATAATTTTTCCGTAGGGCTAGTGAAAACGCAAAATAAAAAGTAATTCTATTAGTTAGTTTTTATAGTTAATTTTATTAATAATTTTAATAGTCATTTTTAAAAGTGGCATTTCTCGTGTCGCTAATAGTGTGCAGCATGAAATTTCCCTTAGAAAAAAATCTTGCTACGACCTACATCTTGCATAAATTAGAACTATTACAATTTAGAATTAAATACCGTAACTATGAAATACATTTGGTAGAAAGAGAAATTATTAGTAAGTAATTATTAATGACTAAAAATGGAGGTAATCCCCAGAAGACAGGGGTCCTAAACAGACCTTTTGGCCATCCATTCATATTATTATAGTACTACTTTCAAATTTCTCTTTTATCCTGGATGAGTGAGACATACGAGACGTAAGTTTTGACTTTTAGTTTTAGACAACACAGTACATGTAGAAGCATTGTGGCAGAAAAGAAAAATCGTAAAATCCCCCTCCCCATCACCACCGCATTCCTTATTCAAGGTCACGGGGGCGTTCGTCTGCAATAGAAAGCGAATTCCAGCCAAAGTAACTTTAAACAAGGTTCCACCTCATAGACTTAAATTAGTTTATTCCCCGTGATTTTATTATTTTTCGTAGTGTTATATTTGACGATACTTACTACAGTTAATTTTATGCAATTTTACAGATAAATTTATTTGAAAAACGTGCAATTTCTTGAGAACAGTTCAAGCTAGCGTTCTAAGTGTGTGTGCCATTCGTTTTTATATATTAAAAAATTGCGTATAAAGTGATTATTTATTTAACATTATCGAATGTCTTGATTTTTTTATGATTTTTTCAAAAATTAATTCGAAAATGTGGGTGTCTTTCGCACGTTCGATCGCGTTTAAAATCTATATTAATCTAGTATTCATAGTTCGTAATAATCGTACAGAATTAAGTTCAAAACACTCCATTCGTTCGTGAGATATCGTTTCCACAGACTCACGGACACACTTCAAAAAAGTTTAATTCGAGTTCAGGAAAACTTGAAACGCGCTTTTCCGTCGAAAAGTTGAATTCGAATTTTTTACCTTGTCACAATACTTTCCCTATACATTATACTATATATGTAGGGGAAGTAAAAAATCGAATGTGGGCAGCAGATGACTTTCCCTACAAGCTCACATTCATGTTTTCTTTCCCTTTTCTTTCATAATCAATTAAATTGATCATTTTTTCGACTTATCACATTACAAAACGTTACTGGCCTGTAAAAAATAAATAAAAATAAGTATCTCGAGAACGGTTGGTCCTAAACAAAATGAGGTTGGTCTTATTTATTTTGACTTCAAAAATTGTGTATAAATAATTATGCATATCAATACAATTAAACATATTTAATTTTGAACTACATATTTTGACGATTTTTGCTGGCTATTTCGCAAACAGAGCAGTTTATCGTAAATCAAGTAGTCCATAAGTGACTTACCTTCCAAATTTTGTGTAATTTCGTCGAATAATTTTTTTAGCTACAGTACCTACATCGCGCAGGTATAGACAGGCACACACACACACAAACGTCACGCTAAAAATTGTTTTCTCGTGCTCTAGAGGGCACGAAACGCGTACATCCATCGAAAAATCGATTTTCGACACGATTCCAATACTTATATATTACCATGTATTATAGGGAAAGTAAAAATCTGATATGGGTCGCACGTGTTTTCAAATAAATGACTAATATTGCTAAAATATATTAAGTAATTGCTTTTTATGTCACTTTTGACAGCACAACGAATAAGACTGATCCCATGAACCGTTCTCGAGATATTTCAGTTTCTTGGAGTTTTGAAGAGCTGAAAACTTTAAAGTTCATCAAGTTCCCTAAGGAAACGAACATGCATTAAAACTGTAAATTGGATATAATATCAGAAAAGTATCCATGTTATTTTCTGCAATTAAACTCAATTTAATGCATAATGAAATAAAAGATAAGAAAATGAATTTGTAGGGAAGTCGTGTGCTGCCCAGTTTTTTTTTTTGCTTACAACAGATTTTTTTTTTGCTTACAACAGATAATATTGGCGACATGGAAACTAACGTAAGATGCATAACTAAAACAACTTCATCTTTGTAAATTACCAGCAAATATCAAGTCCCTGCACATAATAGATTTTATAACCACTACGTTTTGAAAACTAAGAACCCTATCCAAAAAACTTGTATATACGGCTTTTGAATAGCTAAGAATTATTTTCTTACTATTCATAAATAGTTATTTTGTTTTCGAGATATAAGCATTACAAACTTAAAAATCTGATGACTTTCCCTGCAGACTCAAATTCATATTTTCTTTATTTCTTTAATAATTCATTAGATTGAGTTTGATTGCACCAAACATTTGCATTTTTAATTCAATTTTTGTTTTTATTTGATAATTGGACATTTTCCCGATAGCAACGTGACAAAAATGCAATAAATCTCAAATATCTTGAGAACGGTTAGTCCTAAAGTATAATGGAGTGTCGAAAGCCCAGACCGTCCGGCTCATCCGAGGACATAGAGCAGCAATAAGGACGGTCGGGTATAATGGAGTGTGTTACATTCTTTTCCTCGTCAAAAATTGCGTATAAAACAAGAATTTAATTGATACATTTCAGCATAAATAGTCTTCTTCTTCTTTTTTTTTTATTATATTAGTTGACACCCAAATGAAATAACTTTTTAAATATTACTTATTATATTATTTGATAATAGCCCCCCTCCCTCTCTTATCACCCATTTATGGGCGTTCATTATGTTCATCACATATTTTACTTATTAAGTAAAATTTGTTAGAAAATATTACTTATTTCCTTAAACAGTTTTTTACTATTTACCTTTTAATTTACTAAAACAGTTTTTATTTTCTTAAATTTACGGCGTGACCACGTGGCGAATTTTTAAGAATCACTTACATTATATTGTATCGCATTTAAAAGAGACAAACATTTATAAAATAGTTCTTACCTTCTGCCCTGATACAGATTCGACAATTACAAGAGATAATTAACTTGCTTTACAATTTACAATTACAATAGGTAATTAACTTGCTTTACAATTTACAATTACAATAGTTAATTAACTTGCTTTTCAATTAAAAAAATCGAATCCGATGATGTGCGTAAAGAGTTTTATTGTTCTTTTCAACGTTTGATTTTTTTTTTTTTAATCTGGTGGTCAGAACTTTTGGTGACTGTCTTATTACTGAAATTTTGTGGTAATCTTTACCAGAGCGGGGGGGGGGGGGGGTGACCGGGCACACCCCCTGGCTACGCGTATGCACAAGTAACTTATCTACCAAATTTTGTGAAATTTGGTCAATTAGTATTTTAGCTAGTGTGGATACATGAAATTTTTGCGGGCTATTTCGTTAAAAAAGGCAGTTTGTTCTTCTCCGAATCGTACCAAAATCTAATCAGCACCAGAGCATCTTAAAAGTAACTTATCTACCAAATTTTGTGAAATTTGGTCAATTAGTATTTTAGGTAGAGTGGATATATGAAATTTTAACGAGCCATTTCGCAAAAAAAAAGGCGGGTTCTGTTTTTATGAATCCTACCAAAAACTAATCAGCACCAGAGTCTCATCCAAGCGACTTACATACCAAATTTTATGAAATTCGGTCCATTAGTTTTTGAGTTAGAGTGGATACATGCATTTCTCAGACATACATTGACAGACACACATACAGACGTCACGCTGAAAATAGTTTTTTCGTATTCTAGAGGTCTCGATACGTGTAGATCCGTCGAAAACTCGAGTTGTGATTTTCGGTATGATTCCAATACTTACCGTATACATTACCATGTATTGCAGGGAAAGTAAAAACGGAAATTTTTCTATACCTCGAATATAGATGTTATTCGCATCAAAATGATAAATGTTTGTGTCTAAAATAAAATATTTTAATCTATTTATCTAAAATAAAATATTTTAGACAAAAAAGAAAAAAAAATACGCTTACGTAAATGTAATTTCATTCATGTTACTTTCTAATGGGACAAGCGAGAACTTAGCTTTGACTTCTGTTTCTAAACGCAACGTGTACATGTGGAAATTGCGGAAGAACTATACTGCCCCCCCCCCCCCCCCCCATCCCACTCCTCCACCAAAAAAGAAGAAAATCATTCCCCATCTCTTGTATTCTTCACAATAATTGAAGGCCACGGTGTGGTCTGACGGGATAGTTTCTTCAGCTAACGCTTTCTCTTTCTTTTGTTTTTGTTCTCTATGCTGCATGAGGCCAGGGTTTGACAATTATCACTTTGAATGAGTATACATATTGTCTATATATTCAGGTTTATGCTATACTTACTTGAAACAATAATTACAATTACGTTTTACTGCTATTTTTTTTAATGACAAGTGACAAAATGGACTATTCATTGTACGTACCCCGGGAAATAATCTTCGAGCAGAAATATAGGGTCACCCATATTTCACCTCGATGGAAATAATCGCATATCTGCAATAGCAACCAGCTAGAAAATTTTTTATATGTCACTTTTTTGTAAACATTTATAGAGACAGACAAATTCAGTTTTATCATGCAGTCAGCTTAAAATTTCTTCAAAAGAAATTATGCTTACTTTGCAACAATGAAGTTTCTACTTACAGTATAATTCATATACAGTTTATACCCGCCCATGAAATAAATGGCTGTTTGTGTATTGTGTAAAGACAAAATACAAAACTATTACAAATGGTGTCTTACAAATACCATTGTAATACACTATTTGTAATAATGTCTCACAAGATATTACAAATTGTGTTTTCTCTCGTAAATGGAACTATAGCTAGATCCACGAGGATATGAGTCAATTCGTCGCGTAATATTTCATAAGGAAAGTCAACCTATTTAACGATACCTATTATTATTATTTCACTTTCATGTAAATATTTATATAAATGTGTAATATCGCGAAATCGGTTCGTACCAGAGTTATAAAATGAATGCCATGCATTTTCTAATGATAAGTGACATAAAAATAATTATTTATTTAATATTATTAAATATCCTGTCGTTGCGTCATTCTCCATTTGTAATAATCGTACCAAATTTCATTTAAATAGCTTGTTTCCACTTGTTTGTGAAATATCGCTCGTATATGGAAGGATTACATATCACTTCAAAAACAAGCTCAGGGATATTTAAAACATGTAAATCAACTGAAATCCACTGAACTTTATCTATATAAATAAAATTAAAAATCTGTCTGTTTATTTATTTGTTTGTCGTGTGTTTTTGTTTCATCATCACGAGAGAACGGCTGCACGGAATTTGATGAAATTTTCGGACTAGACATACAATAGTTCCACTTAAAATTTAGTCCATGTTTCGAGTTCTTAGGACCAGGGGTTATCGGAATATTAATAAAAAACGCACTATTAAACCTTCTACTGAGATAGCATTATGCAGACGATATTTGTTCCACAAAGTTATTTGGGGAAAAAATTATATGTTTCTAAGCAACGGAATTTAACCCAATGAGTTTATATTTAAATATATATATATATATATATATAAATATATAAAGTATAAAAATAATTTTAAAATTTGAAAAAAGAGAAGGAAGGCTTAGCGAGAAGCTTACTCAATGGCGGTAAGGGGTTGTGACCTTACACCCCAGTTGTCAACAAGCTTGTCATAAATGCCGCGGCATTGCTTTTTATATTTATATCGTGTATAGTATTTGTAGCTGCTTTGCGCATAAATGCTATAACACTTCAATATCTTTAATAACTTCCAATTTTCATCTTATATATTATATATATATATATCTATATATATATATATATATATATATATATATATATATATATATATCATGTTGCTAAATGACGGAATTAAACCCAATAAGATTGATATGATTGATTAATGGATTATTGATATTTTCAAATTCTTACGTCATCTTATATTTATTTATTACTTGAAAATTATTTTGATAAAATATTTTTCAAATCCATATATTAGTATGGGTATATCTTTTAATACACGGGTATAATCTTCTAATCTACGGAAATATAAGTAGCACGGGTATACCTTCTAATACACAGGTATATCTTCTAATCCACGAGAATAAACGAAGTATACTTCTAATACAATTTTACTGCTTTTATTTTGGCATATATTGATTCAATTTTATATTTACTGTAAATTTGTTTATAAACGGGATCAGGATGTTTTTTTATTCTGCAGGTCTGCCTGTGAAGATAATTTTGCATAGTGAGACCAGATTCTTAAACATCTTTTTAGGAGCATTAATTTAAATATTTTAATAGAATGTTTTGAGTAACAATGTTATTTAGAATATTATAGGAATTAGTACATGATTATGAATTTTAAGTTTCTTTTGTATATTCCGTACGAAAAACGGGTACACTACTACCAGTACAATAGTATAATGTTGCATGGAAAGTAATTTTTTCTCAAAAAATTTTTAATTCGATATTTTGACGGATAAACACGTTTAAAGACCACCTGAACACATTTCGAACATTTTTGGAAAGGTATCTGTGCGTGTATGTGCCTGTGAGATATGGACACCAAGTCAAAAATAAATACTTGTATCGCTATGAAATCTTATTTTGTCACGATATTACGTGAAAACATCGAAACTAATTAGAATATTTTGTGTTTTACACTATTAAAACACAAATTATTCGAATTTCAGGTTTTTCGCACAATTAATTTCTATAGCAAACAATTATAATTCCTAAAACATTGTGTTAGCATAACATAGAGTGGCGTCGCCAATGGGGAAAATTTGGAGGCCACAAGTCCCCAGGGACCCACCCATCAGAACCAATTGAAATTCGTAGAATCGATATTTGGAGAAATGGGAAACAAAATATTTTGTTACCCCCTTCCAAAAATTTTTCTAGCGTCGCATTGATAACATGTATGAGATGGATGTAAAGGGTATTAAAATCAGTGGCGGGACCAAGAGGGGAGGGTCGAAAACCCCCTGTAAGAGTCCATTGAAGCTTATAGAAATGATATAGAGATATAAGAACCAAATATATTTTGGTTACCCACCGCTCCCTCCTCCCCCTCCAAAGAAAAATTATTGCGACGTTACTGATTAAATTATTATATAGTACAATGATCAGCCAAATGCATTAAATTAATTCGGGTGACAAACCTGTTGAAAAAATAATTTGAAAAAATAATTTTATTTTTCATTTCTACGAAAAATTAAAATATTATCTGTGTACGAAATCCGATAAAATAATAATTGTCTTTTGATATTAATTATAAAAGTAGACCTAAACACTATGGCTTATGAATGTATGAGAAATTCGAGTGAAAACCCCTAATATTTCTTATAAAATATACGAGGAGCTACATAAAAAAAACTAGATTAACCGAAAATGTGGGGATCATATTGAAACTTAGAAATGAAATTCCCTGAGTTTTTCAGAATTTTTTTTTAATCACGAAATTTTCTAATCTATATAATTATTTTATATACTGAAAGAATTGAAATTCTGTATCTGACAATAAAATTTAGTAGGAACGACTTGAAAATCATGAAATCTATGAAGTCAAATTTAAAAATTTTTTGGTATCAAATATAATAATAATAAAAAAAGAAACTTTATAAAATCAATTTGAATATTTCAAACGACACAATTTAAAAAAGTATTCAAAAGTCAGAACATTGCTCCACCCAATTTTTTACTTTCCTTGCAATGTATGGGAAAAGTGTTGGAATCATGCCAAAATCGCAACTCGAGTTTTCAACGGATCTACACGTTTTGGAACCTCTAGAATACGAAAAAACTATTTTTAGAATGACGCCTGTGTGTGTGTCTCTGCAATGTATGTCTCTAACTCAAAAATTAATGGATCGAATTTCATAAAATTTGTTGAGGTTTTGTTGCTTAGTTTTTGTTATTATTCGGAAAAAAAGAACCCGCCTGTTTTGCGAAATGGTCCGCAAAAATCTCATTATTCTAGCTAAAATACTAATTGACCAAATTTCACAAAATTTGGTAGATAAGTTACTTGTGGGATACTCTGGTGCTGATTAGATTTTGGTACGATTCGGAAAAGAACAACCTGCCTTTTTTCACGAAATAGCCCACAAAATTCGCCAAAATAAAATAAAAAAAAACTACGTATACTCAAATATATGTATCGATTAAATGCTTATTTTATAACTACGTATGCTTATAACTACGTATCGATTAAATGCTTATTTTATACGTAATTTTTGATGAGGGAAAAAAATAAAACCAACTCCATGACCGCTCTCCATTACCACTAACCGCTCTCGAGATATTTAAGATTTTTCGCATTTTTGTTATGCCGGCTTTAGAAAAATGTCCATCCAATTACCAAATAAAAACAAAAATTGAATTAAAAATGCAAATTGAGTGTTATTTTGTGCAATTAATCTTAATTTAATTAATTATTAAAGAAATAAAGAAAAAATGAATTTGAGTCTGCAGGGAAAGTCATGTACTGCCCACATCAGATTTTTCTTTTTTGCAGTTGAACGATCGAATTGAGTTGAAAATTTGTATTTGATTTTGCTTCAGTGAATCCAACATAATTCAAAATTGGTGTCTAATTCATCCTGATTTGTAGTCGACGGTTCTAACTTTGGAACACATAAAGCTATGACTTTGAATGATCTATAATTGAAAATTGCTTTACATTACACAGAAACAATTGACAGAGAAAAAAAAAATGTTGATATGAATAACATCTGTGCTTGCGGTTTCCGTGGCGGGAAAACGGATCGTAACGCAAAATGTAAACATTTCACTTCGGGCGCTTATACCGCTGAACCCGATAGATAAAAAATCTGATGCAGCACATGACTTTCCATGCAGACTCATATTCACGTTCTCTTTATTTCTTCAATTAAGTTATTAAATCGAGTTTAATTGTAAAAAATAACACCCAACATTGTTTTACATTGTTGAATTTGGACTTTCACTTCAATTTTCGTTTTCATTGGTAACTAAACTTATTTTCAAAAGTGGCGTGGTGAACAGGCGAAAAAAATAAAATTTCTCTAGAACGGCTAGTCTTAGAGTAATGGGGTTAGTCTTATGTCTTATGCTTTCATCGTCAAAAATTACGTATAAAACAAGCATTTAATTGATTTATTTGAGCATATGTAATCTTTGATTTTGATTTTGACGATTTTTGCGGGCCATTTCGCAAAAAAAGGCAGGTTCTTTTGTCTAATCAGCACCAGGGTATCCCACACGTGACTTATCTACTAAATTTGGTAAATTTTAGTTTTTTAGCCAGAGTGGATACAGATATTTTTTGCGGGTCTTTTCTCAAAAACAGACAGGTTTTGTTTTTCAGAATTGTACCAAAATCTAATCAGCACCAGGGTACCCCACAAATAACTTACCCATAAAATTTTATGAAATTCGGTCAATTAGTTTTTAAGTTAGAATGGATACAAAATCTGCACAGACTCACACACAGACGTCACGCTAAATATAGTGTTTTCGTGTTCTAGAGATTTCATAACATGTATTATGTAGATCCGTCGAAAACTCGAGTTGCTATTTTCGACATGATTCCAATACTTTCCTTATACAATATGATGTATTGCAGAGAAAGTAAAATGTAAATAATTTTGCTTGTTTTGTCGGAAATAAGGTCCAGATTATGAATATATAAAAATAATTTCAATATTTTCCCTCGAAAAACTTAAAAGTATCTGTCCGACTGAGCACTAGTTTCATTTTTCTTAATTTTACTCGAAATATCTTCAGAACTATAAAAGAGATATCGATAGTAAGTGATAAAAATATGCATTTGGAAATTTAGTTTCTAAATCTATATTTATTTTTGAAAAAAGCTCTTATAGTTTGAGTTATCATCTTCTTGAAGAAGATTGAAAATTTTCTGTTTTCCAAGTTTGTGATTCTTATATCTCAGAAACTAAAAGTGAACTATGAACAATAAGCAAGAATATGTAGCTCTTGAAAGCCCTACAATTGTATATAATTGGGTTTTGGATTGAGCTCTTAGTTTTCGATGTATAGTGGTTATAATTTCTGTAATAAGTGGTTATAATCATTAAAAAACCAGACCCTTGAATATAATGTTAAATAAAAAATCATTTCAAACTTTAGAACTCTAGCATGAACCATTCTGGAAATATTGCACGTTTTTCAAATAAATTTATGAAAAAAAATTATGTGAAATTAAAAAAATAATAAGTATATCATCAAATATGTTAACTTTCCATATACAGTATTAGGCAACATCATTCTCATGAATCTAGATAGTTCCATTTACGAGGGAAGATACTTTTGCCAAAATTTTAAATTCAAGATTTTAACGGATAAGTATATCTAAAGACCCCTATGAACACACTTCAAACCCTTTTTTTATAAAGATATCCATCTCTGTGTGTGTTGTAACGTATAGATACTAAGTTAAGAACGGAAGAACGAATGCTTGTATAGCCATGCAATTTTGTTTGGATACGAAATTTTATGTAAAAAACTAGAACTGAATAGAATATTTTATAATTTCTATACTACGAGTATTAGAACATAAGTTATTCGAAAGTTATGCTTTTCATACATTTTTTTCTATAGCAAGCAACTACAATTTCTGAAGGGACAGTTGGTAAACAAAAATTTTGTTTCCTATTTCTTCAAATATCATTTGTTCGAAATTCAATGAGTTCGGGGGGGGGGGGGGGGGGGGGGAGGCATCTCTCCATGTTTGGCAACGCCACTATGGACAAACGATAGTTTAAACTACGTTATGTTATGCAAAGATTATTAAAACATATCTGATTATATATTATATTAACATAAATCAGCCAAATGCATTCAATTAATTGATATGACAAACCTGTTAATTTGAAAAAGTAATTTTATCTTTTATTTTTACGAAAGGCTAAAAAATAATTACTTGCATACGAAATCGGATAAAATAATAATTGTCTTTTATATTTTGATACTAATTATGCAAGTGGACTTAAACACTCCGAGTGATGAATGTATGAGAAATTCGAGTGGATCGATATTTATTTTAGTACTGCGGTTCTATAATTTATATTAAAATATACAAGGGGTCCATAACATTACGAGGCGAGCCAGGTGGAGTAGGTGGATTTGGAAGTCATAACATCCCCAGAAACCCATTGAATTTCACAGAAATAATATATGGAGAAATGGAAAACAAAACTCCCCCCCCCCCCCTCCTCCACCAAGAATTTTTTTCGGGCGACGCTACTGGGCGTGCCAAAACTGTTGGGTTCATACTGGAACTTGGAAATGAAATTCCCTATGTATTTTCTGAATTTTTTTTTTTTTAAATCGCAGAATTTATAATTATTTATATTTATCTATAATTATTTTACTTTATTTACTGAAATAAAGTGAAATTCAGTAACTGAAAAAAAAAATTAAGGAACTATTAGCCAATTTGATGATAAAATTAAATTTCCAGTCATGGGATCTATAAAGTCAAATTTCCAAAATCAAAATTTTTGCATTAAATATAATAATAAAAGAAAAAGAATCTGTATAAAAGTTTAAAACTTTCAAAACAACAATAAAAATTTAATCAGATCACAAAATATTACCCCCCCCCCCTTTTTTTTTAACAGTGAAAGAAATGAATTGAGTTGAAAATTTTCATTTGGTCAGTTAAATGGCTGAATCCAATATAATTCATGATTAGTGTTTTATTCATAATAGTTCCAACTTTGGTTTTTATTAAAATCAAATTAATTTGATTTCAAAGTTTCTTTATTACTCTTTTCAATATGTATATAATAGCAAAGTAACTTATCAAAGTCAGATCTACGAATTTACAATGTAGTATTTTTTTTAACTCAATGATTCATTTGTTTCATCAAGAAAATAAATTTTGACATCAAATCTATTTCATATTTTCCTATTAATTGCTTATTTAGAAATTACTTAGAGTCTGAAATGTCTAATTTGCGTATAATGTCCTTCTCATAACACAAATCAAAAATTAAAAGAAATTGAAAAATATTTAGTTATATCATTTGATTCTAATACTTTTTATATTCTATAAATGTCTTCATTTGAGAAACTGTTAACTAATAATGTTTATTAGAACACAGCCTATAAAGATTCAATCTGTTTCAAAGGAAATAAAGTGTCTTCTTCGTCATGATAAATGATACAGAGCACCACTACCAACAAAAGCAGATGCTGTGTTCTTATGAAGCTTCAGTTTTCAGATTCTGACAACAGAGAACAAATTTTTTTACAATGCTGTTTAAGTCAAAGAAATGATTTTATTTTCCATTAAAATTTCAAATATTGATATCTTAAAATTAATCAATTATTCTCTGTTTCTTAAATCAGTTAATTTAAATCGTTATAACCCTGATTTCAACCTTGTGCAGTTCAAACTCATTGTTGGCTGTGTGGTAAAACTGACTTTGTAGGTCACCACAGAAGTCCAGAAGACAAATACAGGGAAAGGTGATTAGACAAATTGCATCCCCCTGTTGTATGATATTTCCAGTGATTCTATACACCTTACAAAGTTTAATGCAACCCAACACAAATATCTAGAAATTAAATAAACTTTAATTTTATAGGGTCAGTTTGCTACGTTTTATGATTAAGCAAGAATTTCTGATTAGTTTTAATAAATTACTAAGTATACTAGGTAAATGATGAATAAAAAATTGTAAAAGTAAATCCCCCCTTCCCTGTTATCTCTGGGAGATTATCCACCCTTGACAGAAATTTGCAAAATTGTAGCATATACTCATTCCTTATTCCCTGTGAATTATTCCATTCGTTTTTAATAAGTTCGAGCAAAATAAAATTGATCTACCAATGCTAGTTGCTGCATTGGGAGCATGATTGAAATAAAACTTTAGAATGATTTGCTTCCTATTAATCGGTTTATGACTATGAAGAAGATATCAATAAAATTCATAAAATCAAAGTAGAAAACCTATTTTTCTAAATATAATGTTTTTATATTTGTACACAAATAAAAAAATAATGATTATATAACCCTTTTTCAGTAAAAGGTCATTTTATATGACTTTGTAGTACATAACTGAATCTGATGCTGTCCATGTTCTAAACCTCTATTTGCATTTTAGGATTCTTTTATTTAGATTACAAGTGAAAGCTAGAGCATATTTTTAATATTTTGTAACAATAAACAGGGAAATAAATGCATGTTATGTTTGTAGACAACAGTTATAAAATTGAAATTGTATTGAAATCATTATTCTTGATGTAATTTACCAATATTACAAAGTGTCGTTTAAAGTTCAATGGCCTTTGATGAATGTCGGGGATCTATAAGGCTAAACCGATACTGGATCTGATCAGAAATTGAAATTTTCTCTGAACCCTATAATTTGTGATAACATTTCAATTCATAGAAAGTCACATCAAACAGAATGATGCTATCCTGTATTTTAAATAAAAAAGCAGAGTAATGAGGAGGCCATACATGGATTTAAAATCTGAAGGAGAATATAGTTGTTGTTGATACCCAGACCGTCCGACCTACCAGAAAGGTGAATAGAGAATATAGGTGAAGAAGAAAATATAGTGTACCACTTCAACATATGATATAGATTAATATGTCAACTGAAAACATTTTCATTTGCAAAATGTTAAGGTGAACAGGATGCTATGCTATCTTAACATGAAATTGAAAATATAATTATTTCAGTTGCTCAGTAGATAGAGTACTGTCTAGCTAACAAGAAATCAGTGGTTCATTTCCTTACTGAGATGAGATCTTTATACAGAAAAATTAAATAAAATTACTTAGTCTTAAATTATACTTTTAAAAGTCTTAAATACAATTGATAATTATTTTCTAATTTTTATCTCTTTCATTGTCTCTTCTCTAGCCTATATCTCTACTGGTTTTGTATGATAAGCGACCAACATGCATGTACATAATATAAAAAAATAATTATAATCAGTCTTCCAGCAATAAATTTAATTTGAGAGAATGCAAGCTATCATTCTCAGAAATCAAGAAAAATCTGAAAAATTAAAATTTGTAGCTGCTACCTTAATTAATGAATGCCATCCAGACTCATTGCAATCTAAAATGTTCCAAAATATAGTTACTAGATATATGATTACGAAATAAGATATTTGAATATGCTTAAATAGACTACACTTTGAAATAACGTGAGATATTTTCATTTTTAAAAATTCTATATCAACAGAATTTATTTCTCATGTACCACAATTATCATGAAAACATTTTAAAAATTTTATTTGATAGATCTATATAGGTTAAAGTACAGCGGCATAATTTGAATGGGTTGGTCATAGTTGTTTTATATGTCACAAAGTTCATTCGGACAAACTGTATCAAACAATGGTGAAAAACAATTGAATAACAAGCAACTAATTATGTTTATACTTTATTATGCAAGTTATTTATAGGAGGTTAAACCCCAAATAAATAACCACAAATTCAGAAATCAATGTCCCGAAGTACTCCTTATTAACTGGCTTTAGACACATTTGGTAAAAATTAAAGGATGCAGGACTTACCTTTTAATTTGAATGTGCACATAAGAAGGGAATGTGCACATAAGAATATATATAATGAACGTAGATCCTTAAGTAACCATTGATAATTACATTTACTGTTATGACTCAGTTACTTTAATGAATTACAAATATGAGCAGTTTAATTTTCAATCAAATAGCAAAAATTTTCAATGCTTATTAAGTGGATTTAGGGGCAATAAAAAAAGGTGAGAAATTGAAGATCATTTTTAGCCAAGCTTTAATTTTGTCCTGTTTTGTATTAACATTGACACAGAGGTACAGGAAGTGGTCAAGACTCTTTTGAGTCAAGATGAGTAGAAGTGATTTTTTTCATAAAATGTTTAAGTATTCATTTCCTAGAATTTTGTTTGTTGGACACTATATTATCAAAGGAATAAATGACATATATAAAGTAGCTCAACAAATGTATAAGAACATATAAATTAGGTACACGCTTACATATTTAAAGTGCTGAAATTTCAAATACTCCAACAATAAAAACGTTAACTTGTGAGTTTTGCATGAACTTATTTGCTCATTTTCTTTAATAGTTTAGAATTAAGCATAAAAGGGTAAATATATCATATTATGAATACATACAAAATATTAACAATGCAGGTAATGGAATTTACCAGTCCGTGATAAAAAAAGTTTCAAATATAGTGAGTGATAGTCATGACAAACAAACTTATTAAAAGTGTTAAAATTTCAAATACACTTCAACAGCAATCAATAAGTCAGCATGTCAATTTCCCATCAACACTCGTATAACATAACAGACTTTCATTACATTATGCATGCTACGAATTTGATTTACACATTTTGAATACGCATATATTATTTAAATTTTTTACTGTTCTGCAAGAGCATGCAATGAAATTTTATTATCAATATGAAGAAAGTTTCTACATACTTTGATTCATAGTCCGCTTTTCAATTAGATGACGAAAACTTCAGCAAGTTTGATTTTGCCATTGAAAGCATTTCATAACAACCTTGTTTCATAACATACGGCTTCAGGACAACGAATCTCTAACCGATTCTCTTCAGGATTAATCTGGAAGTGAGACTATGGCTACCGCAAATTGCACATAATTGCTGTTTGGCGCAAAGTCGGATCTCGCCAAACCTGCGATATTCAGAGTCATCTATCGGGAAAAGGTAACTTTTCAGATCGGTTAAACTCCGCCTTAATTAACTTATGTTGGGCACATAAAGCTAGAACGGGAGTGATTACCATCATCCAAAATTTTGAAAATTGGAATTAATATATAAGTTTGAAACCAATCAAGCCAATTGCTTCTCTTTTTGATACAAGTCGTATCATCCTTCATCCTAGTTGGGATTTTATTCTAGTTGGGATGTTAACTCATTGTAAATATGATTTTATATTGCTCTATCCTATGTTACTTTTATTGTAATTTAAACAGTTTACAATTTTACGATGCTTTTATGAAATTGTTATAATAATTTATTAGTTTGAGATTGCATCAAAACTAACTAGAAAGCTAACTTTCTAGTCAGCCTTGGAATGCGAATAGTGTTTCCATAGTTAGTTGCTTCATGTTAGTTAGCACAAAAACTCCCGGGAAATTCAAGATCTCGTGAAGAGACCAAAGAACTCGTCATACATTTACGGCCATACATCTACGTGACGTCACACAAAAAGATCAATAAATTGAAGTGAACTAAATTGTCGAAATGGCGGAGGTCTGCTAGAGGGAGTTTATTGTGCTTACTAGGCACATGTACTAACTACACATCATGAATTATGTATATTGTTTAAATTGCAACTGGAGAAAGTTTTTAACAAGACTGAACACATGTATATTTGTTTTGATGATATTGCTTCTGATTAGCTAATCGTACAGAAAAATCCATAGAACTTATTGACAGTGGTTTGCGTCTGCTTCATCGTTACACATGAATCCCTGGCTAAATATATTAGAAATTCCTTTGTAGAGAAATGGCAACGTAATTGTTTACGAAGCACGGCTGTGAAAGTTTATAAACTATTTTTATAGTGTATGAGAAGGCCGGTGATGAAATTTTATTATTATTAACAGAACGTTTGTTTACTTTTAACCTGTTATAAAGTAAGTGTATAGCTGCTTATGCTATTTGATGTCACATGAGATAGAAAAAGTTTCTATAATGATCCGTGCATTAATTGATTGTAATCATTTTGTCAATATCTCTCCAAATCTGTCTATACTTTTTGTAGTATTGGGTGAATTCTTTGTGTACCTACTAGCAAAACCGTACATATGTATGTACAGTTCTGACGAGGGGCTAGCCTATAAGATTACGAGCCAGTTTCATATTATGTTATATATTTTCTATTTTGACAACACTACTTTTATAAACCAAATTTGTATTAATTTATAGCTGACAAAGAGTAAAAAAAAAAAAAGGATGAGGTGCAATAAAAAGGATTATTTCACAACGAATAAAGTTTATACTAAAAATCATTTTGCAACATTTGCTATCAGAAATTTTTTTGAGAGCTAGAGATCGTGTGTGTCAGACAACGTGGTACAATTCCGATTGCAATCGTGGCCAAAAATAGAAATCTTCAGCCTACCGCAACTTGTGTTTTGCCATTGTTAGCTTTTAGTAACCTGAAATTATGAAAAGTATTATGCTAGAAAAAAAAAACAGAACACCTTGAACAGATTACTAGGCGACCTGGTCTGGCCCCTAGGATTTGTTCAGCCATGCTTTGTTTATGTGCACATAAATGTATTGATATTATATACATATTGTACGCATAATTGTATACATGTTGTATACTATTTTGTTCTCAGAAAAATAAGCCATAATGCTGATTTCTTTCACATCAACTAATGCAAAATCACCGAGAACATAAAGAGAAAATAATTGTCATTTTTGTGATAGTACTAATTGATTTGTCAATTCACCATTCTATATAAAAATTTGTAGTGAAAATTGCTTCATTATTTCATTTTGAAAAGTTGTTTATTATTTGTTCACTTATTTAGTGAATTGACAGTCCATAAAGAGCTATTTTATAATAAGAAAAAATAAAGTAATGCAATTCTGTGCAAACAGAGCTATAGAATGTGGAAGATGCACATACTTATGCTGTACATTGATACTTTCTAATTTGCAGCTGATTTTACAGATACTTTTACAACCAAAATGCAAATCTTCCCAGCTTTCTTTTCTACTTTTGCTACATTAGCATGTATATTTTGTTACACTTCGAATTTAAAATCTACAAATAATTACTTTTAAGCAATTATTTTCTATTTATTTAATTTTAATGCCATTATACAATTCTAAAGTTTGCAACAAATTTGTTTTAAAATTTATCCAACCAAGTACTTTTTTCAGTATCCATCCAACTCTGTTTTAAAGGTTTACAGATACTTTTGTCTTGGTTATTGTGTTGGGGGTCAAAGGGATTGGGGGATTGCTGATTTTTCAAATTATTTTATATCATTAAAATTTTATGAACATTTTACTTGTTACATGTACTTTCAATATCTGTTTACTAGTAACATAGCATGAGATTTTTGGCTGGGGAGGCTGAACGATTGGCATTTTAATTGGAAAAGGTTGTGGTATTTCAAGTGAGATTTATATTAAAATTTACTCTTTCAATAAGTTTTATTTCCTTAGTAAAATAAAATTATTTTACATAAAATGCAGAGTGCATGAAATGCATTAGATTTTAAAATATGTGAGATGAATACATACAGATATATCATTTTGAACAGAATAGATATAACATTTAAAATTTTTTTTTTCTATTTCTAAGTTAAATGAACTCTTACGACTATTATATTAAATATGAAGTAAAAATATATTAAAATAATATTTGTGACAGAAAAAATCAGTTTTGTAAATAGAAATGGAACTAAACAAATGAAACAATTCAAAAGAATGCACTGAAAATTGGTGAGAGGGAAATAAATCTTGAATGTAATAAACTTCAGGAAAACTTGAGCAATGTATATAAATACAAATAGCACAATAATGCAGCGCTGCATTATTGTGTTATTTTTGCTTATATATGTTGCTTAAGTTTTCCTTATCCTTCACATAAAGTGTATTTTTACTTATTAAGTAGCAAACTTAGTTGAAAATCACTGCACTCAACAACGTACATAATAAATTTGTATATTAATCATTTACAAATACTGTGAAGACTTCAAAGTATCTTATATTCTAATTGTAATATGCTAAAAATCTACTAGAAAACTTATCAATCGCTTTTGAGATTCTCACGTAACATGAGATTTCATTCATGAAATCAGATTTATTCTTTCTAAAACTCTCAAATATACAAGTGGATGTTCGCTATATTAATGCCCAGATAAGATGTCTACTTCGCAAATTACTTAAGTTTAATAGTAGTCATTGGTGCATTACTTCATCCTAATCTTGTTTAAAGTTTGGTGATTGTCAGGTTATTCTTGGAAAATGCCTCATATTCTTTAGAATGTTTAAAAGTTATTTATTTTTTGTGAAGATTAATTAATAGAACCTCGTTTGACCCAAAATGGCGGATCCATTAGCCTTTCCCGAGAAATTTTCTATGCATCTCTGTCATTAGGGAAACATCACATAACATTTAAAATCCCATCATTGTTTTAAGGTTAAGAGCCACACTTTTTTCAAAGTTAACCTCCAGCAATCCACATTCACATAAGGACTTACGAGGTGGGAGGTTTTAATACCGTATTATTGGTAGCTCAACAGGAAAACTGAATATGATTAGCTTCCAGTTGAGGTTTTAATGGGAAATATGCTTTTTAATAGGAAAAATACTTTGAAACATGTCCCTTTAAGCAAGTAAAATATAGCAATTTTCTCAAAAATAACATATATATTCAAAAAATTATTTAAAAACCCATGTGATTAAATATTTCTTTTAATTAGATTTTGAACAGGGGAGGCTCAGCTTTTTGGCCCCTATGGATGCTATGCCACTGCTATTTACATTATAAAATATATTTTAATCTTGTATTTATTATACATGATTTAAAAAGAAATAATATTATATTTAGTAAACATTTACTTTGTCCCAAGGTACACCATTTGGTGGGGTACCGTGGGATACTAGAATAGATATGAAAATTTGGATAATTACATTTAACATCATACAGAATTGTTCAAAAAATAGAAAAATATTTCAGTTGCTTAAGATTATAAATAGAGAATGAATTATAATTTTTATGATTTTGTTCTAACTTTCCACTTTATTGTTCGATAAACATATATATATATACGTACAATTTTATGCACAATTGATACTACATTTTATAGTAATCACTTGCTACTATCAAATAACCTAGTTCAAAGAACATTCAGTACTTTGTTCTAGTCTATTAAATTTTAACAAACTGTTATTTGGGTCTATAAAAGATTTTTCCCATTTCTCAGAATAGATTGTTTCAGTTATCTCAAAAATAACAATCTAGGTTGTGTTGTCTATTCTATTTTTTATAGTTTGGTATAAAAAATTTGTTTTGGTGATTGCTAATGAGATATTGCAAACATCAAATTATCAAAATTTAACTTATTATTTCTGCTGATGTCTAAATCAAAAGTTGTGAATTTTTGAAAGGTCATTTTATTGCAATAAATTGAGATAATAAGGTAAAAGAAAGAATGCCTATATTTCATAAAGTGATTTACATGGAAGAAAAAGTTTGAATGTAATTAAAGTGTGACAAAGGTTTCATTTGGCATACAAAGTTAATAATAACAGAATAGGGTTTTTTTATGTTTAAAATTTAATAATGAAAATCTATTAAATCTTTAGAATTTTCAAATGCTGTGCATATATTCCCAGATCATTCTCACTTTTAAAACCCCTGCAAAATTCTAGCCCAAGAATTTGAATTTTAAATCATTGGACCTCATTTATTTTAATCTATTTTGGAGATTTTTTGAAAATAATTAAAAATCTTTTACCATTTTGAGTGTATGCATACATATACTTTCAGATCATTACCTATTACCTGAGGGAAAAAAGAGAGGTTTAGCCCAAGAATTAGCATTTTAAATTGCTAGGACAAACATAAATGGTCAGAAGGGTTTTGGTGCCCACAGCTAGTAATCACTATTTTGTTGTGGTAACTTCTTTAACAATAACTTTTTTAAGCTAATGAAGAAAATATATGTGTGCCTTCTACATACATGGCCTTTATACCATACATATGGTCAGACGGATTTTAATAGTATAGATGGACAAAATTTTTCTATTGTGTTAAAAATTTAAGAGATATTAGCAAACTGAGTAAGACACCATGTGGTAAAAAAATACAGGTTGAGATATGGCTGCTAGATAGCATAAAATGGACCATTAAATAGCTAAATATCCATAACTAGGGGCAGGCCACATTGAGTCGTATATGCCACTTTTGTAGAAAGTTCTGATAAAAGTCATGGTCCACTCTCTAGACTGTAGTACTGATAACGATGAGTGATACTCTGAAATGTTTAAAGTTAATTCTTATATTAAAGGGTGAAATGACATAATAAAATGCTTTTCTAAATATGTATTATACATTTTTTACTAGATAATCACTTAACTTATATCTTGAAATAAAAACAATATTTCATTGTAGTGAACCAAAAGAAATACAAATACTGCAGAAGGAATGGATAATTTTTATAGGTGCTGAGATAAGGAGTAGTTGTAAATTTTGTGTCTAGTACTGGCAGGGCTTTCCAAACTTGCATTCAACCTTAGTGTCTCCGTATTTATTTTAAAAGGCTGAAAGAAAATGCCATTAGGCCAAAATAAATATTTAATATTTTTTTTTTATTAGTTAGGTCCAAACAACTTAGTAAATATTTATTTTTTAGCAACTTAGCGATCATTTGAAAAAGTAATTAGCATAAATTGAAAGAAAAAGTTTTTATTTCATTTTTAATAAGCATACTTACTTGTTAATGATCAATGGGAAATGCAGGCTTATTTAATATTGAACAGTTTCACTCTGTCATCATGGATAGATGCTAGCAAAACATTGTTTGGCATTGATGCTTGTTTAAAAAATGTACCTTTCTGTTCTTTCACTTCTTTTAAATTAATTTTTTGGCGGAATTCACTAGCCATAAAACCGTGTTAGGGTGATTGGTCTTAATATTATGTTTTAGCTTACTTGGAAGTACACATTATATTATAGCCAACGCTAAACAATCACACTGTAGACACTTTTCATTATTGACATCTACCAATGTTTGTAAAACAAAATTGTAGATGGTAATCATATTTCTGAAATTTCTATTTATTCCCAACTTTCTCACTGATCTGCGATTCATCTATTTTTCATTTGTCCTAACAGTGTTTGTGCATCTGGAAAGAGGGGAAACAAACTTTGCTTGGTCGCTCTTGAGAAACTTTTAACATACCCAATAACACAATTAAACAAAGACATAGAATATCATTAAAAAAAGTGTAGATCAATGTATGTTTGAACTGTTCACTAACAGGGGTAAATTGTTTGCGTATGTCTAACAATAGTTAAGTATTGCTGTGTTTTCTTAAGAATTTAAAAATATATGCAGTGCACTTGAGTGTTCACCACATTGCTGTGGCTTACAGTTTGGGTATCTTAGTGTCAAATGAATTGGAGTAATAGTTTTTTTCTATATTAAGATTTTATATATCCTGGTTGCAATACTTGCAACTTGCATCCAACTGCTCATTAGAAATAGTTGATTAAAATTGTATCCTTTCTACACGGGCAGTTCACTGCTAATGATAGTCACCAAGATTTCTCAATTCAAAGCAATAGAACTCAAAAGAAAAAATATATAGCTATAACTTGGACTGCTTGTCCACTACACAGTAAGGTAGACTGTTGGTAGACTGATAACAAGTGATCTTCTTATCTAGCATCCTTGACTATCTGCTATTAATGACTTCCACCTCCATCATAAGAATTGCAGACATTTAGTGATAATTTATTGCAGTATCAACTTTGGGTGCATTGTTTGTCTGGAAAATCTTTTCGATAAAATTTTTTGCCCCAATTTTTATTGCTTGTTTCTAAATGATCAGAAATCTATTAATTTTTGGGGAATTTTTGAATTAAATTTACTATCTTCTAGTTTAGTTTATTTTCTACTCTTTTTAAAATTAGCTGATTTAAATTATTTTTAGAATTTTTTGTTATTTTTAATGTTTTGCTATTATTATCAGTATTTAATTTATTTAATGTTTATTTTATTGATCCATCCAGTGTCTTTTGTATGTACAAATTTTTTAATATTATAAAGTCGTATTTTATTGAACAATTCATTCATTTATGTATGATAATATTTTTACAGAATGGCTCAACAACCTCCAGAGAAAAAGCTGGACATAAGTAGCTTGCCGAGAGGTGCAATAGGAATAAAGGGACTGCCTATCAGTCGCAATACTAGGTTAAACATGTTTCTGTATTAGTTTAAATTTTTTTAACTAGTTTTAAATTATATTTGATAATAATTAAAGTGGTATTACGTCTACTTCAATATTGAAGCATAAATTAAAGACACAAATCATAGATAAAAAAGTCATTTGATCAAATAAAACCATTCTATAAGACGTACAAATATTAAAAGGCTAGAGTGCTTTCGGCATCACCATACCCTTCATCAGTGGCTATATGAAAAATCATCTTGGAAACAAGCTTTTATATAGACCAAATCGGCAGACAAAATTTGCATAAATCAGCTATGGAAAAATGGCAATTAAATGGTATTATAAACAAGCTATTAAAGATTAAACAATTACAAAATTACATTAAAAAGTGTTATAAATGGGAGATTTAAAATTTAAGCAAGAATTAAATACAAACACAAAAGAAAAGACAATGAAACATGCCCAAATTTCAGCCAAGCATAAATTACATTAAAATGAAATGTCACAGATAACTGTGTAGAGGTTTAACATGCATAGAGTTGAGAACGAGTTGTCAAGCATAACTTAAAATTTGTACAGTATCAAAATTACAAATAGAATCATTGTACATATAAATAAACAGGGATTCATACAGAAGAATATTACGAGGGTTATTGCAACAAATTAAAAGGAAAGTTTTTTCATAAAAGGGTTGAAAGTTATCATTAATAACACATTGGACAAGAGCCGTAGAAAATTTACCATTCTTGACGTCATGAGCATTGAGCATGTTCAGCTAAACGGATACCAACAATGCATTTAGTACTATCAATATGAAACTTGTAATCATTATCAGAAGTTAAAAGGGGTATAACTTATACCCCAGCATGACTTTTAAAGTCATCTCTATCCCTAAACTTATCCGTACGAATGCTATTCAATTGCAATCGTTCGGATAAGTTTAGGGATAGAGGTAACTTTAAAAGCTATGCTTGGGGTGTACGTTATACCCCGTTTAACTTCTGATAATGATTAAAAGTTTTATATTAGTAGTCCTAAACATACTATTGATATCCGTTTAGCTGAACATGCTCGTGACGTCAAGAATGGTAAACTTTCTACGACTCTTGCCCAATGTGTTATTAATGATACTTTCAACCCATTTTTGAAAAAACTTTCCCTTTTGTTGCAATAACCCTCATAATATTCTTCTTTATGAATCCCTGTTTATGTACCATGATTCCATTTGTAATTTTGATCCTGTGCGAATTTTAAGTTACTTTTGACTACTTGTTCTCGACTCTATGCGTGTTAAAACTCTATACAGTTATCTGTGACGTTTCATTTTAATGTAATTTATGCTTGACTGAAATTTGGGCATGTTTCATTGTCTTTTCTTTTGTGTTTGTATTTAATTCTTGTTTAAATTTTAAATTTCCTGTTTATAACACTTTTTAATGTAATTTTGTAATTGTTTAATCTTTAATAGCTTGTTTATGATACCAATTAATTGTCATTATTCCGTAGCTGATTTATGCAAATTTTGTCTACCGATTTGGTCTATATATAAGCTTGTTTCCACAGTGATTTTTCATATAGCCACTGATGAAGGGTATGTGATGCCCAAAAGCATTCTGGCCTTTTAATATTTGTACTTCTTACAGGATGGTTTTATTTGATTAAATGACCTTTTCATCTATGATTTGTGTCTTTAATTTATGCCTAAATATATTTGATAATTTATATTTATGTCATTTTTTTTTTTTGCATTTTTCATTGATTTGTATTGTCATCCTATTTTTACTATGATGTCCTAAGTGTTAAAGTTCTTTCATATACAGGTGTATGCATAAAACCTATTCTAATAATATTTTTGTTATTATATTTGAATATTTTTATAATTTCAGCAATCTTAGTGTAAAATAGAGAAATAGATAGCTTAGGCTAGGGCTGGATAAATTTCTCCTCAATCTAGGAGCCAGCTTTTAATTTACTTTATTGTGCAGTTTGACAACATTTGCCCGAAAGTGCTTATGATAAATAGTTATAATGGCATATCCAATGCATAGAGGTTCACAGCAATACTTCAAAAAATAATAAATTAAAATTTTTTTAAGTTTAATACTTTATATTTTAAAGCATTGATTTTTTCAAATTTAAATTTATCTAGCAAAGAGAAGCAAAAAAGTTTAGTGGGTTTTTTCCATAAAGATCAGGAATTTCTTGCTTTATTTCCTAGATCAATCCAAGAGTTGTGTACATGTCTCTCAAAAATAGAATTCTATTTTTATAGCCTTCCTATAAAAATTCCTAAAGATTGGTAAAATTTGTCAGAAATGTAGAATGTTTTTCTTATGTTTACTGTTTAAAGCTTTTATAAAAGAGTATTCTGTAAACCTTTCAATGGCATTAAGATTGAAACTCTAATAATTTTGTTAATTGCTATTTGCTATGGATCAATTAGTGTGAATAGTGTGCAAAATTTCATTTCAACATAAAATAAATAAAAATTAAATTTTACTAAATTAAAATAAAATAAATAAATGAAACAAAAATTGCTCCAAGGTGTTCCTGGACTTGTTTAGAAATATCTCTACTGAATTTCATAGTTTTGCATCACTTTGATTTTTCACCAGTAGTTCTAACAGATAGATATAGCCTTTTATCATTTAAAAATATTAAGAGAAGAGTTTACTAGCAGTTGCTTATGATTTAAAAAATAAGCAACGTTCAATTTTAAATGATATTGCCTGGCCCATAAAAGGTAACATCAAATAAGTTCAAGTATGGTTGTCCTTGGTCTTATCTCTGTACTTTTGATCTTATCTCAAGTATCATTATACATAAATGTTGGAACAAAATTTGCTACAACTTTCAGAGTATATAATACAATATACAATTTAAATAAGATAATTGAGAAAATTTTTGCTAATACAAATCGTTATATTATGAAATTTAAGTTCCAATTGTGATGAGATAAGCATGTTATAATTACATTTGTAGTAAAGAAAGTGCAAGATTTGTATTTTAGTGTACCTGAAAACTTTTGTAATATTAGTTATAATGTGGAAAGTATATATGTACAGCATGTACATGTATATCTATAATTTATAATTAAAAATATCAGTAATTCACATAATCTTATTTTATTCTATTGTAACAATTTATAAATCATAATTTAAAATATCAATAATTCACATAATTGTATTTTATTCTATTGCAACAACTTATAAATCATAATTAAAAATTCCATGAACTTATTAGATTTACTAACACTAGCTGAACTATCTAGTATTGCTGAGAATAATACCGAAATAAAAGTAACATAGTACAAAATTGGAATATTTTAGCCAGAAACCTAGCTTAGCAGACTAGTCCTTTATTTTGTTATAATTTTAATACATTTTATTAAATTCTACATCTTTTTCATAGTTGTTTTATACAGCATGGTTTAAATGATAAATGTTACGTCCGAAACTGGTTAGTTTCCTTTTCTATTTATGGTAGAGCATTTAAGTTTGTAGTTTTACTCCCTGAACAATTGTTTTGAACTTTCTCTCCTTCTGATAGCTGTTTAAATTCCTTCATAATTTTCCATTCATCCATATATTTCTGCAATTTCTTCTTTTCTCCTTGATTTTAATCATTCATTTATAGCATCATGCTACCTTGGTTTCATTTCACTTCTCATTTCTCTTCTTGTTGTTGGTAACCATTTTCCTATTTCAGCTATGTTCGCTATTCTACTGGTAGATGCCAATCTTGCTCTGGTGAATGTAGATCATGCTTTTTGTTAGTTCTGGAGCTTTCAAAACTGGTTGCTACCCTAATTTTTATTTTATTTTATGTTCTGTTATATGAAGTTTTCTATAAACTTGGAGTTGTGTTGTGAAGTACAATACCAGGCATAATATGTAGTTTTCTTGCTCTTGTTTGGTGCAACCATTACATATGCTGAAGAATTCTACTATGTGCAAAACTGTTCCTAGTGATACCAATTGCTGAATTTAGAGCATGTATTCTAATTTAATAATTAATATTTAATTCTATAAAATATATTAATTATTCTATAAAATAATTAATGTTTTAGATATTTGAAATATGGAAGTGACTGATTTAATATTTCTTTTATGCTATAAACATTTTAAATTTACATGCTCTTTCTGCTTTTATTTTCAATTTTAGGCTACCATCAATTCGTAGCCCAAGAGATCTTACATTAGGAGCTCCACCAAAGAGAACTTTTATGCCAAATATTCCTCCTCGCAGGGAAAAGAAGCCTCCACCGTAAGTAAATTGAATTTATGTTGCAAAGCATTTTATGATTTTTGTGCATTTGCAGAGATACAAGGTATTACATATTCTCTGTAATTAAGATAACATATAAAAATATTATATTATGGAAAACACCTGTTTTGCCAATCTTCCCCACAATGTTTGGCTACTTTAAATATGTGTTACCCAGTGATCATGCCAGAGCACTTGAATTTCATTTTAAACAAAAATCTCTCATAAAATGAATTTCTTACTCATTATTTTTATATCATTCGAAAATTGCGGTATTAATCATATATTTTGGGATATCATTAGAATTTTGTCTAAAAATGATGTAATATGAAAATAATCGATTAAGTCTAAATATAACAAAACAAATTAAAGGAAAAAAGTTATTGGATAAAAAAATCCCCCCCCCCCCCCCCAAAAAAAATAAAATAAATAAATTAATTGCTATCAGAAAAAGTATGTTTTTATGTAAAAAGCTGTTAAAAGTGCCTTTTTTAATTGAAGATACATGCCCTTATTTTAGAAGCAGTCTGCTTCCTTTTTGGTTTAGAGTGAACACTAAAACTACATTTATTAAATCGTCAGTTATACAACTGTCAGCAGACGAATTTGCAGTTTAAAGAATCTCATGCATTTAAAAAAATTTTTTGGACAATTGTTTGCAGTTTTTTTTTTGTCAGACAAACACATTTTTATGCTAATTTGGCAACACTCTACAATATTGTAATTGATTTTTTCTATCTCAAAAAGTAGTGAGATAGCTTCCTGCTTCCCCATAAAATGGGGATCCCCCCCCTTCCCCCCGAAAAAAAAATTTTTTTTTGTTGTGTAATGCCATAGGGGTTTCCTATGCAGTTGCATAAAAAAAAAATAAGAATAATTTCATTCTTAAGAAATTTTTCCTGATACAGACTTTATAGACACCCTATAGAAATATGATTTCACCTGGTTGAATTGGCTACTTCAATTATTTAAAAATTAATATTATTTAAAAATTTTTTGGAAGTCCTTGGTATTGGCAGTTGCCCTTTCCCCTTCTCCTGGTTTGTGCACCAGAGCATAAAATCTCATGTTGTTCCTTGTAAAGTTTTCAATATATTATAGTTCATTCTAAATGCATAACTTTTTTAATACTTTACAACAAAGTTGAAAAGTGTTTATGACTTTATTCATTCTGTTCTGTCTGTTAGCATGATAACTGCTGTAAAAATGACTTAATCAAAATGAAATTTTAGTATGTTGTTCAGACAGTCTGTAGGACCTATGGGAATATAAATGAATAATATCACTCAATTAGTTTTGAATTGAACCCGGGTTGCAAAAATGAAATACATTGAGCCTAATTTTTTGGGACTTAATTTTTCAAACATTTTTTAAGCGGATTTAAAATTCACAAATTGCTTCGAAAATTTTAGGTAATATTCAAATTGTTCCATAAAATATATAAAAAAAAAATTCAGTGAAATATATTCAGTAGTTTTTTAAATAAAAATTAAAATAATAATTACACCTCTTATATGAAGCGATCACGTGACCATGATATGAAAAGATCACATGACCCACTTCAAAATGATATATGGCATCCATCTTGTCTCAAAATCGTGATTTTTTGAGTTCTTTTTTATTCATATTGAGTATTGTATCCTTCCTAAAACCACTTTATTTTTGCTTAAATTCTGTGCATCTACATACTGAAACAACACAATTACAATATATTTGAGCTTAAATGATCATCCAAATCTGATTATTTCTACAACGAAGCCTATTTTTCACTTATGTAAAATGTAAACAACAAAATATGTTGAATGAGTTGTATTAGAATTGCTGTATTTCTTTACACAAAATAATTTAGCCCATGGAGTCTGCATGGCTGATATGAATGAAATATTCATTGATTTTACAAAGAGAAGGACGATTTTTTTCGATGAAGTTTTAAGCATAGAGTTTAATTACTTGTAGCACCATGGTCTTAATTTTTAAATAAAATAAATTATTATAGTATTGTGATGAATGGAATGAATGGGAAAATGTTATGAATGAAATGCTGTTTTTATAGAGAGATCCAGGTGTGTTATTTTTTCTATGACTTCATTTGAATAAATTTCAGTTGTTTTCGCTGAAGTTTTCAAATATAATAAATTATCGTAGTATTATGATAGTTTTAAAAATATTACCGAATAATGTATCACATTTTAGAGATGTCTAAACCAGGCAATTTATATTTCAATGCCGTCATTTGAATGAAGTTCATTTTTTTCGATGAAGGTTTAAGTTTTCAAATATAATAAATTAACCCTTTCGCCACGCCCAGGTGCCAGCTGCGAACTTGCATTCAAGGATGAACGGCACGCCCACGAGCCGGAGGAAATTTTACCCTAAAGGACGACTGGCACGTATTGGTGTTTCAACTTGGAACGTTTTAATTTGAATGTATTTGTCTCCTAGATGGCGTTAAATGCCCGTGGAAGCAACTTAAATGTATTTTGTAGATGTTTGACCTTGGCACAAGGAGAATCCAATGAATTATTTCTCCATTTGGAGCGGTGAAACACATGGTTCTGTAAAGTAAACAGAGCACTTCTCGTAGCATCAACAATTTTATAATTGAGGTCCGGGTCTCGTTCTGATTTTGTCTTTTATTGATTTCGTTGTTGAATTAGAGGAATATAAGAGAGTTTTTTTTTTTTGAGTGAGTGGGGGAGGGGGGGGGGTAAAGGAATGTGCGGCAATGAAATGATTAGGTTATTTATGTTCTCATGGAAAGGAAGGCTGGGATTTCGTTAATATATCCCATCGAAAAGGTCCAGATATGGAATAAAAATATATAAATCGTCAGAATCGGAATGAGGCCATAAATGGAATTTCCTTGTGTATACTGGAAAGGACACGGGATTATCAAGCTCTGATGGTGGGTATGGAGAACGCGTTGTGAAAACATTTCTAAGTGAACTTTTAGGAAAAGGATATACTTTGTATTTGGATAAATTTTTTACCTCTCCTGTACTTGCAAAGTATTTTTTGTCTAAGAATACGCATGTATGTGGTACAGTTTTAAAAAATCGGAAGGACATGCCAAAGAATTATCCATCTGTACCTAAAACATATATACACTAAAATTTTTAATATTTTGATAAAAGAAAATTTGTATAAAAAATATACATCAAATAGAAAATAAGTATTTCCTTTCTTCCTGAAAAAAGTAGAATGCTGTGTTGAACAGGTGATTTTTAGTGAATTTTTTTCGAGAGTTAGGCTTAGCGCAAAAAAATAGCCGTCTTTTGGGCACATTTCAGAAACGAAGCGCTTCGTCCTTTGGGCCACGGTAGTTTCGGAATGCCGCCGTCCCGAAAGGGTTAATGTAGTATTGTGATAAGTTTTAAAATATTACCGAGGAATGTATTGCATTTTAGACTTGTTTAAATAAAATTGCATTGAAGTTGGAAAGTGTTTCATAATCAATGCTTTAAGCATGATTGATCTTTCTTGTTTAATTTAGATCAGACACTGTTTCTGTAAAATTGGAGAGTGTAACTAAGCTTGAACAGAAAAATGTATTACCACAAAATGATAGAGGAAGAGGGCGCGGACGTGGTAAAGCTCAAATTATACAGACTGCAGGTTCTATATTTGCTGAAGGCATAGCTGCAGATACTTTGTCTCGTAAAGGTAAGTGTTTTTAAAAATAATTTGTTTTATTAATTTTCTACATACAGTAATCACTGTTTATATTAAGTCTTGTCATACTGTGCTTTTTAACATGTTACAACATAGTTGAGAAGTGTTTATGACTTTGATCATTCTGTCTGTCTGTCAGCACGATAACTGCCGTAAAAATGATTCTATCAAAATGAAATTTTAGTATGTTTTTCAGACGGTCTGTGGGATCTATGGGAATATAAATGAATAATATCACCCAATTAGTTTTGGATTGAAGCCAGGTTGAAAAAATGAAATACATTGAACCCTGTAGGATTTAATTTTTCAAACATTTTTTAAGCGAATTTAAAATTCACAAATTGCTTCAAAAGTTTTAAAAATTATTCAAATTATCGCATAAAATATATAAAAAAATGTCAATAAAATATGTTAAGTAGTTTTTTAAATAAAAATCGTTTAATATAAGGAGAAAAACAAATTCATTTAAATTCTGACTCTTGCTATATTCTCCAGAAAGAAAAAAGAGATATATTTTATAATAAATATCTTTCCATGAGTTTAATTATTTTTTTTGTAATGCCCATGAGTAAATTATTTTCAAAAATCATAACCAAGTAGGTCATATAATAAGAATGATAAAATTAATACGATTATAAGCAAAAATGGGTGAATAACACTTTTCTCGAATTCGAGGATTCTAATCAGGCTGTGTAGAGTTAGTGAGTTTGTCGCCAATGTTAATTTGATGCAAATGAGCGCTATTTTGTAAAAATGTTAAGATATTACATAAAATAGTTCTTCACTTCTGCTGGTCTGTCAAATTGTGGGCTGCAATCAGAAATAATTTTTCCATCCGCAAACCCAGCAAGCTTTTAATATAATGAGAAATTTATATATTTTAATTTTCTACAATTTCTGAATGAAATTTTAGCACAAATTAAAAATGTTTATGTTTAAGTGTGATTTTTGACAAGGGGAGGCGTGTTGGCATGCATGTAATTAGTATTCCTATTTTTCAAATGTTTGTAAAATGTATTAAAACTTTAAATGTTATTAAATTTATTTTTGCTTAAATTCTTTGCATCTACATACTGAAAGAACACAATTACAATATGTTTGAGTTTAAATGATCATCAAACTTTGATTATTTCTACAACGAAGCCTAATTTTCACTTTTGGAGAATGTAAATACCAAAAGATGTAGAATGAGTTGTACAAGAATTGCTGCATTTTTTTATTGCAAAATTATTTAGCTCATGGAGTCTGCAATATAGCTGATATGAATAAAACAACATTCATTGATTTTACACAGAGAACCAGACGATTTTTTCGATGAAGTTTTAAGTATAGGGTTAAATTATTTGTACGTCCATGGTTTTAAGTTTTTAAATAAAATAAATTATTATAGTATTGTGATGAATGAAAGGAATGGAAAAATGTTCATGAATGAAATGCTGCTTTTATATAGAGGCGATTTATATTTCGATGACATCATTTGAATAAAGTTCATTTGTTTTCGCTGAAGTTTTCAAATATAATAAATTATTGTAGTATTATGATAATTTTAAAAATATTACCGAGGAATGTATCGCATTTTAGAGATGTTTAAACTAGGCAATTTTTATTTCAATGCCGTCATTTGAATGAAGTTCATTTTTTTCGATGAAGTTTTAAGTTTTCAAATATAATAAATTAATGTAGTATTGTGATAATTTTAAAAATATTACCGAGGAATGTATCACATTTTAGAGATGTTTATATAAAATTGCATTGAAGTTGGAAAGTGTTTCATAATCAATACTTGATTGATCCTTCTTGTTTATATGTAATACAACTTATGAAATCTAGCTTCCATTATTAAGATAAAAATGAAACTTTCTCTTATCAAATATGGTGTGCTTTGTATAATAGATTAGCATATGGAAAAGCCCTTAAGGACAAACTTTTAAAATTTTTTGAGCAATCTGTTTTGTGTCCTGACAGGAAAAGACTTTGTTTAGGAAATCATCAAGACATTGATGAAGTTGTGTACACATAGTTTACAGATGTTCGATCAAAAAATATTCCTGTTTCTGGTCTAATGCTACAAGCTAAAGTGAAAGAATTTGCAGAAGTCGTGAATGTAGAAAAATTTGATGCTAGTTCTGGATGGTTGTTTCATTTCCGTGAAAGATATGGAGGAACATGGAAACAAGTCAGCGGAGATGAGAGAAGTACCGATTTATCGGCTGCACACGAATGGAAATAAAACAAACTGCTGGATATTTTGGAAGATTATGAACCTGAAGACATATTTAATGCTGATGAGACAGCCTTTTCCTACCAGCTGTTACCAAATCATACTATGGTGAAAAAAGGCAAAAAGTGCAAAGGTGGAAAAAATTCAAAAGTTCATATCTCAGTTTTCTTTTGTTGTAATGCAACTGACACAGAAACACTAACCCCACTAGGGATTGGAAAATCCTCAAAACTTCATTGTTTTAAAAATGTTTCATCACTTCCCTGCAATTACAAAAACAATACCCGAGCCCGGATGACAAAAATATTTTTTTAGATTGGTTGAAATGTGTGAATGATAAAATGACAAAAAAGAAAAGGAAAATCGTTTTGTTGGTAGATAACTGTGCAGCTCATGTGGTAATGGCAAGGTTCTGTAATATACAACATTAATATCTTCCCGCTAACTGTACCTCAGTTTTACAGCCTCTCGAACAGGGCATTATAAAAAATGTTAATGTTCATTTTCATCGACAACTTGTTGAAAAAACTCTAGCGAACTTGAATGATGAGTCTACTAGTATAACAGCAATTAATCTCAGACAAGCCAATTGAAATGATATTTGTTGCTTGGCAAAATGTGTCCCAGTCTACAATCCAGAACTGTTGGAAGAAGTCGGGTATTATTTCGAACTCGTTACAATGTGACAAGAATGATATTTTTGAGGATTCTACAGTTGTCGATTTTCTCAAAGATCTATAGGCTACAGCGACCAAAGAGCTTAATTTCCCTTTTAAAATATCACCTTCTGATTATGTTGAATGCAATGAGGAAACTTTTACATGTTCAGACTTGACAATTAGTGAAATTATAGCTAGTCTTGATAAAAGCAGCTGCAAAGACATAAAAGATGATGAAAGTGATGACGATGAATGTGTATCAGATGACCCTCCAGTGAACATTTTTATTCTTCTTTAAGCGATATCGAAAACTGTTAACAAACATGCTTTATCACTTCCAGTGTAAATGAAAATTTCTGACTGTTATGTAATAAAACTGACTGATATGTAATTAAATCTTCTTATTCTGGAAATAAGGCCCCTTGCAGTTTTAGGTATGTTTGATTTGCTTTATATTGTGTTTTACATAAAGAATCTGCTGCTGCAATCAATACAATTACTTAATTTAAATATGTGTGTGATAAAAATTTAAATATGTGTGTGAGAGAAATTTCCCCCCTCTTTTCCTGACTTAGTGGGAACCCTGCAGGAGTGGCACCACTTCATCTTTTCAGACGAATCCCAGTTTTGCGTACAGTATCATGATGGGCATATTCGTGTGTGTGTGGAGGCACTGAGGAGAACAAACGTTGCCAGCTTGCATTCATTATCGTCATACGGGCCCAACACCTGGCGTGATGGTATGGGGTGCCATTGGGTACACATCCCAGTCACATCTTGTTTGTATAGCCGGTAATGTGGACAACTGCCGTTACATTTCTGATGTGTTAAGGCCTGTGGCTGTGCCCTATCTTCGAGGCCTGCATGACGTCATCTTTCAAAGAGATAATGCATGACTGCATGTTGCCCGTGCTGTCTCGACCTTCCTTATTACAGAGGATGTTCGACTGTTGCCCTGGCCAGCACGTCCTCCAGATCTGTCACCCATTGAGAACATCTGGTAATGGATTGCCAAGAGTCTGGCACGCGACCACTCGCCAGTCACTACGATTGATGAACTCTGGCCATAGAGTTGAAGCCGCATGGACTGACTTACCCGTATCTGTAATCGAATCTCAATTCAACTCGATGCCCAGCCGGATTACAGCCGTTGTTGCTGCCTAAGGTGGCAGCTCTGTGTACTGAAACCTGCATGCTGTGTACCCACAAACCACTTGCAAATTTAATCATATCTTCCTCCCATTACACTGTATATGTATAATAAATAAGATTCTGCTATTTGTGTTCATTCCTGGTGTAGCAATTTTAATGGCCAGTAGTGTATTTGTATATAATTTAAAGTATTTCACATAGCACAGTTTCATTATGTTTCTTACTATATTTTCCATTTTTTAAACGTCGGCCATTTTGAATCTTCACTTTAACGAGGTTTTCAAAATAACGAATTTTTACTGTGGTCCCTAGAAATTCATTGTAATGAGATTTCACTGTAGTTATAAATGGACAAACAGTAAGATTCAATTATTAATTTCTTATTCTTTTCTATATTTTTTGCTTGAACTATACCATACAAATATTAAATGCTTGGTAAAGAAGTTAGAACATATACATCCACATAGATTCAATCTCTGGTAATTTTTTGATTTCTTTATTATAATTAAATCTTTTTATGATTAAGCCTAGCACTATCAAGCCTAGCACCTATCTCCTTAAGCCTAGCACTTTTCCACATTATCAGCATGAATGCTTTGCCTTTTTCTATTTATTTATTTTTGATTTCTCATCATTGATATATGTTGTTTATTCATAGTTTGCTATCTAGCTTCTATATATTGTTTTATTTTTATACTCCCCTGAATTGTTGAATCTTTATTTTTTATGAATTAGAAAGTCATTGTGCTTACTTGCCCAGATTTTTCTTTTCTGCAGAAGTAGCTAATTAGACAGCATTTCAATCTAATTTTGTTAGCAAATTTTCTTAAATGTCTTAAGTTTTGGCTATATCTAGGTGTTACAATCTACATAATATTATATCTTTGGAATATATCATAAACTATTTTTATTATATATATATATATATATACACACACACATATATATTTAAAAATAACTTTTATTTATCAGGCCACAAAAATATTTAAATATTAGTTTTTGTGTTTAAAAATCTGGCAGCATGAATATTGGCAATTCTGTATTTTATTTGAATGGGAAAAACACTTTTAGAAGGAATTTAAATGTGGTGCTGCTAATATGTACATTACTTTGAAACTTTTTATATTTTGTAAATTTATTCACTTTTTAGTATAAAAGTTTTTTAATTTTTAGCATAAAAACTATTTAATTTTTGGTATAAAATAAGTTATAATCATATGATTGATTTTTAGGCTTTAGTTTCACTTGATAACTTTTTGACTGAGTTGATTTGTGAAAGGCATTCAATAAATTTTATATGTATATAAGTTTTTTGTTTTGTTTAAATTTAACATTCTAAATGAAATTTAGAATTTTAAAAATTGAATTTATTTCAAATTTAGTTGATTTAAGGCTATTTATAAAAGCTGTAAATAATAAAAAAAAAACACATAAAAGTGTCATTGGTTAAATATTTACTTCAAGAAAAATCTCTGAAAATATTTTAAATTGTGTATTTTGGCCAAATTGGCAATATTAAAGAAGTTGTGATTTTAAGGAACTTGGGCTGATATTGTCAATATATTGAAAACATTTCTAATCTGAAGAGAGTAATGGTGAAATATTGCATATAGATAATGTTGGTTAAACATGGTTGAAATGCAGTTTAGATTGCCTATTGCTAGTGCTTTTGTTCACGTTTAAAAGTTAAAATCTGCCTTGCCAAGTAAAAGATACAGTCATTTTGATTTGTTTAAAAATTGATTTTTGTGTGTAGGATGATAGTTACATCATAAATGCTTAAATATTTAGAATTTGAATTCTAATTGCAAATAAATTTTTTGAATTTAAACTATTCAAAAGTAAACTAAGATGTTTTAATAATATTTGTATGGTCTGGATATCGCCAAGAATGTCAATTAAAAATATAAGCAAGCCATGGTACGGGAAGGATTTTCACACATGCTACATTATACATATGTTGTTAATACTTTGATTTAGAATGCACTAAACCAAAGAAATTTTACTTTTTGCAGTATTTGTTTGCTGTAAAATTTGTAAATTTGAATCTGCTTAATGCTGAATTCTTACTTAAGGTTTTTTTTTATACTGCTAAAAATCAGTTTGTTTATCAAAGAAAATTGCTTAAGATGTATACTTGCTTAAAATGGAATATTTTAATACTACCATTTTCTTATTTGGTAAAATTTTGTGTACAATCATAATATGCTTATTTGGTCATAATTAAACTAATATTCTCAAATAACTATTTGTTTTAGCAATTTTTCTGTTGATTGTTTTATTTTATTGTTATTTTACATTTAAGTATGCAGCAAATTTTGTTTCAATATTTATGTGCACAGATATTTTTCATATTTTATTCTTCTAGATATCACTGTAATACTCAAGTACTAAAGTTTAAAATTTTATGTATGTTGCTCTATATCTTTGCTTATTTTTTGATCCATAACTTTGAATTTTTTAACAATTAATGAAGAATAAAATTGTTTGCAGAGAAACTGCGTGACGCGTACCAAAAATCAGAATATTCTGTTCCATCAAGAACTAGGTCCATTAAAAAGGAGAAAGAGGATGAGGATATGGCTGGAGTTAGTCAAAAAATGGATGATCTTCTTAGAGATGATGTAAGTTCACAGTCTTTAAGTTTTATTTTATCTTGAATTCAATATTTCAGTGGTTCATGTCAGTGTTTTCTTATTTTAAAAACTAGTAGAGTCAACAGAGGTTACGTAGTAGAGTTATAGACATGGATCATTCCATATGAAAACACCCATTTTAAGAAAAACTTGTTGCTCCATAGTCATGGATTTTTTTTTAATTTTTACCATGATTACATATGGTAATAAAACCCCCAAATCTAAATTTGTAATGTATATATCCCAATAATGGCCCAGATACAGGCATTTGAAAAATAGTCATTTTTGCAAAATGGTGGCCATCTTGGATTTTGCACTAATGTTTAAAAATGTAACAGCTTGAGAACTAATAGCTCAAATTAAGTAATTCTGCTACCAATTTAAAGCTATTTATATCAGGAAGATAGATGCCACATCAAAACAGTAAAAAAGATATATTTTAATATTGTTATTACATGAAAATTGCAAAAATGACCTTCGGATTGATAGGCAACTTTAACGGGCTATAAAAAAAATGGCCCCTAATATTTTTTTCTGAAACTTGGTACAAATACTAACTAATATATGTGCTTTAAGTACAAAAAAATTTAGAAAGGTAATATTTCTTATTACAGAGAAAAATAGCTTTTAAAATATATACATTTAGTTAACATTTGACATGCAATGCTTTAATCATTTTAAAAAAATATATTTTTTAAAAACAAATAATGAGCAAAAACAAAACACAGGAATTTTTTACACACTAACTAGTATGTGTGCTTTAAGTACAAAAAGAAATGAGAATGGTAATATTTAATTTAATAACTAAAATACTGTTATATGTATGGGAAATTGGTGTAAAAATTTCTGGCGTACTGAATCATTCTAATAAAAAATCTTCTTAAAAACCATACAGTTATCTCTCTTATATTTTATTTTCTTATTTCAAATTATAAAAAGGTATTTCAGTAGAGCTGAAAATACCCATTTTTTCCTAGTGGCCACTGGCTCCTAAACCAATTTCATCTAATAGCCAGTATTGTAATCTTTGGCACACATCTAGAGGTTTTGGCCATATATATGATGCACTTGGGCCATGAGAATGCATAACCATAACTTATACAAACAAAACACATATTAATTTCTAATTCATTGAGATGCATTCGTACTTCTTTAAGAATTTCTGGAGATGGACAGTTTTCCCACCTGTGTGTACCATACTTTTCTGATTCAGTTTAATAAACTTGTTTCTTTTAAAAATGATGTAGTATAGTCACTGATATGGATGGCATGAAGCATGAGTTTAATATTTTAATGATACAAACACATACAGAATTAATAACTTTGCTTCCAACAATTACATATTCTGTTGGATGTAGTGTACAAAATTTAGATAGTATTTTTACTTCATTTTGATTTTCTTTAAATGCAGGGTATAATTCCTTTAAATTATGCAAAAGTAATCTTTTTTGTTTTAATATTTTCCCATTTTTACTTGGTATAGATATGCAATCTTATTTTCCTGGACACAAACGACTGTTTTAATAAAAACTAGTAATTTTTTTATAGTATCAGAATTTAATTTAACACATATTTCACTAGCCATTAATAACATCCCTTCTGTTTCTTTTATTTTTCTTGCTTTTTTTACTAAATTCTCTGTAGTAATATAACAAGCCTTTGTTTGTTGGACTATCCATGAATCTTGGACTAATTTTAAAATTTGCAACTTTTCTTTAAATGATGCATCAAAAGAAAACTTATTCAATAATTTTTCCATCATAGACGTGCAATTAGAGTAAATAATGTCTTGAATTTTGTGGCTTATTATTGCTTTCAACACCCAATACTGTATCAGTTTTAGTAGCAACATGGCTACTTAATTTCTTAACTTGCATATAACTGAGTTTCCTCTTAGAGCTAAATCTATTGACCTTTATTGGCGATAAATCCAAAAGTTCACAGCTTTTATTCAATTGTTCCATTATTATTATGACTTCACTATAATCTGCATCATAGGTCATCTCCATGTCAGCAGTATGAACCTCTGACTCACTAATTGATGAATGCAAGGAAGAATAACAAGAAGTGCAGAGTTTTTTTCCTGGAATGAGTAATTCCTGATTTATCATTGAAACTCTGAGAGAAATTGGTATTAGGTGCAGCTCTGATTTTGGTGAGGTGTTTATTAAGTGAATCACAAGTTTTCTGTCTTAAACTGTACCATTTCAGATATTCATCCTTGTGAATCTTGCAGATACTACACTACCACTCAGGACACAAGTACAGGAATAAACTCAGTATTTAATGACACATTGATTTTCTTGCATACAAAGCATTCAATTTTTATAGAATAAGACTAATAATAACTAATCATGGAAGATAGATAAAAGAAATAATCATAGAAGCACATTTCACTGATTTACTTGTTGAACATACTCAGCTCTGAACACTTGAACAAAAATGAGCTCTGAAAGGAATAAGTCACCCAGAAATGTAATATAACATTGTATTTTGAACTCAACCTAAGAGAAAACAGATGATGCAGGTCAAGTAATCATTTCAGGCACAACTAATATATGTTAATTGCTATTACTTATATAACAGAACTGTGAGAGTATTAGAGTTGAAAATTCTGAGGCTATAGGCAGCTGATGTCTCATGTGACTCAGAAGAAGGGTTTTTAAATGTTCCAGAAACAATATTGGTGCTATAGGATCACTTCCTTCTTCAACAGCTTGTTTGTTTATGTTTAGGTACTTATTTCAACTAGATAGGGATATCACCCAGTGTTTCCTTTGGGGCTGGCAGGGTGATATTTTTAAAGATATTTTTTGGTGATAGACATGCTGTAGTTCTGTGTTTAATTTTTTTTTTTTAATTTTAGTGCTGTTCATGAAAATGAGTGCTTTATATTATCTAATTACAAATTTATATTTTGTGAAATTAACTATATGTATGCTGAAAAGCTTTAGCTTTATACGATAGTTAGCATTTATAAATAGACCAAAAGTTATTGCACTGCCTCTTAGATGAAATTGGTTTAGGTGCCAGTGGCCACTTGGAAAAAATGGGTATCTACAGCTCTACTGAATATAGAAAATGCCCATTTTATAATTTGAACTAAGAAAATAAAAATAAGAGTGATAACTGTATGGTTTTAGGAAGATTTTTATTAGAATTTTTCATCATCCCAGAGATTTTTACACTGATTTCCTATACATATAACAGCAAATTTTTTAGTTATTAAATTAAATATTACCATCTTATTTTTTTTTTTACTTAAAGCACACATCCGGCCATCCATGTCGTTACTCTATGTCTTCGGATTAGTCGGCTGGCCTGGGCTTTCGACACATACTAGTTAGTGTGTAAAAAATTCCTGTGTTTTGTTTATGCTCATTATTTGTTTTTAAAATATATATATATTCTAAATGATTAAAGCATTGCATGTCAAATGTTAACTAAATGTATATATTTTAAAAGCTATTTTTCTCTGTAATAAGAAATATTACCTTTCTAATATTTTTTGTACCTAAAGCGCACATATTAGTTAGTATTTGTACCAAGTTTCAGAAAAAAATATTAGGGGCCATTTTTTTTATAGCCCATTAAAGTTACCTATCAATCCAGAGGTGATTTTTGCAATTTTCATGTAATAACAATATTAAAATATATATTTTTCACTGTTTTGATATGGCACCTATATTGCTGATATAAATAGCTTTAAATTGGTAGCAGAATTATTTAATTTGAGCCATTAGTTCTCAAGCTATTACATTTCTAAACATTAGTGCAAAATCCAAGATGGCCGCCATTTTGCAAAAATGACCATTTTTCAAATGCCTGTATCTGGGCCATTATTAGGATATATACATTACAAATTCAGATTTGGAGGTTTTATTACCATATGTATCCATGGTAAAAATTAAAAAAAAATCTGTGACTATAGAGCAACACTCATCGGGTGTCCCCATATGGAATGACCCACATATCACAATATTTTTTATTTATGACTATTATTATTAATATTTTTTATTTGCCATTTACAAAATAGTAATTCAAAATTATATTTTTTTATTGTTTCTAACTGAGGAATTTGAAAATAAAACTCACAAAGACTTTTTGATTCCCAAATTACTTCCAAGTTTATGAATTAATCCAAAAGTTGGCAAGATCTTATCATTGCATAGCTGCCATTTCTCCCGGTTTTTTGCTATGTCTCCCAGGTAAGTCGCTCAATGTCCTGGTTTTCACTCAGCTGCCCTTATTTTCACCCTTTCTAGGCAGAAATCACGCGAATGCAAATTGTGACTTTCAGTTGTTTTTCGTGGTGCAGTTTTCTGCTACCGCGGTGTAGGAATGGATCGCGATTGACGTTTGTATTTTTGTATTTGTATCTACAGGTTACAAAAGTAAAAGAATCGGAAATAGATCACGAATATTCCGAAAATATCACGAAGTGAGAAACGAAGTCACAAATTTTGAAATCGAAGTTTTCCTGTTCTTTCGTCTAAAAATCCGTTTCCCAGCTATCGCGTAATCGGCTCTCGCAAGCGGCGATTATTCCCACAGCATCACGGGAGAGATGACCAATGATGAATTAATGTGGGAAAAACGCATTTGCATCAACTAAAACGTTATTAAATTATTTTGTTTTATATACAAAACTATTGTTCAAACGTAATATGAATGAAATGAAAGGCTATTTTGCAACAGTATCGTGAAGAACGGCATTTGTGCACGATCCTCCTAATATTTCGTTTAATTGTGAAAATAATTTCCACTTTTGCAATCTGTCGACATCGTCAAAATTTTTTATGATTATTTCGTATTTCATACAGAAAAACTATTGTTTAAACGTATTATTAATGAAATGAAAGGCTATTTGCAGCAGTATTGCGAAAAACGGCAGTTGTGCGCGATCCTTCTAATATTTCGTTTAATTGTGAAAATAATTTCCACTTTTGCAATCTGTCAACATTGTCTAAAATTGGGCTGATCAAAATCTCCTGTTTTTTTCATATTTTCGTACAAAAATCTGCCGGTTTTTTATATTTGGAGGTTGGCAGCTATGTCATTGCATCTTTTATATTTTGTTTCAGAATATTAACATTTTCTCTCAAAATCAGACAATTGGTGCTTTAATGGATCACTCAACAATCAAACAGTGGAAGAATGGAGATTTTTGCTAAAAAACCCATAACAGTTGGGATATGTTAATACTCTTGTCTTGCTAATTGTATTATCATGAAGTTCCTTTATTGCTACTGCAAAAATATTTTTAAATCTAGTTTGAATTATAAACATTTTCACATTGAGCAATTTTGTTTGGAATTTGACTAAAATGCTCTATTCATCCTTAATTTCACAGAGCTGTTAATCATTAAGATTTTCTTGTATTTGTTTTGTTTCTTTGGCTTTATCCTAGGAATTAGATTTTGTAATTGATTTTTTAAATCTTTATTATGCCCAGTAGCGAAGCATGAAGGAAATCTGGGGAGACAGTGTCTACCCAAACAATCCACTACTAAGTAATTTTCTTTCCAGTCATCCGCCATTCTGAATAAGTATATAATTAAAGTGAAAGTTACTTGAGAGTGGGTGATGTGAGTAGATACTGTCTCTCCAAATTCCCTTTACACTTCACCACTGATCACTTCCAAAGTTGTACAGCTGTCAAGAAAAAAAAAATTTGCACAATTTATATTGCAGAACAAAATAGAAGATATCATTTGATAGGGATAGGCCATCTTCATAGTTATTTTAGCACAAAGTTCGTTATCTTTAAGGGCAACCCCTATTGATTATTAAATTCATCAAAAACTTTCATGTAGATAAAAAAAAAGGCTCAAAATTGACTGAGAAAATCTTTAAAAACCATTGAGTGTGCATCTAAAATTTGGACTCTGCATCAGAAAGGTCAAATTCCGGTCTGATAGTCTGGTTCTACCAGTATGTAATGTTCCATCGCTTTCACTTACATTTAGGGGAGTTTTGTTTTAGTGTTATGTTATAAAGCTTTTTCTTACTTCCTTTAAGATTATACTATTTCTAGATTCACACACAAGTTTATTTATTTATAATTATTAACTATTATTATTCTTTTAAGTTATTTACATTACATTTTATTTAATATTATTTTACATTAGCCTGATCGTATAGATTTTGACAATCAATAAAGTTTACTTTTAATAATATTTATTTTCTTTGTTTCTTTATTTACTTTAACTCAACCATTACTATTGCTTGGTCTGTGCTCAACTATGTAAACCTTTTAAAACTCTTCAACACCAAATAACTCCTAAAAATTCCACTTACCTTTAAATGAATAAATTGCACAGCCAACAACAACTAAAGAAATCACAAACACTAATTGTTAAATTTAAAAATTAACTTTTATTAACAATTACTTAAGTGCTTCCAACATAAACAAGTTAGATTTTATATAATTCTTATTCAGCTATTTTTAGTGGTTAGTACATTGCCAAGAGGATAATTAAAATTAACTTCAGTTAAAGTAAAACTCAATTAACACTTTGAATATTCATAGGTAAATTTAAAAATAAAACAAAACCCAGGAAACAGAATCCACTCTGGTCTGAAGACCAGAGTTTGGTCTGCCTGAGGAGCTGTCCACCACCAAAAATTATGATAGGAATTAATTTAAAAATATAAAAACCAATACATATTGTAATTGATAAAACTTTCAACATATATGTTCCCAGCTCAAAGGAAACAAAACATCTTAAAAGGGTAGAAATTCTAACGTTACATTTAGCCCAAGGCTACACTTCACAAGCTGAATCCTTACAAAGAGTAAACAGAAAACCCTGTTTTACTATTTATTTACTGCTTGAAATTTCTCTCATAGTGAAATATTTAAAGCACTCTCACTAGATGTCAGCACCAGAGGCGAGGAGCTAGCTAAATGACTGTTGTTAAACATGATAAAACCCACAAAGCGGTTGGAATCAAAACGCTTCTAGTTGGCCGGTAAAATAAAATACGGCTCTTAACTGCAGAGCTCTCGAGTGGGCCCGCAAAACACTTGAGTAACTGAACAATGTGGAGAGGGATCACTGATGCACTTATCCCTGGAGTGACGTATTTAAGGGATGGATTGATGACAGTACACTTGAGTTGGCCGGTTAGAAGATTTTGTTGAGAGAAACACACCCCCAAGACTTGAGACAAGCAGAACCGCCGCGGCACACGGTGATGAATTTCTTTTGCAAATCAAATGACGGCACATGACTCATTCATCAGCAACATAGATGTCGACTCAGAAAAATAGGTGAGTCGGCAACAAAAGCTTTAGAGGAGCACAACCCAGTGATGACTGCGCGAAACCAGTCGCATTTTTCTTTCTGCTGTCACATTTTTACATTTGGTTGTCCAAAAATTCTAATGCGAAGTTCGTCGAAAGTCGAAGAAACTAAGCTTACGTGAGAATTTTCCGAGGTCTTCAAAACACCATTCGGGCGAGCCCGGGCGCTCAGCATGAGCCCCGGCTCGGCACTCTAAATTTTTACCACCTCTCTGCTCTGCTGCTCAGAATCGAACTCCCCCGGCAACACATGCTTGCCTTCCCAGGAGACGCCAAACTTGGCGAGCGAAACTCTGCGCTTCGCGCCGAGCGCCCACGCATACACTGCGGAAATCAAAACGCTGTTATGCCAAGAATCAAAAAGGGATAACTTCCGCCAAGCGGCAAGCCGCCGCGAAATGACAACCCGCCAGCCCCACCGGATGTGCTGGCACCCTCCTCTTGCAGGTGTCCAGCCGATAACGGCGTCAAGGCCAAACTTTCCCTTAAAAAGTGCCTTTTTTCTGCAAACTGATGAATGAAGTGAAAAGAAGTTAACAGCTGAAAACGAAGATTATGAGAATTAACAAAAGATTATTTAACGTTTAAAGGCACATTGCGCACAATTTTGAATAATAAAAACATTAAAAAGATAACAAATTACGCTAAAGGGGAAATAAATCGCCGAAATATTAAAAACAACACATAAATTTAGAATTTTGAAGGGAAAGGGGAAAATAATGAATTTTAAGCTATTACATAATTTTGAACTAATAATTAAATTTAGAGCTGTAGAATCTCGGCATAACATAATTCCTCTCGACCACCGGAAAAAAATTTTAGAATAAAATTTTTCACAACAAAGAGCCGAAAATAGCCAAAAGAGAACACCATCCTGGTGGCAGAGAAATTGTAAACCTACGAGAACACTCGCTTCATGTAGCAACTCCTGGGATTACAAATCTGAAAAATGTTTACAATAAATGTTACATACAGGGAAGGCACACTGATCATGACCAAAAAATTTAAAACTTGCACTTTTCCTAGACTTTCATTAGAAAAAAATTTCGTATCTCCCCTTTAAGAGAGGAGAAAAACCTCCAAAAAGAAAACATTCATTACAACTCAAAAATTTTAAAATTTTCAAAAACTCGAACTGAACGTAACGGAGAAAAAAAAAAATCTGAATTCTCATCAAATTTAATTAAAAAAAAATTGAAACTCAACAAGGGAAAAATACACTGCTCATAAAACAAAAAAAATCAAATCCCTCCCAATCAAAACAAAAGCCAAAGAACCCCAGTAGTGTGTAGCAGAGCCTGGGCAATGTGACATAAAAATACACTGATCCTGGCCGGGGGGATTTTTCTCAAAAAAAAATCCTCTTTTCTCATGGCGCCCCCAAGCATTCCTCGCTTTTGGGTCCGCCTCCTTTCCTATATACAACATGAGTTTAGCTTCCTCATGCTTACACCACCCTCAGCTTAGCCTTGCACTACCTACTTAAAAGCAAATGATCACAAAAATTTTAAATTTAAACTGTACTGCACCCAGGTGAAAGAAAATCTCAAAACACTGAAAAACAGTCTGTCAAACCCCCGTTCCACATCCCTCGGGTTTGCAAAAGTGATACAGAACCAAAACCTGCCAGACTTCCTCAATAAACAAAATTCCCAATGACAAAACACAAAAAAAAATCAAGTGTTTCCAACAGGCGAGAGTACACGTCTGTACTCCCTCTAAAACTGAAATTTAATGAATAGCCGACCATTTCAAAATTTTCACAATGAAAAAGGTGAATACAAATTTAGAATAGAAATGATGTGAAATAAAAATTTTGCAAACAGAACTGCCAGAGCTATGTACTTCCAAGACGGGTAAAAGAAGAAAATTAACTTGAACTTGAAGGAGTCGAACAATCGAGATCCCTCAAAAACCCATTGTAGGCCCAATGTAGCACATAACCGTGAAGGTCCCATTTAATTTCCTAAAGCAAATCCTGTCGAACGAGAAATTCTCCCAAAAAAAAACATCTCTGCAGCAGTGACTTTCATAAACAAGTGTACTTCCACTAAAATTTCGCTAACTCAAAGGTCCACAAAAATTTTTCAAATTCGAAGAACTCCCACAAATGGTAAAATTTTGAAATTCAAATTCCCGTCCCAAAATTCGAAGTACAAACTTCAACAAAAAGGAAATCCCAAAAATGTAAATTTCACACAAACCAAAGTTTTAGCTTCACCTCCCAGAAAATTAAAATTCTGACAAACAACAAAAAAAAATTTTAAAAATGTAATTTTAAACAAAAACAAAATTTAATTCAACCTTCCAGTCTATCAATTCAATCTTAACACTCCCAATCATCACAAGTAAAAAAAAATTTCAATTACCTTCAAAAGGTTTCAATTTTAAAAAAAAATTTCAAAACAAAAAAAAAATCTGCTTTTGTAGAGTGCATCACCCAAACAGCCGGAAAGAAGAAAAACAAAACAGAGTTCCCAATTACTTGTCATTACAATAAAACAATAATTTTGATGAAGACTTTGGACCAGCCGAAGAATTCAAAGGGTCGAAACATAAAATTTTGAGGCCTCCAAGATTAATAACTAAACAACTGAAAACTCAACTTCAAATCTCCTCCCCCACATTTGAAGAAAATACACAATCTCCCAGCAACAAACCTTTAAGAGCCAAAACACTTTTAAATAAAAAAAATTTCACAAAGCTAACTTAAATTAAAAAAAAAAATTTCTCAAGGAATATTTCTCAAAGAACAATCTCCATTCCCCCCCAAACAAACATTCTGAGACTGAACTTGCACAATTTAACAAAAATTTTCACTTCCCAAAGTCGATCGCTTGGCTGAAGGATCAATGACACAAGAAAAAAACAATTTTTAGCGGGCAAGTAATTCTCCAAAAAGGAAAGGTGCATTCCCCAGCTGAGCACCTTAAAGGCGGCTTCAAAGCACCAAAGTGACAGTTAACATGGCCTACTGAAAAACAAAAAAAAAATTTTCTTTTTCAAACACATTTCTGTGAAGAAGAATTTCAATGAAAACAAGGCTTCCCAGACCTCAAAATTCCTCCGGGTGACCATGAAACTAACCCATTAGCCTTACCTTTAACTTCACCCAAAGCCAAGAGTTGTGACTAATTTTTCAAAACAAAAACAAAAGAAAACTTTTGATCACTGTACTCCCTCTTTAATAAATTTAAAACCAAAATTTGAAATGAAACTGAAATTCCAAAACTATATTCCAAAAGAAAAAAAAATTTCTATCATAAAAAAAAATTCCTAACATTTAAGACTAACACAGATCTTTGGCATATTTATCTACTTTTAAACACACATTAAATTCAATACACTTAAAACACAACTACTAATACACATAATTTTTCGCTATAGTTAGCACTTATTTCCAATAACTCTATCTCAAATCTTAATAAAAACTGTTGCAACATTTCTCAAAAATCTCAAAAAAAATTCTGACAGTGGGCAAGGGGTCGTGAATCCCTTCCCAAAAAAACACAATACACACATACATCATGGGCAAGTGATTTAATTCCCGAGGGAAAAAGGTGCATTCCCCAGTGAACACCTGAAAACTGTGTGGCCTCAAAGCACTGAAGTAGCCATTATGGGCAGACTGAGAAAAATTTTTACCCACTTAAAAAAGTTGAGAAGGAATGATTTAGCAAAGCAAGGCCTCCTTTGAACCTGAATCTCCCAGAATCCCCACAACAAACAACCACTTCTCCGCCGCACTCTTACCTAAAAAACAAATAGCCAAAAGATCCTTAAAAAAAAATTTCTCACAATAAAAAATCCTACTCAAATTCCAAAATCACAGAGTCAAACTCCAAAGTTTTACTTTTAAATAAAAAAAAATTCTACAAAACAAAAAAAATCTTTCTTAAAAACAACAAGCTATGATTAGCTTACACAGGAGTGAAAGAGAAAAAAAAATTTCAACTAACAAAGCTTAATGAAAAAAAACTCCTAAATAAAAACAAAAACAGCACCAGGCAAGAGCATATATAAAAAAAATCCCAAAACTTGCCTACCCTAAACATTTTGAAATGAAACACAAAAAAAAAATGAAAAAATTCTTACATTACCATCTTACTACTTACTTTGCTTCCCAAAAAATTTAAGACATTCCCTTACTCCCAAAAGAAATTAAATTTCCAGACACTGTGCACTTCCCTATACACATGGAAATTTATTACAATAAAAAAAAATTTCAATATTGTTACTGTATAGCAATTTATCATATGGGTGGACAGCCCATTTAAATTATTGTATTTTATTCAGTGGACAGACAACTCAGGCAGAACCAAAAAGGTGAACGGCACCACATGTTATATAGCTTTTTCTTACTTCCTTTAAGATTATACTATTTCTAGATTCACACACAAGTTTATTTATTTATAATTATTAACTATTATTATTCTTTTAAGTTATTTACATTACATTTTATTTAATATTATTTTACATTAGCCTGATCGTATAGATTTTGACAATCAATAAAGTTTACTTTTAATAATATTTATTTTCTTTGTTTCTTTATTTACTTTAACTCAACCATTACTATTGCTTGGTCTGTGCTCAACTATGTAAACCTTTTAAAACTCTTCAACACCAAATAACTCCTAAAAATTCCACTTACCTTTAAATGAATAAATTGCACAGCCAACAACAACTAAAGAAATCACAAACACTAATTGTTAAATTTAAAAATTAACTTTTATTAACAATTACTTAAGTGCTTCCAACATAAACAAGTTAGATTTTATATAATTCTTATTCAGCTATTTTTAGTGGTTAGTACATTGCCAAGAGGATAATTAAAATTAACTTCAGTTAAAGTAAAACTCAATTAACACTTTGAATATTCATAGGTAAATTTAAAAATAAAACAAAACCCAGGAAACAGAATCCACTCTGGTCTGAAGACCAGAGTTTGGTCTGCCTGAGGAGCTGTCCACCACCAAAAATTATGATAGGAATTAATTTAAAAATATAAAAACCAATACATATTGTAATTGATAAAACTTTCAACATATATGTTCCCAGCTCAAAGGAAACAAAACATCTTAAAAGGGTAGAAATTCTAACGTTACATTTAGCCCAAGGCTACACTTCACAAGCTGAATCCTTACAAAGAGTAAACAGAAAACCCTGTTTTACTATTTATTTACTGCTTGAAATTTCTCTCATAGTGAAATATTTAAAGCACTCTCACTAGATGTCAGCACCAGAGGCGAGGAGCTAGCTAAATGACTGTTGTTAAACATGATAAAACCCACAAAGCGGTTGGAATCAAAACGCTTCTAGTTGGCCGGTAAAATAAAATACGGCTCTTAACTGCAGAGCTCTCGAGTGGGCCCGCAAAACACTTGAGTAACTGAACAATGTGGAGAGGGATCACTGATGCACTTATCCCTGGAGTGACGTATTTAAGGGATGGATTGATGACAGTACACTTGAGTTGGCCGGTTAGAAGATTTTGTTGAGAGAAACACACCCCCAAGACTTGAGACAAGCAGAACCGCCGCGGCACACGGTGATGAATTTCTTTTGCAAATCAAATGACGGCACATGACTCATTCATCAGCAACATAGATGTCGACTCAGAAAAATAGGTGAGTCGGCAACAAAAGCTTTAGAGGAGCACAACCCAGTGATGACTGCGCGAAACCAGTCGCATTTTTCTTTCTGCTGTCACATTTTTACATTTGGTTGTCCAAAAATTCTAATGCGAAGTTCGTCGAAAGTCGAAGAAACTAAGCTTACGTGAGAATTTTCCGAGGTCTTCAAAACACCATTCGGGCGAGCCCGGGCGCTCAGCATGAGCCCCGGCTCGGCACTCTAAATTTTTACCACCTCTCTGCTCTGCTGCTCAGAATCGAACTCCCCCGGCAACACATGCTTGCCTTCCCAGGAGACGCCAAACTTGGCGAGCGAAACTCTGCGCTTCGCGCCGAGCGCCCACGCATACACTGCGGAAATCAAAACGCTGTTATGCCAAGAATCAAAAAGGGATAACTTCCGCCAAGCGGCAAGCCGCCGCGAAATGACAACCCGCCAGCCCCACCGGATGTGCTGGCACCCTCCTCTTGCAGGTGTCCAGCCGATAACGGCGTCAAGGCCAAACTTTCCCTTAAAAAGTGCCTTTTTTCTGCAAACTGATGAATGAAGTGAAAAGAAGTTAACAGCTGAAAACGAAGATTATGAGAATTAACAAAAGATTATTTAACGTTTAAAGGCACATTGCGCACAATTTTGAATAATAAAAACATTAAAAAGATAACAAATTACGCTAAAGGGGAAATAAATCGCCGAAATATTAAAAACAACACATAAATTTAGAATTTTGAAGGGAAAGGGGAAAATAATGAATTTTAAGCTATTACATAATTTTGAACTAATAATTAAATTTAGAGCTGTAGAATCTCGGCATAACCCGCGAGGGTTTTATCATGTTTAACAACAGTCATTTAGCTAGCTCCTCGCCTCTGGTGCTGACATCTAGTGAGAGTGCTTTAAATATTTCACTATGAGAGAAATTTCAAGCAGTAAATAAATAGTAAAACAGGGTTTTCTGTTTACTCTTTGTAAGGATTCAGCTTGTGAAGTGTAGCCTTGGGCTAAATGTAACGTTAGAATTTCTACCCTTTTAAGATGTTTTGTTTCCTTTGAGCTGGGAACATATATGTTGAAAGTTTTATCAATTACAATATGTATTGGTTTTTATATTTTTAAATTAATTCCTATCATAATTTTTGGTGGTGGACAGCTCCTCAGGCAGACCAAACTCTGGTCTTCAGACCAGAGTGGATTCTGTTTCCTGGGTTTTGTTTTATTTTTAAATTTACCTATGAATATTCAAAGTGTTAATTGAGTTTTACTTTAACTGAAGTTAATTTTAATTATCCTCTTGGCAATGTACTAACCACTAAAAATAGCTGAATAAGAATTATATAAAATCTAACTTGTTTATGTTGGAAGCACTTAAGTAATTGTTAATAAAAGTTAATTTTTAAATTTAACAATTAGTGTTTGTGATTTCTTTAGTTGTTGTTGGCTGTGCAATTTATTCATTTAAAGGTAAGTGGAATTTTTAGGAGTTATTTGGTGTTGAAGAGTTTTAAAAGGTTTACATAGTTGAGCACCGTTACATTTAGCCCAAGGCTACACTTCACAAGCTGAATCCTTACAAAGAGTAAACAGAAAACCCTGTTTTACTATTTATTTACTGCTTGAAATTTCTCTCATAGTGAAATATTTAAAGCACTCTCACTAGATGTCAGCACCAGAGGCGAGGAGCTAGCTAAATGACTGTTGTTAAACATGATAAAACCCACAAAGCGGTTGGAATCAAAACGCTTCTAGTTGGCCGGTAAAATAAAATACGGCTCTTAACTGCAGAGCTCTCGAGTGGGCCCGCAAAACACTTGAGTAACTGAACAATGTGGAGAGGGATCACTGATGCACTTATCCCTGGAGTGACGTATTTAAGGGATGGATTGATGACAGTACACTTGAGTTGGCCGGTTAGAAGATTTTGTTGAGAGAAACACACCCCCAAGACTTGAGACAAGCAGAACCGCCGCGGCACACGGTGATGAATTTCTTTTGCAAATCAAATGACGGCACATGACTCATTCATCAGCAACATAGATGTCGACTCAGAAAAATAGGTGAGTCGGCAACAAAAGCTTTAGAGGAGCACAACCCAGTGATGACTGCGCGAAACCAGTCGCATTTTTCTTTCTGCTGTCACATTTTTACATTTGGTTGTCCAAAAATTCTAATGCGAAGTTCGTCGAAAGTCGAAGAAACTAAGCTTACGTGAGAATTTTCCGAGGTCTTCAAAACACCATTCGGGCGAGCCCGGGCGCTCAGCATGAGCCCCGGCTCGGCACTCTAAATTTTTACCACCTCTCTGCTCTGCTGCTCAGAATCGAACTCCCCCGGCAACACATGCTTGCCTTCCCAGGAGACGCCAAACTTGGCGAGCGAAACTCTGCGCTTCGCGCCGAGCGCCCACGCATACACTGCGGAAATCAAAACGCTGTTATGCCAAGAATCAAAAAGGGATAACTTCCGCCAAGCGGCAAGCCGCCGCGAAATGACAACCCGCCAGCCCCACCGGATGTGCTGGCACCCTCCTCTTGCAGGTGTCCAGCCGATAACGGCGTCAAGGCCAAACTTTCCCTTAAAAAGTGCCTTTTTTCTGCAAACTGATGAATGAAGTGAAAAGAAGTTAACAGCTGAAAACGAAGATTATGAGAATTAACAAAAGATTATTTAACGTTTAAAGGCACATTGCGCACAATTTTGAATAATAAAAACATTAAAAAGATAACAAATTACGCTAAAGGGGAAATAAATCGCCGAAATATTAAAAACAACACATAAATTTAGAATTTTGAAGGGAAAGGGGAAAATAATGAATTTTAAGCTATTACATAATTTTGAACTAATAATTAAATTTAGAGCTGTAGAATCTCGGCATAACAGTTACACATAGATAGTTGCTGTTTTTGAAACATGAGTTAGGTGTGGTGTTCAATGTTGTTAATCATAAATGGTTTTTAAAAACTTTCAAGGTTTTTTCCAATAATAGTGTAGTAAAAGTAAAATCTTTTGCCCCAAATTTGATATTTCTTTATTGACTTTAGGTTTGATTTAGTGTGATGTTATTATTCATTTGCATGCCTGTTTTTGTCAAGTAAAAATTGCCATGTTTTAATCAGTGTATTATAAATGATGTTTGTTATAGAAATGCAAATATTTTCTTTTTAAATCTTCTATGTTTTGTTTGCAATATGAATTTTAGTTTTTTTAATGCAATATTTATACAGCAAAATTTCAAAGAAATTATCAAAATTTAATTATATTCTTATCTCCGGTGGAGCTAGGATGCGTAATGCATCTCGACCTATCAGGTGAAGGTGTTTGCTTCTGCAAGTTATTAAAAGGTGTACCAGTTTTGGATGACATATCAAGTATATCTGAGCATATCATTGAATGAAAAAATGGTACAACAAGCTAATTAATTAGATCAATTGTTACAATTTTTTTTTTCTTTGTAAAAGCAAAAATTTAAATCCATCCTTATATATGCTCCAGTTTATAGAGAAAACAAAAATTGTATCAATTTTTCTTAATGTAGAAACTGTTGCATATTTATTTAACATTGTTTCAAATGCTACTGGTTAAAGCTTATTTTCAGTTCTATGATCAGTAAAAAATCAGTTACGGAATTTCTTAAGTTAGTCAAATGTAAGTTGTCTAGCTATATTGTGTATAGAACAAAATGCTCTAGCTAATATTAATTATGAGGAATTAATTGATAAATTTGCTGAAAGAAGAGCAAAGAAAAAGCATTTTTAAAATAAATTTTGTACCTTTATTGTATAAATTTGTTTCATATTATCATATATTTTTATTTAGTTTTGGAAGTACATATGTGTATTTTGTATTAAGAAATCTTGATTCAATAGAGGATTGAATAAAAGTTTCGCTTTTTCCTAATTTCCCCAAAAGAAATAATTATGCAAGCTTAATTTATGCTGCAAGGGCCCATAAAAAATTGCTAAGGATCCCCCCCCCCCAAAAAAAGTTTAACCCGGTGTTGTTAATGTCACTCTCATTGCTCCAAATCACTATGTTTCATTCCCATTACTCCAAATTACGGAATAGTTAACAATTTTGTTTTAATATCCAAAATTCAAATGGAAATTTTTAGAGTAAAAAAAGTTAAAGATTATCTTAATAAAACTGAAAAATAATGAAGCAAAGTGCTTTAACAAAATTTCTTATGAGATGGAATGATGCTTGTGTTGTTGAACTGTAGAAACAGAACTACATTCTCTGTGAATGACTCATTGCTGTAAATATCTGAAATATTTTTAACCATTTTTTATTTTTAAAAGAAAATTTTGGTGAAATTTTAATTGAGGTAACATGCTTATGGCTTTGCATGCTTTGGTGAAATTTTAATTATGGTAACATGCTTTCCCATAAGCACATGCTTATGGGAATTATAAAATAGAGAAGGAACATATATACATTCTTGAAGTGGTTTACCTATCTACTGAAATCAGGAAACATAGAAGTGGTATGAACTCCATCCAAAAGTTTATTAAAGGAAAATTAAGGAGTAGTTGTAAAGTGTGAGTGCAGTAGTGGGGTGACTTCTTGCAGGAATTATATTATGCACCCAAAAAAGATGTAATGTAATTAAGTGGTTAGTTGCATGAAGTACTAATACAGGTATTCTGTTTCATCTAAACATCAAATAAATAGTATGGATACACGTCAATTTTAATTAAATTTTAAAATCAAAGATAACCAAAAATAGGTTTAAAAGTTCTTTAATAAAACCTCCTTTCCGCAACGTACAAAGATTATACGGCCAAAGTGCTTTCGGGCATCACTATGCCCTTCATCAGTGGCGAAGTGTTCATGTTTTTCATTTGCATCTGTTAAAATATCACAAGTGATAATTATATCTATGTATGTAAAAATATTAAAAATAATTTTTTTGCTTTGTATTAGTTTATGGACTATGTGAACTAATGTGTGTGTGTGTGTGTGTATTTTAAATATATTAAAAACAATTTTTTTGTTTCGGTTTGTACTAGTTTATAGATGATAGTGAGGATGATGACGATCTCGCAAGGTCGATGAAACCTATATTTTTTCCTCCTACTGCTAACGTGAAGAAAGAAATTAAACCTCATATTGCTAAGCCTGATGCAAAGGCTGAAGTAGACCCTTCTTTGAATTTTAGCCAGGATATTGCTATGGGTTTGTATTTTTTATAATGTTCTTAGATATAAACAAGTTGTACACTAGTATGTCAGGGGGGCTATAGAACCTGGAGATAACTTTAAAATTAGAGAAATTTGAATTAAGGCTTTCTTCCGTCTTACGACAATACACATATGTAGAATTCCTTATTCACATTTTATTTGATGGGAGACATCCTAGGATACCTCAATAAAACTGAGTTTAAAATTTCATTTCTTTGTGATCCCTCTCATTAATGTCTCCCTTAATGTCAAGACATTTCATATGATAGGAAAAGCAGATTAAAAAAAAATACTTTTTCTGTTTATACAATAATTTTGATTCCCGTGTCGGACATGTTTTGTCTGACCTCAAATTTCCATAGCTGATCAAGAACTTTTCTCGCAATAAGTTGTCAACTTATGGAGGGGGTTTGTGAAAAATCCCTTACCAGAAAGCATTGCAGGCGCATCCACGATGCTGCATGATGAGATAATTGAATTGCAAGAAATGGTTGATTTTCATAAGATTCATGATATCGCAGGGAGCAATAAGGACTCAAAACGTATTAATCAAATTACTGTGAAAGCGGCTCAAGTTGAACTTGCCCTCGAAACCACCATGGAGAATTACCTTAAGGCCAAAAAAATCGATATTGAACTGGGTACCCCCCCCCCCCCCCCCCCCCCCCCCCCCCAACGAGTTCTTCTCATGAGAGTATTTATTCTCTCTCAGCACTTTCCTCCATCCTTTTCCACTGCTGGAAATACGAAAAATGTTCCTGTCGAATTTCCTGGATGTTAAATTTGAAACATTGTTGTGCTTGGAGTGAAGTAGAGTCACTCAACAAAGTGAGTAAAGATAATAATGATTTTATTACTCATAAACAGAAGATAATAAGTAAATCATAAGAGTCTGCATCCTTAACTGCAATGCAGCTCATGAAAAAGAGTTAACATCAGAATACATTGCTCTATCAAACAGAGCATAGCCACAACTGGCAATTCATAACAATTTACTTAGAAAAACATTGCTCCACTATTTGAGCATAGCCACAACTGGCTATCAAAAGTAAAAGTAATAAAAAGTAAAGAGTTAATAAGGATGATTTATAACATTACTGTTGAGACCACTCCAAGATAAATACTTCCAGTGTTTCAGATATTTAAGTCTGTTCAGGCAGATGAGAGCCTCAGCTTCAATGTGCATGCAGAGATTGTGCAATCCAAGCAAAAGTTCAAGAGTTGCAGTGGGAGTGGTTTTCATGCAACCAGAGATCGCAGTACACACCATCCTTTGAAGCTTAGTTAAATCTAATTTAGCAGTTTCACATATGATTCTAGACCACCAAATAATGGAGCCATAGGAGATGATGGGCCAAATTATCATAGAGTAAATCCAATGGAAAGCCTTGGATTCAGACCCCAGGTTCTCCCAATAGCATTTCTACAAGACCAGAAGATTCTTTTGGCTTTAGTTATGCAGTATTCCAGGTGTCTCTTCCAGTTGAGACCTATGTCAAAGAAGATTCCTAAGAATTTTACCTCCTTGGAGCACATGAGCTTCTGACCAAAGAAGCGAATGTCTCTAAGGTTAAGAATGCATTTTTTGTGAACGCAACCATGGTTGTTTTCTGTGGATTTACAGAAAGTCCAGCATTTTTGCACTATGTCTCAACACCCCTAAGGGCGGTGGACATCATATCAGAGACAGTGTTACATCTGAACTTGTTAGCAACAACTTTAATATTCTTAGCGTCACTCAATTAGCCAGGAAGACGAAGAAAATTCTGATGCCGCTTGTTTATGTGCAATTACCAAAGACACTGGATGCGGTGAAAATCTACGAAAATGGATAACTTATTAGGTGTTAAAATGAAATTCGAAAAGTACAGAGGCAGGAAAGGCCCTTCTTAGTGTTTTTTGTGCCAGAAATTTTTCCATTCTTCCCAAGTATGTTTTGTACACCTAAAGTGTGTAAAATGTTCAGGGGAACATCTAACCAAAGATTGTGTTAGAGGATGTCCCAGGTTCCTGAAACCTAGGAATTTCAATAGCAGAATCGTCACGAAGCACCGCACTTATGTGTCCAACTTCGACTCCCCCCCCCCAAAAAAAAAATTCCAAATCGAAGACTAAATCGATAGCTCGCCGAGGACGACCATAACAATGATCCAGAAGACATCAGATTCATTGAATTTGCTCTTAAATTCGAAAAATATTATAATAGGAAAATTGTTCTTCAAACGCTTGAATTAGCCATTCCTAAACTAAAAAAGGAAAAATACATTTACGAGAGATTCTCTATAATATATCAGCACATCATTAATGTTTTTGATGCCAACAATCCTAATGTAAATAAACCCAATGCTTGCGCTACTGAAAAGGCCATTTAGTTGACAACGTACCAATTGTAGTTTGCTGAGCACCCTTTCCCCACTTCCTTCTTAATCTCTGTCAGTATATCTGCTTTTGTCTGAAGACTGTTTTGTCGAAACACCGTTATATCCCATAATTCACCTTTTCTTCATGGAGTATTAAACTCCATAATTTTTTCTTTCTAAATTATGAGACCACAGAGATTTGTATTGCATTTTAATGTAATGCTTCTCCACGTGGCAACTTTTACCCTTTTTCTCTTCTCTCTTCTCTTTGGGAAATCCCTCTTCAGTAAATATCTTTTTATGATCCCTTTGAATACCTATTATTTGGAGATTAAAGGCAATTCCATAATTGTCCTAGGCGCTCCTAATAATTTCCATGAGATCTTGCAATACAATAATTTTATTGCAATGAGCAATATTTAACTATAAATTCTTGACTGGATTTTACAGAACATTGCTGAGCTTATAGCTGAGTTTTATAGTTTATCTAGCATTTTAATGCTTGAAAGATTAATGTTCTTCTAATTACTGTTCTTACATAACTCTTGCATAAATATTATACTTTTCAATGCTGAAAGTAATTAATTTTAATTGTTTATTCTTAATTATCACTTTCAATTTTATTAATTGCCTTTATGCTTGTTAAACTGATATTCAGTAAAAATAGACAGTAATACATATCGGGGAATTTTTAAAGATATTATCTGGAAATCTGGAAATTTTTTATCTAAAATCCTTAGTGTTTGTTCACTCTGAATGTTCACATTCCTGGATCCCAGGGACCCATTAATGTGAGAAATGTGGATCCTTTGATAGGAAGTATGGGTCCTATAAAATTTATTTTACTACTACAATCCGTACAATGCAATTATTCTTTATTATATTTAAATAGAAAAATTATCAGGCACATAATATTTGTAATAGTAAATAAATGAATAATTTGGCATCACGTCTGATGTTAAAATAGCAAAATTAAACACACATCCATAACAGAAGGTCTTTATTTCACTTCCTTAAGACGTACAAAAGTTTAAAATAGGCCATAGCGCTTTCGAGCATAAGTATGCTCTTCATCAGTGGCTACCACTTCATCAGTGGCTAAGCCACTGATGAAGAGCATACTTATGCTCAAAAGCGCTATGGCCTGTTTTAAACTTTTGTACGTCTTAAGGAAGTGAAATAAAGACCTTCTGTTATGGATGTGTGTTTAATTTTGCTATTTGTAATAGTATTTAAAAACTACCAATTCTCTCTTTTGTCTTATGAAATGTTTTTTTCACTTTTTCCAGAATATCATTTGTTTTTAGATCTTTGGACCTTCTAAAGAAAGCAAGCAGCATTAAATTTTTTAATTTGCTTTTGGCTAATCTATTTCTTAAAGTTGATTGATTGACAAAATACAAAACTTATTTTTTTTTATAATAACATAAAGGCATAGTCACAGAAGTATTTTTATTTCTTAATGAGTAATATTGTTAACATGCATTTCTATCTTCTCATTTTTGACATTTAATAAATTTTCAAAACTTATTTTAGGTGTTTTTCTAAAACTACGTTTCCTGTAAGTCATTGTCAGTATCCCCATCTTTTCTATTTCTTGAAAGTTCTCCAAATTTAGATTTTTCCTTTATCTATTTTCTGAATATTTTTTGTCATTTTATTTATTACTACTATTTTTTTAACCTTGTTTTAAATCTTACCAATGTTTTTTTTATAGGTCTTTTCAGGTGTTTTATAATATTTGTTTTCCAGAACATCATAAACAAAACAAAACAAAAATTACCTTAAAGCATTTAAATATTTTTAGGGGGTGGGGGGATTTTAAATTCATTTTCCCAATAACACTTTAATTACTCAAGATTTTTTCAGCTTTATTTTTTTGCCCAAATTACAGATTATTTCCAAATATATCTGTTTCTCTTAAGTTTTATCATCTTGATAATTTTATTTTTTATTTTTCCAAGCTGATAAAGCATTTACTATTATTTCTTTTTTATTCTAAAAAGGGCCAACCACTATTTTTTTTTTTAAGTTAGGAGGTTTTACCAATGATTTTCAGATATTTATAATTAATTTTTATATATTTTGTTCCTATTATTCTGGCTTTATCTTTTGATTTTTTACTTTGGTAACTTTTCAATTATTGCGATCGCTGTATTTCGGTAACGTTATATTATCAGACGTTATGAACGTAGCAAACCTTTTTATTTTAAAATTCTCATGATATGTTTATTTCATCACAAGTAAATTATTTTTCTTTTTGACGAAATTTGATTTTTTTAATCTTTTGACATTTCTGAATTTAAAAAATATAATTTTATATGACTAAAAGCATATGCCATTTATTGCATTACTCAAATTTTCCGATCAACGGCGGGAGGGGCTTGAAACGTTCTTGGCCGTGGATATAACTTAAAACATGGTATAATATAATTTTTAAAAGGAAATCTAAAATTTCTCTGAGCAAGAAAATGTTGTGCACCGAAATTCTCGCAAACTATCTTTAAAATTAGTAGGAAGTATATCTGGAATAGTAGCCTTTAAACATGCTATTTTAACTAATGCCACATTAGTCCATATTTACCATATGGTCGTTTATGGTTTGTACATATGTAGGTTAAAGCAGTACAATACATTACATCACAATATCGACAATTTAGCTTGGAAAGGCATCCTACGGTTAGAGATTCTTTACCTTTCCCCTTCCCTCCCATCACCTTTGTTCATCACCAGACTGTGACCATCATAACATAAAATTATGATGGCTGCGGCCCGGCCCAGCCTCAACTTATTCCCGAAACTTTTGTATATAGATTAATTCTCTTAATTTACCATGATGCAAAATATGAGCCACTAAATAAAATCCCAAGTAGTGAGGGCGAGTTTTGCTCATCATTTTTATTTTAACGTGTGGTTTTAATTCTGTTTGAGGATCAATGGATAGAGCGCAACAAAGACTCTGCGCCCGATATGTCTCAAAACGTATCGGTGATTACTATAGACATAGAAGACCATAGACATACTATATATGTCTATGGTGATTACGGAAAAGGAGGGGGTGCGAATGTAGATTGCACTCATTCTCGGCTGCAAGTGCAATAAATTAAAATCTTCTGGTAAGGCAGAACTGCTGAGGAGCCATAGCAGCGCAGTATCCTAGAGATTGTTGACAGATTTCCATCAGATTATTTAAGTTTCTTTTCCATGAGGATGATGTTTTGTCCTTTTTTGAAAGAATATCAGTCTTTAGCAAAACATTTTTATTGACGCAATACATTTTTGACATTTTCTTTGTAATTTAGATATTTGGAATAGAAAAAATTTTTCACATCTCCAGGACCCGGAAGTAACAGTAAAGTTGGGTCCCATTTTAACATGTTTGTGGGAAAAACTTCTATTGCATGTAAACACGAACCCTGAATCTTGTAGTCACCCTGTATGTGTTAAAAATACTGCCACAGAAATATCATTTGCATTAACTGACATGAAACCAGTCAGTAAAAAGTAAGGAATTGCTATTTCTAGAACCTTCTATCATATTCTTTGATTGGTTTCATGTAGAAGTAGTGATGCTATACTTCTATAGTCAAAGGGGGGAAGTATTGTTCCTGTAAAACATTTTTTAGCCTAATTGAAAATCTGAATAAAAACTTTGCTTTAATCATTGCAAAAAATTCCTGTATTAAAATTAATTCCTATAAAAGCTATGTTATTAAGTAGCATAAAAACCAAAATTAGCTAAACAAGCTTTCCTTTTCAAAACAAGATACAGTGGCTATGTATTAGAAATAGCAGATAGGTGGTTTATGCTTTTTCTCTTAGTGCAACTGCTCTGATTTTTTATTTTAAAAGTGGAAAAAGCTTGTTTTGTTTCCAAAACTGATTGATACAGTTAATTTGAATTTTTATTTTGCATTACAATGAAGTATTTTTCAAGGGAAATCTGAAAGTGTCAGCAGAAACATGTTTGAGACGCTATGATGTTTTTCATAATGCACATCAACAAAATCAAGGTTCTTGCACATGAAAACCAGAAATTTACAGGAAATTTGTAAGTGGATTAAATGTCTGGGAAAATCAGTTTTTTATTCAAAATTCTGAAATATCAGGGAATTCTGTGAATTTACAAAAAAAAATTCTTAATTTTCATCAGATTTAGATAGCAGATGTGTAAATGCATTTTAAAGCAAAGTTTATTTAATACAATTTTTTCATTACGTTACGTTTAGCATCGAAAAGTGCCTAAACGTAGAATAACAGATGATTCTCGCTATGCACTGTGTTACCGAAACACTTTTTTTTCACTTGTCGGTCATGAACGGATTACGTTTCTGCTTGTAGTATACAATGTATTTACATAAATTCAAACTTCTTTCGATTGATGTCTTACAAAGTTTAGCTTTTCTAGTACCATGTCTGAACCATGTTAACTATTTATTTCTGTAGCACAATTTATATTTAAATTGGCCATGTCTAACAAAATATTTTAACAGGATATAACACTATGAAATGGACTATCAGTATAACATGTGCAAAATTTCTCAAATTTAATTATTGAGGATATCCAGAAAATATTACTACAGAGCAAAACAACTAATTTAAGTAATGAAATTTGTATTTCATTATATTTTTTTCAAATAAAGGACCATTTACAGTTTTGCTCTTTAGGTCCCAAATGTCTGGATCCAGTTCATGCAGTGACCCCAATTTAGAGAATCACAGTTTTTTTCTATAATTATATGTATTAAGCATTTACAAAAAAAAAAAAAAAATCACATGTGTAAAATGCTTAATGATTTCTTCAATAATTCTAAAAGTTGTTCAATTTTTTAAATGGAAAATTATTAGAAACCATGTGCATTCTCATAATTGTCATGTTTTCTGTTTAGAAATGGGTTTTGATGTAAAAGAAGTTGCTAAATTTATAAAAAAGGAAAAAGGAACAGAAGTGGATGAAAAGAAAAATATTGTAATTCCAGCAACTGATGTTTCCTCCAATCCGGTTGTAAAGATGTTAAATGAAGGTAATTATAATTTTGAAATGCTGTATCAGAAGTTGATTTAAGTGGATAAAATATTGTAGCATCAATTGCTATGTAAAATTTCAAATGCTAAAAAAGAACACATGTTTAGGTTTTCAAAAGACTGTATTTATTTTAAATTAAATTTTACTTTTGAAAGAACTTTTAAATATTTTATTTTTAAAAGTTCTTTTAATTACTTTTAAATATTTTACATTTCAGAACAAGTAATTTCAACATTTTAAAAGAATAGGCCAAAAGTATAGTAAAGTACAAAACTTTAAAATTATAAAAGTTAAAGATAACACTATTAAATAATTAATTTGAGATATATTAAAATTATAGAATAATTAACCAAAAGAGAGTTTTGAATATATATATATATATATATATATATATATATATATATATATATATATATATATATATATAATACCATTTAGCCAAAAAGTAATTTAGACCTTTGAGTTTCACATTTTAGAAATTAAATATAGCTAAACTAAATTTAACAAAAATGACTCAATTAAGTTAAAATAATTTCAGACTCATGAAGGCTTACAATTTATAAGCAAAGGGGTCAAACTCTTACCAAAGCAAATAACATTTAAATAATGTAAAAATAAAACTAGCACCAAGTGTCTAAGGTAAGGTGTCTAAGCAATTTCGCATATGGCTTTTATGAATTACTGCCAGTCAAACATATAATTTGCTTAAAAGGCAGGAACAGAGAGGTATCTTAAATATTCTGGAACAATTAATAATTTGTAGCTTCTTAGAAACCCCTACTAGTGTATATAATTGGATTTTAGATTGAGCTCTTAGTTTTCGAAGTATAATGTTTATAAGTTTATTATTTTAGTATTTTAACCTGGGTTTTCTAATGGGTGGAAAACTGTAATACTTATCAGGATTATTGCAGCTTAGTCTATTTACTTACTCCTTGGTAAAGTATTCATACATTAGCACAAGCTATTTTATTTTGTTAAAAAAAATTAGGAGGTTATATGAACATGGTATTCTAAAGGTGTTTAATGATTGATGAGGTTTAAACAGAATATAGGGAAATGTAATTTCAGTAGTATTTATGTGGTGCTAAGTAAGTTTATAGATTAACTTGAATGTAAAATTTCGTCAGACATATTGTATAATTTTAATTTATATACTGAAAAGCAAGTTCATAAAATAATTTGATATTTTGACGTGATGGCTATGGTCAGAGTATTCAGATGAAATTGAGGTGCAAAGTAAAACTAGCTATAAACAGTTAGCGAGTAATTTGTAGAGCTTTGAAAGCCTGTAAATGAAATAAATAAATCCGCAGAAATAAAATAAGCTTATTGAACTTCAGTTATAAGTTTTATTTTATGAAATGTTATTCATGCAAAATCATTTCGGCTCCATCGGACTTGAGCCAAAACTGACATTTTTTGTAATGGACTCTTGAATTTTTATATATGTTAATATATATTTGTTCTTCTTATTCTGTTTCATCATAGAAAATCCTGAATTGATGTTACTGCAATTTCCTCAGTACTTTACCTTACCACAAAAAATGGATGACTCTCAGCCAGAGTCCTATCATAAAGGGCAGTCAAGTACAGACTCTAAGGCATCTGGGGACCAGGTTAGTTTTAAAAATCTGTGTTTGAATGTTCTTGGAAATTTGAAGTCTTTTTTTACATCAAAGACAGTGATGTCACAACTGCACACGACTAAGTCAAATCCTTATTGCTTCATTTTCTTTCCATACTTATATTTTTTGAAAAATTACACCACTGTATGTAGGGAATGTCAATTTTTTTTTATACCATGACTTTATTTTTCATAGTTCACAGTAACTAAAAGCATGCTGAAATTCATGTCATTGGAATTTATATTTCAATTGGTGTTAAAATGAGTACCCACATGATCTATTTTAAATTAACAGTTTTTTAAGTGCTGTTAAAATGAGGTGTGGCTTACCGTATGCATATGTTCCATTTGATCCCCACAGAATATTTATTCATGTGCTAGCTATTTTATTGATTTCCATCAGACCATGTATGTATTGTGTATGTATTACAAAAATAATACTTGTCTTAGAAACTCCCTTGGTTTTTAAAAAATTAGATAATTAGCTGAGTATTTAACAAAAACTTGCCAAAAATAATAAAAAAATAATAGATTTTTAATTATGTACAATTCTCTTAAAAACCACCAAAGCAATACTTTTTGAAATGCTATCTTTAATGCTAATATTTGCTCTGAAATCTCTCTTAAAATAATGGAAGTTAAATATATAGGAAATTACTGTTTACAGTCGATAAAGTCAATTTTTGTTATCTGTTTTTATCACTGAACGCATTTATTGTCTATTTCATATTTCCAAGCAGCAGCAGGATTTCTAATAGTTTTGGCCTTTCCTACAATTTTGAGCTTAAAACTAATGTTATAGCTTCATAAGCATTTTCACAATATGAAAATGTAAATAATATTTATATGAGTCTGAAGTCTATTAATAAATTAATGATCCAATCTGTGGTTTTTGATTCACACAATGCACTGCTATTGTTACAGTGAGCGGAGTTAATAAACGAATGATCCAATCTGTGTTCTTAGATTTAAACTATGCTATGGTATTGGTGCAATTTTGCATGCACACATTATTTGCTTATATAACTTCTATCAAAGAAGTTAGTTTGGTTTCCTTTCAAAACTCTCACTGGTAAATGTAGTTCTTCATAGTGAGTAATAGCATTAATCCCAAGTTCTAAATTGCTTCCTCATGTTTCCACTAGGTAATTTGAAACTGTTGAGAAAGAATGACTGAGTAGACTGGCTGTTTGAAACATCAGAAAGTGGATCTTTTCTGACATTTGATTAGTTGAGACTAATAAGTAGACAGACCATATAATTATACTTATGAGAGGTGGGACAGCCCGGTGGTTAGCACACAGGAATTGCATTCGGATCACCTAAGTTCGATTCCCGGCTTTGTCCAAATTGTTCCAATGTTCATACAAAGTACAGACACATTAAGTATGTAGGTCCATAAGTCCTTCCGAGAGGTTGGTGGGGGGAGTGGAAGGAGGATGTAGTTTCTATGGATGCCACCATCCACTGGGTCTAATTTGGCTTACCATCTAATTTGGGTGACCTTTCCTGGCCGTCCAAACAGATACCTTATATCTTCGGGTAGATTGGGCGGTCTGTCAAAGAAGAACTATACTTCAGAGTTTTGAATGTGACCAATATAACAGCATTAAGACCATAGCTAGGTCTGTTTACTTAGTCATATGACTTGCAGATTGCATTAGGACTGAAGAAATGACATTCCTCTTATAAACCACATTCCGCATAAGGGCAGCACCTGGAATTTTTTTTTTTTTTTTTTTTTCTTATGGGCCATGTCTCTTTTTTTGATTTTATGGTATTTTATTTTAAATTGATTTCCAAAATATGTAATAAATCCTTTTTAAATATTTTTATTTCCTTTTTAGAAAACAACGCCTCTCTCCCCTTCAAGCTTACCTGAGGGTCGTGTTGGGAAGTTGCAAGTTTTAAAGTCTGGAAAAGTCAGATTATTGATTGGAAGCTTGAGCTTTGATCTGGATTCAATAGACAGTTTGGAATCTAAGCATGAAGTAGCTTCAGTTAGGACAGATTCTAATGGTGGTGATATGGCCATGTTAGGTGTTATGAAGCAAAAAGTAAAATTTGTTCCTAGTTTCGATAATTTATTTCATACGGATAGCCTACTTTCATAGCATTTCTTGAATCAAGTTTGTACATAATATTTGTTTTAATTGTTATTTTTATAACTAAAACTGGGTGTCTACTGGTATAGTACATCATAAAAAGCCTTGATATAGTACATCATAAATATATATATATATTCTATAGTACATCATAAAAGGTCTTGAAAGTCAAAAGCCATAAATCTGAAGTTCAAAAACTTTGTTAGTAACAGCATAAACAATTGTTTAAAAGTATCAATCAGTTTTGGAGGATGGAAAGACACAGTGTGAAAAGGACAGGTACCTTTTTTTCTGTAGTCAGTAGCATAACCAGAATCTGGGAGGGGTGGGGGGGTCACAACAATAATTTTCATTTTCCAGTATAAGCCCTATGGAGAAATAATATAATTTTTTTGCCAATAGGGAGGAGAAGTTATGACTCAAAACCATCCCCTGCCTACGCAAATGTCTATAGTAGTGTGGTTGCTCTGCTCTGTCTTTATTCCGAGAAAGGATACTGCTTCTTGCCTCCAAAACTGGTTAATACTTTTTAATCAACTGTTAATGTACTCTTGCTAACAAAGTATTTCAGATTATTTTAGAAAGTTGTGTGAACACATTTTTATAATTATAAAAGTCTTCAATTTAAGCTGATAATCATGAATTTTTCTAATTAAAAAATATATATGTTCTAAAATTAAAGTTTAAGTCAGTTAAAGCACAAAGTCAGTTAGTATATATAAGTAGAATGGTATATTATGTTGAATCAGAATTTAATATAGTTTTTAATGCATGCTATAAAGAATAATGTGTAGCTCAAAACTGCAGAACACTATACATTCCCCCTCCCTCCCCCAGATTTTTTTTTTTTAATTCAGATTTTGCATTTGGCTTTAGTTATTATACTTACATATTTTACAAATCCCCAAGGTTCACAATTGGTATTTGCCAGTGTTCGACATCAGTGTTCTTAAAGTTTTCATTGACACTTTCGGTGCAATGTAGTCCAGGAATCTGCAAAATTTTTTTGCCTATAGTTTTCTGTGCTAAGTTCTAATGTTTTCTGCATCTAATTATCTTTGATGAACCCTGTCACTTTCTTTTTATGTATACATATTTTTTATGCTTGTTTTCTAACTGCATCTCATTTCTAAATTTTAAAAGTTAAATGACTCCCTCTAGTTCAAAAAGTTGTCAATATCTGTAATAGTCAATGAGATAATAGTCTCGGTGCTGCACTGAAGAGCACTAGGAAGTACGAAATCAGTTCACTGACACTGGTTACTGCATTGGGAATATTATTCCTAGGATTCTGTTGATTATAATTTAAGAAACAATGACCATTGGCACAATGCATATAACTGCTGTTTATGAGAATACAAATTATTAGTACTTAATAGAAAGCAGGTATAAGAAAATTAAGTGACTGCTGTTGTTTTAATGGCATTATGAGCTCTCATTATGATGTCGAAATCGGTATCGATTGAAGTATCCAGTTGTATTTTATCCTACAATAAGCACACGCTGCTTTTGACCTGATGATAATGCCCATGAAATAATTGTAGTCACCTAATTTTCTTATGCTTGCTTTCTATTAAGAGACTACTAAAAATGTACTTCCTGACTATGATTTTCTCGTACACAGCAGGAGACATCTATAATATACCTCATACTGCTCTAAATTCATACATTAAAAAAAAAAACATTTCAAACTGGAAAACAAAATTTTTTTTTGTTCAGTTGTATTATTAGTTTTCTGGGAAAATGTTGAACAAAGTTTCGTCATTTATCTTTTCTCAAATTATTCACAGGTGTAGACAAGATCTCGAAAAGGGAAGAAATTATTGGTCATAAATATTGTTTACATAATAGGAGAGGTGACATTGTGACCTTTAAAATCTCCTGTGGTCACTGAATATTTTAAACAATGTTTTTGCAGTTTTGAAAAATATATTATTCTGAAAGGTCCTTGAAAGTTCTTACATTTTGCAAAGATCCTTGAATGTCCATGATTTATATTATCTTTTTATTCTAAACTTTTGGTTTGGTGATATCATTTTACTTAAGGCTGTAATCATCAATAGGGTTGAGCAACTATCTGTTCTGTACTTTCTGAGGGAATGTGTGCCATGTAGGATTACGGAATTCTATAAGGCAGGTTTGCAAGGGAGACAGAATTCAGCTTCTGTTGGACTGAACCTGCCCCCAGATTTATATTGTTCACCTTAATTGAATCACTGAAAATGAAACCACTTGATGGGCCAAATTCTGTTTATTTTTGTTCATTAAAAGTGAATTAGTACATTCATATTAAAATGGAAGAAACTTGGTTGAGTAAAAAAAAATTGGAATAACTTTTTGATTTGGGGAAAAGATGGAACTTTACTTTCCTATGACATGATTTTAAAGGTCATGAAAAAGTAAGTAAATTTATCAAACCTGGTAGACACCCTGTAAAATGACAGTTTGTTAAATATGTATATAAAATATTTTATTATGGCTCATACTGTGTGAAAAAAAATTTTTTTTTTGTTTTCATTAAGTGAAATTTATAATTTATTTATCATGTTCTTTGTATACTATAAACACCAGCTACACATAGCAATATAATAACTTATTTGCATATTTTCTGATACTTTTTCAATACAGTACAGCCTCTAAAATCTAAGGATTTTTCTTCTTGTGAAATTGGATTAGTATTTCCATATAGAATGAAAGTATATTATCCAATTTTATCATAATATAATTATATTTTTTTAAGAAAGACAGTCAAACCTTGGTTTTTCAAATTATAAGTTAACAAATAAAAAATGAGTTATAAAAACATGTTTTTATAAATTTACACATCCTATTGAAAGAAATATAAACATTTTATCAATTAGTATTTTAAAATATTTTATCTATGATAGACAAATATAAAATGAAGTGGCAGTTAACTATTCTTTTATATTATACTAACCACCTTTGGCAACAGTCTTAGTTGCTTTTGGAAAAAGCTCAGAGTTCTTTTATAATGCTAACATGCAATTTAAGTAAAAAAAATATTATAAATTAACAAATAATGCCAGAAGCATATTTATTTTTAAGAAATGGGGACAAAATGGTGAAACTTAATAGTCACCAAATTTTTTAGTTGTAGGACTTTCATTTGGTGGGATGTCAGACTTTTAGTTTACAAGAATTTAAAGAATTTAAATTTTACCTAAAAACCATATTCTTTTTTTTTCCTGAAACCATGTTTTAGGTACACATTCTTTCTTTTTAAATATGTCATGATTTTAAAAGTCCTGTTACTGGGCTTGTTTTAAAGTTTGTTTTTTGTATTTTATGATGGTGTTAAGATGAAAACCGTTCAATAATTTTTTTTTTCCTGATTGCTACAAATAAACTGGTGTAAAAATTGTGAAATTACTGAAAATCCTACTTAAATATTAAATATCAAACCCAAATTTTATTTTAAATAGCTCAAAGTTATGTCAGGATTTCCTATCCTGCAGTATCAAATTTCTTATTTGTACCTTCTGTAATGAATTTTGTAGTTGTCACTTCGTTTTTCTGCTGTGGCATGCACATACAGACATACCTTTGTCCTGAAATAGTTTTTTTCCCTCTGAGCTGTTGTAATAGAATTTTGTTCATTAATAATTTTTATGTAAATTTTAATGTTTTAAATTAAATTAAAAATATTGTTAAATGTTTAGACGTTTTTAAAATTTAAGTTTTGTGGTCTAAATTGCTAAATTGTATAAATGGTTGTTGATACCAAAGTAGAATTGGAAAAAAAGACAATTGGATTCTTTTATATGAAAAGTATATATCCTCTTTTTCTTTCTGAATTTATTTAAGTTCTTCTTTCATGTAGGATTTTAATCCCTTGCTTTTTATGATGATTACACCAATGTGTAATAAAATTGTATGCTATGACTATGGGAAAAACTTCTGTAAACGTAATAAGATTCATTTTATTAAATTTCACCTGAAATGTTAAATAATTACATATATACTTGAAAATTTTCTTAGAATTAATATTATTTACTAATGTTAAAATGCGTAGCATTTTAATATCTTGTATGAAAATTTGTTAAAATCTGAACTCTTGTGAAAACTTATGTTTGCAATTTTATATGTTATGTGGTTATTGAAAGAACTCGCATTGAAGAGTAGAGATTTTGAAATCCTAATGTTATTCTGTTTTCATGTGTTTTGTTTTTGAACAGATTAAACTTTTTTATTTACGAAACCATTATAGAAGTATGTAGTATCTAGCATTTGATACTATTCCAAACAAAATGTAAACATAGTTATGTTATTTTATTTTCATTATTATATTTTATTTTGGTGTCTTTAAAATTGGTTGTTCTGTGAAGATAATAAATTTTTTTTTACTTGGATATGCTCCTGTTTTTACCATTTTCACCAATTCTACAGTGTGTCAAGGAAAGCCATGCAGTCGTCGAATAACTCAAGTATTAAGAATTATCTTATATTTTTTTTATGCATGTGCATAGGAACTCCCTATAATACTATATTATGAGGCAAATTTAGGGAGAGGGCTGACTCCTTTTGAATGATGCGTCATGTTTACAAACTGGGTGAGGTACCCTCATGCTCACTGATGATTCCACGACATCAGGACATCAATACCAACAAGTTGGAGTTTGAATGTCAGTCAGTCCGACACACATATATATTACAATGATGAAGTTGAAGATTTAAAGTTTTTGTTAGATTTCTTCAGAACCACGGAGAACACATATTAACTATTTTTAGCATGGTATCTCAATGCATTTATGTGAAACTTTGTATCTTCTACAGTACTTTTTCAAGAATTTGGGGATTATGAGTGTATTTAGTGTAAAAGAAAAAAAGTGGACAAAATGAATTATGCTTTAAAAAAGTGTAAATTCAATCTTCTCTGTGATTCATGGCATCTTGGTCTGATATTTCAATTAGTTGAAATTTTTAAGAAATTATTAATTTAATAAATGGGTACATGTCATATAATTGGGGTAGTACATTTTAGAATATGAATATTTATTCAAGTAAACAAATTCAAAGAATTGATTGGGGCACCTAAAAAGAAAAAAAATTACAGATCTTACCAGAGATAACTCCCTTTGGTATACATAGTAAATTATCATTAAAATATGAATGCTGGAAATACTGGTTAAAATCAATCATTTTAAAAATATTACTGTTCATATTTATAATTCCAAATAGATGGGCATTGTTATCTGAATGATTTCAATTACAAATAAAATTTAGAATATTTCCGTGATCACTGCAAATACCAGTGGGTGATATAAAACTATTCTAATCTTCATTATTGCAGATTAGTACATTCAATTTAGTTTAATTAAAATAAAATTTTTGATTGAAATTTTTTTTCATGGCTGTTCTAACATCAAATTAGATAATTTTTTGTAAATTCTCTTAGCAGTTTATGAGTTTTATTTTATTTTGATAATGCACTGTTCTATGTACTGCAATACATTGTAATGCATAGGAAAAGTATTGAAATAGGATCGAAAATTGGATTTGAATTTTTGATGAATCTACATGTTTTGAGCATGCTAGAAAATGAATATGCAATTTTTACCATGATGCCTGTCTGTGCAATGTACTCAATCTACTCTAGCTGTATCTACTCTAACTCAAACTAAATGCTATAAAATTTGGTAGTTAAGTCGGACTAAATTTTGGTATAATTTCAATTTTTTTTTCTTTTAATAGCTGAGCACTTGACTGCCTAATCATTCTCCCATTTTTTTCAAGTAAATCGTAAATAATTTTGCTGACACAACATTGCTCTGGTGCACCATGGGGGTAGATTACATTATGTCCTAAACCGATATCACAATGTCCATGTCTGCAGGTGGAATTTAAACCTACAACCTACCACTTGAAAGAGCAGAAGGAAATGCTTGCGTTTTCCTCTCAGCTACTGGGCCAGCTCAATTTTGAAAAATAGGACTGGCTCTTTTTTTTCAAAATAGCCTATAGAAATTGTCAAAATTAGAATAAAAGACTGACTATGCCTTGATGTATTAATTAAATGATTGTTTTGTACATAATGCTTGATGACAAAATGCACAAGATCAGCCCCATTGCTCTATAATAAATCAATCACAAAATATTAATGTTTTTTGAGATTTTTGCCACATCGTCATTTTTAAATGTGCCACGTTGCCAAATGAAAATGAACATTTAGTTAAAACTGCAAATATGATGTAGTTTTAAATAAGTATCTTTCATGTGTTATTTTGTGCAATTAAAACCAATTTAATGCATTATGGGTAAAAAAAGATGTTTTGAGTCTGTGGGAACGCTTGCTGGTTACATCAGATTTTTTCATTAAAAGTAAATATTGATAGAAAATTTTTATTTATTAGAAAATAAACAAAAAATGTATGGGATATTAAAAATATGGTGAATGCATCAAATCAGGCGAATAATTAAATGTATCATGTGTTTTAGTAGCTATCCTTAAAGACAGGACTGAATAAATAATCTTGGACAGTGTGGCACTTAGAAATGTGGTAATAGTGCCTAGTATTTTTGACTAGGCTATACAGGGTGTTTCAGAAACATTGCACAATTAAATAGAGACATATAATTTTAATTTAAGAAATTCATTAAGGCAGATTATTATTATATGCAACTTTTAATCATATGCCACTTTTCACTAAAAAAGTTAAAAATGTAACTTTTTATATGGGCCTCATAGAAAAATATATTCTGTTATAAAAATATTTTTCATAGCCAAAATAATACAAAATATAAAGTTCCATTGTCATACTATCAAAATTACATGATATATTTCATTAAAATTATGGGTAATTGACGTTTGTATAAGTTGTTGTTACATATAGGTATGCATATAAGCTTCTGAATGCAAATTTTATCTAACAAAGTGTAATTTTTGCATGACCCCTGAACTTCTTTATAAAGAAAATCATTCTAATTAGAACTTCCCATATAAAAGGACCCATATAAAAAATTAAATTTGGGGCATTTTTACTAAAATGTGTCACTTGACCAAAACTGTTGTAGTCTGAAAGTTCACCTTATTTGAAGTACTTTTAAATTGGAACCATGGGTCTGTGTCGTGACCAGTCATTCAAGAAATATTAAGGCGTTCAATCTTTTTGAAACCTTGTGTAACCATTTCAAAATTTGTAGTTAAAAATTTCACATTTGCAGAGCCATCAGAAATACGAGTGCTCATATGGTTAAATATTCCACTCATGATCAAAATTGTAATTGAATCACATAATCACATTTAATCTCTTTCCCAAAAGGAATTCTAAACATTGCAAAACAATAGGGTGTACATGGTTGCAAGATACCACACAAAAAATATCTTCTGGTATTTCTAGTTTACATTTTTATTAACATGAATATTTTTATGGTCATTTCAATGTTTGTCCCATGCTGATGAGTGACTGTCACCTTAAAACCATGTTGAAGGTTGACTAATTGAGCACGTTCTTGTTTGCATGCAAAGCACTACTATTGGGTAGAAATCCTTTTACTGTAATCCTGAGCACAATAGAATATAACACTCAATCACTGTTTGCATAGTTACAACACAGAGTATAATATTCATTATTGTAAATTAAAAATGAGTATAATAACCAGCTTTGATTTCAGTATCTGATGTTATAGGTAATGTAGAACTCCAGAATATATATAATCTATATATTAGTCTGAGTTTATGGCTTTTATAATAACTTACTATTGCCATATATGAAACAAGCACTTGTTTGGGTTAATTAGGGCTCAGACCTGATGAAGAATCTAGTCTAATTAACTTCCAAGTTAAGCCAGTGCTGTTCATTTCTTTTTTCGCCATGGTAGCCGTGGTTTAAATGCTTTGGTGATTTTATTGTTTTCATATTTCGTAATTACTTGGAATTGGTTATTATTCTATCTTTCTAATATATATATATGTAATGATTGTTGATATAGTCCAGGGAAGATATCTTTCGGGTTACAAAAATCTACTTTATTAGATGACACTTTTAAAACATAATTTGTTATATTGGGCTTAGTTCTCCATCGGCTTCCATCTCGTAAGAGATCTCAAAACAGTCTGCATTGGTTCGCACAATTTACAGTTATGGCGGAAGGGATGAGGACACAGGAAACATGCTGTCTTCGTGTTATTGCTTCAAAAATGTGATGGATATGCAGTTTCATGTGAGAAAGTTTACCTGGTGGTTATGATTAGTGACCATATATGGTATAGTAGAGGAAAACAAGATGTACTTGCAGACTTTGTTAATATTAGTGTGGGATAGAATTTAATATAGTTGCAATATGTGCATGACATGAAATAGGAATTGTGAAAGAAAAGGGTGTGTTCTTGGGGAAAGCTTAAAATTTCTGTATCATATATATATATATATATATATATATATATACACTTTTTTGCAAGATGCATGTCCCATACATGTTCGATTGGCGAAAGATCTGGTGACCTTGCTGGCCAAAAAACAGTATCAACAGCACGGAGACAGTCCACAGATATGCAAGCCGTATGTGGTGTGGCTTTATCTTATTGGAAAGTGACCCTAGAATGACGTGCCATGAAGGGTAACGCAAATGGACGGAGAATTTTATTAACATATTGTTGAGCTATTAAATTTATACATAGAATGACTAGGGGCGACCTGCTGTCGTAAGAGATAGCACCATCACACCAGGGGTAATGGCTGTGTGCCTGTGTAAAACAAAGGCTAATTGGGACCGCTGGCCCTGGTGCTTCCACACATGTACCTGATGGTCATCTGCTGAAAGACAAGCGTGATTTATTGCTGAACACTATGCGATGCCAGTCTACTGGCAACCATGATGCTCGGCTATGACACTACTCCAAAAGACTGTTGATGTTGTAGGGTTATGGGCAGACGTCTTAAAGGCCTTAACCTCACCTCAGCCAAGTGCCGTGAGATGGTGGAAGGTACCACGGGTGGTATGGAAGAGGCTGTAGTACATTGGAGGACGACAATGATGCCTTAGGGCCAGTTCGGGTCTGTTGCACAATCATCCAATCTTGCCTCACATTCGTGCACTTCGGCCTTCCAGAGCCTTCATTCTGCCAATCAGTTAGTTCCTTGCCGCAACCGTTGCTGCTAGCACCTTGGCACAGCAATATCTGTTCGGTGCAGGTGGCGGCCTATTGCTCTGTATGACCAGCCAGCTTCATGCATCTCGATTATACGACCACGTTTGAACTGGTCTAATTGCTTATAAGGTCTTTGGCAATGCCGAAACGGCATTATTGGTTGTGTCTCCACAGAACTGTAATGCCGATAACGAGCAAGGATAAACCTTCCACATTTTTAACTTGCTTTATAGGATGCCTGTACAGTAGAAATGTGTGCTACGACCGAAGTTAACATTTATTGGCCTTGCAAATTTAATCATATGCATACTTGGTATAAAGGAATTTGCATGCGAAATTTCGAGATGATCGGATTATTTTTTAGGGGTGCTTCATTCTTTTTTGCAAAAGAGTGAACATCATAAATTATTTCACTGTGAAAGAAATATAAGCATTGCATTATGCAGGTACCTGATGTCATATGCTACATGAAGCTCCCGAATTCTGCTCTTTATATATAAATTCTCTTTGACTGGCTTTAGACACATGCACCCAGCATTGTTCTTTAATTATTAGGATGTTAATAGTTATTTAATGGATAAAAAAATTAAAGCCTCACCTTTACAATCACACAGGTGAACTCATTTATTACAAACTTGAAGAGGCTAAATGAAAAATTCTTTTTAGACATTAATATATTTAATTTTGTATAGAAGTGTGCAAGTTTTTTTTTATACACATGCAAATTTACTCTAATTATAAAAGAGTTTGGGTTTTGATATTACTTTCCCTACATCCATAGTATTATGTATAGGGTAAGTATTGTGACAGGGTCGAAAATTCGAATATGAGTTAACTACGGAAGAGCACGTTTTAAGTATCCATGAACTCGAATCGAACGTTTTTGAGGTGATGTCTGTGTGTGTATGTTAATGTGTCTGTGGATATGATATATCACGAACGATTGGAGCGTTTCGAACGAAATTTGGTACGGTTATTAGAATCGGTAAATACTGGAACCTTATTGATTTTAAACTTGATCAAATACTCGGAAAATTCTGCAATTTTCGAATGAAATTTTTGAAATATTTAAAAATTAGAATCTTATATTATACTAGCAGCATACCCGTTCTTCGTACGGAGTATATAATATAAAGAAACTTGAAATTCATAATCATGCCCAAATTCTTATAGTATACTAAATGACATGTTTAATCAAAATATTCTGTTAAAATATTTAATATAATGCTCCTAAAAAGAAGTTTAAGAATCTCTGTTCTCGCTATATAAAATTATCTTCATGGACATATCTGAAGAATGAAACATCTTGGACCCCTTATGTAAGCAAATATAAAAAAAAAATATGGAATTGAATCAATATATGCAAACACGTGAAAACCGATTTTTAAAATTTTAACTATTTTTTTTATTATTTAATGTTTTATGCGATTTCGACCGTTTTTTGACCTTTTTGCTCTTTTTTCTCCACGATCCGGACATCGTAGAAAAAAACAAATCACACCATCGGAAAGAGCAGAGAATTTCGAGTAAAAATATATCAATTTCAAATCTCAGGGACAAATTCTAATATTTTTTTATGATTTTAAAACAAAAGTCACTTTTGACTCAAAAAAACGATTTTTGGTTTTTAAATTCTCGCATAGTAAAAAGTACTCAGAATTTCGACTAATAATTTACATTTTTAGAAAGGTCAAACATCTGGCATTCTTACAAGTCCAATCTGGTCAAGAAATATTCCGTATTGCCCACAGGATCGGGATTTTAAAAGTTTCCGAATTTCAATTTCTCGGCGTTCCGCTCGGCGTGCCGCTTCGTTTCTCCCCCGCTGAAGGAGGGAAGGTGGTGGTGGGGACGTCAAGGTGGAGGTGACGTCACGGTTCTGAATAGAGCTCCTTTGCTCTATATAAATTATTATATTTATATTTTAAATGATGGGACGATATGGATTTTTTAAATGTATATTTTAACTTTTGGATATTTTAAATGGATATTTTAATTTTATGGATATTTTAAATGATGGAACAATGAAACAATGGAATGAGGATGATGGAATTAAGCATATGGTCATTTTAAATTGCAAATTAGCGCGCGGGAAGTTAGCGGTAGGCCCGGGTTCGATACCCGCCACTGCCAAAACTGCCGCCGTGTTTACGTGGAATACGATCACGTTAAATATGTGGGTCCGTAAGTTCTTCCGAGAGGTTGGTGGTAAGGGAAGGAGGATACGGCCCCTGTGGATCCCTCCCCCACTGGGTTCACGTCTAAATTGGATGAATATATAGAAAGTTATGGAGATTGTCGCGAGAGCGCGGCAGCCCAGTGGTTAGCGCGCGGGAATTGTAGTAGGGGAGGCATCCACAGGGTCCGTACCCTCCTTCCTCTACCAACAACCTCTCGGAAGGACTTACGGATCCACATGTTTAACGTGATCGTACTCCGCGTGAAAATGGCAGCAGTTTTGGCAGTGGCGGCAATCGAACCCTAGCCTACCGAGTGCAATTCCCGCGCGCCAACCACTGGGCTACCGCGCCCTCCGCGACAATCTCCATAACCTTCTTTTTATTCACCCAATTTAGACCGGAACCCAGTGGGAAAGTCATCCACAGGGTGCGTACCCTCCTTCCTCTACCACCAACCTCTCGGAAGGACTTACGGACCCACATGTTTAACGTGATCGTACTCCGCGTGAACACGGCAGCAGTTTTGTCAGTGGAGGGAATCGAACCCGGGCCTACCGAGTGAAATTCCCGCACGCTAACCACTGGGCTACCGCGCCCTCCGCGACAATCTCCATAACTTTCTTTTTATTCACCCAATTTGGACCAGGACCCAGTGGGGGAGGCATCCACAGAGACCGTACCCTCCTTTCCCTGCCACCAACCTCTCGGAAGGAATTATCGACCCATATGTTTAAGGTGATCGTACTCCGCATCAGTGGCGGGAATCGAACCCAGGCCTACCGAGTGCAATTCTCGCGCGCTAATTTAAATTTATAACGACCATATGCTAGGCTCTTAATTCCACCATCCTCGTTCCATCGTTCCATCATTTAAAATAGCCATAAAATTAAAATATCCATTTAAAATATCTATAAATTAAAATATCCATAAATTAAAATATCCATTTAAAATAAAAAAATCAACCATATCGTTCCACCAATCCATAAATATAATAATTTCAAATACATCACCACAATTCAAACCACCATAATGCAATCATTTAAATTATTTAAAATATCCATTTAAAAATAAATATCCATTTAAAATATCATATAAATATAATAATTTCGCCCGATGTATACAACACTTATGCTCGTAATTCAGTTAAAACAGAAAGCGCGGTCTCCATGGAGACGGGGAAGAAACTAATGCGGATGGGGGGAAAATGCCTTGAGGAACTGAGCTGGTAGCCGACAAATTTAAAATCATGGCGTCTTTAAAATTGCCATCCTGAAGGCAATTTTCATTATTTCTGGACCAGATTGGACTTGTAAGAATGCCAGATGTTTGACCTTTCTGAAAATGTAAATTATTAGTCGAAATTATGAGTACTTTTCACGATGCGAGAATTTAAAAACCAAAAATCGTTTTCTTGAGCAAAAAGTGACTTTTGTTTTAAAATCTTTAAAAAATATTAGAAATCGAAATTCAGATTTGAAATTGATATATTTTTACTCGTAATTGTCTGCTCTTTCCGATGGTGTGAGTTGTTTTTTTCTACGACGTCTGGATCGTGGAGAAAAAAGGGCAAAAAGGGCAAAAAAAGGTCGAAATCGCATAAAACATTAAATAAATAAAAAAATAATTAGAATTTTGAAAATCGGTTTTCACGTGTCCCCTTCCCTCCCCCCCGGGTCTCCGATTGCCAAATTTCGTAGCTCTCCGACGCGCGGTCGCGAAACGTATAGTGTATAAGACAGACAGACACACACACACACACACAGACATTGCCTTTTATTATTTAAGATATGTCAAAATTAAAGTGCTAAAATTATATGGGAAGATATACACGTACTACTTATAATGTCTGATTATTAGAAGAAGATTACCCGTTTTGCAATATGAGTCACAAATGTTTTTTGGTAAAATACAACAGACGACGTAATAAATTGAATATATAATTAATCCCCTTAATCTTCATACCAGAAGACTGTACTTGATTCCAATATATATGCCAATATATGTCAAAATATATGCCAATATACCTGTACTACTTATATTCTCGTAGGTTAGAAGATATACCCGTGCATTCCTAGAAGATTACTCGTACAACGTACAATATGCGTGTGTCAACAATTTTTGCCGCAATAAAACAATGGCGTAATAACTTAAAAATATCAATAATCACTGAATCAATAGTTCCGGAATATATCAATAATAATAATGTTTAAACCTGAAGAGTATAATTGATATTATCCAGTCCAAAATGAAATGGCAATGAAATTTATTTTATATACATATCTTCATTATTCAAATCGGAAAGGATTTAATAAAAATCGTCTGCCGCATAAACACATTGGATTTAAATCCGTTGCTAAGCGACATGATATCATTTGCTTCAAATAAATTGGTAGAAAAAATATCGTCTAAATAGTTATATTTCTATGGAACATTTGGCGACAGTTTCGTCAAATTAGCGACATTTTAAAAAATCGCCAAGTGGGACTGTAGAACTGACAGTTCCACTTTGCGACAAATTGACGAAATATCATCACAATACTATCCCCTAACAAAAAAAATTAATATCATTTATGTAGCGCAATTTTATCAATTTCAAGATATTTTTATAGATTTGAAAACATTTTTATCAATTTGGTGACATTTTAAAAATTCGCTAAATGTATTACTAAGTAGGATGGTTGGTCTGACAGATAAATGCTAACCAAACATCATTTTAGTACTCTCTTCTAACAAAACAAAAAAAAATTTCATTGATATGTAGAAGACCCAAGCCACACGACCAACCCGAAGGTTTATGGCAGCTGTTTGTGTGTCGTTTATATCAATTTGGCGACATTTCCGTCAATTTGGCAAAGTTTAAGAAAAGCTGTCAAATTAGCGATATCCCTCCAAATTCGTAGCTTTGAATTTGCAGATCTGAATGAAACATTCTTATCCCGTTTCAATAAATGAAAACACTACAATTGTATTAGAAGATATACCCGCTCTACTCTTTTTCTGTTTCAACAATCGGCTATATGAATTTATTGGCTAAACACAATATATGAGTTTAGTAGCTAAATACGATATAAGCTTGAAAACTCTTTGCCAAAATAAATGAAATTGATGTACGCAGTCAGCAATTAATATAATTAAAAGAAAAATCAAACCGTCCATTCATAAGATATACTTTTATATCCATTTATCCATTTATTTATTATTTAAATCGAAAAAAAATAATAAAAACATTAACAAACACATTTAATTTAATTGCTATGCCGAGCAACATGATATATCCTCCTAAAATGTTAAAATTTATTAACCACTAACAGCACACCCGTTATTCGTACGGAGTGTATAATTTAAAGAAACTTATAGTTCGCAATCATGTGCAAATTCTGTTAAAATATTAAATTTATTGCTCCTAAAGAGAAGTTTAAGAATATATGTTCTCACTATGCAAAATTATCTTCACGATCAGATCTGAAGAATAAAACATCCTGCCCCCTTTTGTAAGCCAATTTACAGAAGAAAAAATAGGAATTGAATGAATATATGCAACCCCGTACTAATTATATTGTCGCAGATCAGAAAATATGCCAATGTGTTAGTAGAAGATTACCCGTATTACAATATGCGTCTCAAAAATATTTGCCAAAATAAAAGAGATGACGTAATAAATTGAAAACATCAATAATATCCGTACTCTTTATACCAGAAGGTCGTAATTGATTCCAATATATGCCAATATATATCAAAACATATGTCAATATACCTGTACTACTTATATTCTCGTAGATTAAAAGATATACACGTGTATTTGTAGAAGATTCGTACAACATACAATATATGAGTTTAAACAATTTTTGTCGTAATAAAATAATTGCATAATAACTTGAAAATATCAATAATCCTTGAATCAATAATCCCCGAAAATATAAATAATAATAATTTTTAAACCTGAAGACCGTAATTGATATTATCCAGTCAAAAATGCTATAAGAAAAATCAAATCGTTCTTTTCTAAAATATATTTTTATATCCATTTATTTATTATTCAAATCGAAAAAATAATTATTAAAATTAACAGACAGATTTAATTTAATTGCGTTTCTGAGTAACATGATATAAGATAGAATCTTATAACATGTTAAATATGTCATGTCTTATAACATAAACTGCGAAATTAAATAACGATTTTGATTTCTCTATACTTCTCATTGTTCCGTAAAAACTTGTTTTAAATAAACCATGAACCATGGAGATAGATTTCCCCTTTAAATCATGTTTCAAACAATTCATTTTTTCAGAAAGTGACTAATTAACGCAAAAAATCTCCCATCAAACTCAGAGATTAAATTTTAATTCACTTTCAAACGATTTTCAAGCTTTTCGTTTGGATAAACCACGGAGTTAGGGAGTAGAACTCCTAGGAAAAAGTTCCGTTTTTCATTAATATCTCGACAACCCCAGGTCTTAGAAACTCGAAACTTGGACAAAATTTATGGGGGGATATTTCAAGGCTATTCACCAAATGTCATTAAATTCGGTTCAGCCGTTTTTCCGTGATGATGAGACAAACGAAAATTTCGTTTTTTACTAATATCTCGAGAACCACTGGTCGTAGAAACTCAAAACACAGATATAATTTTAAGTGGGGCTATTTCTGGGCTACCCACAAAATTTCATCAAATTCGGTTCAGCCGTTCTCCCGTGATGATGGGACAAACAGACAGACAGACAGATTTTCATTTTTATTTATATAGACTAGCAGCATACCCGTTCTTCGTACGGAGTATATAATATAAAGAAACTTGAAATTCATAATCATGCCCAAATTCTTATAGTATACTAAATGACATGTTTAATCAAAATATTCTGTTAAAATATTTAATATAATGCTCCTGAAAAGAAGTTTAAGAATCTCTGTTCTCGCAATATAAAATTATCTTCATGGACATATCTGAAGAATAAAACATCTTGGACCCCTTATGTAAGCAAATATAAAAGAAAATATGGAATTGAATTATTATATGCAAAATAAAAGCGTTAAAATTGTATGGGACCCGTACTAATTATATACGCGGATATTAGAAAATATAACCTGTATTAGTAGATTACATGTATAAATTGAAAATACCAATAAACCCGTAATCTTTAAATCTGAAGACAGTCATTTGTTCCAATATATGTCAAAATTAAAGTGCTAAAATTATATGGGGAGATATACACGTACTACTTATAATGTCCGATTATTAGTAGAAGATTACCCGTTTTGCAATATGAGTCTCAAATTTTTTTTGGTAAAATACAACAGACGACGTAATAAATTGAATATATAATTAATCCCCTTAATCTTCCTACCAGAAGACTGTACTTGATTCCAATATATATGCCAATATATGTCAAAATATATGCCAATATACCTGTACTACTTATATTCTCGTAGGTTAGAAGATATACCCGTGCATTCCTAGAAGATTACTCGTACAACGTACAATATGCGTGTGTCAGCAATTTTTGCCGCAATAAAACAATGGCGTAATAACTTAAAAATATCAATAATCCCTGAATCAATAATTCCGGAAAATATCAATAATAATAATGTTTAAACCTGAAGAGTATAATTGATATTATCCAGTCCAAAATGAAATGGCAATGAAATTTATTTTATATACATATCTTCATTATTCAAATCGGAAAGGATTTAATAAAAATCGTCTGCCGCATAAACGCATTGGATTTAAATCCGTTGCTAAGCGACATGATATCATTTGCTTCAAATAAATTGGTAGAAAAAATATCGTCTAAATAGTTATATTTCTATGGAACATTTGGCGACAGTTTCGTCAAATTAGCGACATTTTAAAAAATCGCCAAATTTATCGCCAAGTGGAACTGTAGAACTGACAGTTCCATTTTGCGACAAATTGACGAAATATCATCACAATACTATCCCCTAACAAAAAACAATTAATATCATTTATGTAGCGCAATTTTATCAATTTCAAGATATTTTTATAGATTTGAATACATTTTTATCAATTTGGTGACATTTTAAAAATTCGCTAAATGTATTACTAAGTAGGATGGTTGGTCTGACAGATAAATGCTAACCAAACATCATTTCAGTACTCTCTTCTAACAAAACAAAAAAAAATTTCATTGATATGTAGAAGACCCAAGCCACACGACCAACCCGAAGGTTTATGGCAGCTGTTTGTGTGTCGTTTATATCAATTTGGCGACATTTCCGTCAATTTGGCAAAGTTTAAGAAAAGTTGTCAAATTAGCGATATCCCTCCAAATTCGTAGCTTTGAATTTGCAGATCTGAATGAAACATTCTTATCCCGTTTCAATATACTAAATGAAAACACTACAATTGTATTAGAAGATATACCCGCTCTACTCTTTTTCTGTTTCAACAATCGGCTATATGAATTTATTGGCTAAACACAATATATGAGTTTAGTAGCTAAATACGATATAAGCTTGAAAACTCTTTGCCAAAATAAATGCAATTGATGTACGCAGTCAGCAATTAATATAATTAAAAGAAAAATCAAACCGTCCATTCATAAGATATACTTTTATATCCATTTATCCATTGATTTATTATTTAAATCGAAAAAAAATAATAAAAACATTAACAAACACATTTAATTTAATTGCGATGCCGAGCAACATGATATATCCTCCTAAAATGTTAAAATTTATTAACCACTAACAGCACACCCGTTATTCGCACGGAGAGTATAATTTAAAGAAGCTTAAAGTTCGCAATCATGTGCAAATTCTGTTAAAATATTAAATTTATTGCTCCTAAAGAGAAGTTTAAGAATATATGTTCTCACTATGCAAAATTATCTTCACGATCAGATCTGAAGAATAAAACATCCTGCCCCCTTTTGTAAGCAAATTTACAGAAGAAAAAATAGGAATTGAATGAATATATGCAACCCCGTACTAATTATATTGTCGCAGATCAGAAAATATGCCAATGTGTAGATTACCCGTATAGTAGAAGATTACCCGTATTACAATATGCGTCTCAAAAATATTTGCCAAAATAAAAGAGATGACGTAATAAATTGAAAACATCAATAATATCCGTACTCTTTACACCAGAAGGTCGTAATTGATTCCAATATATGCCAATATATATCAAAACATATGTCAATATACCTGTACTACTTATATTCTCGTAGATTAAAAGATATACACGTGTATTTGTAGAAGATTCGTACAACATACAATATATGAGTTTAAACAATTTTTGTCATAATAAAATAATTGCATAATAACTTGAAAATATCAATAGTCCTTGAATCAATAATCCCCGAAAATATAAATAATAATAATTTTTAAACCTGAAGACCGTAATTGATATTATCCAGTCAAAAATGCTATAAGAAAAATCAAGTCGTTCTTTTCTAAAATATATTTTTATATCCATTTATTTATTATTCAAATCGAAAAAATAATTATTAAAATTAACAGACAGATTTAATTTAATTGCGTTTCTGAGTAACATGATATAAGATAGAATCTTATAACATGTCAAATATGTCATGTCTTATAACATAAACTGCGAAATTAAATAACGATTTTGATTTCTCTATACTTCTCATTGTTCCGTAAAAGCTTGTTTTAAATAAACCATGAACCATGGAGATAGATTTCCCCTTTAAATCATGTTTCAAACAATTCATGTTTTCAGAAAGTGACTAATTAACGCAAAAAATCTCCCATCAAACTCAGAGATTAAATTTTAATTCACTTTCAAACGATTTTCAAGCTTTTCGTTTGGATAAACCACGGAGTTAGGGAGTAGAACTCCTAGGAAAAAGTTCCGTTTTTCATTAATATCTCGACAACCCCAGGTCTTAGAAACTCGAAACTTGGACAAAATTTATGGGGGGATATTTCAAGGCTATTCACCAAATTTCATTAAATTCGGTTCAGCCGTTTTTCCGTGACGATGAGACAAACGAAAATTTCGTTTTTTACTAATATCTCGAGAACCACTGGTTGTAGAAACTCAAAACACGGATATAATTTTAAGTGGGGCTATTTCTGGGCTACCCACAAAATTTCATCAAATTCGGTTCAGCCGTTCTCCCGTGATGGTGTGACAAACAGACAGACAGACAGACAGACAGACAGACAGACAGACAGACAGATTTTCATTTTTATTTATATAGATTGCATAAATAATTATTTCTAATGTAATTTTTCATCAGAAAATGAATGCCATAAACTTTAGAACGCTAGCATCAACTGTTCTTGAGATATTGCACGTTTTACAAATAAATTTACATAAAGGCACATAAAATTAAAATTTCATACACTTCATATAAAATATTATGCGATAAATTTGTCAGCATCATTCCTGTGGATCTAGTTCGTTACGTTCACAAGAGAAGACATTTTGTAGAAGACCCAGACCGTCCGACTCGTCCAGAGGACTAAGAGCAACTATTTGGACGGCCGGAGAGAGAAGACATTTTGTGTAATAGTTTTGTATTTTGATGCCAAATAATTTGCCAACAGTTATTTATAAGAAAAGCACTTCTATCCGTCTGTTTGTAACGCTTGGTGAAATATAGCCAACTTGGCGATTTTTTAATGATGCTAAATTGACGGAAATATCGCTAAAATTGAAAAAATAACACCAAATTAGAGAAAATGGCGCCAAATCGATGAACTAATAAAGTGGACTGTATAGCTTATTGCGAAGCGGATGATATCAATATTCACAAGTATCAAGTTAGATTTGCACGAAATATAAGTTAATAGGGACCGAAATTGTTCTGCATGTTGCCATCCAGAAAATATGTCAAACGTTCAATTTAACGTTAAAAACGTGCTGTAGATTTTATACATTATTTTTTCGTAGTGAAAGAAGTAAACCCATTTCATTATGTAGTGAAAATTGTCCACATCAGAGTTTTAATCCTGGAACTTGCTTCAATAACACAAACTTCAATGCGTTATTATGTGTAGTTTATTAAAATTGGTGACTGGAAATACATTTAGATTTATTTGCAAAATCTGGAAGTTTGAAACTGGATGTGGCCAGACACCCTGATTTAATTATAAGCGATTTTAGAAGAATTGTATTCTAAACGGGCAGTCTAGCAAATATAGACAACGAGCACGTAGTCTATATTTCTGGTTAGATTATTGGTCCGATTGTAGCAAACCTGATGTGTATATCATTAGTCGTGACCTACCAGCGTAGCGGGCGGGTTCACGGGCTTACTGAAGACATCTCGAAGATTTTTATAAAAGTGACCGGTCTGGTCTCCGAATGCGGCTAGTATATTATGCGTAATGAAAGACAAAATTTGAACCTTTTCATTGCGCTCGCAAACGAATGAAATCGCTTTTATCAAAATCGAAGATTTATGGGTCGAAACTTGTCCTGTATCAGAGCCTTCGCTTGTCAACAGTGTAGACAACACAACTCTTCTGTGACACAACATTTGGCAGTCCTTTTCAAACGGTTCTCCATCGAATATCAACCGTTGCGCTATATTTAGTTCCTCCATAACTAAGGCCAGGGAGAAATCTAGAGCACTGGAGGAGCTTAAAAACTGAGCCCTGTTATTAGTTGCTTGTCAAGTTATTTCGAGCTCTATCGGGAACGATGGGGTCACGTGGCAGATTTGAAATGTTCTCGCAACTTTACGATAGAGACACTGAAGTGAGTCAACTAGTGTCACGATAGACTTACTTTTTTACTTTCCATATGTACATAGTATAATGTATAGAAAAAGTATTGTGACGAGGTCGAACATTTGAATGCGTGTTCCCATGGAAGTGCACGTTATAAATATCCTTGAAATCGAATCGAACGTTTATGAGGTGATGTCTGTGTGTGTAGGTATGTTATTGTTAGTGTGTCTGTATGTTATTGTTACTGTGTGTATGTTATTGTTAGTGTGTATATTATTGTTAGTGTGTGTGTATGTTAATATGTGCATGTATGTTAGTGCGTGTATGTACATTTATGTGTATGTGTAGGTATGTTACTGTTAGTGCGTCTGTATGTTAGTGTGTGTGTATGTATGTTAGTATGCATGTGTGTGTGTGGACGCGATATCTCACGAATAAATGCAGCATATAGTTCTAGCTTTGGAGCGTATAAGCTAACTTCCAGAAATGTGTGGCTATTTCTTCCCTCGTTTTCAACCTTTTGTAAACAGCGTAACTTAAGACAGTGATTGGATATGGCACGTGACGTTTCATGAATGAAAATTTCTTGGATAAGGCTAATGGATCCGCCATTTTGGGTCAAACATGGTTTTATTAATTAATCTTCGCAGAAAAAAGTCATATGTAATACTGAAAAATATGAGGCATTTTCCACAAATAACATGACATTCACTTAAATTTAAACAGTACCAAGACGAAGGAACACAATAATGACTACCATTAAACTTAAGTAGTTTGTGAAGTAGACTTAGTCACAGCAACAATATGGTGAAGTATCCGTTTGCGTATTTGTGAGTTTTAGAAAGAATAAATCTGATTTCCCTTTAAAAATCACGTTACAGGAGAATCTCAGTTAAGCTAAGGCTATTGATAATTTTCTAGAGGATTTTTTAGCATATTGTGGTTAAGATATTTTGAAGTTTTCAAAGTATTAGTATTTGTAAATAATTAATATACAAAATTGTTTAAGGACATTGTTGACTACAGTGATTTTCAACTAAGCTTATGTTCCAGATATATTTCTTACTCAGTTTCAGTGCACTCGTTTGAATTGCTTTATTTCGTTAGTTCTAGTTGTTTATATTTACAAATCATATATATTTTTTCTATCACTTGTTAATAATATTCTAATATATTTCTACTTCATACATAGGAACCTGAAAACTTTTTTCGAGGGGGGGGGGGCAAACTCAAGCACATGATGTACAACATCGACTGGCTTGATGTTGCCTTTGTTATATTGAATGTCCAAGGGGGAGTGCGGTCCCCACCTTCTTCCGTATGGGCCACCATGACTTCATATTTAATGAAATGATTATAAAAGTTCAATTAACTTAGAAAAAAGAAAGCATTTAAGATGTTATATCTTGTATGTATTCATCTTACATAGGTAACATTTTAAAATCTCATGCATTTCATCCACTCTTTGCAATTTTATGTAAAATTATTTTATTTTATTCACCAATAAATCAAACTTATGAAAATGCGAATTCCAATATAAATTTCCCTTGTAACACCAAATTTTTAGCCTCTCTCTCCAGTCAAAAATTTCACGCTACGCTACTGATAATCAGCAAAGCTCCCGCGCTTCGTCCGTCCAAGTATACCACGGCCACACATGGAAAACATGAAATGGGAGGACATCAACTCCCGTCGACCCTCCCATCCGCTCCTAATATCAGCAGAAGACACATGCAAGCCATGATACACCCCTTCCATTCAGTATTACCATGTTTTATACGACTTACTATCAAAATATGCATACTCTATCTACTAACACCTAATAACGTAATTAATTTATGTCCCCTCTAACGAACGAATTTATCAAGTTTAATACCTCAAACCTTTTATTTCAAGTTTTCAATGTCTGGTTATAACATGGAAGAAAAAGGACTCATGCTCTGTAACTTTATGAGTCATCCAATTCTGCACTAACCAATGTGTCTATAAACGAAGTTTGCATCAATTGCATTGTTTAAAACGTGAATTGGAAGATGAAGCAGGAAGCAGGTCTCTCTATGGTTTAAATATTTTTATTTTGAATTGCCTCTTAATATTAACTTTCCTATTCAGCTGAATCATGGAGATGGTCTAGTCTCTAACTCCATGAGCTGAAGGCAATAAAGTCTCACGACCATGCAATTATGTAGTGACCACGCCTTCGGACGCCAACGGCCTAAGATTATAAGCACAATAGCAAAAAATGCCAAACTTTGAAAGGTTATTTCTTTAGATCTAAAGGGTAAATTTAAATGGATTTCAGATTTGGGTTCAGCATGGTTGAATACATGAGTTTTTCCAGTGCATTGGGTGCTCTGACACATTAACACTGTAACGGTTACCTTACACCTTTCTGGTAGGTAGGACGGTCTGGATCTCAACAACAACGACACTGACACTGCGTCGGACGGTCTGGGTCTCAACAACAACAACGCTGACACTGCGTTTTCAGAGCGGTGATTGATACAATAAGCAAATTATATATAATAATTGTAGATAACAATAATAATAGTAATATTTTGTTATACAAGTGTGGTGTGCGTCGACTGTAGTGCTGCCATCTCGTGCACGGGTCACCATTGTGGGGGAGGGGCTCAAATCCCCGATGATGGGGGATAGGTTCGAACTCGGAACCTTTCGATTACTGCTCCCGCACTATGCCATGAGCTCCTAAAGAATTCTCCAGAGCCGACGGAAAAGCCAGCGAGTCTTTCGTAGCGATGTGTGACATATATAATCAAATCTGTTCTGGTGTCTGTGTGTGTGTGTGTGTGGGGGGGGGGGCGATATTCTGGGCGCTAATACCTCTAGCTACGGCTCTGGTTCAGGCTACGGGAATCTGCAATGGCTCTGTGTAGTCTGAGTTTTCTTTCTGAAATTTCTGGCCGCTTGTATGGTAGGACATGGAGATCTAAAATTGTGGCACATATAGAACATTTTTTGCTCCCATTGCAGATATCGTCTAATCGATGATGACAATAACACAATACCCGTTAGGCGAGAGGAGCTGGGGCGGCTTCCCCGTAGGAATCCAGTTATTACGTTTCTCATATAATTTTCTTTGCGACATCATATATCCTAAATTAGAACATTAGTCCATCCACTTTAGCCCCATTTACGAAATACTTTTACTCCCCCACAAGTAATTCTCGAAATTGCGTCCCTGCATAGCAAGTGCAAAACCGATCCATGAATGCTGTTATCTGCAGTGGCAGCGAGAGTCTCACAAACATCAGTTTCGCTGTTGTGATTGCGGACGAAAACAATGGTTGCCGATGTTTTAGATCTCATTTGACGTAGTGGTTGTTGGAACACAATCAAAAGACGCCCCACAAAAAGTGCTCTCCTTTGGTATAGGCGCTGGGAGAATTCTCAAAATCGTTCAACAACAACAGAATACACAACTGCAGGACTTTAGGGAACTTGGCCGACTTGTTCGAGGATATCAACTGTGCCAGTAAGTAGTACCCGTTTGGTTTGTAAATATTCATATTCGTCAATGAAATGATTTCTTTAGAGCAGAAACGCTTTTGACCGTAAGGCAAAGTAGGCATGTGCTGGGGGCCGCAAAGCTCTGGGAGTCCTATCTTCCGGGCCCAGCACACCCCTTTTTTGAAACATTTAAGTTGATTTGGTGTTTATTTGTCAATGTGATTCAAATATTTGAGGCCCTAACTAATCAAGTTCCATTAATCACAGACACATGGAATTTGGTACGTTTTTGTCTTTTGTGGTATATTTTAATTCTTTTGATTTTGAACCTTATCGGTTTAGGACTTCGTGGGCCAGCCATAGGATTGTATATGTTTTTCAGAATAACCCAAGAATCGGAGTAATTAGAAAGACCAAATTTGGTATGTCGTTGTCTTTCATACTTTTCAGTTATATTCATTTTAATAAATACATTCTTCATACATTTAAGTTTACAAATAACAAAAGGGGAGTACTTTAAGAAACTGTTTTTTGCTTTTATTTGTTATTTTAAAAGTTTTATTAGAATTTACTTCTGCCCTCTAGGACCCGTTAAAATTTGAGGGACCTTGCTTTAAATCAGGGATATAGAAATTTCGAAACGGCAAGCTATTTGTGGCCCACTAGGTGATTTTATGTGGTCCTCCGGATGCTGTAAATTATATTATAAATAGGAGGTACAAAAATAAGAGGAATCTGACGTGAGCAGCACATAATTTTCCCTACACACCGTGATGAATTTTTATTTTCCCTACATACATAGTATAATGTATAGGAAAAGTATTGTGATGGGGTTGAAAATGCAAATTTAACTTTTCGACAGAAGAGCATGTTTCAAGCATTCCTGAATACGAATCGAACGTTTGTGTATATATATATATATATTAACATACATAGTATACATACATAGTATAATGTATAGGAAAAGTATTGTGATGGGGTTGAAAATGCAAATTTAACTTTTCGACAGAAGAGCATGTTTCAAGCATTCCTGAATACGAATCGAACGTTTGTGTATATATATATATATATTAATGTGTGTGTATGTTAGTCTCTTTCTGTGTGTGTATGTTAGTTTCTGTCTGTGTGTGCATGTTAGAGTGTGTGTGTCCGTGAGATTGGGGATCCGATATTTCTTGAACGAATGAAGTCTTTTGATCGAAATTCGGTACGATTATTGCAATTAGTGATTACTTGAACCTTATTGATTTTAAACGCGATCGAATGTTTGGACTCCCCCCCCCCTTCCCAAATGTTTAATGAATTTCTGTGAAAATCATAAAAAATCAGCACCTGTAATAATGATAAATAAATGATCATTTCAGACGTAATTGCTCATTAGAAAACGAATGATAGAAACTTTAGAAAGCTAACACGAACCATTTTCGAGATATTACACGATTTTCGATAAAAAAAAGTTTGATGAAGAAGTCATTACATAATCAAGGCCTTTATATAAACTGCGAGGATCACACTGAAATTTTTGAGATGCGGCTAAGTGGTACAAGCTAAACTTACCAACTCTTAGGAGTGTTCAAAGTACTCCCCTCCAACATCAATGCACTTTTGTAGACGAATTTTCCAAAGATTAAATGCTTCAAGCCATCCAGTTCTTGGAATCGATGAAAAATATGCTTTTATAGTCTCATCAATATCATCTTCGGAATGAAAACGACGCCGACGTATGTTTTTTTTAGATTAAAAAATATCCAAAAGTCACACATAGCAAGATCAGGAGAACAGGGTGGATATTCTATCACTTTGATGTTTCCTTGTTCAAGAAATTCGACTGTCTTTCTTGCTGAATGAGAAGATGCATTGTCATGGTGAAGCATGAGTCCCCCAACATTTACTTCCTGGAGAATTTCTGGAAGACACTTAGTGGTGTACCAGTTATCTGTAATTGTCTTCTGTTCCTCTAGCTTTATGGCTTTGACCAGACCTGTACTTCTGAAGAACATGGCATACATTACTTTTTTCATTGCTCGTTGTCTTTTCACTATTGTTGGTTTGGGGTTATCTTCAAAGACCCATACTTTACTTTCTTGACGTGTTGGAACGTCAAAAAACAGTATGTACGTTTCATCACCAGTAATGATTGTAGAAATAATGCGGTGCCCATCATTATTAAGTAATTTTAGGGTTTCTTTACTGATTCTGACACATTCCGCTTTTTGGTGTTCCGTTAAATTATGGGGGCCCAATGACAAACGAATTTTTTCATATGCAGTTCTTCATGAATAATTTTATATAAAGCTGCGGATCTAATGTTAAGTTCTTTCTGTATCATTTGGTAGGCACAGCGATTATCAACGATTAACATTTTTTGAATGACCGACACATTTTCTGGGACTACAGCTGACAAAGGCCTTCCTGTGTGTTCTTCATTCAGGAGATAATTTCGCCCTCTTCTAAACTCTGTAAACCATCTGAATACAGTGGCACGAAATGGAGCATCATTTCCATATGCTAATTGTAGACGTTGAAGACATTTTTTTTAATTTAGCTCCACTATAAAATCACAGAAAAGCATAGCTCGATAATGCTCTCATATCAACTCCATTTTCTTTTCTTTCAAAATTTATTCTACGATAGCTAAATTGCAAGTGTTGCCACATATTACCGTCTGAGGACATATAAGAGTTCAAATTTAAATATTCCACTAATAATTTTTTTTCTAGCTCATATCGTCTGCCCCTGTCTTTAAAATTTCAGTGTGACCCTCGTACATATATATATATATATTTCACATACGTAGGTACGTTGGTACTGAATTAAGTGAAATCGCCCCATCGAAAGGTATACAGTGAAGGTCCGGAAAATCATGCTATCGTTCTAAAATGAGTGCCATTTATTTTTTGTGATAAATTATATATAAAAATAATTGTGTATTTAACACGATTCGTTGTTCTGATTTAAAAAAAATCATTCAAAAATTTGGAGAGCTTCCTAATTTTCGATCGTGTTTATAGTCATTAGCGTTCTGGTATTCACTTATTGTGATAATCGTACCAAATTTTATTTGAAATTTTATTTGCTCTAGAGATATCGTATCCACAGACTCGTGGACGCACACACTTACATAGGTAAGCGTTCCACGAGCGTTCAGGGATGTTCAAAACATGTAAATCCATAAAAAACTCGATTACGAGTTTTCGACATTATCATAATATTTTCCCTGGTCATACGTATTACGTACGTAAGGAAAGCAAAAGTGTTTATGCATTAAATTAATGCTTAAAAATTTCATATTTTTACTTTCCCTACATACATGGTATGGTGTATAAAAGTATTATAACACGGCCGGAAATTCGAATTCGAATTTCCAAAGGAAGAACATGTTTCAAGCGTTCCAGAACTCGAATCGAACGGTTTTGAGACCATCTTTCTCTCTCTTTCTCTGTGTGTGTGTTAGCATATGTGCCCATCAGTTAACTGGTACTTTTGACTAATTGCTTTACAATTTAGTTGATGAAGTTGGCTCAGCTATAACAGTTGCTTCAGCTTCCAAAAGTGTTTGATTCTTGTTACATTTTTCTTAATTTGGAAGGCTTTTATTCATCGATATTTTTAGAATAGTTAGATCTCCGAGAGGTTGGTGGTAGAGGCAGGAGCAGTGGTGGGAAAAACTATATTATTGTAGTGATCCACAACTACAACTACATTATGACAAATGTAGTTAATTATAACTACAACTACTTTTTTTAAAAAGTAGTGACTACAAACTACTTTTTAAATGTAGTCACTACATAACTACTTTTATAAGACGAATTTTGCCACAGCTTCAATTTTCACAAAAAGTTGAGGATATGGGTATACTATAGTAATTTAACATACTTATTCTGAATAATTAAAATTTACTGATTCCCAAATTTACTGATCAACTTACCACTCTTTACGCTTTTATCCACTTCTAAAAACAGTAAAATAAAACAAAAGTATAAACTTTAAAATCAAAGACAACCAAAAATGGGTTTAAAAGTCCTTTAATAAAGTCTCCTTTCCTCGACGTACAATAATTACACGGCCAAAGCGCTAGGGCGCGGTAGCCCAGTGGTTAGCTCGCAGGAATTGCACTCGGTAAGCTCGGATTCGATTCCCGTCACGGCCAAAACTGCCGCCGTGTTTACGTGGAGCACGATCACGTTAAACATGTGGGTCCGTAAGTCCTTCCGAGAGGTTGGTGGTAGGGGAAGGAGGGTACGGTACGGTCCTTGTGGATGCCTCCCCCTACTGGATTACGGTCTAAATTGGGTGGCACTTCCCGTCCCGGCCATCCAAATAGTTACCTTACACCTTTCTGGTAGGTCGGACGGTCTGGGTCTCAACAACAACAACGGCCAAAGCACTTTCGGGTATCATCGATGCCCTTCATCAGTGGCTTCGCCTTTTTAGGATTTTTAAACCTATTTTTGGTTGTCTTTGATTTTAAAGTTTAATTAAAGTTGACGTGTATCCATCTTATTTATTAAAAGTAAAAACTATTTATTTAAAAACATGTTTGTTTATTTTTAGTAGAATTCAGAATTGCAATCAGATAAGCAGGATCTTTTGGGAAATAACACATTTGAATATATCCATATAAAAATTCAACTTTACAAGGCAATGGTCTTCCGAACTCTGCAGCATAGAAAATCTTATGTAGTTTCTCCTCCTTCTCTCTCAGGAACCGACATATGCGTTCGACTGCTGAATGCATTAAGTTCCATCTCGTCTTATTTGGTATTATGAGACGGGCATTTATAGCTCTGAAAATGTCTCGTCAGCTAAACCAACCGACATTTTTTATTTGTTTCAAAGAGCTTGGAACTTTGCAAATCGTACATCGTTGAGCAGAACACTAAATTTCGTGCAAATGAAGAAAGGGGGATCACGTAATATGTAGAATGGCACCTTGTTTGCTTACTGAAGTAACATTAAACGTAGAGTCAAAATTCGATACAAACTAGTGATGTATTGTATCGCGCTACTCGCTACACTACTTATTTATTTTCTTTTTTTGAGCCAACGACTCTACCGTGCTGAAAACACCGGTTTTCGTTAGATCACCGAAGTTAACCAGCATCGGGCGCGGTTAGTACTTGGGTGGGTGACCATCTGGGAACACCGCCGCGTACTGTTGGCATACTTCGGACGCGGTAGCCCGGTGGTTTGCGCGCTGGATTTGCACGCTGCCACAACTGCCGCCGTGTTCATGCGGAGTACGATCACGTTAAACATGTGGGTCCGTAAGTCCTTCCGAGAGGTTGGTGGTGGGGGAAGAAGGGTACGGTCTCTGTGGATGCCTCCCCCACTAGGTTCCGGTCTAAATTGGGTGGCACTTCCCGGCCGTCCAAACGGTTACCTTACACCTTTCTGGTAGGTCGGACGGTCTGGGTCTCAACAACAACAACTACTTATTTTTAAAAGTAGCGAGTCACACTACAAACTACGAGAAAGAGTAGTGACTACTGTAATTTCGCTACTTCCGACCACTGGGCAGGAGGGTAGGTGTATGTCGCCCCAACTGGGTTCTAATCTAAATTAGGTGGCAAACCGGCAGTCCAAACAGGTATCTTACACCTTCGGGATGGTCGGACGGTCAGGGTTGAAAGAAACAAAAAAGAGAAAGGGTTGTCTAATCCAATGTTATTTCAATTTAGTTGATTAAGGAACTCCTATAGCTTTCCAAAAATCAGTTGTTTCCTTCAATGTTTATATTCTTCATAATTGCGCAAATTCATTAGTATTTTTTTACAGAAGTTTATTCCAACATTTTTTAAAAAAATTAAGTTAATAAAATTAGAGCATACTTTTAAAACTTCTCTTCGGTTATCCACTTCTCGAAAATATTCCACCATATATACTCTTCTACAAAATATTGCGGAAAATGCAATTATTATTAATATTAGCATTGTATCGTGTTTGACACGATTTTTAGTTCCGTATACAAGCTACAGTTTCTGACGGATTTTATTTTCAAATTTAATATGATTATTCTTTGTTTCTCTGCGGGTAATCCCATCTACGTTTCGATTTCGAGTTTCTTAGACCAGGGGTTATCGGGATATTAATAAAAACCACAGTTAAACCAGTTTTATGCAGGCGATATATTTTCAGAAAATTCATTTGAAGAAAATGATAGTATGTTGCTTAGTAACGGAATTAATTCAAATATGTATATGCCGCAGGCGATTTTTATTTAACTTATCATAAAGACATGGATATAAAAATAAATTTTATGAATGAACCTATTGTATTTTCGATTGGATTCCGTTACGCAACGTTACGATTGGATTCCGCATGGAGTTAAAAGTAACTTTCTGACTCCATGGATATAAGATTACCGGAAATATATATGTTTTCAATTGGTATTTTTAGCCATCTTTTTTCTCTTTTGGCAAATATTTGCTAATTTTGTGTTTTTTAATGTTCGATTATTGAAACAGTACAAAACTAGTACGGGCACTTCTTACTAACGGGATCTTCTTATGAATTGAATATTTAAAGCCCGAACACATATTTTATGCTTCTTTTAGAGGAATTAAATTTAATAAGCAAACGGTGTTATATTTTTTATATTGCTATATCAGTTACGGCAATGAAAAATAAGATTAGGATCATATTTTTGAAAATATTTTTTTAATTCATATGTTACCGAATGTGTTTAAATGATTGTTGAACCGAGGTAAACAGTTCTTAGGGAATAATATTTGTTACCATTTTATACCAGTTTAAAGTCATTTTCCCGTATATTTACCAAACTTCATATATCTGTATATTGGTTTGCAAACGGGACAAGAGTGTATTATTATTCGCCATATTTGCCTACTCTTAAACGTTTTATTTTTATAGGGGAAATAAATTGTTTTAATGGAATTGTTTTGAAAAACAATATATATGTGTTTAGATATTTACGAATGCGTTTATATTTTTGTGTATTTGGTTTATAAGTGGGACCAGGATGTTTTGTTTTTCAGCTTTTTCTCCGTCTATATTTTTTTTTATAGAGGAATTAAATTTAAAGATTTGATGGAATTTTTTAAAAAGCAATATGAAAGCATTTAGAATTTATACACATTTTAAAACGATTGTTGCAACGAGATAGAAACATACACATGATTTTCCCTACAAACTCACGTTCACTTTCTCTTTATTTCTTTAATAATTCATTAAATTGAGTTTAATTGCACAAAAAACACGCATAATTATTTTAAATTACATTGAATTTGCACTTTTAACTCAATTTTTATTTTCATTTGGTAATTGGACATATTTTCAAACGCGACGTAGCGAAAATGCGAAAAGACTTTTATATAATATAAAAATATCTTCATCAGAATGGCTAGTCCTAGAGTGATGGGGTTGGTCTTATTCTTTTTAACGTCTAAAATTACGCAGAAAACAAGTATTTAATTGATATATTTAGCATACGTAGTCCTCTATTTAACGATTTTTAGGGCATTTAAAGAAAAAAAAAAGGCAGGCTTTGTTTTTCCCAATCGTACCAAAATCTAAGCAGCACCAGGGTAACCCACAAATTACTTATAAAATTTTATGAAATTTCGTCGATTAGTTTTTGAGTTAAAGTGGATACATTCATTGCACAGACAGGCATACATACACACACACACACACACACACACACACACACACACACACACGCACACACACGCACACACACTTATGCACATACAGACGTCACTCAAAAATATATTTTTTCGTATTCCATAGGTCTCAAAACGTGTAGATCCGACGAAAACTCGAATTGCAATTTTCGGTCCATTCGTTCGTCTGTTATCGTCTCCACAGACTCACTGACACACACACATACACACACACACATACACACACACACACACACACACACACACACACACAGACATCACTTCAAAAATGTTCGATTCGTGATCAGGGATGCTTGAAACGTGCTCTCCCGTCGAAAATTCGAATTCGAATTTTCGACCCCGGCACAATACTTTCCTTATACATTATTGTATATAAGGAAAGTAATAATTTCTTTTCTTGAGTGTATTTGCGTGACAGCGCACCTGATTTAATCGCAGGTAATCGGCATTAGAATTAAAATCAATTATAGCAGGAAACTCCGGGTGTTTAGCGTTATTTAAAAGGTCCGAATTCTGAGTATTGTGAACGATCTTATTCCTAATAACTCTTTCAAAGGGAAGTGCCAGCTGAAATCAATAGCCCTTAAAATTGCTTCTGCTTGTACTCCTTGGCAAAGTATATGTTATTAACCTTCCAGACACTCATCCAGAAAATATCAGCCGTTACGCAAAATTAAAATTTTAAATCGGTTCGATAGATGCTTTTGTATTACAAATAGATAGAAGCTGAGCCAAACGTAAAATCTTTATTAATTTAACTTAAAAAATGTAAATTCTCTTCAAGCGGTCTTCTGTTACAAAGTTTGTTTTCAGCGAGCTCTGAACCCCGGAATTCTGTTACTAAGCGCTTTTCCGACTGTGCGACAAAGGCCATGCCGACCTTCCATTCCATAAAGATAAAAACATCTGATGTGGGCAACACATGACTTTCCTTATATAATATAATGAATTTCCTACTTTTACATTAAAAAGATAGGTTGTTATTATAGTAGATACTAATATTCTTTCCAAGATATTGAATTTTCGACAATGAGTCGTCATTTTCATTGATTTAGCGTGATTTTTATCCATTTGGCGAGATTTTCGTTAATTTGGCAACATTTCAAAAACTCGCCAAGTTGGCGACATTCCGCCAAATTCGTCGCTAAAATCTCGCCAAGCGTTATGGACGAAGAAATAAGTTACTCTTACAGCAGATAAATGACTATTGGCGTACAAATACAAAAATATTACACAAAGTATCTTTTTTCATGAATGGAACGAGCTAGATCCACGAGAATGATGTCATCTAATTTATCGCATGGTATTACATATGAAAAGTGAACATGTTTCTCAATAGGAAGTATTTTTTTTTTATTTTATGACTTTTTGATAATTTTTTTGAAAAATGTTCAATATCACGAGAACGGTTCATGTTAGCGTTCTAAAATTTATGTCAATCGTTTTCTAATGAAAAATTACATAGGAAATGTCTATTTTCGTAACTTTATTAGTGGTTTTGATTTTTTGACGATTTTTTCAAAATTTCATTCGAAAATTTAGGGGGGTTCTGAACATTCGATTGCGTATAAAAACAATAGGCTTCCAGTGTTTACGAATTGTGATTTTTGTACCAAATTTAGTTCGAATCGGTCCATTCGTTCGTCAGTTATCGTCTCCACAGACTCACACACACACAGACATCACTTTAAAAATGTTTGATTCGTGATCAGGGATGCTTGAAACGTGCTCTCCCGTCGAAAACTCGAATTCGAATTTTCGACCTCGTCGCAATACTTTCCTTATACATTATGTATATAAAGAAAGTAATAATTTGAAGAATGTACTTACCACCCTATTTTAAAATCTGAGGTTTTGGAAGTAATTCTATATCTTCTGCTCATTCGGAAATTATCAGTTATCAAATAAAAAGAAATAATTTTAAAAATCGGTTCGATAGATTCTCATAAATTGAATAACAAGTAATCCGGGGCAGCACATGGCTTTCCTTGTATAATGCAATGAATTTACATCTTTCATTAGTGAAAAAATGATGTATAAGATCACTACGGCACAGTGTTTTTAATGTTTAATAAAAACACTGTACAGTGGCGGTTTTCGGGATGACAACTTGTAAAACTATTTCGAAGTGCTCAATTTATTTTTATTTCAAAATTATCAATATTTATAGCATCCTCAATAAGTGATTAAATCCATGTATTAAATATTTTAATAACTAATTCATCAATTTTGAGCCATTTTTGTTAATTTGGTGTTATTTTTGCAATTTTGACGAAATTTTCGTCAATCTGGGACGGAATACTGTCAAGTTGGCGATATTTCGCTAGATTACCAATTTCGCCAAATGTATCGCCCAGCATTATAGACACACGGAGAGAAGAGCATTTCTTATATACTAGAAGGTATTCCCGTTGTATGACTGAATTCAAAATTTGCAAAACATTACCTCCCATTAACGTCATTTTTATCAATTTGGAGACATTTTTATCACTTTTGCGACATTTTCGTTAGTTTGACAGCATTTAAAAAGCTGCCAAGTTGGCGACATCCACCAAATTCGGCGCCATATTATTAGCCAAGCGTTACGGATGGACGGATGTGGGTTATTCTTACAGTAGATTATTATATTCTTTCTAAGATATTGAATTTTTATCAATTAGTCGTCATTTTCATTGGTTTAGCGTTGTTTTCATCAAATTGATGTCAATTTTATCAATTTGGTGACATTTTCGTCAATTTCGCAGCATTTAAAAGCACGCCAAGTTGGCGATATTCCACCAAGTTCGTTGCCAAAATTTCGCTAAGTAGTACGAACGGAGAAATAGCTTTATCAATTATTCATCATTTTCTTTGATTTAACGTGTCAATTTTGGGACATTTTCGTTAGTTTGACAACATTAAAAAAAGCCGGTAATTTGGCGATATTTAGTCAAAATAGTAGACAAATTTTCGGAGAATTGGGTTATTCTTACAGTAGATAAATAACTATTTGAGAATTGTTAGGCATCAATATACAAAACTATTACCTAAAGTATCTTCTGTTTTGAATGAGACGGACTAAATCCATGAAAATGATGTTAGTAAATTTATCGTATAATATTACATACGAAAAGTAAACATATTTCAAATTAGATTTTTTAATTTGTGACTTTTCGATAATTTTATTTAAAAAATGTGCAATATTCAAGAACGGTTCATGTTAGCTTTCTAAACTTTGTGTCAATCGTTTTTACATAAAAAGAGATTAACATAACTTTATTGAAGATTTTGATTTTTTGATAATTTTTTTCAAATTTCATTCGAAAAATTTAAGAGTGTTCTTTCTCTACGTTCGATTGCGTGTAAAAACAATAGACTTCCAGTATTTTTTTATTGTAATTTTTGTACCAAATTTCGTTTGAATCTCTCTATTTGGTCGTGAGATATCATCCCCACAGACTCAAGGGCACACATACAGATATAGCTTTAAAAACGTTAGATTCGTGTTCAGGGATGATTGAAACGTGCTCTCCCGTTGAAAACTCGAATTCGAATTTTCAACTTCGTCTCAATACTTACCTTTTTCATTATACTATGTATACAGTTTCTCTTGTACTTCAAATATATGGATTTAAGTTTGGTTCAAATCAGATAACTGAGTTTTTCCCGTGCGGATGTTGCTCCTAATTAAAAATGGAGAAAAAAAAAGAAGTCCTTTAATGCTACATTTCAATTTAAAGTTTTATATGGAAAAGATAAAAATCTGATGTAATCTTTGCAATTTTCTATTATAAAGTGCAATGAAAACAGGATATAAAATCTTATTTTATCCTCTTTATGTAATTATAACCCATCTTTCCGCATCGTCCTGAAAATAGGACAGCACACATAAGTGGTCTTTATATAAATTCTTTTGCATATTTTAATTCAATTTAAAGACAATATATTGTTCAAGAATCATTAACTATATATTTGCCTTTGTTGCAAGTTTAAATTAATGTTGAACATTTTTTATTAATTTTTTAAAATGGCGATTCTTACAGGTTTTTTTTTTTGCATTTTCAACACACAAGTTTTTTAAAGTTTCGAGCTCCAAGAAAAACATACATATAAATTTATTAAGGTAATATTCCATACTTTTATACCAGTAAAAAAGGATTGTCAAAAAAAAATTATCAAGAGAATTGTCCTATGGGATAAATGTCTAGAGGATGGACCATTGTCCTATTTTTAGGACAGCCTGTACCGATCAAACTAATAAAAGATTGGTAAGTTTTTTGATTTTACAATGTATATACATAGGCTTAGAGAAACACATTTAAGACTTTATAAAAAAATATTAATTTTTCATTGCTTGGTACAATATAGGCTAAACTAGAATATAGCATGAAAGGGCTACCTGGCTATTTATTTTTCATTTTTTCATAATGAAAACTTAAATAATTCCTAGTGTCAAATTTTTTCGTGATTCAAACGGTCTGGTGGTTAGAGTTCGTGAACGGATTCGCAGATCTGCTGACCGCGAATTCTGTCCCCTCTTCAGACGCAGTTCTTTGTCGATTATAGTTTTAAATAATATATATATATACTGTTGTCAGGGTAATAGATTATGTGGTTTCTGCCAAGAATTATTTTAATCGCCAAACCAGAGAAAGCTTTATATAGTTAAAATGAGATTGCAACGCCATTCGTAGCGCTGCGGTAAAGTGCCACTATTATAACGCGAAGCAAAAGTTTTTGTCGAGTTTTCTGTCCACCCCCATATTTCAGCCGCGATTTCTCTGATTATTAAAACAGCTATGTTAAAATGTTAAAGTTACATACACCGAAATCAAAGTTCCGGTCGACGCCTACTTGGCCGAGAGGCTTGGGGCGTCAAGTTGCGGGGCTTAGGATCGGGGTTCAACTCCAGCTTGGGTAAAAAGGGTGCTAGAGATCGCGAGTGTTAGCGCGATCCGGCCGGGTTGAAAACTTATTTAGAGGACGGCTGTTCTTGATTAGATCTTTTATCTTAAGTCTTTCCTTAGCTTTCTTATTCTTACTTTCCTCTCTTATATTTCTTACTAAATTATCTGCACGAGATGGAGGACAAGCGGTGTGTGAGCGGCTCCACCGTTGTTGGTGGGTTTCTCTTCGGGCCTGCTGGCTTCGGCAAGCCCGCCACCCTTCCTCGTTCAAAGTTCGTGCAGGGTTTGTTTTGCACCATGGGACACCTGTTAACGAAGTCCCAAAATTTTAGAAGCTTTGAGAATAATGCATCAATTTTCTATTTCTTCTTCAGTGGCCTTACAGCGATGTCACTTCCGGTACGTCATTTCCTGTGACGTCACTTCAAGTACGTCATTTCCTGTGACGTCGCTTCCGGTATGTCATTTACTGCTACGTTACTTCCTATATGCCATTCCCTGCGACGTTACTTCCGTCAAAAATTCTGTTAAAGTTCGCTGTTGAGGAATCGCAAATGCTAGAAAATCTAAATGCAGATGAAAGGACTTGAACCCAGACCCTCTAGATTTGGAGCCCGACAGCATGACCACTGAACCATGCAGCTCACGCTTTGAAATCCCTAGTTAATCTAATTAAACTTAATGAAGAGACTAATCAGCTAAAACACAGATACTAAAACGAAACAACTCGCACACTCGTGTCGGGATGGACTTAAACCCACAACTTCTATGATTTTAATCGAACAACATGACCACTGAGCCAACCAAGAAAAAACACTTTTGTATTAAAAATAGATAGAAGTTGAGCCAAATATTTATTAATAATTCTTGAAAAATTGTAAACTATCTTCAAGCGATATCCGAACTGAAAACACATATGCCAGAAAGTCTAAACGCAAGTGAATGGACTCGAACCCACAGACTCGAGTACAAGAACCAGACAACATGACGACCGAACCATCCAGTTCTCAATGCTGACGATCCTAGTTACTGTAATTAAACTTAACGGAGAAACTGATCAGGAAAAACACAGATGCCAAAACGAAACAGCACTGCACTCGTGTCGGGATGGATTTGAATACACAGTCTCTGGAATTATCAGATAATACGACCACTGAGCCATCCATCTCACGTATCCTAATTAATCTGTTGATCACGTGATCCTAACTAATCCATTTAAACTTAACGGAAGGGCTAGTTAAAAATGCACCGATTCAATCCGTTTGACTGACTCGTCAGGTTGTTACCAACTAATTAATTTTTAAAGAATTGGGAATATTCCTCAAGAACGACTTCCATACCAAAGCTCAAAAAAGATGCATTTGCCTTTCCTCCCGATACTCATTGCGATAGTGTATTAGAGTATTTTATTGTAAATCAAGTTATGTTCAAATTCAAATCCTTCTAACCATTTCTCAAAGTACTAAAACTACTTTAATTTGTTTAATAATTGTAAAACTTTCTATTTATATAACATTTTGCCAACTTCAAAAGGTGTTGACATTTAGAATTTGCTGTAAAGTTAAGACTACATTGTATAAGTTTAATGTGCGTCATACTGCCATTATCTAAATTGGGAATACATCTTTCAAAGATGAGCATGTTTCTAACGAGGGCTCCTCTGACCCAGTGGCGTATCCATATCAAATGTAAATATCTGATGTGGACAGCACATGACTTTCCCTACAAATTCATTCTCTTATTACTTTCCTTATATACATAATGTATAAGGAAAGTATTGTGACGGGGTCGAAAATTCGAATTCGAGTTTTCGACGGGAGAGCACGTTTCAAGCGTCCCTGATCACGAATCAAACATTTTGAAGTGATGTCTGTGTGTGTGTGTGTGTGTGTGTGAAAGTATGTGTGTGTGTGTGTGTGTGTGTGTCAGTGGGTCTGTGGAGACGATAACTGACGAACGAATGGACCGATTCGAACAAAATTTGGTACAAAAATCACAATCCGTAAACACTGGAAGCCTATTGTTTTTATACGTAATCGAATGTTCAGAACCCTCCTAAATTTTCGAATGAAATTTTAAAAAAATCGTTAAAAAATTAAAACCGCTAATAAAGTTACGTAAATAGACATTTCTTATGTAATTTTTCATTAGAAAACGATTGGCATAAATTTTAGAACGCTAACATGAACCGTTCTCGAGATATTGTACATTTTTCAAAAAAAATATCAAAAAGTCATATAAAATAAAAAAAAATATTTCCTATTGAGAAACATGTTCACTTTTCATATGTAATACCATGCGATAAATTGGGTGACTTCATTCTCGTGGATCTAGCTCGTTCCATTCATGAAAAAATATACTTTAAGTAATACTTTTATATTTGAATGCCAATAGTCATTTATCTGCTGTAAGAATAACTTATTTCTTTGTCCATAATGCTTGGCAAGATTTTGGCGACGAATTTGGCGGAATGTCGCCAACTTGGCGACTTTTTGAAATGTTGTCAAATTAACGAAAATCTCACCAAATGGATAAAAATGACGATAAATCGATGAAAATGACGACTAATTGTCAAAAATTCAATATCTTCGAAAGAATATAAGTATCTACTATAAGAATAACATTTTTTTAAACTGTAAACTTAGTAAATTCATTGCATTATATAAGGAAAGTCATGTGTTGCCCACATCAGACTTTTTTTTTTATTTCATGATGCATTAAATTGAGCTTAATTGCAAAAAATAACATGGAGACTTTTCTGATATTATATCCAATTTGCAATTTTAATGCATGTTCGTTTCATTTGACAATACACATTATAAAGTCAAAGTTGTGCTGTCAAAAATTACATGAAGAACATGTAGTTGTTACTTTATATATTTCAGCTTAATATATTTTAGTTATTTTTTCCCCATTTTCACGATCTTTGCCGGCCATTCTCAGAAGCGGTAGGTTATATTCTTCCGAATCATGCCAGAATAACCCTCAAAGGATGTAATTACTAAATTTTAAGAAATTTCATTAAATAGTTTTTTCACTACAGTGAAAAACGTCTACCATTCCTTAATTAAAAAAAAAAAAAATGAATATCTCGAGAATGATCTAAGACAGGGATGCACAGACCGCAGTTCGCGGGTAGCATGCGACCCTCCGTTGATTTGCTGGCTGCCCGCCTCACCATGTATAATTTTAACTTCAGCAAGTCACACGATAGGTAATTTTTTTAAATTGCACATGCGCACAGCAAAGTAGCTGTGTCACCAGGAGTGGCAACCGTTATTATTCAGTTGTCAATGCTTGCGCCATCCGCGTGGTATTACGTAGCATTGCATTTTTTGGTGTGTCTGAATTGTTGGTGATAAAAATAAATAACTGTTATTTAATACATTTTAGTCAACCTTGTAAGCATCTATTACTTATCTACTTACAATAATCTGATAGCAATTATGTTAACAAATGTTATAATTCGTCTATTTGTCATATGAGTATTATTTCGTTTTCGTAGGTGTAGTTGCTATTAATTATTACCCCTTGAAAAGATAAAAAATCTGATGAGGGCAACACATGACTTTCCTTATATAATACAAATTTACTACTTTTACAGTTAAAAAAAATGTTATTCTTATAGTAGATACTTATATTCTTTCCAAGATATTGAATTTTCTTCAATGAGTCGTCATTTTCATTGATTTAGCGTCATTTTTATCCATTTGGCGAGATTTTCGTTTATTTGGCAACATTTAAAAATGTTGCCAAGTTGGCAACATTCGGCTAAATTCGTCGCCAAAATCCCGCCAAGAGTTATGGATGGAGAAATATCTTATTCTTGCAGCAGATAAATGACTATTGGCGTTCAAATACAAAAGTATTACTCAAAGTATGATTTCTCGTAAATGGAACGAATTAGATCCACGAGAATGATGTCACCAAATTTATCGCATGATATTATATATGAAAAGTAAACATGTTTCTCAACAGTTAATATTTTTTTTTAATTTATGAGATTTTTTTTGGTAAATTTATTTGAAAAATGTGCAATATCTCGAGAACGGATCATGCTAGCGTTCTAAAGTTTATGTCAATCGCTTTCTAAGGAATAATTACATAAGAAATGTCTATTTGCGTAACTTTATTAAAGGGTTTAATTTTTTTTATGATTTTTTCAAAATTTCACTGTAAAATAGGGGGTTCTGAGCATTTGATTGTGTTTTAAAACAATAGGCTTCCAGTATTCATGGATTGTGATTTTTGTACCAAATTTAATTCGAATCGCTCCATTCGTTCGTGAGATATCGTCTTCACAGACTCACTGACACACACACACACACACACACACGTCACCTAAAAAATGTTCGATTCGTGATTAGGGTTGCTTAAAGCATGCTCTCTCGTCGAAAACTCGAATTCGAATTTTCGACCCCGTCACAATACTTTTCATATACATTATGTATATAAGGAAAGTAGAAACAAATTCTAATATAGATAAATCAGGGGGCCAAGTAGGAAGCGCAAAGTGCGGAATGAAAAACGGCAGTTTCAGGATAGCTGGACCGAAAAATATTGTTTCGAGTAGTCGTTTAATAATAGCTTGTGCTTGATTTGTAAAAGTGCTGTAGCCGTCCTAAAAGTATACAATACAAAGCGACACTATGAAAGTCTGCATTCTACAATTTCAAAACTACCCAAAGAAGTATGTAAGCAAATGATTTCATGTTTGAAACGAGAATTGGCCAAGTAAGCAAGTGATGTTTTCAAAACCTATTCAAGATTCAGAAATTGTAACAGAAATATGTGTTGGAATATCTCGCCTTATAGTAAAAAGGTGTCGACTATTTACAGAGGGAGATTTTGTTAAAGATTGCCTTGAGATAGCTGCTAAAAAGAATTTGTCCGGAATCAGCCAAAATTTTTGAGAAAATTCAGCTAAACAAAATGACTGTGCAAAAAAGAATTACTGCAATGTTAGAAAATGTAAAGGACTAATTAAAATCTTATTCAAAGAAGTTTGCCTACTTTTAACTGGCTATTGATGAATTAACTGACACATCCCAGTTGTTAATATTTGCACGTGGAATAACGCACGAGTTTGAGGTGAGTGAGAAACTAATTGGAATGAGTTCATTGTCAGATCAAACACCAGGAGAGCTTGTGCTTGAGTAATAAATGATCGTGGTATTATGATAATTCTAAAATTATTATCGAGTAATATATCACATTTTAGAGATGTTTAAAACAGGCAATTTATATTTCAATGTCGTCATTTGAATGACGTTCATTTTTTTCGATGAAGGTTTAAGTTTTCAAATGTAATAAATCAATGTAGTATTGTGATAAGTTTTAAAATACAGAGGCTGTTCGCACATTTTTTAGACGATTTTGGTAAGCGGTAATAAAAAATCGTTTGCTGCAAAAGAAATAATTCCAATTGTACTATGTTTTTAAAAGTCAAAATTATCGTCTGCGGCTTGAAAGTTTTGTTTTTATTCAAAAATGGCGTTTTTAACAAAGCAGTGGTTCAAAGGCTACATTTATGCTCTTTCCGAAGAGAAATATGCATACTCTGTTATCCAAAAACGATGTGAGAGTCATGGTTTTGTGATATCTAAAGCGTCGATAGGTAATATCGTCAACAGGAAAGGAAAAAAACGTCAAATTGGAGCCTCAAGTGGGACAAAAATTCCAAACAAGTATCCAAGGAAAAAACGGACATCTTCGACTATTGCAAAGGTACGTTGTTTAATGTTAATAGAAAATCTCCCTAGTCAAAGGACAATTGCAAAATCATTAAAATGCTCGGTGTCCACTGTAAACAAAATGATAAACGTTGATTTAAATCTTAAGAAAGCGGAAAAACGCAATGTGCATCGTCTTCTTCCAAATCATATCGCTGAACGCAGGACACGCTGCAGAATTCTATATGAGAAGCACTTATCCAAAGAAAAATGGAAAACAATTGTCACAATAGATGAATCATGGGTGTATTTAAATAATTGCATCAAAAAAAGAGCCATTTATTATCATAAAAGGGGAGAAAAAAATTTAAGTACATGGTTCAAAGAATCGAAAGAAAGTTTTTGTAAGGGATTCATGATTGTTGCTGGTTTTTCTTATAATGGCAAGTTAAAAATAAAGAGAGTGGGAAAAAATGTCAAGATTAACTCCAAATACTATCAGGAACATATTTTATCGCCAATTTTTCTGAATGAAATACCATCGCTTTACCCACAGTGCCATCAATCTGTGAGACTCCATCAGGACAAAGCTAGCAGTCACACATCAAAATCCACTGTAAATTTCCTAAAAGAAATGGAACAAAAAACTGGTATCAAGGCCATACCCTTCACTGATATCCCTACTAAATCTCCCGATGTATCACCTATGGATTTTTGTGCTTTCGGACTTTTAAAATCTGCATTATCCAAACGTCGTCCCAAAACTCTTACAGGACTCTGGAAAGCTGTTCAGGAGGAATGGGATAGAATACCTCTTCTGACACTTCAAAAGGCATTATTGTCCTGGAAATTGCGGTGTCGGAAGATAGTTCAGAATAAGGGATGTCAAATAGAACATTTAAAACACAAGAATTTTATGTAATTTAGTTTTGTGAATACAATATACATCGTCTAAAAAATGTGTGAACAGCCTCTGTATTACCGATGAATGTATTGCATTTTAGACATGTTTAAATAAAATTGCATTGCTGTTGGAAAGTGTTTCATAATCAATGCTTTAAGCATGATTGATTTTTCTTGTTTTATTGTAAATGTAGTAAATTCGTGCGTTTCCTTAATAATGCATTATATAAGGAAAGTCATGTGTTGCCGACATCAAATTTTTTTTATTGTAAAAGTAGTAAATTCATTGCATTATATAAGGAAAGTCATGTGTCGCCCACATTAGATATTTTTTACAAGTTTGCTTTTTATCATATATCAGTCCTTTCTATAGATTTTAAATGCAACATTTTCAAGTTTCTAAATAGTCATTAAAGTTCCTTAAAATAAAAAAAATTTGCAATTTTTCCTTTATAGATCGCTACAGGATACTTAGCATATCGAATTTGAACTGTGTATCTTAAACATATTTTCTGTAGAATTTTCATTGATGCCACTCTATTTGAGAGAAGGAAAAAAAAACTGCGGATAAATACGACATTTGAGAGATTTCAAATAGCCATTACTGTTATTTAAAATTTGGAGAAATTTCTGTGTTTTTCCTTAAGAATAGCAGTGGAATATTCAATATGATGAATATTAAACTTCTAACTTTATGAGTCGGCATTAGAGTTTAGTTGCAAAAGTGGAAATTTCATAGAAAAACAAAATGTATTATCTTTGACGCATTGATACAAAAAAAAAAAAAAAAAAAAAAAAAAAAAAAAAAAAATCTGATGTGGGCAACTCATGACTTTCCTTATATAATGCAATGAATTTACTACTTTTACAGTTAGAAAAATGTTATTCTTATAGTAGATACTTATATTATTTCCAAGATATTGAATTTTCTTCAATTAGTCGTCATTTTCATTGATTTAGCGTCATTCTTATCCATTTATCTAAAATTTTGTCAATTTGGCAACATTTAAAAAAGTCGCCAAGTTGACGACATTCCGCCAAATTCGTCGCCAAAATCTCGCCAAGCGTTATGAACGGAGAAATAAGTTATTCTTTCAGCAGATAAATGACTATTGGCGTTCAAATACAAAAGTATTACTCAAAGTATCTTTTTTCCTGAATGGAACGAGCTAGTTCCACGAGAATGATGTCACTAAATTTATCGCATGGTATTACATATGAAAAGTGAACATGTTTCTCAACAGAAAATATTTTTTTTCATTTTATATGACTTTTTGATAATTTTTTTGAAAAATGTGCAATATCTCGAGAACAGTTTATGTTAGCGTTCTAGAATTTATGTCAATCGTTTTCTAATGAAAAACTACATAAAAAATGTCTATTTGTGTAGCTTTATTAGCGGATTTGATTTTTTGACAATTTTTTCAAAATTTCACTCGAAAATTTAGGGGTGGTTCTGAACATTAGATTGCGTATAAAAACAATAGGCTTCCAGTGTTTATAGATAGTGAGTTTTGTACCAAATTTCGTTCGAATCGATCCATTCGTTCGTCAGTTATCGTCTCCACAGACTCACTGACACACACACACACACATATTTTCACACACACGCACACACACACACACACACACACACACAGACATCACTTTAAAAATGTTTGATTCGTGATCAGGGATGCTTGAAACGTGCTCTCTCGTCGAAAACTCGAATTCGAATTTTCGACCCCGTCACAATACTTTCCTTATACATTATGTATATAAGGAAAGTAAAAAAAAAAAAAAAGCTGGTGCAAAATAAACCAAATTAATTATTTAATGACTTATCACGTCTATCTGTCAGAAAATTTACAAATTAACATTGTACTCCAGAGATACAGGGGGATGAAAAAGTCACTTGATGGCTCGCATGGGCGCCCATAGTAGAGGGCAGGGGGCATTTCCCCCCTTCCTGGACATCCAGTTCACAAAGGCTAGTTAATATTGAACGTCTAATCCTTGAGTTTATCCCCCCCCCCCCCATAATGGCTTGTTTGAAAACTATCTACAGAGCCTTTAAGATTGAACGCTTAACTTTTGTACAGAACTTGGCTAGTGCTCTGCCGCGTACCTTCATTCTATTTCCTAAATTACGTTTTACAAGAGCACCCCTATTTATATTTTCAATAGAAATAGAAGATGATGCTCTTCAGATAAAAGTAACCTTGAGCGTAATTTTTGAACGTTCCCTCTTCATTCATCTGGCGTAGGCAGCAGGGAGAGAAAGAGAGGAGACTGTTATTTTCTGAGCCCAAATTGGCATCAAGAAAACCACGAGGAGTACGAAGTTCCTCCACGCCGGGTGTGCCCCACCAATTTAGCAATTGTGAACTTTTCTGCGAACGCCGTACTAAACGGAAGTAAAGTTATCAAATCGAATTAATCTCGACCAACGAAACAGTGCGAAAAAATCTGTTGCCATCTTCACTGACAGAATTGCGATTATCGTCTGCTCCTGGAAGATGAAATTTTTTTGAAATATAGAATATAATGACATAATTTGTGGATATTTTGAGAAAGGAAACATCTATCAGTATTTATCATCAGGCGATAAATAATTTGAAGAGGAGCGATGCAAGAAGATTAAAATAATTGATACACCTGAAGAATATTTGATTTTCTGATTGAGTTTTGACTACCAGAACACCATTACGATGACAAGCAAAGAAGAACGTCTTGTGGTGAGTTTACTTGGTGGCGGACCATGGGGGTTCCGATTGCAAGGAGGTGCCGGAACTGGTTTACCTTTAATTGTATCAAAAGTAAGTAAATTTTACTTTAGTGGTTTTAAATTTATTAACTTCTTATTTTAATGTATCACAGCATTTTCTTTAATGTCAGTATTTTGAATTAACTTACCAAGTTATTCTATTTGCTTTAATTTGTCTGCTCGTCATAAAATAGTTAAAAGTTAAAACATATGGAATGAGAAACGTGAAGTAAAGTTAGCAGTTAGTTGTTTAAAGAACAATAACAATTTTATATCTATTTGTTTTGAACTATGGTACTACATTGTAAGGTAATATAAAGCATCAGTTTCATTTCACAGTTTTATAATTCACCTATATATAAATTTGGAGTAGCTTAATTTTGAACAAGGAACTGGCAATTCCGTTTAAATGTACATTTTACTCAAAGTACAATAATATTTTTCATACCTTATTTCAATTTATTTTAAACAGCTCATTATAACTTTTTTGTGACATTATTTAGTGAAGTATTTCATTCAATACATGCGGTAATGTATAGAGAAAGTATTAGAACAGCGTAGAAATTCGAAACTCCAGTTTTCTAAACACTTCGGGCTTTCTATAATAGAATACGAATAAAATATTTTTAGCATGGAATTTAGTAGTGTGTGTGTGTGTTTAAACGTGTTTATCCTTCAAATCTTGAATTCGAAAATTTTCGTGAAAACAATATGTACTTCATACTATACATAGATAGTATGATTGTATGCGTTATATAATGAATTGCATAGTATCAGCTATGCAGTTTTTAGCGAAGTATTTTTATTGTATAGGTATTTAAATAGTTTATATTAGCACAAATCAGTAAAATGCATTTTATCTATTAGCGTCGGTAAGTTGTTGCCTACTTGAAAAAGAAAGTTGTAAAGAATCTTTAGAATTTTTTTTTTATTTTTTTATTTTTTGTAATGAATAGCTTGAACGTTAGCTTATAAATCGACACATTTTATCTACCATTCTTATACTGTTTAACCTTTTGCTTCGCGTCCACGGACGCCAATGTCTGCAAAGGGGGGGGGGTCGAACTGTTTGGGATAGGGTATGTCAAATACCTGTCTTTTTGAGAGGTTCTTCGTTTCGGATTGACGTTGTCGCATCTGTAAGCAAAAGGTTAAGGGAATGGTGGAAGTTCAAAACGAATGTTTCCAAGTTTTCAGCAATAAATAATGATATAACTTTGCATATATAATCGTATATATTGTTTAAATCAGATTTAGAAAACTATATTTAACCGATGTGTCAATTACTTTTTAATTTTTAAACATAATTTCATTTTTTATCAATTTTGTTGCATTTCATGCAAAACGAAAAATGCTCCTATTACATTACAATTGTACATATCATCGTAATATTTTTTTTTTTTTGCTATTATTATGACATGGTGTTAAGTAAAAGTGGGTATACATTTAAAAATCGAGTTATTATTTAAAGACAGTATTCACTGGAGTGTGACTGAACGCGACTCTCTCATACCAGAATCCATTTTTAAATAACTTGTATTTTCCTTTTTCCTTTTTTTTTTAATATTGCAAGAAAAAATTTAAAAAATCTGTATCGGTGGTTTAATGATCACAGTTATAGCATGTCATTCATTTTAAAGGGGTTTGATAAAATATTTCGATTGGTATTAGGTTTAACAATGTACCCCCTTGGGAGTTAACTTGCCTAGTGATGTCACGAACACAAAAATTATATCACGGCTACTTTTGAGCCATAAATAACCCCTTTCGTGCATAATTATGTCAAATTGTGTCCTATCCTACCACGTTAAGGAAATACAAAATTTCAAATAAATTTCGAAGTTTTCGCTGAAATTAAATAAATTCTATCTAGTTCTAGATTTTTTGTTATCAAAGCCAGATAAAATGTTTTGTGAAAATCCATTAATATTTGCGGCAGATACTGTGTATACAAGAAACAGACCATAGAAATAGACAACAGACAGACAGAAAGACATTACTCTAAGAATACTCAAAACGTGTTCAGGAGGTCCTAAAACATATACTGACATCAAAATATCAAACTCGAAAATTTTCGTGAAAACAACACTTTCTCTATACTATACTCTATAGTATGAGAAAGTATAAATATAGGGTCCGTATTATTTTACGAAATGCTAAATTTCTACAATTATTTAATATATTAAATATATATTGTTTTTAAAAACTCATGCTAAATTTTATTCAACATATGCTTATATAAATAATCACGCGTAGCAAGTTTCGTGCAAATATATATATAAATTAATACGCATGCAGCATTTTGTATAAAAAGTGACAGTCCAAAATCTTATTTTGAGAAAATAATTTTTTGAAATACCTTATTAACTGTAGTGTGGCTCAACACGATTTTCTCATATCAGAATCCATTTTTAAATAACTTGTGGGTTTTTTTCCCAACTTGTAGATTTTTTTTTCTTTTTTGAAGTCGTTGTCATTGGTCCAAATGATTACAATTATAACGTGTTACCTTTCACTTTAAAGAGCTTGAAAAAAATCTTTCGATTGTTACCATACGTGTGAATGCACCTCCCGGGGGGTAATCTCTCCAATGGGGGAGGAGGGGGTAATGACGTCATGAACGCAATTGCATCGCGGCTATATTTCACTACAATGATTGAAATTATTAAGCCTTATGATTATTGAACCATAAATAATCCCGATTATGCATGATTATATCAAATTTTCTCCTATGCTACCATGCTAAAAAATATAAAATTTCGAATCAATTTCAAAGTTTTCGCTCGAATTAAAAAAAAAAAAAATCCTATCTAGTTCTAAATTCTTGGATAGAAAAGTCGAATATAAAGTTTCATGAAAATCCATTAATATTTGTGGCAGTTATCGTGTTACACAAGAAATCGTCCACAGTCATACAGACAGACAGATGGATATAACCCCAAAAATAGTCAAACGTGGTCAGGAGGTCCTAAAACATATATTGACATCAACATCTCGAATTCGGAAATTTTGATGAAAACAATACTTTCTCTATACTGTGTTACATAGTACGAGAAGGTAAAAATACCTTGTAAGCAAAACTTTTATACCTCGTTGTAAATCTCGCTTTTAACCCCCCCCCCCCACGCCCCCCCCCCCCAAAAAAAAAAATCGAAATCGAAATATTTTTTTAGCTCACAAAGCATAAGTTGAAATATTTTAATACGTAAAAATCTAAAATTAGTGTTTTGGGTCATATTTATTAAGCTTTTGGGACGTCCACGCGGTGGTCTTAAGATAAAAGTGGACAATAATACGGAATATGGAGGTATGAGAAAGCTAAGTAGAACCACATGCTTCAAATATTTTAATTATGTGTCACGAATCCCCTTAACTAGTACGTGCATTGTTTTGTTGAATTAAAGCTATTAAGGAATGGCTGAGTGCCAAGACAACAGGTGTTTCTCGAATGCAAAAGTTGTTTTTCTGTTCTACAGTCACACCATTCCGTGTATCACTCAAAGCAGTTCGCTGAAACTGAAACTCAAGTGGTTCGATAATTTTTATTTTAAATAGGAACGTAAAAGCATCCATCTCCACCGACTTGGAACATATTCTTCTCGTTTTAGAAATATTAAATATTGGCAATAATCTATTTCATAAACAGCTGAGTGAGACTCGCCGATAAAGGGATGAATTACACAATTTAAACTGCTGAAGCTAGAAACTTGAAACTTTGACTGGAAAATTCGTTTTTATACCACCATGTGTGGTAAAAATATCCTAAATTTTCCTCATTAACTCTATGGGTGTACAATCAGTCGTTATTGAGATATTTTAATTTACAGTTACACGGCAGACGATTTTTTTTTTTTAAATTATATTTTATCAATGATTTGAAGGTTTTTGATTCCATTGTAGTATCTATGGCTGTTGAATTACATTTCGACTTTTGCAGGCTGTGTCGCGGTCCACTATATGTTTATTATAGTGTAATAATAATGATAATAATGATAATAATAATAATTGCACCATATGATCACACAATGCATTTATTTATAAACAAAAATAACAAAAAGTCTTCAAAAACAACAAAAATACACTATTAAATATTTAGTTGTGGAATCATTAAAGTCTATTATGATGAAGTCGTCGATGAAGACTTGTACTGCTGTTCACTCATTTGGAATAGTTCCGTATATAATTACTAACTGCCTAACTGCTAATCTTGCACAGAATTGTCACACTCCCTCAGGAGAAAATTTCACAATACTCCGAGAACACTTCGTGATAGCTCCTAAACAATGGTTGTTGTCTAATTCCAGTCTAAATGATTTACTTATTTGACAGTGAATATTTTTAATTTTATTTCATGATTTTCTCCAGTTTAGATTAAAAACGTGCAATATATCTCGAGACCAGCGATATCAACATTGAGCGAATGATGTCATTCCTTTCTAAATAAAAAATTACATATAAAATTGGTATTTTATAATAATTTTGCCATAATTGTATTTTACAAATTTTCTCGATTTTCTCAATTTTATTTTCGAAAACTTGAGATTAAGAGTTTCACAAGTTTGAACGCCAGAAGCAACGGCCGTACCGTGCTGAAAACACCGGTTCTCGTTAGATCACCGAAGTCAAGCAGCATCTGGCGTGGTTAGTACTTGGGTGGGTGACCACCTGGGAACACCGCGTGCTGTTGGCACATTTCGGGCGCGGTAGCCCGGTGGTTTGCGCGCTGGATTTGCACGCTGCCACAACTGCCGCCGTGTTCATGCGGAGTACGATCACGTTAAATACGTGGGTCCATAAGTCCTTCCGAGAGGTTGGTGGTAGGGGAAGGAGGGTAAGGTCCCTGTGGATGTCTCCCCCACTGGTTTCCGGTCTAAATTGGGTGGCACTTCCCGGCCGTCCAAACAGTTACCTTACACATTTCTGGTAGGTCGGACGGTCTGGGTCTCAACAACAACAAGTTTGAACGCCCCAAAATCATTATGCGTCTATCATTTATCGCTTAAAATGAACGTACCACGAATTTAATCCAATTTTTTTGGGAGATATGGTGCTCCTTGTGGAAAAGAAATATTTCTAATATCTCGAGAATGGCCGGGATAACTTCTAAGCAATACTGTTAATTTATTCCTTGTTAAAAGTATTTACAGAGCGTTCACTCATTTGATAATTGTGAGCATATTTATTATTCCTTCCAATGTAGATTTAATATATATATATATATATATATATATATATATATATATATATATATATATATATATATATATATATATATATATATATATATTACAATATCTTGAGAATAGCGCAGCGCATGTTAACGACATGCAAATGATGTCATTCGGTTTTAAATAAAAAATTATATATTAAATGACCTTCTGGGTAATAAATTTTAATATAGCCATCTTTTTGTTCCATTTATTTTTCGATTTTTGAAAAATAAATCTTTAAAAAATTAAGAATCTTTCACTGGTAAAAGGCAGAGAGATAGATAGATAGATAGAGAGAGAGAGAGAGAGAAAGAGCTACCCAAAAATCAACACTCTTCTAAATTTTATTAATTGCAATAGTCGTATCAAATGTCATTTGAATGAAATTCGAAAATGTCAGTTGATTTGATCTCAATTTCTACGAGATATATGATGCCCACAGACTCATTGGCAGACAAAGAGATAGGCAGGTAAACAAAAATACATACCCCACTGGAAAATAATTAATAACCCAGAGATACTCAAAACGTATAGATCTATCCAAATCCGAGAGTCTAATTTTTGATCCTATCCCAATATGTTTCCTTCGTATATATTATGTACTATAAAGTTGAATATAAAACTATTAATTGGATTAATTAAATTAATTGTTAAATGAAAAAAATTCTGAAATTTAAACAATTGTATTTAGAGAGTTATTAATGTGGTATAATGAGTCCTCTTTATTAAGTCTTAAAAGCAGTGTTGTTGTTGTTGAGATCCAGACCGTCCGACCTACCAGAAAGGTGTAAGGTAACTGTTTAGACGGCTGGGAAGAGCCACCCAATTTAGACCGGAACCCAATGGGGGAGGCATTCACAGGGACCGTACCCTCCTTCCCCTACCACCAACCTCTCGGAAGGACTTACGGACCCATATGTTTAACGTGATCACACTCCACGTGAACACGGCGGCAGTTTTGGCAGCGGAGGGAATCGAACCCGGGTCTACCGAGTGCAATTCCCGCGCGCTAACCACTGGGCTACCGCTCCCTCCTAAAAGCAGTGTTGTTGTTGAGACCCAGACCGTCCGACCTACCAGAAAGGTGTAAGGTAACTGTACCTAAAAGCAGTGTGTACTAATCTAAAAATTAAATGCTATTGGGGCTTCAGTTTCGAATTCAACTAGCCAATCCGCTATTCTTTGTTGTTTCCACTCGGACCGTTTGTTTTTCCAGTTACATTTAATCTTTTGATTTGTGAATCTAGCCCAGTCAAATTAGTGTAAGACGTAGGCAAAATTGCAACAGAAGCTTTAATACCGCTTTTATAACCCGATAAACGCCCTTGAAACAATTGTGGGAAGTTGTATTTAATTATTCGATTAGTAGACACTGTTTTTATGAGCTGACGAAGGGAGGGGGTGCATAACATCCTTAAAATAATTGCAGTCATCTAATTTTCGTACGTCTGCTTCAATGAGAGGAAGTCTAAATAATTTGCATTCTCACAAGAGGCAAGTAAATTTACTGTGTTAGAAGATAATGTTAAAATGAATGTTCATAATAATGAAATTAAATGTTTGGAAGATAAAATAATTTAAATAGTAAAATATAAATGTTAGGGATGAAATGCTTTGAAGACTTATTGTGAAGAAAGTAAAAACAAATATGTATTGTGGAATAATCCAAGAAGTTAGAAGAATTATTGTGAAATAAATGAGCTCTTGTTTAAATCATTATGAAATGTTTAATAATTTAATAAAAGAATTATTATGGAATAAATGTTTAGAATTAAATATTTTGAAGATAATGCTTATATTAATGCTTAGAATAATAAAATTAAATGTTTAGAAAATTAAATGGGTTAAATAATAAGATTTAATTGTTAGAAATTAAATTTAATAACGTTAGAGAATAATTGTTTAGAAAATGATTGTGGAATAATTGTTTAGAAGAATTTTTGTGGCAAAAGTCAAAATAAATGTGCTGTGGGTACAATGCGGCTGACAGAATTGCGGACCCCTGTCCAGAAAATGCGCGGGTTTTCCTACTGCATTCCATTTTACAAAATGTTGACATTTTCTCATAAACTTTTTATGTGGACCGAGCTTTTATGCATCAATGCATCCTTTTGCCCCCATCCCCAGTTAGTGACTCTGTGGGTGTAAACTTCACAGCATAGTTCTAAGACGTTTGCAACCAGAAGTTCTTGTTTTAACAATTTTAGAAATTTATTCACCATTTGCCAACTTTATTTTTCTTCAGTTCGCGAAAGATACATTCTAACGAACAGAAAACATTTAAAAAAAAAAAAAAGAAAAAATGTCTTTTTGCATACAAGTGGTAAATCAGCATGGCTCTGTCCCGGGTTAAGTCACGGAACCTATGCTAAACTCGTCTTCCACCCACGTCTGATGCTGAGCGGGCAAAAATATTGCCAAATAATCAACCTGTAGCCAACTCAGTTCAAGCGAGTTTAAATGAAAGTTACGGAGAATATAGCTGTGCCAAGCATTCTTTAGATTTATTAATACCAGCAAAATATAAAATACGATGATTATTTTGATCAGTAGTTTGGCATGATAAAATGATGGGTTCCTTAAAAATATTAACTAGCGTGTGGCTCAACTCAGCTTTCTCATACCAGAATCCATTTTTAGTAGCTTCTTTTTTTTTTTTTTCATATTTTATAAGAAAAGTTTGGAAAGTCGGTATCATGGGTTCAAATGATTATAGTTAAGTACGTTACTCTTCACGTTGAAGAGCTTGAAAAAAAAATCTTTCGATTGTTGCCATACTTGACAATGTACCCTTTCTGGAGGGGGGGTAACTTGCTCCCCCGAGATGACGTCACGAACAAAAATTCCATTTTTCTGTGTGGGTGTTATTATTGTTCCCTGAGATGACGTCACGAACAAAAAAATTGTATCGAGCTATTTTTCACAACAATGATTGAACCTATTAAGTCTCGTGATCATTGGGCCATCAATACGCCCTTTTATGCATGATTATATCAAATTTTGGCTATCCTGCCATGTTATGGAAATATAAAATTTCAAATAAATGTCGAAGTTTTCGCTCGAGTTAAAATTCTATGCAGTTCTGGATTTTTGATTACAAAGCCGGATATAAAGTTTCGTGAAAATCCATTAATATTTGGGGCCGTTATCGTGTACACAAAAAAACGACCTCAGACAGACGGACATCCCTCCAAAAATAGTCAAAATGTATTCAGGAGGTCTTAAAAATATGCCATCAAAATCTCGAAATCGAAAATTATCTTGAAAAAAAACAATACTTTCTTAATACTACGTATGAGAAAGTAAAAATTCTGATATGGCCGACTCATGAATTTCCATGCAGATTGAAAACAATTATCTTGTGGGAGAACAATGAACATAGATATCTTATAGTACGATTTCGCTGAGAATCAATAAACGTATTGCTTTCACCGAATAAATAAAGCAATTCAAATTTAATAGAAATCGCTTTTTTCCAGAGATGTTTTTTTCCAGAGATATCGCGCTTCCTGTATAACCGGAAAAACGTGGAAAACTCAGACCACTCGACTCGCCCTAAGGCACGAGCAGCAATTTGAGTGGCCGGGAACAAACCGGAAAAACGCGGACAATTTCTACTATATCAAGTACGGTTTCTGATAACTCATAAACAATGACAGACATTTATTTCTTGCTAAAAATACTTACAAAGCTTAACATTTGATATTAGGGATCGTGTTATTTTACTACGAATTTTTCCCATTTGAATCGCTCCAAACAGTAGGACGTCCGTCCTAAAAATCAATTTTATGAGAAAATTAATAAATTGACAACAGATGCGAGATCGGAACTTCGGCCAGTCCTCCCCCCACACATGTATGCGACTGTCATCAGCACTGAGAGAGAAGCGGGGTTATTACCCTTAAAGCAGGAATAAGAAGAATTCCTGCTCTAAGTTATTACCTAAAGACGACAAGCCTCCAATCGGACACTGCCCAGGCTGGCCTAGCTTGACACCAATCTAAACGGCTTTGCCTACGTTGAGGGGTCAGTGATAGGCGCCTTTATGGATGTCGACGAGATTTGATCAAGATTTGGAATTTGGACAAGTTGGACGAAATTTGATGGAGGGAAATGAAGGTTCACTCTAAATGCCTAGTTCATTTAGTAAAGCACATGTCTCGTGAACAAGCAGTCCAGAGTTGAGTCCTGCTCGGATCAAATTTTTAATACCTACATATAACGTGTTAATTTACAAATGTGCTCGATCCGACTGAAATGGATGAAAAAAAAACCCAATCCAGACGGTGTTGAATTCTAGGCACAGAACAATTTTACACCGTCTTTGATTCAAGAACGCGGAACGGTCGTAGTCCCCGAATCCGCAGACGATTTGTGGGGGAGGCCCAACTAACTTTGTAGAGAGACGAAGAGGATACGTTAAGACTTTTCCTACCCTCACCAACCTAGAAATAGAAAGTTTCTTTTTCGGTGAAAGTTGAATGGTAATTGCTGTTGGGGTATTTGAGGTTTGTTTGGTATGGAAGATAGAGTTACAAAAGTTAAGAGCATGACATTAATTTTCCTCGACGGCGAAATAAATTAATTAAAAAATTCTCTTGGAACGCGTGCACAGATAGATGTTCTTTTTCGTTTGCGGATTGGATCAGCAAAGCATCCTGTTTACAATGTTTGTTACCGTGGAATGTTCTCATTTTTACCGTGATTGTATATCTTGAAATAAATGGTGATCCTCTTTCTTTTTCTTGTATTTTCTATGTTTACATGATTAGAAAATGTACTTGGAAATGTATTTACTCTGTATTTAAAGCAAACATTAATTGCATTCATTCATTCATACAATTAATTGCATGTATTATGTGCTATTAACAATCTAATGAAATTTTAACTAACAAAAAGTGATATTTATAAAAATCATATTAGCTTAAATCAGTGATTCCCAAACTTTTTTGCTTGAAGGAACCCAGGAAATATTTCGCAAAATCTCGTGAAGCTCTTATCTGGCTGACATACATTAGGTTTGACAAGGTAAATTACAAAATTAGACGTATAAAGCAAAAGGGCTAATAAATAAAGAATTATTTATGTTTCTGAATATAATATTACCAGAATATTTATTGTTTACTTGTATTTATTAATTAATGTCTATATAAAAATAACAAACATTATCACTTTACATTTAGCTCATGAGCCAACGGCTCTACCGTGCTTAAAACACCGGTTCTCGTTAGATCACCGAAGTTAAGCAGCATCGGGCGTGGTTAGTACTTGGGTGGGTGACCACCTGGGAACACCGCGTACTGTTGGCTCATTTCAGTCGACGTGGTGGCCGAACGTTCAAGGCGAGCGTTTCCAGCGATTGATCGGCCGCCACGTTGTGGGTTCGAGTCCCACGTAAGACATGGATGTTTGTGTTGTTTGGCGCAATGTGTCCCCACCCCCACTGGTGCGCTGGGGCAACGTCATTTGACGGCTAAGAGGTTCACTGTTCTGGCCGATGTATAGGCGAAGCTGAAAGAGTCGATGCCTGGCCATTGAAAGAAAAAAGAAAAAAAAACATTTAGCTCATTGGTGACAAACAAACAACGTGTTTTTATTTTGATGTTTTAGTGTTAGTATAATTATAACTTTAAATCCTTAATAATTTTAAATGTTACCTTAATTACTGAAAAGGGGTACAAATGTACCCCAATTCACCAAGCGTATAAATTTAACTCAATTAAAAAAGAAGGTGTTTGCAAATTCAGCTGAAACCCCAAGTATCGGCTCTAGGAATACCAGGGTTCTGGAGGATTTATGAATTATTGACCTAAACTGTTGAATAAACTAAAAATAAAACTTTTAATATCTAAATAATTTCGTAGTACAGCAAATAGTTGCTTGAAGATATCAACCAATTTGGGAGGCAAAAAGCAGCCTTTCTCTTCAGAATAAAGAATAAGAGAAGTCACCTCAGTCAAAGCCTCTGTTGAGGAGGTTGCTCTGTGTTTTTGTCTTGAAGAACGAAACTATTTTTTGCCCCCAAAATCTTTTGATTTTTTTAATCAAATACTGTCTGCACTAAGGATTTTTTTTTTTTTTTGCAGTTCAAAACTTATAACTTAATATTTTTGGCAGTCACCAAATTTGTTTCTTTAAAGTAAATGTCACGAATTTTTCAAAGTATCTTGAAATTCGCGATTTTTATTTGTTTCTTTAATGCAAATTTTGCGAATTTTTCAAAGTACCTGGAAATTCCCGATTTTTATTTGTTTCCTTAATGTAAATTTTGCGAATTTTTCAAAGTATCTCGAAATTCGAGATTTTTGAAATAAAGTGACGAAAATAGTGGAAATTGTCGCAAAGATTTAGCTTTATTAATCACTTAAAATATTTGTCTAAAGTAGAAATACTTTTAAAATATTACTATTATATAATATTTCAAAATATCATTATTCAAAATATATTATTTTAACAATAATTTCTTAATATGTCATGGACGATCTTCATTGTAAGTGTGATATCATTGTAGTGTATAATTTAGATTCCGATCACTGCTGAAAGAATGCACTTTAAAATGAATGAACAAGGTTCTTATTTAACTTAAAACGCACGTTGTGTTGTAGGGGCACAAGTAGCATCTTAAGTGGAATCGCTGAGTGTTATATTAAGAAACCCATAAAGTAATTCACATTTCGTTCTTTGTTAAAAAGAAGGGATAATGAGCCGTACAAGAATGATTGCCTTGTTTATGGATATATTTCTTTTAATCACGTGGGGATTTGTGATCCATATTATGTGTCAGAAAGAGATTGTATGAACACCATTAAGAAGTATCTTTTCAAAATACAAATTGGTATAGAAGGAGTTTTTTTCCTAAAAGTTTTGAATTCCCCCCTATTGCCGATAACAGCATCCATGGATCGGTTTTGTGCTTATTCTGCTCGCTCGTCAGAATGAAATAGCATATATTTGTAATTGACAACTTACTGTAAGCCCCACAATTTTATAAACGTCTATTGGAATGGATAAGTTCAGTCTTACAATGTAGCTGGTTTCAAATTTCAATAAAATTTAGCGGGTTCTGTGACTATGAACTTATACGTTGCAGTCCCATGCTAAATTTCATTGAAATTTAAATTTGGTGGTCACAAGACCCAACAAAATGAAAAATAGGTTGAAACAATACATGAGAGCCCCAAAGGAATATAAAGAAAAAAAGTTGAAACATTTTTACAAGGCACTCCGCCAGACCGCAGACAAAAATGGAGTACTGGACAACCGATTAACTAAATGACTAGAATTTTTCTGGACGTGGAAGGCTTCAAAGAAGTTAAGATCATAGATCAACGTGCATTTTTGTATGATCTTTGCTGAAAAAAACTCAAAACGGTGGTCAAATTGATAGCAATGCTGAGTAATTGAAGATTTATTAAACTCTGTTTTTTGACAAAGTTTTCATGTTCCTTAATACGAAATCTTAAAGCACGTTTAATTTAATCAATATAAGGTAGGATCAAAAAGTTCGAAGACTGTGCTGATATCTCCAACCCTGATTGGAGGAGAGGGGGAACTATTTTACCGTGGCGTAGAGGCATATGTGACGCGAAATGTGAAAAGGAAGAAGCAGGTATTTTCCCAGATAATGCGTGTCAGTGAACTGTAGTCGATCGCGTTCGTCGAAAACGGAAATGACGTTTGAAAAACAATGTGCGAAACGCTGGCAGAATTTGATATTCGCACTTTGTTCTTCAAAAGTCATTTCCGTTTTCGACGAACGCGCTCGACTACAGTTCACTGACACGCATTGTCTGGAAAAATACCTGCTTCTTCCTTTTCACATTTCGCGTGGCATGTGCCTCTACGCCACGGTAAAATAGTTCCCCTCTCCTCCAATCAGGATCGGAGATATCAGCACAGTCTCCGAACTTTTTGATCCTACCTTGTATAAGAAAGTCCATATTGACAAGAAATACTGCAAATGCCCCAACTATTAGAAATTTCTAAAGTTTCTTGGAAAATTTCTAAGGGATTTCTAATAGTTGGGGGCATTTACAATTATTATCCAGAAGATTTCTAGTAATTTAGTCAATGACTTGTGAAGTACTACATTTTTGTACTCTGTCTGGTGGAGTGCTCTGCAATGTTTTCCATTTTCTTTGTTCCATTTCTTAGCCTTTGAGGCTTTTATGTGTCGTTTTAACTTATGTTTTGGTCTTGATGGGTTTCATTTATTCTTGATCGATCGTGACTCGTCCTGTCGGGATATGTTATGTTTTGGCGCATGCCAATCTTGTGTTATTTCTCGTTTCGGATTGGCTGGACTGTTCTTCATTCTGATTGGCTCTCTTATGTGGATTCTTAATCCAGGTCTTGGGTATATAAACCCCCTGTTTTATTATATTTGGGTTCATTTTGTCTTTTTAACTTTGGGTTTGTTGTTTCTCTTGCACTGACGAAGGGGATCCAGCGCATTCTTGAAACAGCTGTATGCTGTATAATTAACTTATTTATGTTTTAATACGTTACTCAGATTTTCCTTAATACTTTGAATACATGTCTTTTAAGATGATTTATTTGTTCCTCGGGCCTAATATATCTAAACACCCTACGCCCCTCTACGCGGGTGTAATGCGTTACTTTAGCGTCAATTTTGGTAATACTTACGTCAACTGGGAGCCATTAAAGATCGTCAAGTTGGGGATAGATTGCCAAATGAATCGGCAGGTGCTACAGATAGCCGTAGAGATGGGATTTTATTAAAAAGATATAATTAAAGGGCAATTGTCGAATTGCTGAGCATCAAAACACAAAGCTAAGGCTCTTCTATAGAGAGTTGGTGCATCCGCCATTTTGAATCATACTTGGACATTGGATTACTACCACGTTTAGTGGTAGCGCAGTGACTCGATATCGTGTATTGTGGTATAAATTTGCACTAATATTAGAAGAATGTTTGGCCCTAAACTATTCTAATAATTCCCGAAAAGGAATACGAATGTTTAGATTCCGAAAAGAACAAGAAAGAAGCAAAAATGGATATATATTGTAGAAGAGATGAATGCACGCGATAAAACAGATGCCTTCATTTGAGGTCGGGAGATTTTGGAGTTCGTAGTGCTGGTTCTCACTCCTTGCCGCCAAGGCGTTTCTCACTATGATTCAATATAGCGAACGTGGGTCAGCCTGTGTCATAGGAGCTTTATACGAAACTATTACGCTAAGTGTCTTCTTATGTGAGCGGAACGAACCAAATTCGCGAGAATGATGTTAAGAAATTTGTGCAATAATATTGCATATGAGAAATGATAGTTAATACATATTTTTTACATATTTTCATATATACGTACATTTGTTTTTCACATATAAGTTTTCACAATAGGTTCATAAATTTTTATTTTTATGTCTTATTTTTGGTAATTTTTTTTAACTTTCAACGTCTCGAGAACTAGCGTTCTAAAGTTTATTTCATTCTTTTTCTAATGAAAAATTACATAAGAAATGATTATTTGAGTAACGTTATTGGAGGTTTAGATATTTTAATGATTTTTTCAAAAGTTCATTCTAAAATTTGGGGGGTCTTCTGAGCATTCTATTACGTTTAAAATCAATAGGATTAAGTATTTACCAATTCTAATAATAGTACCAATTTGCATTCGAAATGCTCCATTTGTTCGTGAGATATCGCATCCACACACACACATAAATCACCGCTAAAACGTTCGATTCGAGTCCAGGGGTACGTGAAACGTTCTTTTCCATCAAAAACTCTAATTCGAATTTTTGAGCCTGTCAACACTTTTTATTATACATTATACTATGTAGTATATAGGGAAAGTAATTATAAAAAGCAAGTTCTCTAAATTTATACATGTCAAAATATTGATGACGTCGATGCAACACAGTATCAATACATTGAGTTACGATATTGATACCACATATCGATACGCTACCGATACACCGTATTCTCTTGTCCATCACCGGCACTTGTCCATTGCTCACCGTTCAGACACAACCGGCGCGCGAATTCACCTGCAGGCGAGCACCTAAGGCATTGCATTCGCTATATAATAAAACAAAACAACAAAAAAAACCAGAGCTACGTATACATGAAGTTTACGAATGAAGAAGAAGAAATTTAACCGCGTGAGTCATTATATTGAATTAAAGTGCTTCGCAAGTAATATAATTAAAGAGTGTAAGCTATATTTTGACTTTGAAAACGAAGAGAACGACACCCCCTGCCTCTAACAATTGGCAGGCAGTATGAGCTCATTTGTTTCTCCGGTTTCAGTCTTGACAATGGTTTATTTTGAGCGACTTGAAACACTGTTACGTGGAAAAGGCAGCACTGGGAGATGTTGGATAATGAGCCATTTTATGTGAAGGTTGGGCGATATTGGGGGGCGTCAATAAATCCTAAATGACCACGACGTTCAATACTTTTTGCTCAAGGGGTAAATGGTAAAGCAACTTTAACCCAATTATTCATCGTTGTAAAGGAGCGAGAAGATGTTATCTTGGTTGACTTTTCACTATTTGTGTACTGGTTTCGCAGATTTTGCTGTTTTCAGCCAGCAGAGGCGGATTTATCGATAGGCGATGTACGGTTACTTAAGCGGTCATTTTGGGGTACTCACTTCAGAGAGAGCCATCCCTTCTCAAGAAATATATCAATACTTTAGTAATAATCTTCATATTTTATTCGATTTGAATTTTTATATATTTAAACCCCATTTTCCGAACTAATACTTTTGTACTGTTTACAGGGGGTCTTAAACAAACAAAGGGTAGGTCAGGCATACGAAAACAAGCCCATTTTGCATAGGAACATGTGGCCGCAAACGCCACAATGGGGTGCTGCAGATGCAGGAAGAAACAAAAAGGAAGGAATGCAGATAATACAACAAAAGTTCATTAGATATAACAATTACAAACATCCATTACAATTGTTTATCATAGTATTAAAGTAGGTGTTCAAAGTTCTTTTCATGCGCAGCTATGCATGTTTCAGCCAGGATGTGCGATACTATCTCAATAGGACCTTTCGTGCAAGATGGATCGACCAGGAAGGACCCGTCAGTTGGCCACCACAGTCTCCCGACTTTTTTTTTAATTTTCCCCCGACCCCAATTTATTTCTTCCTGTGGGTTACTTCAAAAGTGTTGTTCACGAGACCCCTGTAACATCTGCCGCTGAGCTCGTCGCTAGAATCGTTGAGGCAGCAAGCAGCCCGTATCCGAGTGTGTCCTGGCATGTTTGAACGCTTTCGTCAATCCACGAGTTGACGTTGCCAGACATGCATAGCTGCAGATGGGAAGATCTTTGAAAACCTATTTTAATTTTATGATAAGCATTTGTAATTGATACTTGTTATGTGTTATAAACCCGGGTTGTATTATCTGCGTTCCTTTCCTTTTGTTTCTTCCTGCATCTGTAGCACCCCACTGTGGCGTTTGCGGCCACATGTTGCTATGCAAAACGAGCTCGTTTTTGTATGCTTGACATACCCTTAAAGTTTGTCAAAGACCTTTCGAACCTGTATATATCCTATTTGAAATTGTGCACAGGGAATTGGGTAGGGATATATTTCATGGCACAGGTTGGAAGACAACCAAAAAGCCGTTGGAGAAGACATGGTTAATGTTCTAATAAAAAATACCAGACGGACTAGGATAAAAATGCACATATTATGATCTTGCATTTCGTATATGGATTAAGTGAACTCCGGAACTCCTAATCAACAACACGGATCCACGTATTTACTTTCCAAATTACATTTAAATTACACTGTTCTTGTGTGTGTGTGTGTGTGTCAACATTTATTAGTATCACGGAGAGGCTCATTCAAATTTTCACGATTCCCCGGTGATCATCGTTGATCGTCTGTGATATATATGGGTCAGACCGATAGATACTGTATAGTCGATTCACTGCATTTTTTATTTTACTTATAGTCATGTTCTCCAAATGCTCATTAATATTTTTTGTCTAGTTTCCAGTGTCTAGTTTTCAGTGCTGTTTGAGGCATTGGTAGACTGGTTTCGTATATATTAGCATTAGCGCTCTTTTGTACTAAATTACCGATTAACGCAGTAGACGCGTGGAAACTTGAAATAAACCACAAATTTACGAATCTTTATGGGAACATACAAAATATTTCTTGCATCGTTAGTCCAGTAGTGTTATTCGAATTTTTTAACAACCGCTTTCAAATTTTTCAACAACCGGCTCTGTATCAAGTGATTATCTGTGCTTACATATTCAGGTAGGTTTCACTATGTACAGAAGAAAATGATAAGCCAAGAGAATGAGTAAATTGGTAACTACAGAAACCTGAGTATCATGGTCGTTTGGTGATTACAGAATATTATTTTTACTTTCTTATATTATGTAATATAGTACAGAGAAAGTGTCGTTTTTATGAAAATTTTTGAATTTGAAATTTTGATGCCAATATATGTTTTAAGACCTCTTGAATACGTTTTGACTATTTTTGGAGGAATGTCAGTTAGTGTGTCTGTGGTCGGTATCCTGTGTACATGATGGCGGCCACAAATATGAATAGATTTTCACGAACTTTGTACCCTGCTTTGCTATAGAAAAATCTAGAACTAGAATTTTTTTTTTTTTAAATTCGAGCGAAAACTTCGAAATTTTATATTTTTTTAATATGGAAGCACAGGCAAAAATTTGCCATAATCATGCATAAAAAAAGCTATTTCTGGCTAAATGATCACGAGACTTAATAGTTTCAATCATTGTTGTGAAAAATAGCCGCGATACAATTTTTTGTTCGTGACGTCATTAGTCTCCTCGGGAGGCAAATTACCCACTCCCGAGGGTGCACATTGTCGAGTATGATATCAATCGAAATATTTTTTCAAGCCCTTTAAAGTGAAGGGTAACACGCTATAATTGAAGTCATTTGGATCTATAATACCGATTTATCAAAATTTTTCTTGAAAAATTTGGGGGGAAAAACCAAAAAAAACTACTTGAAAACGGATTCTGGCATGAAAAAGTCCATTTAAGCCACACTAATTTGACTAACTTCGTCTGCCATCATTACAAGCTTGCAAATTTCTAAATAGCTGTTTCCTTGCTGTCAGAGCTATCATCGGCTTTTCGATGCAGAATAACATAAAAACGAGAAATCAGTCCATCTATGATTGTTGCACTGAAAGTGTGATTAGAAGGTTTCTTCTTTTCTTTCGACCCAGACCGTCCAACTTCCCCAAAGGTGTAAGGTATCCATTTAGACGGCCGGGAAGTGCCACTCAATTTAGACCGAAACCTAGTGTGTGTGTGTGTGGGGGGGGGCATACATAGAGACCGTACCCTCCTTCCCATACCACCAATCTCTCGGAAGGACTTACGGACCCACATACTTAACGTGCCCGTACTCAGCGTGAACACGGATACAGTTTGGGCAGGCCGGGAATCGAACTTAGATCGTCCGAGTGCAATCCCTGAGCGCTAACCACTGGGTTGTCTCACCTCTGATTGCAGGGTGTGAAAATGAAGATCCCAGACCATGCGACTCATCAAAAATATTCTAAGTAGCAATATGCACGCCCGGTAAAGGAAAACTCCAACACTTAGGGGGCACGCAGAGTTCAGCGTTTATTAAATTGATAGGATTAAATTGATTTATTAAATTAAGCGTTTATTAAATTGACCAGCGTTTATTAAATTGATTAGAAGGTGTGGAATCATTGAGTTTATAACTATTTTTACTTATAACGTAGATATATATATTAATTCCTGCAGAACATCAAACTAGCCTTTCCGTGTCGCGCCCACAGTAAATTTCGAAACTAGCGCTTTTACCCTTCAATTAACGGAGGCCTTGAAAGACATTGGCAAGCACCACGAATTCTGTAGCCTGTTGCTCTGTGGGTTGTTAACTGATTTTCTTCTTCATCACGACCTACTTGGCTCCGAGATGGTTTGTTGTTTACCCAGAGCTTACGTACTTGAGATATGCAAAATGCTCCCGAATATTCTTTTTAGCGCTCGTGTCGGAAATTAAGCAAAGTTTAGAATTCAGTTGCTTTGTGCGTAATGCATTATTTTACTTTCTACCACTGCAATGTAGATAAATTATTATTTTACAAAAAGAAAAAAAAATGAAATCGATGTAAAACATTTGATGGGTTCAGCACTTGACTTCACCTACGCCTGAATTTTTACTTTTTCATACGTAGCATTAAGAAAGTATTGTTTTCTTGAAAATGTTCGATTTCGAGATTTGATGCCAATGTCTGTTTTAAGATCTTCCGAACACGTTTTGATTATTTTTAGAGTGATGTCCGTCTGTCTGTCTGTCTGATGTCTGTGGTAGATTTATCGTGTGCACAATAGCAGCCACAAATATTAATGGCTTTTCACGAAACTTTATATCTGGTTTTGTTATAAAAAAATTTAAAACTAGATGAATTTTTTTTTTAAATTCGAGCGAAAACATTCAGTTTTATTCTAAATTTTATATTTTTTTAACATGGCAGCATAGGACAACACTTGACATAATCCTGCATAAAAGGGTTTTTTTGCGGCTTGATCACTAGACTTAAAAGTTTCAATCATTGTTGTGAAAAATAACCGCGATACAATTATTTTGTTATTTGACGTCATTAGTACCCTGTTAGGGGGCAAGTTACCCCCTCCCCTGGGGTACATAGTCAAGTATGGCATCAATATAAAATTTTTTTCAAACCCTTTAAAGTGAATGATAACAAGCTATAGTTGTAATTATTTAGACCCCCGATACTGATTTTTAAAAAAAAATTCTTTTAAAATTGAAAACAAACATTCTGGTATGTGAAAGTTGAGTTGAGCAACACTCCAGTTAATTTAAAATTTATTGAGATTTAACATTATCTAACTTTTGACCTCAGATGTCTCAGTACTTAGATCCAAATTTAAAATCGGTGCTTTATCATGACATAAAGCAGGATCACTTCAAGCTATGTACAAAATTTTATTCGAATCGGTTGAGTTTTACTATGTTAACAAAACTTTCGCTCACAATCAGATCTAAGTCAGTGCCATAAGGAAGCTATGCTCGAAATTCAATTCGTTTCCATAAATTTAGATATTGTGGGAAATAGATAACTTGAAGCTTTATGTTTATTGAATGTTTTTATAAATCAACTGGTTCGTTGTAGTTTTTGCTTAAAATAGGCATAGTAAATTTCAGGGAAAATCGCTCGATTTTTTCCCCTGAGATATTCAGCTCCCCGTGAAAAAGTAGAAATTTTAATACTTCATTAACGACTCGTAATATCTTTAAAAAAAAAAAAAAAAAAAAAAAAAAAAAATCTGATGTGGGCAGCATATGATTTTCCCTACAGACTCAAATTCATTTTCTCTTTATTTCTTTAACCCTTTGCTTACGGGTGGGACAGCGTCCATCCTAAACGAAGAACCTCTCAAAAAGACGGGTATTTGACACACCCTATCCCAAACAGTTCGATCCCCCTTTGCAGACATTGGCGTCCATGAACGCCAGTGTCTGATGAATACTGATTAATTTTAAACGCGATCGAATGTCCGGAAAACTCCTTTATTTTGGAATGATTTTTTGAAAAAAATATTAAAAACTTAGCACCTTCAATAATGATAAATAAATGATAATTTTAGACGAAATTTTTTATTAGAAATCGAATGACACTTATTTAAGAACGTAGCAAGAACCGTCCTCGAGATATTGCACAATGTCCGAATAAACTTTTGAAAACATCATTACTTTTAGTAATCTTAAATAAGTAATCATTTCATACCTAATTTTTTTTATATAAGAAACGAATGAAATAAACTTTAGAACGCCTGCAAGAACTTTCACTATGCATTATTTTTTTTCACATAAATTTATCAAAACAGTATATGAAATTTAAAAATCTGATGTGAGCAACACATGACTTTCCCTGCAAATTCAAATTGTCATTTTTTGTTTTATTGTGCAGTAAATTGAATTTAATTGCTGAAAATAACATGGATACTTTTCTGATATTATATTCAATTTGCCTTTTTAGTGTATCTTCGTTAAATTTAGCAACTTAATTCACTTTACATTCTGCAGGTCATCAAAATTAAAAAAAAATAATAAAAATATCTCGAGAACGGTTCATCCTACTGTCGTGGCTAGTTTGGTTAGTCTTATTCGGTAAGATGTCAAAATTTACCTGAAGAACAAGTACTTAATCACTATATTTTCAACACACACACACACACACACACACACACACACACACACACACACACACACATATATATATATATATATATATATATATATATATATATATATATATATATATATATATATATTCATTTTAGTCATTTATTTTAGATTTTCACCATCTTTGTGGGTCATTTCACAAAAAAGAGTCGGTTATACTTTTCTGAATCATATCAAAATCTAATCAGCATTAGGATAACCGTCAGGAGACTTAATTACAAAGTTAAATGAAATTTTATTGAATAGTTTTTAAACTACAGTGAAAATTGTCTTTATCTCCTCAAAATTAAACATTTAAATAATATCTCGAGAATGGTTCCTTTTAGAGTAATGGGATGGGTCTTATTCTTTTTGCCGTCTAAAATTACGTATAAAACAAGCATTTAATTGATACATTTGAGCATGTGTAGTCTTTTATTTCAGATTTTGACGATTTTTCATTTCACATGGGTATGAATAAGTCATTCCGTTTGAACTAGTAAATTGCCAGAAGCGCCCAAACTCAATTTGCGTGGTGTTAATTCAATGCCAAATTCACTAGAGTGTGGCTCAACTCGACTTTATCATACCAGAATCCATTTATTTTTGTAGCCTAATTTTTTGTTTTTTCTAATTTTACAAGAAAAATTTGGAAAAATCATCATCACGTGTCGAAATGATTAAAATTATAGCGTGTTACCCTTCACTTTAAATGACTTCAAAACAATATTTCGATTGATAATTTACTTGACAATGTACCCCCGGGGGATAACTTGCCTCCTGATGGGGAGGGGGGGGGGGCTAATGACGACAAGAATAAAAAAAAATTGTATCGCGGCTATTTTTCAAGACAATGATTGAAACTATCAAGTCTCGTGATCATTGAGACATAAATAAACCTTTTTATGCATGATTATGTTAAATTTTGTCATATGTTGCTATGTTAAAAAAAAATACAAAATTTAGAATAAATTTAGAAGTTTTCACTCGAATTTAAAAAAAATTCTATGCATTTCTAGATTTTTCAATAGCAAAGCTGGATGTAAAGTTTCGTGAAAATCCATTAATATTTGTGGCTGCTATCGTGTATACAAAAATAAACCACAGACAGATAGACAGAGAGACGGACTCCCAAAAAGTTAAAACGTGTTCAGGAGGTCTTCAAACATACATTGGTATTAAAATCTCGAATTCGAAAATTTACGTGAAAACAACACTTTCTCTATACTTTATTTACATAGTATGAGAATGTAAAAATGTTCTATGGATCTTTTACACATATTTTGCTGTACCGTGCTGAAAACACCGGTTCTCGATAGATCACCGAAGTCAAGCAGCATCGGGCGCGGTTAGTACTTAGGTGGGTGACCACCTGGGAACACCGCGTGCTGGTGGCACATTTCGATCGCGGTAGCCCGGTGGTTTGCGCGCTGGATTTGCACACTGCCACAACTGCCGCCGTGTTCATGCGGAGTACGATCACGTTAAACATGTGGGTCCGTAAGTCCTTCCGAGAGGTTGGTTGTAGAGGAAGGAGGGTACGGTCCCTGTGGATGCCTCTCCCACTGGGTTCCGGTCCAAATTGGGTGGCACTTCCTGGCCATCCAAACGGTTACCTTTCACCCTTTTGGTAGGTTGAACGGTCTGGGTCTCAACAACAACAACATATTTTGCTGTGAAAAAAATAAAGTCATTATATTATGTTAGGAAAATCATGTGCTGCACACATCAAATATTCTGAATTTAAAAAAGAAATGAAAATAAACTAATTTTTTTTTTCACAGAATCTTATTCTACGTATTTTTAAACTTTTTTAGAAGATTATATAAAATAGATTTCTGAGCGATTACACTGATAAAGGAAATGGGTAATTTGGTAAAATTAAGCTCAAACATTGAATATAATGTAAAGGGGACGTGTAAAGGGGACGCTAAAATTCATATTATTTTGACGTTTCCAACACTTTCCAATATAGTTCTATAGAATTTATGACTTTGTTCATTTTGTCCGTTCGCACGATAACTGCCGTAAGAATGTATCAAAATGAAATTTTAGTATGTTTTTGAGACGGTCTGTGGGACATATGGGAATGTAAAAGAATAATACCACCTAATTATTTTTGGATTGAACCCGGGTTGAAAAAACGAAATACACCGGACCTTATGGGACCTAGTGTTTCAAACATGTGTTTAAGTAGAGTTAAAATTCACAAATTGCTTCGAAAATTTTAGGAAATATTCAAATTATCACATAAAATATGTAAAAAAAAATTCATTAAAATATGTTAAGTAGTTTTTAAATATGAAGAAATCACGTGACTCATTGCAAAATAAAATATGGCATCCATTTTATTTCGCTGTGTGAAAATCGTGATTTTTAAGGAACGTTCATATTTATATTTAGTGTTGCATCCGTCCTAAAATCGCTTTATTCTTTCATATTATCTGTGTATCTAAATTCTGTGCCTACGCAATTACAATAATTTTTTTTCTTTAAATGATCACTAAACTTTGATTATTTCTACAACGAAGCCTAATTTTAAAGTGTTCAGAATGTAAACAAATCAAGCGATTGACAAGATGAGTTATATAGAAATTGCAAAATTTTTTAAAGCAAAATTATTTAGCTCTGGAGTGTGGAATAAAAGTGGTATGAATGAAACATTCGTTAATTTTACATAGAGAAGCAGACGATTTTATAGCATTTCCTTTTTTTGATGAAGTTTTAAGTTTCCATGTAAAATAAATTATTGCAGTACTGTAATAATTAAAAAAATGTCATAATAATTGAAAAGATATAATAAGTAAAATAAATTATTGTAGTATTGTGATGAATGAAAGGAATGGAATAAAAGTGTATGAATGAAATATCTATTGCTTTTACATAGAGAGTCAGGCGATTTATATTTCGATGATGTCATTCGAATACAGTTAATGTTTTTCGATGAAGTTTCCAGTTTCAAATATAATAAATTATTGTAATATTGTGATAATTTTAAAAATATCACCGCTGAATATATTACATTTTAGAGATGTTTAAATAAAATTGAATTTCAGTTGGAAAGTGTTTCATAATCAATGCTTATGCATAATTGATCTTTCTTGTCATAATATTCCAGTAAGAGTAAAGAAAGAATTTCTTCACTTTTCCAGGTCCGTCGAAAAAGCAAAGCCTATCGTCGACTGCGTGAAGGGGATCGCATTCTGAGTGTGAACGGGCGGACCTGCCAGGGCCTCACCTACGACCAGCTGATGGACATAGCGGACAAAAGCGGAACCGACCTTACCCTGGAGATACTCAGGTACAATTCAGAGCTCTTTATGACATTTTATAAGGGTTAATAGCGTTTAATATATGGACTACTAGAACGAATTACACGGCGTTGCCCGGAGAGCCAACGGCCGTACCGTACTGAAAACACCGGTTCTCGTTAGATCACCGAAGTCAAGCAGCATCGAGCGCGGTTAGTACTTGGTAAGTGACCACCTGGGAACACCGCGTGCTGTTGGCACATTTCGGGTGCGGTAACCCGGTGGTTTGTGTGCTGGATTTGCACGCTGCCACAACTGCCGCCGTGTTCATGCGGAGTACGATCACGTTAAACATGTGGATCCGTAAGTCCTTCCGAGAGGTTGGTGGTAGTGGAAGGAGGGTACGGTCCCTATGGATGCCTCTCCCACTGGGTTCCGGTCTAAATTGGGTGGCACTTCCCAGCCGTCCCAACAATTACCTTACACCTTTCTGGTAGGTCGGACGGTCTGGGTCTCAACAACAACGGCGTTGCCCGGCTCCTAAATAAGCGCCCTCTTATACAGATAAAGATAACACCACTCAATTTCCAAACCACCTGTTGTGAACGGAAATCATTCCCGCGTTCCGTTTTCGCCATGCTAATTATATAACGCAGGTGTAATATGCTCTAAATAAACTCTTTTGATACGTCCCAAAAAAGCTCTCGATCGCCGATCATTGGCAAAATGACACGTTCCAAATACGTAATAAGTCGTAAAACAGAAAAACAGTCCGTATGCACTGAAGTAAAATTAAAAAAATATATTTCTGTCTCAGCGAATTATCATCGAATTTAAGTCGAATTTTAGCACAATACTCATAATGGTAATATAATACCAAATTAAAAGAAATACTCAATTTGGTAGCAGGTTTTTTTTTTTTTTTTTTTTTTGAGACAAAATGTCTGCCATTTAATTAAATCGAATATCGCGTGTAGTGAAAATGAATAGATTTGATTTGGTGGAAAATGGCGATTTTCGACTTTAAAAGTTCGTAACTTTTAAACTAATTCGAATTTAAAAGATAAAATCTCAAAGTGGTGCATTGTTCGTGGACTTGACGCATCTCTGGATCAAATTGCCGCTGCCCGGCGCTTCAATTTTCCGCTACAGACAACATAGGCAGATTCACAGAAAAACAAACATTTTTTATTACACAAGTTTTAACGGCGAAGGTTTCTAATTTTTCTTTTACGCCTCTACAGTCAAGTTAACTTTGTGGCAAACACAGTACATGCAAAAAAACTAATTTGGATACAGTGTGAAAGCTATGACTGCCTATTTGCATAGTTTTGTTTTCGTGCTGCGTGCATTGATTAGATGGTTTCTATAGCAACGAATTTGCTTTTGAATATGAATCTGGGAATGATTTTTATTGAAATGTAATGTGAAAGTATATTAATATAATTTTGAATTTTAATAATAATAAATTATAATTATATAAGTGTATGTATATATTATAATAAATTATAATATATAATAAATTTTAATTTATAGTAATTGGTTGATTTGAACTCAAACCGATGGCTTTATATAGCCAATTTATTACTCTTTAATTATCAATAATGAGTAATTAATCGGTGGATAGTTCAGGGTTCTTGGGAAAGTCCTTATGTACTCCAATAACGCTGTAAAAAATCTGATGTGGGCAACACATGACTTTCCTTATATAATGTAATGAATTTACTACTTTTACAGTAAAAAAAATAGGTTTTTCTTATAGTAGATACTAATATTTTTTCCAAGATATTGAATTTTCGACAATTAGTCGTCATTTTCATTGATTTAGCGTCATTTTAATCCATTTGGCGAGATTTTCGTTAATTTGGCAACATTTCAAAAAGTCGCCAAGTTGGCGACATTCCGCCAAATTCGTCGCCAAAATCTCGCCAAGCGTTATGGACGAAGAAATAAGTTATTCTTACAACAGATAAATGACTATTGGCGTTCAAATACAAAAGTATTACTCAAAGTATCTTTTTTCATGAATGGAACGAGCTAGATCCACTTGAATGATATGTCACCCAATTTATCGCATAGTATTACATATGAAAAGTAAACATGTTTGTCAATAGGAATTTTTTTTTTTTTTAATTTTATATAACTTTTTGATAATTTTTTTGAAAAATGTACAATATTTCGAGAACGGTTCATGTTAGCGTTCTAAAATTTATGTCAATCGTTTTCCAATGAAAAATTACATAAGAAATGTCTATTTGCGTAACTTAGCGATTTTGATTTTTTGACGATTTTTTCAAAATTTCATTCGAAAATTTAGGGGGGTTCTGAACATTCGATTGCGTATAAAAACAATAGGCTTCCAGTGTTTACGGATTGTGATTTTTGTACCAAATTTCGTTCGAATCGGTCTATTCGTTCGTCAGTTATCGTCTCCACAGACTCACTGACACACACACACTTACACATACTTTTATACACACACACACACAGACATCACTTCAAAAATGTTTGATTCGTGATCAGGGATGCTTGAAACGTGCTCTCCCGTCGAAAACTCGAATTCGAATTTTCGACCCCGTCACAATACTTTCTTTATACATTATGTATATAAGGAAAGTAAAAAAGGTCCCCTGAGTGTACACGTTAAGCATATCTATAGCCAAACGACAGATTGAAAAGGGGTTGCAGCGCCCTTATCGAGGATTTTAAAAAGTTAGGATAAAGAACACGGCAGCAAAGCGAGATATACGAAAAAAGACAGTTGCAATGTTGTAGAGCATTGTATAATGAGTAAGAATCGACACCTAAAAGCGAACGAAACGCTTATAAAGAAGGTAATAAATGGATATCAAAAAGTTGTATTATCACGGCCTCTAACACGGCGACACCTGCAATGCTTGTCAAAGTACGCGGCCATATCTTTTGTGAAATTCAAATGTGTATGGTTTCTGATGAAAAGCATTTTAAACAGCTTTTTCACTAGTGTTGTTATGTGGGACAACGGCCCTACCCTGCTGAAAACACCGGTTCTCGTTAGATCACCGAAGTCAAGCAGCATCGGGCGCGGTTAGTATTGGGTGGGTGACCACCTGGGAACACCGCGTGCTGTTGGCACATTTCGGGCGCGGTAGCCCGGTGGTTTGCGCGCTGGATTTGCACACTGCCATAACTGTCGCCGTGTTCATGCGGAGTACAATCACGTTAAACATGTGGTTCCGTAAGTCCTTCCGAGAGGTTGGTGGTAGGGGAAGGAGGGTACGGTCCCTGTGGATGCCTCCTCCACTGGGTTCCGGTCTAAATTGGGTGACACTTCCCGGACGTTCAAACAGTTACCTTACACCTTTCTGGTAGGTCGGACTATCTGGGTCTCAACAACAACAATTAGCGTGTTGTTATATAAGTCGCCGCTTACACTATTGTGCCAAATAAATGCTTTCTTCAACAGTTTTAGCGTGAATTAATACTCATTAGTGATTAGACAATACTCGACAACTTTGTGATTGGCGTTTTTCGTCTATCCCGCTTTGTTGCTGAGTCCGTTAATTTAATTTTTTAAATTCTTCATTAGTAGCTCTGCAATTTCTTTTATTAGATACAGCACGGTCATTTCACTATAGATAGACTTAATGTGTGCATTCATGGATCTTTTCTTACAAAGTCATTGATGTGTTTAAGAACATGCCTAGGAACCCTGTACATCTTAGAATTCTTACCATACTTCTTTAATGTCCCGTGATCTGTACACGTACAGTAAGTAGAGTTGTCCGATTTAAGTTTTATTTATATATTTTTATGCTACAAATCTACAGGCTACAATCTTTCAATCGGTACCTCTTATGTTGTCCTGCGTACTCTATTTTTCTATGTTAATGTAGCACAATAAAAGTCACTCCAAATCAAGGTATAGAAAACAAGTGATTGATATTCACTTGACATGTGGAGTTGAGAAAACACGATGGCATTCATAAGAAATCATGGCGTAAACAGTCTGAATGAATTTCCATTGCACGAAACGTTGCTTGGATAGAAACCAAGAGTGCTAAAGTTTACAGGTGTGAGGTGTTTGTTTATTCATACCTTGAGCAGAAAATAAAAATTCACTTTAATGGCTTTGGTTCAAAAAGGTGCAAAGTAAAATGACTCCTGCTGCTGGTGGAAAATCGATATATGAATTACAACAGGAGAAATTATTTTGCTGACTCATTATACATTTTGTTGCAAAGAAATATATGAAGTTGTAATAAATTGAACTACAGCCGCGAAACTCGTCATGTATGTATGAGGAGATACGCAAATGATTAAAATTTGGGAGCAAAAAACGTTGGATAAAGAAAGGGCGGCAATAAGATGACATTTTAGTAATTTTAAATCCTCCCCTGGCAGCTATACTAGCCGATATTCGGTGCCGCATACGATCAATTAAGTTGCTTAGGTTAGACGTGTTCCCATGGTTATTCAAGTCTAAGGACCTGGATGACCATGGGAGGGTATTAAATCCTCGAAAACATTGTTGATAAAGTCTTGCAATATGTGGTTGAGCGTTGTCTTGTTGGTAAATGGAATTTAGTCGTTTTGACAGCACAGGCAGAACACTTGGCTGCAGAATAGAGTCGAAGTACAAGCGAGCCGCCAGAGTGGCTTGCAGCACAACTAGAGGAGATCGGCTCTCCCACGAGATGGCTCTCAGACTATTACATCTCGTGTGATGGCCATGTACCGCTCGACAACAATTGCGGGAATGGAATGCAGGCCAGTTCTCCACACACGTCTTCGGTGGTTATTAGAACTGAGAGGAAGCGGGATGTGTCGTTAAAGGCAACATGCCTCCAATCCAGGCTGGCCGAGCTCGGCACTAATCCAGACGGCTCTCTCTATGCTGAAGGGTCAGTCGTTGTCACCTTAATGGACGTCGACGCCTAATCCCTTTCAGATCTCGTTCAGACCCTATAGTTATGCTTGGCGTCTCGTTCTCGATTCTCACGTTGAAGATCCAGACCGTCCGACTCATCCGAGGATTCGAATAGCAGTTTGGGCGGCCGGTCGATTCACTACTTTGTTGTTGTTGTTGAGACCCAGACCGTCCGACCTACCAGAAAGGTGTAAGGTAACCGTTTGGACGGCCGGGAAGTGCCACCCAATTTAGACCGGAACCCAGTGTGAGAGGCATCCACAGGGACCGAATCCTCCTTCCCCTACCACCAACCTCTCGGAAGGATTTACGGACCCACATGTTTAACGTGATCGTACTCCGCATGAACACGACGGCAGTTGTGGCAGAGTGCAAATTCAGCGCGCAAACCACCGGGCTGCCGCGCCCGAAATGCGCCAATAGCACGCGGTGTTCCCAGGTGGTCACCCACCCAAGTACTAACCGCGCCCGACTTGACGTCGGTGATCTAACGAAACCCGGTGTTTTCCGTACGGTAGGGCCGTTGGCGGTCGATTCACTACGTTGAAAACCCAGACCACACGACCAACCCGAAGGCTTATGGTAGCAAGATGTGTGGCCGGCGTCGATTCACTACGTGTCAAACCTTGATATGATTTTCTGAAAATTTAGTAGTTGCTTTATTTGTTTTTCGACGACATTCCTATTGGTTACAATTTAATGTATGGAACTTTCCCTTTCATTGTAATTTGTATTTTATAATTATATTTTAATGCCTCGTATTTAAAGAAAATGCAAAAGCGTAATTTGATTGATATGTAAATTTTGCCTGGCGGTTATGGCCTATATTTAAGTACATGTTCGCACCTTGTTTTCACTTCGCCACTGATGAAGGGCATAAAAGTGCCCGAAAGCGCTATGGACCTGTGATTTTATACGTCGTAAAAAGGAGATTTTAATAAAAGACTTTTAAATATTATTTTGTGGTTGTCTTTGTTTTTAAAGTGTTAATTAGTTGACGCGTTTCCATACTATTTTACTAATCCCACCTTCTGCCACTTGCCTTCGAATAGTATCTCTTGATTCATGATACATGGAGCATGGCAAATGCCTTCGAATGACGCCATTGATGCGGGTGGCCCGTCTCCTGACTGCATGATCTTCTCAAGCAGTTGTCTGTCTGGGGGCTTTATTTGCTAAATTACATTGAGTTTTAATTTGAAATCCTTCACAGCTTGCACACTTTAAATACTTTAGTTCAATCAAAGCCCTGCGTTTTGATAGTATCTGAAAACTCGAACGACTAAAAGTAAGTCTTGTAACTCTGTTTAATTCGTCAAAAAATTTTGGTATGACATTATAAAAAAGTAAATAGAATGGATACATGTCAACATTAATAAACTTTTAAATTAAAGACAACCAAATTAGTTTAAAAAAGTCATTTAATAAAACTCCTTTCTTCGGAGGACTTCGAATATCCGAAAGCACTTTGGCTTTATAAATTTATGTCCTTCCAAGAAAGGAGTTTTATTAAATGACTTTTTTAAACCTAATTTGGTTGTCTTTGATTTAAAAGTTATAAAAAATGTCTACTGTATTAAAATTTCTGACTTATATTTCATAAAATTTGGTCACCCTATCAAAATGCTGTAGAGCGCTTATTTTTGGACAAGTTCAATGTACAGCCGAATCTTGAACGCCTTCCAGAGTGCTCCTGTCGCTGCCGGTGACTAGTACAAATATATATTCTCTGCCATTCTGTTTTTAGTTTGAAGTGATGAAAGATTTTAAATTAGAAGTTCAACAGACGAATTATTCAGTTGTCACTTTCTCATGAAGTTGTCTTCATTATTCATTTAGAACGCCGTGTAAATTTCCCTCGCTTGCTTGATTGTTTTCTGATAAAGGTTAAGAACCGTTGGAGTTGGCAGATTATCTTCTCAAGCATGGGTAGCGCGTGACTGCCATGTAATCACGAATTACTAGGCAGTTTGTTCTTAGCGGTTGTTAAGGGCGCATACTGTTTTTTTTTTATCTTGGCCTTTAGAAGGGTGATTGTTACGTCCTCGAAAAAATTGTGGTCGCCTGATTGATATATATATATATATATATATATATGTCTGCTTTCAAGGAAGTTTTGTAAGTTAGTAACTCCGTTTTACTAATTTTACAGTTGAGAGGAAAAACTGGTATTCATAAGGGTATTTTTTATATTTACGAAATGTTAAAAACTTTATTAAAAAGGTTTCACGGCACTTTATATTGAGTTTTAATAGCAATCCACATGGTACCATAACTTGAAAAAAAAAAAAATGTGAAAGTTTCGAATATTGCATTTTTGGAGTTACTGTTTGTTCTCTGGTTTTGATACAATGTGCGCTTGTGCAATGTACGAATACACTCCAACTCAAAAACTATTGGACGAAATTTCACTAAATTTGGTAGATCAGTCACTGACGGGTTACACGGGTATCGATTAGATTTTGGTACAATTTAGAAAGATAGACTCTGCCTTTTTACTTTCCTTATATACATAATGTATAAGGAAAGTATTGTGACGGGGTCGAAAATTCGAATTCGAGTTTTCGACGGGAGAGCACGTTTCAAGCATCCCTGATCACGAATCAACCATTTTTGAAGTGATGTCTGTGTGTGTGTGTGTGTGTGTGTCAGTGAGTCTGTGGAGACGATAACTGACGAACGAATGGACCGATTAGAACAAAATTTGGTACAAAAATCCCAATCCGTAAACACTGGAAGCCTATTGTTTTTATACGCAATAGAATGTTCAAAACTGCCCTAAATTTTCGATTGAAATTTTGAAAAAATCATCAAAAAATCAAAACCGCTAATAAAGTTACGCAAATAGACATTTCTTATGTAGTTTTTCATTAGAAAACGATTGGCATAAATTTTAGAACGCTAACATGAACCGTTCTCGAGATATTGCACATTTTTCAAAAAAATTATCAAAAAGTTATATAAAATAAAAAATAAAAATATTTCCTATTGAGAAACATGTTCACTTCTCATATGTAATACCATGCGATAAATTGGGTGACATCATTCTCGTGGATCGAGCTCGTTCCATTCATGAAAAAGATACTTTGAGTAATACTTTTGTATTTGAACGCCAATAGTCATTTATCTGCTGTAAGAATAACTTATTTCTCCGTTCATAACGCTTGGCGAGATTTTGGCGACGAATTTGGCGGAATGTCGCCAACTTGGCGACATTTTTAATTGTTGACAAATTAACAAAAACCTCGCCAAATGGATAAAAATGACGTTAAATCAATGAAAATGACGACTAATTGGCGGAAATTCAACATTTTGGAAAGAATATAAGTATATACTATAAAAATAACCTATTTTTTTACTGTAAAAGTAGTAAATTCATTACATTATATAAGGAAAGTCATGTGCTGCCCACATCAGATTTTTTTTTTTTTTTTTAATCGAAATGACCAGCAAAAGTCGTCAAAATATGAAATGTAAAACTAAATATAAGTATTGATCAAACGCTTGTTTTATGCGTAATTTATGAAGCTAGAAGAAATAATCCGTTCTACTTAGTAACACATTTAGCGAATTTTTGAAATATCACCAAATTGATAAAAAGGTTTGTAAATCCATAAAAATATCTTGAAATTGATAAAATTGCACTAAATAACTGAAATTAATTGTGTTTTGTTTGGGGATAATATTGTGATGATGTTTCGTCAATTTGTCGCCAAGTGGGACTTCAGTTCTACGGTCTCACTTGGCGATAAATTTGGAGATTTTTTAAAATGTCGCCAAACATTCCATAGAGATTGCATTATTTAGACGATATTTTTTTCACCAATTTATTTGAAGCATGATATCATGTCTCTTAGCAACGGATTTTAATCCAATGTGTTTATCCGGCAGACGATTTTCATTAAATCTTTTCCGATTTGAAGAATGAAGATATATATATCTATATAAATAAAAATGAAAATCTGTCTGTCTGTCTGTCTGTCTGTCTGTCTGTCTGTTTGTCCCATCATCACGGGAGAACGGCTGAACCGAATTTGATGAAATTTTGTGGGTCACCTAGAAATAGCCCCATTTAAAATTTAGTCCGTGTTTTGAGTTTTTACGACCAGTGGTTCTCGAGATATTAGTAAAAAACGAAATTTTTGTTTGTCTCATCATCACGGGAAAACGGCTGAACCGAATTTAATGAAATTTTGTGGATAGCCTTGAAATAGCCCCCCATAAATTGTGTCCAAGTTTCGAGTTTCTAAGACCAGGGATTGTTGAGATATTAATGAAAAACGGAACTTTTTCTTAGGAGATCTACTCTCCAACTCCGTGGTTTATCCAAACGGAAAGGATGAAAATCGTTTGTTTAAAACGCCAAAATGAAATAAAACTTTATTTATGAGTTTGGTACAGGATTTTTGCATTAATTAGTCAATATAGGAAAGTATGAATTGTTTGAAACATGAATTTAAATGGAAAAATCTACCTCCATGGTTCATCTTTCACAAATTTTTACTCAACGATGAAAAATATAAAGAAATCAAAATGGGTATTTAATTTCACATTTTATGAGGAAGATTCTATCTTATTTCATGTTGCTCGGCAACGGAATGAAATTAAATGTGTTGTTAATATTTATTATTATTTTTTCTATTTGTATAATAAATAAATGGATGTAAAAATATATTTTATAAATGAACGGTTTGATTGTTATTTTAATTATAATGATGATGTTTAATTGAAATGATGTTTCTGCAGCATTTGTCCGGGTCAGTTCATCCATCCTACTTAGTAACACATTGAAGGAATTTTTTTAATACCACCAAATTGGTAAAAATATTTTAAATCCATAAAAATATCATGAAATTGATAAAATCGCGCTTAAAAAATGAAATTAATTGTGTTTTGTTAGGGGATAGTATTGTGATGATGTTTCGTCAATTTGTCGCAAAATGGGACTATTAGTTCTACAGTCCCACTTGGCGATAAATTTGGCGATTTTTTAAGTTATCGCTAAATTGACGAAAATGTCGCCAAACCTTTCATGGAGATTGCATTATTCAGATGATATGATTTCTATCAATTTATTTGAATCAAATGATATCATGTCGCTTAGCAACGGATCCAATATGTTATGCGGCATACGATTTTTATTAAATCTTTTCCGATTTGAATAATAAAAATATATATATAAAATAAATTTCATTGACATTGCATTTTTGACTGGATAATATCAATTACGGTCTTCAGATTTAAACATCATTATTATTGGTATTTTCGGAGACTGTTGATTCAGGGATTATTAATATTTTCAAATTATTATGGAATTGTTTTATTATGCGAAAATTGTTGAAACCCATATATAGTACGTTGTACGAGTAATCTTCTACAAATGCATGGGTTTATCTTCTAATCTACGAGAATATAAGTAGTACAGGTATATTGGCATATATTTTGATATATATTGGCATATATTGGAATCAATTACGACCTTCTGGTATTAAGATTACGGGGATTTTTGATACTTTCAATTTATTACGTCATCTTTTTTATTTTGGCAAATATTTTTGAGACTCATATTGCAATACGGGTAAGCTTCTACTAACACACTGGCATATTTTCTAATCTGCGACAATATAAGTAGTACGGGGTTGCATATATTGATTCAATTCCTTTTTTTTTTTTTTTGTAAATTTACTTACAAAAGGGGCCAGGATGTTTTATTCTTCTGATCTGCCCGAGAATATAATTTTGCATAGTGAGAACAGATATTCTTAAACTTCTCTTTATGAGCAATAAATTTAATATTTTAACAGAATTTGCACATGATTACGAATTATAAATTTCTTTATATTATTTACTCCGTACGAAGAACGGGTATGCTGCTAGTATAAAATAAATTTCATCGTCATTGCATGTTTGACTGGATAATATTAATTACGATCTTCAGGTTTAAACATTATTGTTATTGATATTTTCAGGGATTATTGATTTAGATATTATTGATATTTTCAAGTTATTATGCCATTGCTTTATTGCGGCAAAAATTGTTGAGACTCATATATTGTACGTTGTACGAGTAATCTACAAATGCACGGGTATATCTTCTAATCTACGAGAATATAAGTAGTACAGGTATATTGGCATGTATTTTGATATATATTGGCATATATTGGAATCAATTATGGTCTTCTGGTGTAAAGATTACGGGGATTATTGATATTTTCAATTTATTACGTGATCTGTTTCATTTTGGCAAAGATTTTTGAGACTCATATACAGGTACGGGTAATCTTCTACTAACACTCGGACATATCTTCTAATCTACGACATTATAAGTAGTACGGGTATATCTTCCGATATAATTTTAGCACTTTGATTTTGGCATATATTGGAATCAATTACTGCCTTCAGGCTATGCAGCTGGCTTCAAATTTCTTAAAATTTGAATTCAGATTTTAAGGGACTGCAACGGCTAAGTTCATACTTATAGATCACGTCTATAGAGTGCGTTTTTAACACTTTGCAACATAGTTGAAAAGTGTTCATGACTTTGTTCATTCTGTCTGTCTGTCTGTCCGTTAGCACGATAACTGCCGTAAAAATGACTTAATCAAAATGAAATTTTAGTATGTTGTTCAGACGGTCTGTAGGACCCATGGGAATATAAATGAATAATATCACCCAATTAGTTTTGGATTGAACCCGGGTTGAAAAAGTGAAATACATTGAACCCTATGGAACCTAATTTTTCAAACATTTTTCAAGCGAATTTAAACTTCAGAGATTGCTTCGAAAATTTTAGGTAATATTCAAATTATTCCATAAAATATATAAAAAAATTTTAGCAAAATATATTCAGTAGTTTTTTAAATAAAAATTAAAATAATAATTACACCTCTTATATGAAGCGATCACGTGACCATGATATGAAAAGATCACGTGACCCATTTCAAAATAAAATATGGCATCCATCTTGTCTCAAAATCGTGATTTTTAAAGTTCTTTTTAATTGATATTGAGTGCTGCATTCGTCCTAAAACCGTTTTATTTTTGCTTAAATTCTGTGCATCTACATACTGAAGCAACGCAATGACAATATATTTGAGTTTAAATGATCATCCAAATTTGATTATTTCTACAGCGAAGCCTATTACTTTCCCTGCAATACATGGTAATGTATAGGGAAAGTATTGGAATCATGTCGAAAATCGCAACTCGAGTTTTCGACGGATCTACACGTTTCGAGACCTCTAGAATACGAAAAAACCATTTTCAGCGTGACGTCTGTGTGTGTGTCTGTATATCTGTCTGTCTGTGCAGATTTTGTATCCACTCTAACTAAAAAACTAATACACCGAATTTCACAAAATTTTGTAGGTAAGTCACTTGTAGGCGAGTCTGGTGCTGATTAGTTTTGGGTACGATTCGGGATAAAAGAACCCGCCTTTTTTTGTGAAATGGCCCGCAAAAGCTTGTATCCACTCTAGCTGAAAAACTAATAGACCGAATTTCACAAAATTTGGTAGATGAGTCACGTATAGGTCACCCTGGTGCTGATTAGATTTTGGTACGATTCAGAAAAAAATAATCTGCCTTTTTTTGCAGAATAGCCCGCAAAAATTTTCAAAATCTAAACTAAAAAGCTACGTATGCTCAAATATATCCATTAAATGCTTGTTCAATACGTAATATTTAACGAAGAAAAGAATAAGACTAACCCCATTACACTAGGACTAGCCGTTCTCGAGATAGTTTAGTTTTTCGTATTTTCTCTACGCCACCTATGAAAATAAGTCCGGTTACCGAATGAGAAAGAAAATTGAATTAAAAGTGAAATAAATTTAATTAAAATAAAGAGAATGTGGAAAGTCTGCAGGGAAAGTCATGTGCTGCCCACATCAGATTTTTCACTTATGTAAAATGTAAACACCAAAATATGTAGGATGAGTTGTATAAGAATTGCTGTATTTTTTTAACGCAAAAGTATTTAGCTCATGGAGTCTGCATAGCTGATATGAATGAAATATTAATTTATTTTACAGAGAGAAGGACAATTTTTTTCGATGAAATTTTAAGCATAGAGTTTAATTACTTGTAGCTCCATGGTCTTAAGTTTTAAAATAAAATAAACTATTTTTGTACTGTGATGAATGAAATGAATGGGAAAATGCTATGAATGCTGCTTTTATAGAGAGAGCCAGGCGTGTTATTTTTTCTATGACGAAATTTAAATAAATGTCAGTTATTTTCGATGAAGTTTTCAAATATAATAAATTATTGTAGTATTATGATGATTGTAAAAATATTACCGAGGAATGTATCGCATTTTAGAGATGTTTAAACCAGGCAATTTATATGTCAATGCTGTCATTTGATTGAAGTTCATTTTTTTCAATGAAGGTTTAAGTTTTCAAATATAATAAATTAATGTAGTATTGTGATAAGTTTTAAAATATTACTTAGGAATGTGTTGCACATTTTAGAGATGTTTAAATAAAATTACATTGAAGTTGGAAAGTGTTTCATAATCAATGCTTTAAGCATGATTGATCTCGTGTTAAAGTTGAAATGAAAACTCTTTAAACACGGAACAGGTTAGTGGATGTTGTTATCTGCAATGGAACATCAATCCTAGTAGCAACAAAATCGTATTTTGGCTAAATTTGGAATTCAAGAACTGTTATAAAGATTATTTTTCCATGAATCAATAGAAATACTATGTATTCGTATTTGTGTTAAATCTATTTCAGGAGAAGTTATAATAAATATTTAATTTTAATGATTTCAGGGCAAACTTTGCATGGGCATGCATTATGTTATTCAAATATTAAAAAGCCAATAAATTCTTACTTTGAAAATATTAGCATTTAAAGCAATCTGAAATGAAAAGCATCATTTTAATGAAAATTGAAGTAAGTGTAGTGGGTGTTAATAATGAATTCAATGATTCAATACATTAGTAAAATTTCAGAAATTTAAGGTTTACTTTGATTGAAACACTGGAGGTCCGCTTGTTAAAATAACAAATGATTAAAATAATTAATTTTTATATAGTAATATGTTGATGGATATTTTTCTAAAGACATTTTCTTGGCATCGCAGTCAATCTTTATTTGAAAGTTCAAGTAAAAAATTGCATTTGTGTAAAATTTGAATGTACGCAATGCAATATAAATTTTCGTTTAGGAAAATGCATGTGTTGCACGTCCACTTCGACGATAGGAGCTTGCAATTTCACTCCAGTAGCTCAACGGTAGAGCGTCGGCCGTCAAATTCGAAGATCCAGGGTTCGATACCCGGTTGGGGCAGCAAGGCTCTTTACAGTGTCACCTAACAGTTTTGCTTTTTTCAAATTCGTTGACAGACTTAATATATTAAATTAAACGTGTCCCTCCAAACATGGGGTCATTCGAAGCACACACCTTTGGTTCTACCGGAGCAGTTGTGCTGTGCATACGATGATGTTATTAAAGTTGCGGCAGCAAAGACATCTGATCAAAGATGCTTGGAACCAGTACCCGAATTATAAGAACAGAGGAGGAGTTAGCTTTTGCTCAGTGATTATAATGTAATGTGTAAATAAAGGAACTGACCTGTGCTGACCTTAATGAACTGCAGTTGTTTCGGAGAATCCTGCCTTTCAGCGACGTCTGTGTTGGCATGGAAGGGGAGAGCTCTTAGCTGCCGAAAAGGATATCTTTTAAAAGTCCGGAGATGAATAGCCGGGGTCCGAGGAAGGAGAAGTTGCTCCACAGTGGTTATCCTGGACGCTTGAAACACTCAACCTTCCTCTCCAACGACTTCACCTCTCAGCACGAGATGGCAGCACCACACGGAGTCAGAAGCCTTGACACTCCCTTCCTGGTTGACCACGACTGTCCGTCACGCCGAGGCGGAGGGAGTGTGCGGCAGCAAAGACATCTGATCAAAGATGCTTGGAACCTGTACCCGAATTATAAGAACGGAGGAGAAGCTAGATTTTGCTCAGTGATTATAATGTCGGTCTTGTAACCAAAGGGTCCCTGGTTCGGGGCCCAGCGACGCTCAATCGCCACAAAGTAATCCAACTAATGCTGAAACATATGCTTGATCGTCAATATACAGGGTGTTTCAGCACAGTTGACTTCGTTTTCTCAGCTTAGACAATTGATTTTCTACACAAACTTCTAATTTGATAGTTTGCAATAGCATTTTCTAATTTAACTTTTTGCTCAAGAGACCGCATAAAAAATGTAGGAGACCCTTCTACTTTTATGAAAATACCACCCACTGGGATAACAAGTTTATCAAAAAAGTTGGCATTTAACTTGAACAAACATTCAAATTGAAAACATGGGCATGAAATCTAAGTAACAGAGGGCAAATAGGCTAAAACACCCTGTATATGAAATTAAAAATAAAAGACTCTGAAATTTAAGATCACGGCCTGTAGATTTGCGTAGTGCATTTATTTTTTAAATTGGGTCCAAGCTCATGTTCAAGCTTAAGTTCAAAAGAGAATTTTTACAGCATTTCGTCTCTGAACAGCAACATTTAGACTTTTATCCACCCATCATTTTTGAAAGTATATTTGTAAGTAAATTTTGTAATAAAGCCTATAACAATTTATATTTTAAAATAACCCACGAGCTCTCTTGACGACTTTTCGTCCCAACAAGCGAAAGTATAGAACCCTTTTTAACTTCTTCAGCGTACACAAAACCAGGACTATAGTAGTGGGGCAAGCTTATATACTTGTATATCACGTATCAATACGGTACCTATCGATATATCGATAGGTATTGGTTAGTGATGAATCGATAATATATCAATATCGCTTAATCAATAATGTATTAATATCGCTCTTCAATTTAAAACTACTATATCGCATAGACGTCAACAATCTTCGATCTAGATTTGAACAATTTTCAAACGCAACTGGAGTATTCTGAATAAATAAAACACCTAATAATTCAGAAATATAATATCCTATAAATTACATAATTAACATTAATACATAACTCTTATTCGCTGATATCCGTCATGTCGCTGAATTATCTATTTAATAAAATATAAGAATATCCAATTTTAATCGAAATATTTTAAACGTATTTTCGGAGATGCATTTCCTTTCAGATCTTCTAGCAAATTCAGCGCTTCTACAAATCTGACATTTCAAGAATACTTTTTAGCAAAAAAGTAAATTTGCTGAATTATTTTTAACATCATAAAATTATCATATAAAAATTATTTTCGCAAAATTATCACTTTAAAATTTCCCAGTTTACAGTATCACAAATTAAAGAAAATTATTGATACGACGAATATCAAAAACTTTTATAAATATGAAATAAGTTTATATATAATATCGTATATGAATTTATCGATACGAAGTATAGATACAGTGTAAGTCTAGTATGGATATATCCATACAACATAATCGATACGAACATCAGTAGACTATAGCACAAAGGTCCACTTCGTGAATCGTTAAAATTGTAGTGTAAAAATGCATATCATTGTACTAATTATTTTATTTGGTGCTGGGGATAAAACTGTGTCATATACTTGTTCTCGCTGATGGTAAAATATTGTGATTCTGTGCTGTAGCACTTTGTCCTCAATTTGATAGTGTGACAAAAGAAGATGGATTAAAGTTCATATAAACGAAAAAAAAAATAATACCACAAATAAAATACCAAAATGATATCTTATAAAAGAAGTGATTTTATTAAACATCACAAACGCTAAAACAGTATAGACATTAAACTTTTTCAGAAATATAACACTATACTTTGAAAAGTATGACACAAACTAGAGATATGGTGAAAGAGCTTGCATAATCATATCGTTGAATTTCAGTGCGAGCGGGGAATTTGCATATCAAGTAAAGTGAGCCAGGAGTGTGGAAACTTCACCTTCAGGTAATCTGTCATATGATTTTATTATACCCGCTGGATGTTGTAAAGCAATATTTTAAGGTGCAAAACAATCAAATCAAATAAAAAATGTTATTTTAAAATGAAAACACATATATTTTTATTAATATAAATTAGCATTCAACAATCAGATACGAAGTATTTATACTTTGAAATATAAGTGTAAATTTCAGATGTATATTTATCGAGACGGAGAGATAAATTGAATATAATATATTTAGCATGGCCTTCTTGAAATGTTCATTTATTGTGTCTCTGAGACGCAAAAACTTTCTCTACTTCAAGACAAAACAGAATGAAAGTTCGGTTTACTGTCATCGTCTAAACTGCATTTTACGTTCGAAAAATAGCCATTCAGCATCACGGTATTCAGATTACTTAACAAAGAGGATCGACAGTACTATCGTAAATTAATTAATTTTCTACAATTGATCTTAAACCTCAGATAGGCGTCTAAGACACATTTTCTTCAAAATTGAATTTCCCGCAGATTGCAGTTCTCTTCGAAATTTTATGTAAATTTAGTTTGGCACAAAGAAGAGAAAAGTTTAGCAAAATAGAAGTTTCTAGTAAAAATACCAAGCATAAAAATTGTTTTAAACTATAACCCATATAGTAGTAGAATTGTGGAAAATTAATATCATCGGAAATATTTTAGTTCCCTAATAGTTCTCCACAGTTTTCTAATGAACAAGCAATTTGAATTATAATATTCGCTCATCGCAGCCAAAACGTGAATCATTTTGCAGTCATACAATGTTCTCGCGGCGCACCACAGGGAGCGCATCACATTGCGCCCTACGCTACCCAATACAGACCGGAACCCAGTGGGGGTAACAGCCACATGTATCATGCCCTCTTTTCCTCTTCCACCATGGATTTTCGGACCCTCAAACTGAATGTTCCCATACTTCACGTCGACGCAGGAATAGTTTGGACATGTCCGGGAATAAGATACACTTCAAAAATAGAAAGATACTAGCAATATACCCGTTCTTCGTACGGAAGATACATTATAAGAAAATTAAAATATCCACAAACATGTGCAAACGCCTATAGTATTTTAAATGACATTGCTATTCAAAACATTTTATAAAAAGATTTAAATTATGGCTCTTAAAAAGAAGTTTAAGGAATCTTTGTTCTCGCTATACAGAATTATCTTCGCAGGCAGATTTGAAGAATTAAACCTCTTGGTTCCGTTTCTAAACAAATTTACGGAAAATAAGAAATTGAATCAATATATGTCAAAATGAAAGCGCTAAAATTGTATGCAAAGATATACACATACACTTTATATACTAGAAAATATAACCGTGTATTAGTAGAAAATTTCCCGTACTAGAAAATTTCCCGTATGAGTTTCAAAAATATTTGCCAAAGCAAAACAGATGATGTAATAAATTGAATATATCAATAATCCCTGAAATCTTTAAACCTGAACGTCGTAATTGATATAATCCAGTCAAAATTGCAATTTTGATACAATTTATTTTATATACATTTCTTTATTATTCAAATTGGAAAAGATTTAATAAATATCGTCTGCTGCATGAAAATATTGGATTTAAATCCGTTACTAAGTGACATAATTTTCTTCAAATAAATTGACAGACAAAAATATCATCTACATAATGCTATCTCTATGGAAAGTTTAATTCTAGATTTTTTATTAATATATCCACTACCCCTAGTCCTACAAACTCGAAACATAGACCAAATTTTAAGTGGGGATATTTCACGGCAACCCACAAAATTTGATGAAATTCGGCGCAACCATTCTCCCGTAATGGTGAGATACATATATACAAACAAACAGATAGATTTTCAATTTTATTTATATAGATATTATCGTGTCACAAGCTTTATAGAAGAGGCTTACTGGGGATCACAGCATGGATTCCCAGTTAAATGAGTTCCCTATAGTTACAAGAATCTATTATGCAAGCAATTGTGTTTTGAAAACATGTTAAACATACTATTTTTAGTACTTTGTAGAGAACCCTTTTGTCTCAATCGGGAAACGAACCCTGGATCTTTGAGCTGGCCAGCCGACGATCTACTGTTGAGGTAGTGGGTTGAATTTGCAAGCTCTTATTGTCGACGTGGACTCTGCATTCTCCACTCTCTAATGTCAGATTGGCGTGCAACTGGCAATCTGACTGACCACCCCCTGTTATTTTTACCTCAGGTTAGCCTCCTGATGCTATTTTTATCCTTCAGATTAGCTTCTGCGTGGTCGTTATCTTCTCGATTTGAAATCGGCGCTCAATATCTCAGAGTCCACTGAATCCGTGCTAGTCGTACTACGGTCACTTTCAGATCTCCGACATCGTAGGTTCCGGATTGTTGAAGTGTTATGTTGACTTATTTTTTTGTCCGCGATTTTTTCTTTCAAACCCGTTATTTTTAGTTTAATGTTTCAGTTTTTTTTTATTCAATATGCTCTCATCGAGGTCTTCATTTTGATGCCTAGTTCTTTTTCCCCAGATGGAGGGTTTGTCGTATTTTTAAATTTTTCTCAGTTTAACCTTTGCAAACTATTTATGCCATTGCTATCATTGAAATTTGATGCTATGATGTTTTGCTTTTTCACAAACACTTTTCATTAAAATAACTTTAAAATCTTAAACTTTCAATAGTGATGCTAGTATTTATATTTATATTTGTTTAAAATATGTTTTCCGTTCTAATTTACAATGTTTCTATCTGATTCACACTTATGTCACTATTATCAAATTTAGTCAAAAATGTATTATTCCCTTGTTACAATTGCTTAATAATCTTTAAATATATATAAATATAATATGTGAAAAAAGTGTCTGTTATATTATCTGTTATCGCTGTCGTAATTGACTTATTTAGCGTTGTTCAGTTCCTATATCTGTGCAATCTATGGCTGTTTATTGTATATTTAAAGCTTCTCTTAATCCCATACTATGTTTTATTTATTATTTATGGAAGATGCCACTGGTTCTTTTAAAACTTTAATTGTAATCTTATCCTAAAACTTTTATTGTGTAATCTTTTTATGTACCCCAACATTGGACGTATTTATTTTATTTATTTATTATTTTATTGTTCATTTTTATTGAATCCATTATTGCAATGAACTTTTTGCAACTTATATTTTAAATTATTGTGATATCATAGTGAACGTATTAAACTTTTCAAGATGAACAAAGATTACTCCAAATCACTTGGAGAACTTTCTAATATAAAGAAACTTAATGACTTTATGAAATCCGCTTCTTTCAAGTCTTCTACCGTTAACCCTAAAGATTGTTTACCATCCTCTTCACATTTTTCCGATCATTATTCTTCCAATTCTTCTTGCAATGAATCTACTAGCCACAGCAAACCTGCCTCTATCAAAGACTGTGATGAAAATTTCGACTCCATACATTCTAAAGATCAATTGATATCAAACATTGATGAAGAACTTCAGCCAAAAGTATATAAACGTAAATTAGTAAAATCAGTTGATCTTCTTCTTGACAAACTTAACAAATATATCCATAAAACTCTCAGACTAAAACCTCATCAACATAAATATTTTAATGATCATTTTGAACTCATCCGATCCAGCTGCCTGGAATATGAATATGAAACTCTACTTCAGTCTTCTACTTCTAATTCTTCTCATGATTATATAAAGAAACCTGAGGTCAAGGATGATATTTTTTCTTCTTTACCTGACTTGATCAGATCTACAATTAATGAGTCACTGAACTTGGACGAACTTAAAAAATCTGTTTCTTCATACCATGAAAACTCTCTAAAAACTATCAATGATGAAATCAAGAAGTTCAAAAAATTTACTGAAGATTCTATCACCGAAATCAAATCACTTACAAATTTCTCTTCGAATTCTACTACAACTTCTTCAACCATCCAAACCACTAAAAAACCACTTTTCTCAACCATACTTCTTAAGAGCCTTGACAAAACTAAGAACACTTCTGAGATCAGAAATGATATATCTTCTATTCCTTGCCCTAAAGAAGTCTTAATTAATTCTGCTCGTTCATTACCTAATGGTAATATCAAATTGTCTTGTAAAAATGAAAACCCTGAAGAGGTTATCACCAATCTTCAAAAAACCAACCTCACAAAAAACTTTCAAATTGTCAAACCTAATCCTCGAACTATGGCTATTATTTTATTCAATTTACCTTCTACCTACCAAGAAAATGATGTGAAAGATTTGATATCCTACAATGCTTCGTCTGACCAACCCTTTGAAATTAAAGTACTGAAGAACTTTAAAAATAAAAAAGGAAATGTGAACTGGGTCTTACTTCTTCCATACCTCTTGGCTAATAATATGGTGAAGAATAAAAGAATTTATATCCACTTCAATAGTTTTCTGATCAAAAAATTTATATCCCTAAAAATCTGTTACAACTGTCAAGGGTTCGGCCACACATCAAATTTTTGTTCACACAGGTTGACTTTCTGTGGCAAATGTGCGAAAAAGCATTCTACAGCAACATGTACTTCAACCATTAGATCATGTATAAACTGTGGTGATTATAATTTTCATCACCCAGATGCTAATCTTAAAACAGATCACTGTGCCATTGACCGAAAATATTGCCCTGTTTATGCTTCTGCCCTTAAAGAAATTCAATCTCTGCAAAAGGACCAGTGACTTTTTCCTCTCTTCCCCACATCTGAGCACTTGCCTCCATGGTCATCTCAGGACTCCAGATTAATACCAATAATTCCCTTTCAGCCCATAATTATGCTTTTCAAACCGCAATAGATCTCTCAATAGATTTTATTTGTATTCAGGAACCCTATACTATTAAAGGCAAAATTTTGGATCCCCCTCTTGGCTTTACTCAGTATTGTTCAATTTCCAATAAATCCTCCATTATTATTTGCAACCCTCTTCTCGTTGTTAATTTCAAATTTAAAACCCTTTCTTCCGTTTTTGTCGAAATTATTCTTCCAAATAATTTTAACTTTACTCTCTCTAGTATTTATTTCCCCCCTAATGATGATATCTCCACTAATATTTCTGAATTTTCCTCTTTTAATTTCCTTTCCTCAAACTTTTTAATTCTTGGTGATTTTAACGCTAGGGCTCAGATGTGGGGATATAAATTCATTGATCAAAGGGGTATCCATCTTATAGATTTTTGTTTAGCTAATAATTTCATTGTTTACAATAACCCTGCAGCTGGTCCCACTTTCGTCTCTCACTCTGGAAAGGGTTTTCCTGATCTTACTTTAGTCAGTTTTGGATTCTATGATTTCGTTCAGGATTGGACTGTTCTTGAAAGGGAATCTTTCAGTGATCATAAATTTGTCAAAATTTCTCTCTCTTTTGACTCCCCCTCTGACAATTCTTTCTTTTTAAAATCTTTTTTCAGCACTGGTAAATTCATTTATAATTTCAAATCCAAATTTAAATATTTTTATTCCCTCCTTTCTAAAGTTGACAATTGTTCCTCCTTAAATGATTTCTTTGTTAATTTTCTTAGTAATGTTCAGAGCTGTGCTTTTAAATTTATCAGAAAAAAGAAAAAAATTAATCAAGTTAGATTTTCTTGGTGGTCAAAAGACCTCGCAAAATTTAGGAATTTTTTAACAGCCTTATCTCGTAGAATCAAATCTTTTGTCAAGAACTCTGCAACGCTGAAGGATATCACGGAGGCAAAATCCAAATATAAGCTCAATAAAGCTAAATATAAACTTATGATCAACAAGGCCAAATTAGATTCCTGGGTAACTTTCTGCAATAACTGTAATTCTAAATTTGGCACACACTTCAAATTTGCTTTTAAAAAACTTATCAAGAATAAAAGTATCAACATCCAATTTCAGGACAACCCTAACCTCAGTTATTCCGAAAAAATGACCCGTCTTTTAAACCATTGCATTAATGATGATCCCAATTTTGTCTCTTTTCCTTTTCACTCTATTCCTGATGGTGGGTTGGGGGTCCTTTCTCATTCTGAGTTGTCTTCAGTTTTTAAAAATCTCAAAAATGGAAAAGCTTCTGGGCTTGATAATTTAGATTTCAAAATTTGGAAAGATCTTTATAAATTTAATCCAAATTTCTTTTTAAAATTATTAAACTTATGCTTTAAATTTTGTTACTTCCCAGCCTGCCTTAGAAATGCAAAAATTATTTTTCTTTTAAAACCTGCTAGGGACTCTTCTAATTTGTCCTCCTTTAGGCCTATTTGTCTCCTTCCTACTCTTGGCAAAATCATAGAAAAATTTTTATTAATAGATTTAACTTTTGGTTAAAAACTGAAGATATACTCCATCCCTTGCAATTTGGGTTTCGCGAGCTTCACAGTTGTGAAGACGCTGCTCATAAACTTTTACTCACTATTGAGAACCTTAGACCATTACATCATGTAGCACTTACTACTTTAGATATACAAGGAGCTTTCGATAATCTTAATTGGAACATCCTCCCTCTTACTTTTGTCAAATTAAACATTCCTATTCCTTATAGAATTTTTATTTATACTTATCTTAGCCATAGAACTGTTATTTTTTCTGAAGGGTCTTTATCTATCTCTAAATTTATTTCGAAAGGCGCTCCGCAAGGCTCAGTTATCGCTCCCTTCATTTGGAACCTTTACTTCAATGAAATTCTTTCCCTTAATAGTGATTCATTTTATCTTCAAGCCTTTGCGGACGACCTTGCTATTATTACATTTGGCAGTAATAGAAATGTCCTTGAAACTAATACCAATTCCCTCCTCAACTCCCTTTCTACTTCCCTCAATAATCTGATATTAGAAATATCTATTGATAAAAGTTGCTCCGTTATTTTCCCAAAAATTTACTCTAGTATGAAAAGAAATCCCATTTTCAAATTTAATAATAGATCCATTAAAATTAAAAATCATTTAAAATTTTTAGGTTTAATCATTGATAATAAATTAAATTGGGACCCTCATATTCGATATCTCCAAGAAAAATGCCTAAAATTTTGTACTACTTTTGGCCAAGTATCTGGGAAAAATTGGGGTGTCAAAAAATGTTTCTTAAAATGCTGGTATTTATGTGTTGTGGAAAAAGTTATTACTTACGGTTCTGCTATATGGGGTAAAAAACTAAAAAAAATGCAAATAAAAAAACTTCTTTCACTCCAAAGGATCTTCCTTCTAAAAATCTGCCCAGGCTATCGTACAACATCTAATATCTCCTTATTTTCCCTCACTGGTATTCCCCCCATTCATTTTACAATTTCTACCCTCTATAATAAATTTAATTTTTGGAAACAAAAAATTGATTCCTTTTCATCTCCCTCCCTCCCGCCTCCCTCTGATTTTGATTTCCTTGTTCCTTTCTCTAGCTTTCACCCCTCTAAATGGTCCGTAAATTTAGTTAACAGAATGGATAAAAACTCTGCCATTTATAATATATATACTGATGGTTCAAATATTGATAATAACACTGGTTTTTCAGTCTGTATTTTTAAACATGATGTTCTGGAAAAGGTTTTCTCCTATAAACTTGACAACAGGAATACAGTATTTCAAGCCGAACTTACCGCTATTTCCTTTGCTATTGACTGGGCTTCCTCTAATAATACCCCTGTTAATATTTTTTCCGATAGCCTCTCTTCCATTCAAGCTCTTAACTCATTAAAAAATAAATCTAATTATCTTAACTCCATTAAATACAAAGCTCTCCTTGACAAAAACCTTGTCAATATTTCTTGGGTAAAAGCTCACAATAACATATCTGGAAATGAAATTGCTGATTACCATGCCAAAATTGCTGCTATCTCTGGTTCCCCTCTTACTATTCCCTTTCCTTACTCGCTCCTCTCAAAATTTTGTAAATCTCATATCCTTAATCTTTGGCAAAATTATCTTAATGATTATATTTCCACCAGGACTGGTAATCCGGCTAGAATCCTGTCTTACCTCCCTATCGTGAATCCTAATTTACAAATTTTTAATAAATATCTCATTTACTTTCTTACTGGTCATGGCCCCTTTCTTGATTACTTATACTTTTTCAAAATTAAATCCACCTCTAACTGTATTTGCAATAAATTCGGTGACGTTGACCATTACATTTTCGATTGCCCTTTTTCTAAAAAATTTCATCTCTGCAAACCTTCCCCCTCTAATAAACCAATTTGGTTCTCCAAAGTTCGTTCAAATCCCTCTTCAGTAGATAAAATTAAAAACTGTATTCTTGTTGCCATGGAAATTTCTAATAAAGTGACCTAAGCTTATGAGTAGATTCTGCTCTCAATTAATTTTGATCAATGAATCCCTTTATTTCATTCTTATTAACTTATAAACTTATTGTGTTCCCTCCATATTTTCTTTAAAAAAAAAAGAAAGAAAGCTATGTTAACTGTTCTTATTTTCTTGGATCTTTCTTTTTCTTTTGACCCTTTTTATTTGTATTTTTTCTTATTTTTCTTCTCTAAATTTTATTCTAAATTTCTGTTTTTGTTTTCATACGCCTAATTATTTTCCTTTTCATATATTTTCTTTTTAAATATTTTCTAAATTTTATTATTTTCTTTCATTTTAATCTATTTTCATTATGTTATTATACCTCACTCTAAATCTTATTTCTCAATGATCTTTTTATCTATATTCGCAATAACCATTTTCCCATATTTGTAAAATGAACGCTATGTGAGTCGCACGGTCTGGGATCTTCAGACCTCCGACATCGTATAATGTAAAACTATCTGTTTAACCACAATACTTTTCATCAGTTGTTATCCTTTTAGACTTAAATAAATGTTCGTTTGGCGGATGGTAGATTTTGGATGCCTCCTGTGTGCAGGAGGTATCCTTTTCCGGTCATGCAGCTAGCTACTCTAAACCCACTATGTGAGTCGCACTGTCTGGGGTCTTTAGACTTCCAACATCTTTGCACTAACGGTTCAGGGCTGGAGTCCCTGTTCGGGGGGGCATTATAGAGAACCTTGCTGTCCCAATCGGGAATCGAATCCTGAGTCTTGGAATTGTCCATCCGACGCTCTACTGTTGAGATACTGGGACAAAATTGCGAAGTCTCTTATTGTCAAAGTAGACTCTACAAATTCATGGAACTGATAAACCAGCGATGCACGTAAAATAAAGAAAATATTAGTAAAATATCATACATATATATTGATTACATATATTGATTGAGAAACATCGCATTTCTTTCACACTTATTTTCCACCCAGAAATTGCAGAAGGAGAACTTCGTAGGTAATTATTATTCCAGAAGCTACAAGTATAATATTCTTATTTATTTTGAACATTCCCCATGCCGTTATAGTTATCTCGTGTGTTGCAACATCAAAGACCGACGAGAAAAATTGCAAACTAGCTCCTTGTTCAACAGATAGAATAAGTCCTTCATCCATTCTAAAGAACATGTACTTCATTTCAAGCATTTCGTTTTCAATTCCTGAAGCTAAAAACGCTAGCACTGTAAACTGAAGCAAAGAGTTTATAATCTCTAAAATACAAATGAGAATTGTGAATGTGTGTCTCTCATAGTCAGGCAGCAAGGTTACTTTGGAAATATTGAGAAATACAGTCGTTGTCCAATATCCAATAAGTATCAAAAGTATAAGTGATAGTTGTCCATTCAGCTCTTTTATTACAGCTATTATTTTTCCCAACTTAATACATAAACACTCTACATGTCGAGCTGTTGATTTTACCACAAGTGAATGCTTGACATTTCTGCCGAAATTCCGAACGACTTCGTGTATCTGTAGGTGAACAGAAAAACACATTAATGCCACCAATGGCGGAAATAAGTTAATTATAGTTACAGAAAAAACGGACGAACAGTTCAAAATTGAGTGCAAGATTGGTGATGATCCCACCACGTGGTCGCACAAATGAAAACACGCCATTTTTACCAGTAAATTCCGATACTCATTCGAGGCATAGGTTCTAATCAGGCTTGTCAGATTCAAGATTAATTGTGCTATATAAAATGTGTACAAATATAACAAAGTACGTATATTATTTTCTGCAGTAGGTTCTTTGAAAATATTGAGATTGTCGGACAGCTGCTTTATTTTCCGCATTCTGGCATGCATTAAGTGGCGTAAAATATTTAGGAGCAACATATCGAATATATGAACGCAGGAATACTTTGTGACTTTATTTATGGACGAAGATAGTGCTGAAAGGAAAAAGAACGCGAGTACTATATCCCAAAACACTTTAAGAAACCTCAGGGATATATTTCTCAGCACTCTACTTTTCTCGGCCGCTACTTTTTCAGCTGAAGTGTCAACTCCAAATACAAAGAATATTTTAGATACAAATTCCATGATTGATTTTTGAAACTAATAGCGAAATTATGTGATACTGCTATAAAAAAATTCACAACAAGATACAGTTATTTTAAAAATTGTATTCCAAAAGTTTAAAATACTGAAAACAGAATGTAAAGAAACTTTTACTTATTTTATTTATACTTGCATTTGTTTAGCTGTGCCACTGATTTGAATGTACATCTAAAATATAAAATTTATCAAAATATAGCAATAAAATGTATTAAAAATGTTCTGCCAAGTTGGAGATATTTCGCGAAATTCGTGACCAAGGTTAAGCGACACAAACCTTCAAACTATAACAATGATTTACTGTTACTTATTCGCGACAATTGAATGTCACTTCCGTTGCATACTTTTGTTTCATCTAAATCACATTTCTTCCCCACGCCTTAAGATGTTTCACATCAAAAAAAATTTTTCACGCAAAGGCTAAAAAATATATGATTTATATTTTAAATTATAAATCCCAATTCTCTGATACGATGCATTGGAAATGTTTTTTCTAATGTTTTGACAATATTTTAAATTTTTGGATAAAACAAAAGAGTTCTACTGAGGATATTACTTAATAAAATTTCTTCTCAAGAATTTTTTCACTAATAAAATGCATGCAATTCCATTTATAAGTTATATAAAATTGTGTAAATTGTGTAAATTTTCACATCAATGACCTGTTTTGCATTAAAAAAAAATCCCATGAACTCTTGGCACAACGATCTAATCTTACACTATATTCAGTTTCAGTATAATTCAGAAATAAGCATTATAATAATCAATCCCTTGAGCTCTTTATAATGTTCTATTTTATGTATTGTATTCAATTTGAAAGGATATGTCTGTTTTATCTTAAAATAACTAATTCATTAATCTTTTGTAAGAAAGCATTTTTGCAGATACGTGATCTGTGTCAATTTAGTATTGCAATAATTAATATTTTACGCTCGTGACCATACACATAACTCTCACCATCCTACAATTAAATCGGTTGCTGAAAAGGGCGCCAGTTTAGCTTTAAAATAATCAATCCCTTTATCTTACTAGCCATACTGTACTTCATATTATGCATTCAGATGCAGAAAAGTGTATCAGTTTAGTATTTTAACAATCGATATCTTAACTCCTGATATAAAAAATGTTAATATACATTACATATAGTGACATAAAAATGCTTTATTTTAGCATTAGAATAATCAATCCAACGAACTTTTGAATATTTTTTTACTTTATATATAGTACTCAGTTGCAGAAAAGTGTGTCAATTTAGTATTTTACTTTTTAATATACATTATATTTTGTGACATAAAAATACTTCATTTTAGCATTATAATAATCAATCTAATGAGCTCAATAATTATCTATATATAGGACTCAGTTGCAGAAAAGTGCCTCTGTTTCGTAATATAATCAATCCATTTAGCTCTTGTGATAACGATTTACTTCATACGTTGTATTCTGTTGCAGTTTTAACTGCCATTGTATTTAGTTGCTGAAAATTCATTTGTTTAACACTATAATCGACAATCAATCCCTAACGCTCTTAATGCTCTGCTTCTCACAATACAGAACATTTTTGCAGAAAAATTAGCAATTCCTTTCAGGTTTGAGATTACATTATAGGTTGCGATAATAGACATCCAGGCAAAAAGTATGTTTCTTTAAATGAGGAATAAATAGTCGTGTATAAACTGCAAAATCCAATTTCATAGGTGTCTTTTGCAGAACAGAATTCCAGCCACGAACAGCTTTAAAGCAGTTTTCTAATTAGAAAAAAAAATGCATGCTTCGGCTAAAGCCTAGAATACCTATTTATCTGACTGAAGTAGTCTTTGCTATAAAAGTTTTGTGTTTCCTGGCAGAAAAATGCTTTATTCGATTTCAACACGGAAGCATTTCCTTTGTAATTGATAAATCTTAAGAAGATATTTTACAGTATTACTTCCTGAGATTTCAGATTGAATACTGAGTGTTCTCATCACCAACGAAAAATATCGTGCCATTCCCAGAAGTCTAACCAGAAATAAAGAGAAATGACCTTTCTTATGACCTACCTTTAAAGAATATTTGCATTGACACATAAAAAATGGAATGATGAATTTCAAACAAACCTTCAGCTGATCTCCATAGTGTATTATTCACAAACAAAGGATTTGCTACCACTTTAAGTTATTAAAAAATCGAAAATCAATTATTCGATGATATCATCCTTTTTATTATGCTCGAAACAAATTACATTATCTCCATAAAATCAAAAATGAATAATATGATTAGACATCCTGCAACAAAAAATGTTAAATACTGTTCTCAATAGCAGCAACGTAATTAATTTTTATTGATTATTTGGGCAGCACACAAATATCTGAAACGTGTGCTGTCACTAGAATTTCTAAATCTGACAAATAATCTGGAGTGTATGTTTACATTCGACTACTTAATTTCGAGTAATCTATACTTGGTGTCAGAATCATTATCACAGTGAACAAAATACAAGTATATCGTTCTTATTAAGTCTACCGGAAGCTTCTGTTGTTTTAATCCACACACTACAGCACAAAAGTATAATTTATGTTATAACTGTGTGAATGTAATTACTACAATTAAGTATACCGGAAATTGCTGTTGTTTTATATCCATACACTACAGCACAAAAGTATAATTTATGTCAAAATTGCTTGAATATAATTGCGGAAATTAAGTCAACCTCAAACTTTTGTTGAATATAATTACTGCATAATTACTTTAGGTAGCACGTATAAAATCTAGATATAAAACTACATTAAAAATTTAATAGCAGTTATAATGTTATTTCTCCCCCCCCCCACTAATATTTCTTATCAATTATCTCACAATTCAGTTTTAACCAAATCAAACTTCATAAAGCTAACTATTCTATGCGTCCTATTGTTTCTAAATGTGCCCCACTAATTTTTTAGCAGAAGCTTTGGCTTCTTTTCTTAAACCATTTTTTGCTACTCACAATTTCTCTTTAATTCTTACTGAAGTTTTTATTAATTGTCCTTTTGTACAGCATTTATCCCTAATTGCACGCTTCATAGTTTCGATGTTGTATCTCTTTTCCCCAATACCTCCATCCATGCAGCTATTGGTATTATTGCCAAAAAACTGCAATACAATAAAATTTTCTTTTCTTCTATAGACGCAATCGCTTCTCCATTGAATATTGTCATGGAGACCAATTATTTTGGTTTCCGTGATGAAATATTTTTACATAATGATGGTAACCTTATGGACAGTCTGGTATTTAGGCAGACTCTGCGTTGCAGGAACTCAAGAAAGAGATCTTTTCTTCTTTGCATTTAAAAACGGTTTTTTTGGTGTCGTTACGTGGATGATGTGCTTATTGCTTGGAATAATAGTTGAAGGCATCTTAATAGTCTTCTTAATAGTGTTAACGGCTTTTAACCCTTCTTATATTTTACGGTTGAATATGAGTATAGTGGGTCTTCACCCTTTCTTAATGTTCTAGTACGGAAGCCATTAGTTTCTCCTGATATTAATGACGTTCGTACATTTTTTTTTTGATAAACCTACTTCCACTAATTTTTGTATTCTTGCTAATTCGTTCCATCCTATTATTTCTATAAAAGCTTCCTTTATTGCCTATGTCAATCGTGCCTTTAATACCTGTTCTTCTATTAATAGTTTGCGTGGCGAAATTAACTTTATTAGTCTTGGCTACGTAACTGCTTACTCCTTTGAGTTCATTTATAGAATTTATTCATATATTCGTTCTAAATTTATCTATCAAAATTCTTCTAAATTTATCCACCAAAATTATTTTAAATATGTATTTGCATTTCAAATCCAGTCTTCCTTGCAATCCTAAAATTTTCCGCTCTCCTGTCCAGTTTTGTAGTGAGTTTAATTTTAAACCTGCCATTCCAGACATGCTCGATCGGTGACGAATTTGGGGATCGGGCAGGCCAGGGAAGGGTGGTAATGTGGCGGAGGCATTCCTGTGACACCTTTGAATGCCTCATGGGAGCCCTGCCATTAGTGGTAACACATGTGGCTGAAGGATGTCACGAACGTACCGCTGGGCTGTCATGGTTCCGTGGATCAATATTAGAGGTGACAGGGTGTCGTATGCGATGGCATCCCAGACCATCACACCAGCTGTGGGAGTGGTGTGCCGCTGTAAAGCGAAGGCAAGATTGAGGCTTTCACCACGGAGCATCAACACACTACACGGTTGTCATCACGGTTGTCACGGCTGTCATCACTGCACAAATTGAATCTCGATTTGTCGCTGAAGACGACCTGGTTCCATTCGGTTGCAGTCCAATCCCGTCGAGTGCGACATCACTCTAAACGGAAGGGCGCGGTAGTCCAGTGGTTAGCGCGCGGGTTCGATTCCCTCCGCTGTCAAAACTGCCGCCGTGTTCACGCTGAGTACGATCACGTTAAACATGTGGGTCCGTTAGTCTTTCCGAGAGGTTGGTGGTAGAGGGAAGGTGGATGCGGTCCCTGTGAATGGTTCCCCCACTGGGTTCTGGTCTAAATTGGGTGGCTCTTCCCGGCCGTCCAAACAGTTACCTTACACCTTTCTGGTAGGTTGGACGGTCTGGGTCTCAACAACAACAACCACTCCTAACGGAGGCGACGGTGGGTGGGTGTCATTGGTAGCATACGTAATGAGCGCCGTGATACCAAATATCCTTCAGCCAGGCGACTCGCGATGGTACGGACAGACATAGGGGCCCTTAGTGAAGGTGCTGCCTGTGTCCGGATGGCGGACAGTGATACAGTTAACGCTGTGCGTGCGTGTCGGGTGATGTGACGGTCTTCTCAGCTATTGGTCTGCCGAGGACGTCCTGTGCCTGAACGCCGTGTATGTGACCTCTTTCTTATCCACTAGTCTCAACACATCCTCACAGAACGGCCTAGGTGACGTGCTGCCTACCCGGCTTCCAACATCCCGATTATTCTTCCCCTCTCGAACTTGGACAGCTGATCATATTGTCTTCGATGGCGGCGTAAAGGCATCCCTAATAAAAAAGCATCCCTTTGCAACAAATAAGTACGGACAAAAAGCCTCTGCGTACCTTTTTTTCTGCGCCAGGGAAAACGAAGTTCAATGCAATCTGGTGGCAATGCGCAATCACGCTGCATTTTTAATCATTTGCTTATCTGCCTGACACATACCTTCATACCAAGTTTCGTTACGATCCCACAATTACTTCTTAGTGCGCAAATTTTTATGGTAATGAGTGTATGTTTATTTAATAATATTAATATAATATTTTATTTCTCCTGTGTCATTTTGTTATTACCATTCGTAATTTCATTTTGATAGAGTCATTTTTACGGCAGTTATCGTGCGAACGGACAGACAGACAGACAGAATGAACAAAGTCATAAACACTTTTCAACTATGTTGTAAAGTGTTAAAAAGGTCAAACACATACATCGACGGTAAACTGCGACTTCAAACAGAACAATAAATTGTCTTCACAGATTAGAGATTTTAACATTTAGAGATTTCAAATTCAATGTATATAAGAGACATTTTTACAATGTTCATTTTATGCAAATGGTATATTTATGTCAGTGATGAATGTCTATGCTGATAAACCTGTTCTACTGTCAAGAAAAGTTTCAACTACGTAGCTGACATTTTTGACATACCAAGAAAAGAACTTTCTTGGCTGATTATCAAGATCTGCGGAATTTGTTTCGGCAGAGCGTGAGCGCCGTCTGGTTTGGAGGGAGATTTTTAGAAAGTTTTTCACTCTCCTTGCAATGCACAGAAAAATATTGCCAATGACATCGACAGAATTATTGAGGCCCCTAAGCAGAAAATAAATGCTCGGACTCCCTATATTGACCGTTCTTTCCATAATCTGCTTATATGTCCCGAGTCCCTAAACATCCCGAGACCCTGTACGATGCATCCTTTTGTTCTCCATCTTTTTCTCGGCGGCCCTGGACATTGTGATGAAGTAGAAATTCTAATTTTGATATAGTTTTAGGTGCTTTTAAATAAAAATCATAAACTTTCGTTTCTGATTCCTGTTAAGATACGTTTACTATATCGTGTATGTGACATTTTTTTTGTGTTAATTCTTCTTCTTCTACCCAGACCGTCCGACCTACCCGAAAGTGTAAGGTATCTCTTTGGACGGCCGGGAAATGCCCCCCGATTTAGACCGGAACCTAGTGGGGGGGAGGGGGGCGAGGCATACACAGGGACCGTACCCTTTTTTCCCTTCCACCAAACTCTCGGAAGGACATACGGACGCACATATTTAACATGCCCGTACTCCACGTGAATACAGGGACAATTTGAGCAATGCCAGGAATCGAACTCGGGTCTTCCGAGTGCAATCCCCGCACGCTAATCACTGGGCTGTCCAACCCTTATTTGTGTTAATTGTAAATAAGATATATATATGGACAGGTGAATTAGATATTCCTACGTGCTATTATATGTGCTGCCCTCAGTGCTAATATATATGTCGCCACAAGTCATTAAGGTATATGTCACCATTAGATAATAAAATAATTTTTCTAGATAATAATATATTTTTAATCTAGTAATCTATTTAACCTTTTGCTTACGGGTGGGATAGAGTCAATCCCAAACAAAGAACCTCCCAAAAAGACAGTGTCAAATACCTGTCTTTTTGGGAGGTTCTTCATTTGGGATGGACGCTGTCCCACGCATAAGCAAAAGGTTAAATCTGTATGTAACGAACTTCCTTCTGTCAGTATTAAATGCCTTGAACTGAAGGTATGTTCAACCCAATGTTATAATACTCACCTACCACGATTTTGCTCCTTGATCAAACCCTAGCACTGCCAAATTAGTAACTTGTTGCACTTGTGATCTCGGATAAACAATAAGTATAATTCTTTATTTGTAATTATTATTTTCTGTTAATTATATTTATATTAAACAAAATGACATTCTCTACATCCTACATGGCGCCAGATGGATAATGGATTCAAATCTGATGTGCTTTCGTCATGGGTCACGTAATTGGTGACGCAATTCCTCACACGCATGTTTCACCACAGCTTCTCCACTTCTACCCTTCAAGAGTGACTTCTTCATACCCCATACTACAACTTTGCTCGTTAAAGAGAAAATTCGCCGAGAGAGAGGGGGGAGGGGGATTTACTACCACGAGTTCCCATAAAGCAGTATTAAATCACGTGTCTAAAATTAAAATACTAAATAAATAATACTAATTGAGCTTAGAGACAGAAATATCTTTAGCTCAACGCTATAATGCTTACTTAGCATTATGCGCTGACAGCGAATCAAATCTCGGCACTGCAAAATTATTTAATATTATATAAATTGTCATAAAACATGTCACTCCTTTTTCAAATGTGTATGCCCCCACACGACTGCGTAGAATAGGGATTCGCGACATGTCAACTTTTAACCATAAACGAGTACTTGTATACAATAAATAAATTTTTCTAGAGAGTATTAAAAGAAAAATTATCATAGAATTATATACCAATATTCTTCTCGCGTCTATTTTACCTATTACTTTCCTTATATACGTAGTATAATGTATAAGGGAAGTATTGTGACGGGGTCGGAAATTCGAATTCGAGTTTTCGACGAGAGAGCACCTTTCGAGCATCCCTAAACACGAAGAATCAGACGTTTTTGAGGTGGTGTATGTGTGTGTGTGTGTTTGGAGACGATATCTCACGAACGAATGGAGCGATTCGAATGAAATTCGGTACAAAAATTACAATCCGTGAATACTGGAAGCATATTGTTTTTAAATGTAATCGAATGTTCAAAACCCCCCTAAATTTTCCAGTGAAATTTTGAAAATATCATCAAAAAATCAAAACCTTTAATAAAGTTACGCAAATAGACATTTCTTGTGTAATTTGTCCTTAGAAAACGGATATAAACTTTAGAAAGCTATCATGAACTGTTCTCGAGATATTGCACATTTTTCAAATAAATTTATCAAAAAATTACTTAAATTAAAAAAATATTAACTGCTGTGAAATATGTTTACTTTTCATATGTAATATCATGCGATAAATTTGGTGGCATCATTCTCGCGGATCTAGCTCGTTCCATTGATGGGAAACGATACTTTGGGTAATACTTTTGTATTTGAACGCCAATAGTCATTTATCTGCTATAAGAATAACTTATTTCTCCGTCTATAACGCTTGGCGAGATTTTGGTGGCACATTTGGCGGAATATCGCCAACTTGGCAACTTTTTAAAATGTTGCCATATTAACGAAAATGTCGCCAACTTGATAAAAATGACGCTAAATCAAAGAAAAATATGAGTAATTAACGAAAATTAAATATCTTGGAAAGAATATAAGTATCTACTATAAGATTAACCTATTATTCCGTCTGTAAGGTTTGGCAAAATGTTGGTGACGAATTTGTCGGAGTACCTCCAACTTGCTGACTTTTTAAAAGTTGCCAAATTGACGAAAATGTTACCCAATTGATAGAAATTCACCAAATTGATGAAACCGTCGCTAAATCAATGAAATGAAGACTAATTGATGAAAGTTCAATATCTTGGAAAGAGCATAGACTATAAGAATAACCAATTTCTCCATCCGTCCTTCCGCAACGTACGGCGAGAATTTTGGCGGTTATTTTAAACGATGCCAAAGTGACAAAAATGCCGATAAATTGATAAAAATAAGGACGCCAAATGGGAAGTAATATTTCGCAAATTCTGATTTCCGTCATATGACGGACATACCTTCTAGTATGTAAGAAATGTTCTTCTCTCCGTTTGTTTGTAACACCTGGTGATGCATTTTGGCGAACTTGACGACTAATCTATCAAAATACCGCCAACCTGGCGATATTTCCCTCCAGATTTACGAAAATATCGTCAAAATTGCAAAAATGACGCTAAATTAATGAAAATGACGCCTAATTGATGAATTAATTATCAAAATATTTTATTTGCGAATTCAGTGCCATTTCAAATAGTTATCTATGTTATTTTGTGAAATTAAACCCAATTTAATGGATTATGGATAAAAAAAAATATTACTTTCAGTCTGTAAAGAAAGTCATGTGCTGCCCAGGTCTATTTTTTTTCTTTATATCTTTTAACTATTTTATCTGTCGATTCTTTTACTTTTCGACTATTTTAGTTTTCAACTATTATAACTATTGATGGTTTTGTGTTTAGATTATTTTACCTTTCGATTATTTTTCCGGATGTTTTACTTTTCGCTAGAGAGAATGCTTATTTTAGCACTCACAATGTGAGTAACAGGTTTCAAACTCGCGAGCAACAGTCTGGGAACTTCTGGCTGAGACCAACACGACACTTTACACTCTTGACGGGTTAATACGTACACTAGCTAGTAAATTTTGATTGTTCTAAAGTCTGAGCTTTTAGACGTCAGTTAATCGCTCAATACACTACAAAAGACACTTTGATTTATTCTCGAACACTTTCAGCACACTTTATTAAATTTCTCTTAAGCTCTTTATTGGTTGATTCTCAATAGATCTTCAAGAGCGGAAACACTTCTCAGTCAACCCTTACAGACGTCGGAGAATAAAAACCGCAGACCACCACCCGTTAAGTGCCCTTTCTCGAACAGTGGGGCAACCGTACTGTAAATAAAGTGTCGGATGCAGATCCTCCCTGATCCAAAGTTAGCTACAGACACCGAGGCATTAAAAAAAACTCATTACGTTCTTTTTCTGTTCGCAAGGTGGGCGAATACACGCTACCTCTGTGCTGTATTGGGTGTCACAAGCATGTGGAGGACCTAGTATTTTCTCGTGATGGGTGTACTGGAAAGTATCACCTGTTGCATACTGGCCCTATTGACCTTTGCAGTGTTCCGCAAAGATCTACTGAGGGTCAGGGATGTCTTCTTGGGATTTTGCTCACCCCGAAGTCAGAAACGGCAGCGGCAAGACCGCAGTCAAAGGTAAAGTCAGTCACTAGGAACGGTGACATTTTGCTAGTGTGGTGTTTATTACGTCATGGAAACGTCATGGTTTGAACGATCATTGGAGGATTATTGAAGTACGCATTGGATAATTTATATCCAGGTCTGTGTGAAAGTTAACTTCTCTAAGGATAAATGGATGAAGAAGACTGCAGGTTTTATTCTTAGTATTTTATCAGATTTTTTTCATTCCGACTGTTATCTTAAAGGGCGGATAATAAATATATCCTTTGTCCAGCATGGCTGACAAATTATTAAGAACATATATATGTATGATAAATTTTCTATGTTAAAGCCATTTATTACAAATCTTTCTTTTAATAAATTATAAAATGAAAACTACTTACATCATTCCAAACTTTTAATTTAATAAATAATTTGGGTTTTTCATTTGGATGATTGGTGATATACAATATATTTACATCATTATCCGTCCCCCTCCCCCCCCCCAAGAAAAAATCATTTTCACAGGAAAAATTTCAATCAGTTATAAAATGAAAATTACTTATATTATTTCAAACTTTTTATTTATTATAATTTGCCTTTCTTCATTTGCATGTTTGGTGATATATATATCTTTGCATATTTATTCCCACAATGAAATTTTTTGTTTTCACAGAAAAAATTTCAACAAATCATAAAATGAAAACTTTTATATCATTCCAAACTTTTCATTTATTAGTTAATTTGCGTTTCTTCATTTGCGTGATTGATGATATCTTTACTCCCACAGAGAAAATTTATATTTTTATTTTCACAGGAAAAATGTCATTAAATTACAAAATGAAAACTATTTGCATAATTTCAAACTTTTTATTTAATAGATAATTTGCGTTTCTTCATTTGCATGATTGCTGATATATATCTTTGAATCTTTATTCCTACAAAGAAAATTTTTATTTTTATTTTCACAGGAAAAATTTCAATAAATTATAAAATAAAAACTACTTATATCATTCCAAACTTTTTATTTAATAGATAATTTGCGTTTCTTTATTTATATGATTGATGATATATATATATATATATATATATATTTATTTATATATATATATATATATATATATATATATATATATATATATATATCCTTGCATCTTTATTCCCACAAAGAAAATTTTAATTTTATTTTCACAGGAAAAATGTTATTAAATTATAAAATGAAAACTACTTACATCATTTCAAACTTATCATTTAATAAATAATTTGCGTTTCTTCATTTGTATGATTACTGATATATATCTTTGAATCTTTATTCCTACAAAGAAAATTTTTATTTTTATTTTCACAGGAAAAATTTCAATAAATTATAAAATAAAAACTACTTATGTCATTCCAAACTTTTTATTTAATAGATAATTTGCGTTTCTTTATATACATGATTGATGATATATATCTTTGCATCTTTATTCCCACAAAAAACATTTTAATTTTATTTTCACAGGAAAAATGTTATTAAATTATAAATTGAAAACTACTTACATCATTTCAAACATTTTATTTAATACATAATTTGCATTTCTTAATTTGCATTATAGATGAGATATAACTTTGCATCTTTATTCCCATAAAGAAAATTTTATTGTTATTTTCACAGGAAAAATTTCAATGAATTATAAAATGAAAACTATTTATATCATCCTAAACTTTTTATTTAATAGATAATTTGCATTTCTTCATTTGCATGATTGATGATATATAACTTTGCATCTTTATTCCCATAAAGAAAATTTTATTGTTATTTTCACAGGAAAAATTTCAATGAATTATAAAATGAAAACTATTTATATCATCCTAAACTTTTTATTTAATAGATAATTTGCATTTCTTCATTTGCATGATTGATGATATATATCTTTGCATCTTTATTTCTACAGAGAACATTTTTATTTTCACAAGAAAAATATCATTAAATTATAAAATGAAAACTACTTATATAATTTCAAACATTTTATTTAATATAGATAATTTGCGTTTCTTTATTTGCATGATTGATGATCTATATCTTTGCATATTTTTTTTTCACAGGAAAAATTTCAAATTATAAAAATAAAAGTACTAATATCATTTCAAACTTTTTATTTAATAGATAATTTGCGTTTCCTCATTTGCATGGTTGATGATATATCTTTGCATATTAATTCCCACAGAGAAAAATTTTATTTTCACGGGGAAAATGTCATTAAATTATAAAATGAAAACTACTTACATCATTTCAAACATTTTATTTAATAGATAATTTGCGTTTCTGCATTTGCATGATTGATGATATATATCTTTGCATCTTTATTCCCACATAGAATATTTATATTTTTTTTCTCTTGACAGAAAAATGACTGTTAATTTAAAGTTAAATTTGAGATTTTATCGTAGATACATATTGCAATATAATCAGCATTAATGATCCATCCACAACATTGATAAAATATCGTAAGTGTGAGTCTCTACTTGACGTTCTCATACGAGTACATTCGTATTACATATTTTGGGTCCATTTGTATGACAATCCCTGTCAGAATGAAAACAAAATGTATTTCTTTAGGAAATTTTGTTTGCAAGTTCTTCTTACATATTTCTAGCTGTAAACCTGTTCTTCGTACAGAATATATATTGCAAAGAAACTTAATTCACAGTTTTCGGTACTTTTAACATTTGGACTATTTTTCTTTGAAAACTGTTAATAATTCGCACAGACACTCGTATAAGCACAAGTATCGACGACGTCACGTCATCGTATTTTGAACGTTGTAGAGAGGCTCAAAAATCGATTAGGTCACGTTAGTTTGGAGACTCAACGAATCTATTAGATCCCGTTTGTTTAGGGATTGAAACACGCTTAAAGTGAGGAAACCGTCAAAAGCACACGGAGACAGACGGACTGCCACACCGAGGCTACCCATCAAAATTACACGAAATTCAGTGTTGTCGTTCTGCCGTAATAATAAGACAAACAGGTGGATTTTCAATTTCATTTACATAGCTTTATTACCTCCCTTTAAAAATAATTTGACTATTAGTCAGTGCAGTTTTTGTCAAGCATTCAGCAATCAGCCTTCTGCTGATATCGCTTACATGCATAGAGAATTTCAAATTGGAATTTTGTTGCATTGACTTTATTAATGAAAATTGTTCCGGGAATTATTATTGTTCTTCCAAAGGAAAATAATATTATATAAATCTTAAATTTTTAATAATTTATATAATAATCTCTCTAAACACACACACACACACACAAAAAAAATTCAAACTAGTTCTGGTTTATTACATAACTAGTATTTAAGCCTGTCAAAGACACGGAAACTAATACTCTTATAAAATTAAATTCCAACTTTTTAACTTAGTTTAATTTGTTTAACAATATATGGTCGTTAAAAATTTTTAGCGTCGAAAATAATCATCTTAGTATAAAATTGACTTAATTAGGTTCTGTCCCAAGGTCAATACTATAAATGTGAAAATATTCCGCCTTTTCAGTCACCAAGGACTGGCTTATGGAGGGTCTGGAAAGACTTTTCAAGTCCCACCTGTTTTATACTGCCCCCCCCCCCCTCCGATATACATAAAAAATCTGGCTCCGTAAAGTTCTGTCCTGTGGTAGATACTATAAGTATGAAAATTTTTAGACTTCTAGGTCATCTGGGGGGGGGGGGGGTCTGAAAATATTTTTTGCCCCGAAAATATTTCTAACATCGAAAATCAGGGTCCATATAGGGTTTGTTCTGAGTTCGTTGCTACAAGTGTACAAAAATTTCAGGTTGAGCCACCAGGGGGCTTCTGGTGGGTGTATAGAGATTTTTTGACAAAAGAGCTCGATCCAAAATTAACACTTATAGGGCTTTTAAAGAGCTATAAATTCTTGCTTTTTGGTCATACATAGCGCTTTTAGTTCAGATATAAGCATTACAAACTTAAAAAATGGAAAAATTTCAATTTTCTTTAAATTGACAATATTATTACTCAAAAACTGTATTTTTTTTTAATATAGATTTAGAACCAAATTTCCTAATGCATATTTCTGTCGCTTATTATTTATATCTATATTTTATAGTTTCGAAGATATTTCGAAAGAAAGTAAGAAAAAAAACCCACTCGCTCGGACTGATACATTGTTAAGATTAAAAAAACAAAAAAGTTCAAAATATTAAAATATTGAAATTGTTTTTATATATTCATATACTGGGCTCTATTTCAGAAGAAACAAGGAAAATTATTTACATTTTTATCTATTAATTTCGAAAAAATAAGCGTTTAATAATATTTGCATTTTCGTAAAGCTTTGCTATAGAAGTCCCAAGCATAAGTGTTATTTACATTAAAAACACATTTTCTCTGCCCGTCAAGGGTCAATCAAGAATCTGGTTTTGTTAGGTTCTGTCTTGTGGACGATACTATAATTTTTGTAAATATTCTTTCTTCTGGGTCACTGGGGGAGGGGGATTTTGGGGAGGGAATGGAAAGACAAAAACATGCTAGATAATTATTATATAGATGTATGTATGCATGAAACTTCCTAACGATATGAACATTCAAGAAGTACAATACAATTATGCGAAGGATAAGAAAAACTTGAGCAACGTATAAAAGCACAAATAACACAATGATGCAGCATACAGCTGTTTCGAGGATGCGCAGAATCTCCTTTGTCAGTGCAAGAGAACTGACAAATCTGAAGTCCAAAAGAGGAATGGGTTCGAAAGGAAGAAGTAGGGGAAATTATATACCCAAATCTTAGTTTAAGAGAGAGCCAATCTTGACTCTTATAAAGAGCCAAGATTGGCTGACCTGGATTATAAGAGAGAGAGCCAAGATTGGCTCTCAATGCAGGTCTTGGGTATATAATTCCCCCTGTTTCTTCCTTTCGAGCCCATTCTTCTTTTGGACTTCGGGTTTGTTGGTTCTCTTGTACTGACAAGGGGGATCCAGCGTATCCTCGAAACAGCTGTATGCTGCATTATTGTGTTATTTGTGCTTTTATACGTTGCATAAGTTTTTCTGATATGACCATGCGTTGGCCAATTCACGCAGAGACCGGCTACTTTCCGAGATTGTTCGAAATGAGGAAAACGTGAATTTTCTACCCCCATTTTTGCTTGCACAATGTTTTCTTATGAAAAGAAAAAGTTCACACACACTTCAGCATTCATAATCACAAGTGATAAAAGTACTAGTCATTTTTATTCTCAAATTATGATAGATGCATGGAGTGGATTCAGCCATTCATTAAATGAATACCTTCCGCCGTGGAGGCATGATCTAAAAATAACTTTCACAGCTGCGCCCTCACTTCAGCGCTTTTAAAGATAGCGATCCGAATAAAAAATGGAATATTGGCAAGCCGCCGTAATGGTACAAAAAAATTAAAGCGGAGAAAAAAGACATGGAGTCATTATTGGATGAAAACACATAATGCCACGTGCATGAAAAACATTAAGATTTTGTATTCGAAATCGATTTATTATTCGATTATATTTGCTTTCAAAATTCTGTTATATAGTAAATGTATTGTTTTTCACGAGATTTTTAGTTCAACGTGCTGGTCATTTTATTAGACAGAGCTATTTGTACTTTCCTTATATACATAGTGAAAGCCCCAGGCCGTCCGGCTCGTCCAGAGGACTTGGAGCAACAGAATGGACGACCGGGAAGGCTTATATACATAGTTGAAGACCCAGACCGTCCGACTCGTCCAGAGGACTAAGAGCAACTATTTGGACGGCCGGCGGCTTATATACATAGTGTATAAGGAAAGTATTGTGACGGGGTCGATAATTCGAATTCGAGTTTTCGACGAGAGAGCACGTTTCAAGCATCCCTGATCTCGAATCAAACATTTTTGAAGTGATGTCTGTGTATGTGTGTCAGTGAGTCTGTGGAGACGATAACTGACGAACGAATGGACCGATTCGAACCAAATTTGGTACTAAAATCACAATTCGTAAACACTGGAAGCCTATTGTTTTTATACGCAATCGAATGTTCAAAACCCCCCTAAATTTTCGAATGAAAATTTGAAAAAATCGTCAAAAAATCAAAACCACTAATAAAGTTACGCAAATTGACATTTTTTATGTAATTTTTCATTAGAAAACGATTGACATAAATTTTAGAACACTAACATGAACCGTTCTCGAGATATTGTACATTTTTCAAAAAAATTATCAAAAAGCTATATAAAAAAAAAAATCCTATTGAGAAACATGTTCACTTTTTATATGTAATATCATGCGATAAATTGGGTGACATCATTCTCGTGGATCTAGCTCGTTCCATTCATGAAAAAAGATACTTTGAGTAATACTTTTGTATTTGAACGCCAACAGTTATTTATCTGCTGTAAGAACAACTTATTTCGTAGTGCATAATGCTTGGCGACGAATTTGGCGGAATGTCGCCAACTTGACGACTTTTTTAAATGTTGCCAAATTAACGGAAATCTCGCCAAATGGATAAAAATGACGACTAATTGTCGAAAATTCAATATCTTGGAAAGAATATTAGTATCTACTATAAGAAAAATCTTTTTTTTTTTTACTGTAAAAGTAGTAAATTTATTACATTATATAAAGAATGTCATGTGTTGCCCACATCAGATTTTTTTTTCTTTCAAATGCTGTTGTATAGCAAAAGTATTCTTTTTCAGAAAGTTAGAGATTTTGACAACGAAAAAAAAAAGACTTTTTAAAAGCTCATGGGTATAATAATTGTCGGCAGAATGATAAAAGTCAATGCAGGAGTCTGGAAGTTTGAAAATCGTTGTGAATGTACAATGTATTAAAATCGTATGTAGTATTGACATTAATTGCCTTTCTGGTTTTTAATGAAAAAGACTGACTTTTTCTTCAATTTTATTAATAAAGAAACCGATATAAAAATAAATAAATGAAAAATATTATATTTTTGATTGGGTTTTATTAGTTACAGCTTTGGCGCATAAGATTACGGGAGCTACTGATATTTTTTTAGTTTTTCAAGTCATCCGCTTTATTTAGGCAAAAATTTTTCAAATTCCTATATTATTTTCCCTACAATACATAGAAAAGTAGTGGATTCGTGTCGAAAATCGCAACTCGAGTTTTCGACGAATCTGCACGTTTCGAGTACTATAAAACCCGCGAAAATTATTTTTAGCGTAACGTCTGCGTCTATGCAATATATGTATCCACTCTAGCTGAAAATCTAATTGACCCAATTTCACAAAATTTGATAAATAAGTCACTTGAGGGCTACCTTGGGGCTGATTAGATTTTGATTCGATTCGGATAAAAAGAACCTGTTACTTTCCTTATATACATAATGTATAAGGAAAGTATTGTGACGGGGTCGAAAATTCGAATTCGAGTTTTCGACGGGAGAGCACGTTTCAAGCATCCCTGATCACGAATAAAACATTTTTGAAGTGATGTCTGTGTGTGTGTGTGTGTCAGTGAGTCTGTGGAGACGATAACTGACGAACGAATGGACCGATTCGAACGAAATTAGGTACAAAAATCACAATCCGTAAACACTGGAAGCCTATTGTTTTTATACGCAATCGAATGTTCAGAACCCCCCTAAATTTTCCAATGAAATTTTGAAAAAATCGTCAAAAAATCAAAATCACTAATAAAATTACGCAAATAGACATTTCTTATGTAATTTTTCATTAGAAAACGATTGATATAAATTTTAGAACGCTAACATGAACCGGTCTCGAGATATTGCACATTTTTTAAAAAAATTATCAAAAAGTCATATAAAATAAAAAGAAAAATATTTCCTATTGAGAAACATGTTTACTTTTCATATGTAATACCATGCGATAAATTGAGTGACATCCTTCTCGTGGAACTAGCTCGTTCCATTCATGAAAAAAGATACTTTGAATAATACATTTGTATTTGAACGCCAATAGTCATTTATCTGATTTAAGAAAAACTTATTTCTTGGTGCATAACGCTTGGCGAGGTTTTGGCGACGAATTTGGCGGAATGTCGCCAACTTGGCGACTTTTTTTAAATGTTGCCAAATTAACGAAAATCTCGCCAAATGGATAAAAATGACGCTAAATCAATGAAAATGACGACTAATTGTCGAAAATTCAATATCTTGGAAAGAATATTAGTATCTACTATAAGAAAATCCTATTTTTTTACTGTAAAAGTAGTAAATTCATTACATTATATAAGGAAAGTCATGTGTTGCCCACATCAGATTTTTTTTTTTTATTTATTTATTTTTTTTTTTTTTTGCCAAATGATCTGCACAAAATTATGTATCTACTCTGTCTGAAAAATTAATTGACTAAATTTCATAAAATTTGGTAGATATATCACCTGTGGGATACTTTGGTGCTAATTCTATTTGGGTAGAAAGAACCTGCCTTTTTCTACAAAATGGTTCGCAAAAATTGCCAAAACCTAAAATAAAAGACTGTCTGTGCTCAAATGTACTAATTAAATGCTTCTTCTATACGTAATTTTTGACGAGGAGAAAAGTGAGACGAACCTCATAACTCAAGGACTAACCGTTCTTGAGATAATTTTCCTTTCCGCCACGTTGCCTTTGAAAGTGCATCGTTTCCAAATGAAGACTAAAATTGAAATAAAACTGCAAATTTAGTGCCATTTCAAATAATACTTCGCGTTATTTTGTGCTGTTAAACTCAATTTCATGAATTTTAAAAGACAGGGAAAATGAATTTGACTCTGTAAGGAAAGTCATGTGCTACCCACACCAGATTTTTTTCTATTGTGTTTAACCGATTGTTGCAACAAGAATTAAAAAATCCGATGTGGGTAGCACATGACTTTCCCTGCAGACTTATATCCACGTTCTCTTTATTTTAATTAGATTTAATTAACTTTTAATTCAATTTTCGTTCTCATTTGGTAACTGGACTTATTTTCAAAGGGGGCGTAGAGAAAATACGAAACAGCTAAAATTTCTTGAGAACGGCTAGTCCTAGTGTAATGGGGTTGATTTTATTCTTTAATGCGTTAAAAATTACGTATTAAACAAGCATTTAATGGATATATTTGCACATACGTAGTTTTTGTTTTAGATTTTGACGATTTTTGCGAGCCATTTTGGAGAAAAGGCAGGTTATTTTTTTTCGTATCGTACCAAAATCTAATCGGCACCAGGGTGACCCACAAGCGACTTATCTATCGAATTTTGTGAAATTCAGTCCATTAGTTCTTCAGCTAGAGTGGATACAGGCTTATGCGGGCCATTTCGCTAAAAAAGGCGGGCTCTTTTATCCCGAATCGTACCCAAAACTAATCAGCACCAGATTTGCCTACAAGTGACTTACCTACCAAAATTTATGAAATTCGATCAATCAGTTTTTTAGTTAAGGTGGATACAAAATCTGCACAGACAGACACGCAGACATCACGCTAAAAATGATTTTTTCGTATTCTAGAGGTCTCGAAACGCGTAGATCCGTCGAAAACTCGAGTTGCGATTTTGACATGATTCCAAAATACTTTCTCTATACATTACCATGTATTGCAGGGAAAGAAATAATGGCACGGATACAACTATTGCTACCATTTTAATGTTTTCATTTTGTTATTTGGCATATGTTGATCAAACTTCTTTTTTTTTTTTTAAATTGCTGTACAAAGGGAGCAGGATTATTTTTCTTGAGATTTGCTTATCCAATAAGTATTTCCCTGAATAATCTGCAAGAAATTGATACAAATCGGTAACCACTTCAATTATTTAATTGCTGATCTAATGGACCGTGCAGATCTTAAAATTCATTAAAACGGCAGATGGTTAACAGAAAACGAGGCCCCTTTGTGAAGCGGGGCTTGAAACGGTCACTGCATCCGCTTTATTGTAGATTCAAAAGTGTCCAGGGTTTATTTACTGGAGGGCCATTGTAAAGAAGTCTTGTTTCAGCGGGGAATCTAGACACTCAACTCAGACCAGTAAGATTACTCTTCGTTCATTTATGTACGCAGAAAGTTATATTTTCTTCTGCAAGTGATGTGAACCCTTTAAAATGAAATATAATTCAAGTGAAAATTTTGTACATTTCAGTTAAGACAATGTTTTCCCTTTAATTAGGAGGGAATGCGATAAGGAGAATCAGATTCCACGACAGGAGAGAGTGAAGACGACGAACGAGATGGACAACACGCCAGCCATCAAGGAAATTGTTTCCTTCACCGAGACCTCGACCAAGGTTTGTTTATTACTTATTTTATAAAGTTTTTATTTATGCAAAAATTCATGTGTTGACTATTCGTTCAAGAACTTGTTTCGAAGTCGTTGCATTTCGAGCTGAATGTTCCTTAAATTTGAATCCAGACTGTCTGACTGCCAGTCACTTCAATGACCATCAAATATGGCTTTCTGTATAACCACAGATAAGGTTACCAACATGTTAATCCAAATCGTAAATATTGTTAGGTAGAAATGAAACATATGTAACTACTACAAAATCCCCAGAATTTTCATTTGCATTTACATTTCCTGAACTACATTACTGGATTTTATTTCTTATTGTTAATATTTTACTTTTAATCTTCAATTTGTTCATTAATAATTTTCTGCCTAATAAATGTGCATTTCTACACCTCTCTTATTTTGTCTATAATATTAAAATGGAGGACGATCATTAATTTTTTGTGGGAAATTTAAAATTTATGGAATTATTACAATACTTTGTCACTTCATTTCTCTTATTACAACTTCTTCTACATTTCTCTTCCCTCTCTTTTGCTCTAGAAATGCAGCAGCGTTTTTCCACCAAGTGTGTATTTCATTACACCAAGTAAAAATCCAACAAAAATGCGATTTGCCCCGTTACTGTTTAATGGATGGAACAATTAGAGGGTTTTACTTTTTGGCAGTCTTTACCTTCGCTACAGATTATCTTGAGCAGTTGAACTTGGGGATTGCAGGTACCAACAGACCAGGTCACTTAGTATCCCAAATTTCAGTAAAAACCGTTTAATAGATTCGGAGAAACAGAAACTTGAAAGTATTCGCTCTTGTTCTTTGACGGGGCTAAAGTCCATAGCTCGGAACTGCTTAGGATCAAGCTTGAAACTTTTGTTCCTTATATCTTACTGTAGCGGCTTTTTCAACATTTGCGTCTATCCAACATTTGAAACACATTTTATAGCCAAAGTTGAACGTTTATACGTGGATTTTTTTAATAAATACTTATACAATAAGTTATCGAATAATTTAATAGGACACCTCAGAATACCAAACTTTGAACTGTGGTCGCAGTGTGTGAATCTGCAAAATAAGATATCCCCCCACCAAAAAAAATAAAATAAAATAAAATAAACTTTGTAACCCCCCCTCTCATCCTAAAACAACGGCCAATAAAAGTAGTGATATCTGTATTGGGCGCCATGGAACAGGTCAAACCAATACCATGAAGTCTGAGCTGGAAAAATTATGAGAACCGCTGAAGCAGGATCTCAAAACAGGTAGAATATTTATGGGAATGATTAATGGAATAATATTCCTTTGTGATTAAGCGGGCAACCAACAGCTCTCGTAAACTCTGCGAACCAAAGTTAAAAATTCAGATTTAAAGACCCAGACTTGGCCTCTCTTTCTTGGCGTCTAATATAAATATCTCTACTTTTATTGATCGCTGTTGTTACAGAGCTGTTTTTGCAAACTGCTTTTTATTTGGCGGGTTTTTTTTTACAAGGGTTGTTTTAGGAGGATATTTTTTTTATACTTATGTTCGAAATTACTTTTGTTCAATTATATTTTTAGTAGATTCTGAATTAAATCCAAAATGAAAATTTCAGCTCACGCATCTCTAATATGGGACATTTGTCCAATTCCAAATTTCCGTTTAAACGAGTCTCTAATTAATGATTGCTCCAGTGTATAAAAAGGTTCGTTAGTAACACAGAATGAAAACTGTTGGGATGTTCAACCAGTTTCGAATGCAAAATGAGCTTCCTTGAGGACTAAAAATTCAAAGTAGACATTCGAAAAGTTTGAGAAAAAAGCCTCTGCAACAGACTCGTTTCTCTGCTTTTGCTGTAGTAGCCACTGTCACTCTTATCTCTTATGGAACAGAGGTATGAGCAGCTTTTAGTCGCGCCCAGCATTGCGAAATTTGCGGTAATTCATATGAAGAGCTTAACATCAAGTTAAACAGATTGTTAACATTTTTATTGATATGAAAACCACAAAGAAATCCAGATCAAAAACTGACGAGCACTTTTGAATAATAAAGGCTGAAGAAACTCTGCCTCTATTATTGTTGACTTTGTACAGACCTCGATTGTCTCTTTATCCTCTTTAGATGCCACTGTAGAAGATTTTACTTTGATCTGTCCAAGGGGGCTTAACTTTAACCTAAATTAACTTGATATCCTGGACCTTTCGGCCCACGACATGAACGAATGCACTGGTTTAACTAAACTATATTTATTGTGTACTTCACATAATTGCAGAAGCAGGCTGTTTAAAGCAACTGACGACATAGACAATAACTGATATTGCGCACGCCAAGAATGATACACAATTATAGAATATAATACGCTTTAAGAGTCTGGTGATTACGCTTACACCGTAGACGAGTTACAAAGCTTTTATGCTTACCCAAAATGCTTTTCTTTTGCCTCGCACCGTGTTGAGGCCAACCCAAGATGCTAGACTCTTCCAGTCATAGTGGTATCCAAGTGGGTTTCATTCAGCTAGGCTGTTATCCAACTTCCGCACTCATTCTTATGAGCCAAATTCTTAATGCATCCTTCAATCCAACTCACAACAGAATCTCACCTGAATTCCTTGAATTCCAACTTCGAATCTCTACTGAATTCCCCGACTCATTTGCGATCCGCAACTTTATCCTGTTCTACATCAGGAGCGCAGAAATGTTAATTAGCTCGGTGATTGGTTTATCTAACCGAACCAGTCAGAACTTCTAGTTTAAAAAGAAAACACAAATTATAATGAAGGCTGAGGGAAATAATAATCGAAACGTTATTTGGACCTCACAACGTTTACTGTTTTATACATTACAGGTGACTGAAGAGAAAGAAGGCCTGAGGATCAAGTCTGCGACAGTGATGCCAGAATCAAAGGCCTTCGAGTCCTTCATTTCACCCAAATTGGAAGAGCGTCCACCAGAGAAAGCTCCGGAGAAGGTGGTTGAGTCTTTTCCCTCTTTCAGAGATCTGCAGCCACTGACTGATAGCTGCACGTCTTCCAAACAAGAATCCAGAACCGGGGATGACAAAAATTTCACAAAGACAGTCGTTGAAAAGAAACACGAGGTATTGTATCGCCTTAGTATGTGAATGCTTTCTCAATACCCCTACGAGATCATCATCCGGGTAACAGTAGTACACCTTTAAAATGTTGAAACTATGTGTTTTCTGCTTTTAACACGGATTTTGTGGTCTAATAAATTCTAAAATAATTGATAATTTTGAAATAACGTATTTTCTAATTTTAACATGCATTCTATAGTCTAATAAATTATAAAAAACAAATCTGATGTGGGCAGCACATGACTTTCCCTTTATAATGCAATACATTTCATTATTTCGCAGTGAAAAAATAACAACTACGGCACAGTGTTTTTAATGTTGATTTGTACATTGGACGCTTTTCTAGATGACAACATGTTAAACCGTTTTGAAGAACTCATTTAACTAATATTTCGTGCAACTAAAAGTTGACTATCAATATTGATCTAAATTGACAGTTCTATATTATCAGTTATCAATATTGCTAACATCTGCAATAAGCAATATAGTCCATACATTAATAAGTATTTTAATAATTAATTCCTTGATTTTGCGTCATTTTTGCAACTGACGATATTTTCGCCAATCTGGGAGCGACATGTCGCCGTGATGAGGGAAATTTCGTTAATTAGGCGCCAAATTCGCCAAATTTATTGCCAGACGTTACCGACAGACAGAAGAGCATTTTATATATATATATATGACTGTTCGTGAATTGTTAAATGTCAAAATATAAATTATTACATAAAGTACCTTCTGTTATGAATGGAACGAACTATAGATCTAAGAGAATGATGTTAACAAATTTATTGCATAATATTACATATGAAAAGTGAACTTATTTCACAATAGTTAATAAATACATTTTTAAATTTTATGTGATTTTTTTTGATAGATTTATTTGACACAGTACAATATTTCGAGAATGTTTCATGTTAGTGTTTGTTCTAAAATTTATGTTAATCGTTTTCTAATGAAACTTTACGTAAACAATTTTCATTTACGTAGCATTATTAAAGGTTCATATTTTTGAAGGATTTTTTTCAAAATTTCATTCGAGAATTCGGGCCGGGGTGGGGTGGGGGTGGGGTCTGCCGTACATTCGATTGCGTTTAAAATCAATAAACTTCCAGCATTCACCAATTGTAATTTTTGCACCCAATTTCTTTCAAATCGCTCCATTCGTTTGAAAAATTCCCCCCAAAAATTTTTAAATTCCCAAATTGCTTCGAAAAGTTTAGACAATATTCAAATTATCATGTAAAATGTGCAAAAAAAAATTCAACAAAATATATTAGGTAGTTTTTTAAATAAAAATTGAGATAATAATTATACCCATATCATATGAAGATATTATGTAACTCATTTCAAAATAAAATATGGCATCCATATTTTCCTCTATGTAAAAGTCGTGTTATTTAAAAACCATTTAAATTTATATTTAGTGTTGCATCCGTCATAAAATCGCTTTAGTTTTGCATATTATCTGTGTATCTAAATTCTGTGCCAACTTAATTACAATATTATTGAATTTAAATGATCCCTAAACTTTGATTATTCCTACAGCACAGCTTAATTTCTATAGCAGCACAGAATGCAAACGAATCAAGCGATTGTAAGATGAGTTGTAAAAGAATTTCTGAAATTTTTTCTACGCAAATTTATTTAGCTCTGGAATATGGAAAATAAGTGATATAAATGAAATATACATTGATTTTACATAGAGAAGTAGACGATTTATAGCATTGACTTTTTTTGATGAAGTTTAAAGTTTTGAAGTATAATAAATTATTGTAGTACTGTGATAATTTAAAAAAATATCAGTGCTGAATATATCGTATTTTACAGATGTTTAAATAAAATTGCATTTCAGTTGGAAAGTGCTTCGTAATCAATGCTTTAATCATGGTTGAACTTTCTTGTTATTACTTTCCCTGCAATATATGGTAATGTGTAAGGAAAGTATTGGAATCATGTCGAACGAAAGTCGCAACTCGAGTTTTCGACCTACACGTTTCGGGACCTCTAGAACTCGAAAAAATTATTTTTAGCGTGACGTCTGTCTGTCTGTGTGTGTGTGTGTGTGTGTGTGTGTGTGTGTGTCTGTGTGTCTGTGTGTCTGTCTGTGTGTGTGTGTGTGTGTGTGTGTCTGTCTGTGTGTGTGTCTGTCTGTGGGATGTATGTATCCACTCTAACTCAAAAACTAATTGACAAAATTTCACAAAATTTTATAGGTCATTCACGTGTGGTTGACCTTGGTGCTAACTAGATTTTGTTACGATTCGGGATAAAAGAACCCGCCTTTTTGGCGAAATGGCCCGCAAAAATCGCATGTCTCCACACTAGCTAAAAAAACTAACGGATCAAATTTCACAAAATTTAGTAGATAAGTTACTTGTGGGTTATCTTGGTGCTTATTAGATCTTGGTACGATTCGGGAAAGACGAACCTACCTTTGTCACGAAATGGTCCGCAAGAATCGTCAATATTTAATATAGAAGACTACTTGTACTTAAATGCATCAATTAAATGCTGGTTTTATACGTAAATTTTGACGATTAAAAGAATAACACCAACCCTATTACTCTGGGATTAACCGTTCTCAAGATATTTTATTTTTCACGTAAAACGTGAAAAATAAAATATCTTCAAGTCACCTTTGAAAATATGTCCAAGTAAAAAATAAAAATCTGATGTGGGCAACACATGACTTTCCCTGCAGACTCAAATTCCTTTTCTCTTTATTTATTTAATAATTCAATAAATTGAGTTTAATTGCACAAAATATCACAGAAATTTCACTTTTAATTCAATTTTTGTATTTATTTGGTAACTGGACATTTTTTAAAGGCGGGCGGCGAAACAAAAATGCAAAAAAGCCCTCAAATATCTCGAGAACGGTTAGCCCTAGAGTATTGACGTTGGTCTTCTTCTTTTCCTCGTCAAAAATTAAGTATAAAACAAGCATTTGATTGATAGATTTGATCCTACGTAGTCTTTTATTTTAGATTTTAACGATTTCTGCAGGCCATTTCGTGAAAAAAGGCAAGGTCTTCTTTTCCGAATCGTACCAAAATCTAATCAGCACCAGGGTATCTCACTAGTGATTTATCTACCAAATTTTGTGAAATTTGGTTAATTAGTTTCTTTTTGGAGTGGATGCATGAGATTTCTTGCAGGTCATTTCGCAAAAGAAGGCGGATTCATTTATCCCGAATCGTACCAAAATCTAATCAGCACCAAGATCATAAACAAGTGGCTTATAAAATTTTATGAAATTTGGTCCATTATTTTTTTGAGTTAGAGTGGATACATACATTGCACAGACACACACACACACAGACGTCACGCTAACATGCTCTAGAGAGACCCAAGACGTGTAGATCCGTCGAAAAAAACCATTTGCGATTTTCGACACGATTCCAATACTTTCCCTATAAATTACCATGTATTGCAGGGAAAGTAAAAACAAAAATTGAATTCAGTGTTATTTTGTGCAATTAAATTCAATTTAACGAACCATTAAAGGAATAAACAGAAGATGAATTTAAATCTGTAGAGAAAGTCATGTGCTGCCCACATCAGAATTTTTCATTTCACACAATATATTCATAGCAATCAACACCAGAGAAAGCGCAAAAAATGAATCGAACTGCTCCGGAAGCATCTCCATTCTAAATTGTGGTTTTTGTGGCTATCGTTTTCAGCTACATTGCCATTTTCCAGAGTTGCTTTGGCCTATGTGAATGCACATGACTTTTCTTCAAACAACGAAGATTTCAAATCTCATTATATGAGTACAGGTGAATACAACTGTGTGTGTGTTTGAACTTAGCCAGTGTTCAAACACAAAATATGAATTTAGCGACTTATCTCTTTTAACGATTCAAGTTTCAGGAAGATAAACAGTGTTTTTCTCTTGTAATAAAGTGCATAATACACAAGTGTATAGTGCAATACATAAAGTGTATAATACATATATGTATATGCACAAGTTTCATTTTTACTTTATCATACTAAAAAATCTGATGTGAGCAGCACATGACTTTCCCTGCAGCCTTCTCTTTATTTTATTAATAATTCATTAAATTATTGAATTGATATATTAAATTATTGAATTGATATATTAATAATTCATTAAATTGAGCTTAATTGCACTAATTAACACGTATAATTAGGACCTCCTGAACACGTGTTTACTATTTTTAGAGTGGGATCCGTCTGTCTGTGATCGATTTCTTGATAGTTGCCACAAATATTTGCGGATTTTCACGGAACCTTACAATCGGCTTTACAACGAAAAATCTAGAACTACATAGAATTTTTTGAAATTTTTTCGAAATGTATTCGAAATTTTACTTTTTCTTAACATAGCAGCATAGAACAAACAGGATTTGACATAATTATGCATAAAAGGGATTATTTATGGCTTAATGATCACGAAATTTAATAGCTTCGATACTTGTAGCGAAAAGTAATTGCGGTATAATTTTTGTGTTCGTGGCGTCATTAGCCCTCTCGATGTGTGTGGGGGGGGGGGAGGGGGTTAATTTTATCCCTAGGGAGGTACATAGTAAAACTTGGTATCAATCTAAGAATGTTTCCAAGGCTTTTAAAATGAACGCACTATAATTGTGATAACCTGAACCAACGGTACAAATTTTCCAAATTTTTTCTTGCAAAATTTGAAGGAACAAAAAATAATGGAAAGCTACTTAAAAATGAATTTTTGGTATGAGAAAGTCGAGTGAAGCCACAGTCCAATTAATTTGGCCAACGGCCGTACCGTGCTGATAACACCGGTTCTCGTTAGATCACCGAAGTCAAGCAGCATCGGGCGCGGTTAGTACTTGGTGGGTGACCACCTCGGAACAACGCGTGCTGTTGGCCATCTCGGGTGCGGTATCCCCGTGGTTTGCGCGCTAGATTTGCACGCTACCACAAATGCCGCCGTGTTCATGCGGAGTACGATCACGTTAAACATGTGGGTCCGTAAGCCCTTCCGAGAGGTTGGTGGTAGGGGAAGGAGGGTACGGTCTCTGTGGATGCCTCCCCCACTGGGTTCCGGTCTAAATTGGGTGGCACTTCCCGGCCGTCCATACAGTTACCTTACACCATTCTGGTAGGTCGGACGGTCTGGGTCTCAACAACAACAACAGTCCAATTAATTTGAAACAAAATTCCTTTCATTTTATGAGTTTTCCCATGCATCCAGCGAATTTCCTGACATCTTAAAATCGATTTCCTAAGAAATTAATATCCTATGTCATGCATATTTACCGGAAACAAAGAAAACGTTGAAAATCATTCCTCATTTTGTATATTTGTCTATAATATTAGAATGCATACATATATATAACTTATAGTTTTCAAAACAAACAGAAAAGTATTTAGAAAAGGAGTATGAGTATCACTACCGCTATCTGTTGTAACAATTACCGCAAAGTAATTCCAATCATTCTAAAAGGATTAATAAAGAAAAATCTGATGTGGGCAGCACGCGACTTTCCCTGCAGACTCATATTCCCGTTCTCTTAATTTCTTCAATAATTCATTAAATTAAGTTTAATTGCACAAAATAACAGCCATAATTATTTTAAATTACACTGAATTTGCAATTTTAATTCAATTTTCGTTTTTATTTGATAACTGGACTTATTTTTAAAGGGGGCGTAGCGGAAATGCAAAAAAACTAAAATATCTAGAGAACCGCTATTCCTAGTATAATGGTGCTGATCTTATTCTTTTCATCGTCAAAAATTGCGTATAAAACGAGCATTTAAATGATGTATTTGAGCATACGTAGTCTTTTATTTTTTTTTTTAATGTTTGATTTTGACGATTCTTGGGGACCATTTCGCAAAAAAAAAAAAAAAACTCCCCTTCCCGAATCGTACCAAAATCTAATCAGTGTCAGGGTAACCCACAAGTGACTTGTCTATAAAATTTTGTAAAATTTGGTCTATTAGTTTTTCAGCTAGAGTGGATACAGGCAATGTTTGAAGATCATTTCGCAAAGACAGGCAAGCTTTTTTTTTATCCCGAATCGTCCCAAAATCTAATCAGTACCAGGGTCACCCACATGGGACTTACGTATCAAATTTTATAAAATTCGGTCAATTAATTTTTTAGTTAGAGTGGATACATACATTGCACAGACACACACACACACATACAGACGTCACGCTAAAACTGATTTTTTCATATTCTAGAGGTGTCGAAACGTGTAGATCCGTCAAAAACTCGAGTTGCGATTTTCGACTTGATTCCAATACTTTCCCTATACATTACCAGGTATTGCTGGGAAAGTAAAAATATTTTAATTAATTTAAAATGTGCATCAATTCTGTGATAGTTCTTCAATCACAGTAACAGAATTTTTAATAAAATATTAGTCGAAACAACATTTTAAATAAGTTGTTTTTATTATTATTATTACATTCCCTAACTGATATATATGCAAAGGGAAAAAATTGTGATGAAATGAGATATACGACTGTTTGATCGACATTTTGATGGATGTATCCGTTTTAAGCATCCCTGAATACAATACAACCGTAATTTTATTGATGTCTGTGCATCAATCTGTCTGTCTTCGGGCTATTTCTTTAATAATCCAATAAAATCTAATGGAATCTGGTAGGATTATTTCAAGCGGTGAATGTCAAAGGCTCAAAGATTTTCGGGGAGGTCAATGAATTAAGTTAGCGTTCTCAATAATTCGAACTTTTTTTTTTCAGAAATTGAAAAAAAAGTTATAAAACATAATTACGTATGAAAATGTTACTGAAATATATATTGTGGGATTTTTTTGTTTTGAATTTTAGAACGAATGTCATCTTTTATGAGAGACTAACATGCGTCGTTCTCCAAATATTTCATATTTTTGATCTAAAATAGAAAAATGTATATAAAAAAAATAAATAAAATGAGTTCAATATTTTGTAAACACTTTAGACTTGAAATGAATGGGGTACTATTAGTTAAAAGTTATTGCAAATTATCAAGTGTTCTCGCAACGTTAGAATTTTTTTTTTCACTTGGAGAGCTATATCACTCAAACAAATTAAGGAAATCAAATAAATTTTGCTATGTTTCTTCCAATAAATAAATTCAAAAAGTCTATTGATTATCTAGAAGTTAAAATCAGGGAAACATCTTAAATTTTTCGAATAATTTCTTTTCCCGAAAATTGAAAAAGAAGTATAAAAACAGAATAATGTTGAATTTACTTTTTACACTAAAATGCCATTTTATACGTAATTTTTCATTTAGAAGCTAATGAGAGATGTCATGGAGAGATGTCAGAGAGATGTCATGGGCCGTTTTTAAGATATTGTCTTTTTTTTTTTTTAAATCTATAAAATTGAGAAAGTTCTAAAAAAATATCAATTATTTTCACTATTATCAAGTGGCTCAATACTTTATAAGTACTTTTAACAAAAAAATAAAAGAACAATACACTGTTTAGTAGTTTTCACTATCCGTTCATGAAATATTAGAATTTTACTTTTCCACAAGAAACACAATATTTCTCAAAATAATTAAGCGAATTTACATGTCATTTGGTAAATTGGTTTTAATCGGTGAGAACAAACAACACGCCATTTAGCGATTTCTAGTAATAAGGTAACTCAAACTTGTTTTCTTATTATCCCACGATATCACAAATTCGAAATCTGTAGGGAAAGTCCTGTATCGGATACACCATATTTTATAAGGTGGATGAAAGAGATGCTTTTTAATGCAAAAAAAATAAGCGAATGAAACTGCATTGCACTATAGAACTTTTTTTTTTTTTTACAAATATAATAGTTATTTTGCTATGCAAACTAAAAATATGATAATTTTCTTTTTCTGACCTTGAATTCTTGGATAAAAAGAGGATGGAAAAGGATGCTCAATAGATTATAACATTAAATCTATACAAATTCAAAATCATCATTTCCAGAGAATGTGAGATTTCGAATGCAAAGTTCCGAGATAAGGAACAAAATGCGGGGTGTGATCAATACATTTAATAGTTTTTTTTTTTTAGAAAGTTTCTCAATCACATCAGCAGAAGCACAATTTCTTTACAGGACAACTTGACAAGCAAGGCGTACATAGCATTGAGCAGGCGTATTTAGTATTGAGCAGATGTGATGCTACTTCCTCAAGCAAGAAAAACATCTAAACGATTCGTGTATTTCCTTATTTTAATAAGTTGTTCAATAGAAGTTGCGTAGTATGCATATTTTACATACTTTTGTCATTTGCAACATTAAATTGATCCCTAGTGAGATTTCCTCGAAAATCGTTACCTCATACTATGCCGACAACTCCTACTAAATGTTGTTCTAGTTTTGGGCTGGTAAATAATATATTTAGAGAAAGCTCTTTGAGCAGAGATGCTTTCATCTCGATTACCCTGTACTAACTTTATTTAAAAAAATTTATAGGTGAAAGGTGGTACTGAAACATCATTCATTAAGAAAGAACATGAATCGTTCTCAAAATCGACAAACGACGCTCACAATATGCCTGACATTACCATGGACACTATTGACCTCAACAATCTGATCAGCGAGACGCAGAAGAGGCTGGACAGCTTCAAGAACAACTTCAAGAATAGCACAGAGGCTGGACAACTGGACAGTTTCCAGAACAGTTTCAGAAATAACACTGAGGCTGGAACACAGAGGCTGGAGGCACAGCGGCTGGAAACAGCACAAAAGTTGGACAGCTTTAAGAATAGAACAGAGCCTGGACACCTAGATAGCTTCAAGAAAAGCATAGAGGCTGGACAGCTAGACAGCTTCAAGAAAAGCATAGAGGCTGGACAGCTAGACAGCTTCAAGATGGACGAAATGCTGAACAGCAGCAGCTTCCTCAACGAGATCAAGAAAACAGAAACTCTGTCCTCATCATTGATTACAGAGTCCAAAACTTTCGAGACATCGAATATGAGCGAAATATCATCCCAGAAAATCAGTTCAGAGTCCACAGGTTTGGAGCAAAGTACAGAATCTGTGGTTCCGAAGCAAGTGAGTTAACACTACTTATTATCCATATATTTTTTAAGTAATGAAATGTGGTTATACCATTCACCTGAACTAAGACTAGTCTGTGCAATGACTGTCGAAATGCGGCAAAAATTGAATGCCATGTTAAATGTCCCCAATCCCTCTGTACTCATAATGCAAATTTCTTTCGCGCGAAATTCTTTCTGGGCCTTGACAACCCACTGGTGAAGATGCATGCGATTATGGGGGGGGGGGGGGGATTGTGAGCCCTACGTCCCTGTGGTGAGCCAACTTATAGAGTATTTCAACTTTTTTCACTTCACTTGTAGAGGTAAACAGTTTATGTAGAGTCCAGTTACAGTAGTGGTCAGTGGATTGTACAAGGTTGGATAAAAAAAAATCTGATGTGGGCAACACATGACTTTTCTTATATAATGTAATGAATTTACTACTTTTACAGTAAAAAAAATAGGTTTTTCTTATAGTAGATACTAATATTCTTTCCAAGATATTGAATTTTCGACAATTAGTCGTCATTTTCATTGCTTTAGCGTTACTTTTATCCATTTGGCGAGATTTTCGTTAATTTAGCAATATTTCAAAAAGTCGTCAAGTTGGCGACATTCCGCCAAATTCGTCGCCAAAATCTCGCCAAGCGTTATGGACGAAGAAATAAGTTATTCTTACAGCAGATAAATAACTATTGGTGTTCAAATGCAAAAGTATTACTTAAAGTATTTTTTTTTCATGAATGGAACGAGCTAGATCCACGAAAACGATGTCACCCAATTTATCGCATGGTATTACATATGAAAAGTGAACATGTTTCTCAATAGAAAATATTTTTTTTTTATTTTATATGACTTTTTGATAATTTTTTTTGAAAATGTACAATATCTCGAGAACGGTTCATATTAGCGTTCTAAAATTTATGTCAATCGCTTTCTAATGAAAAATTACATAAGAAATGTCTATTTACGCAACTTTATTAGCGGTTTTGATTTTTTGACGATTTTTTCAAAATTTCATTTGAAAATTTAGGGGGGTTCTGAGCATTCGATTGCGTATAAAAACAATAGGCTTCCAGTGTTTACAGATTGTGATTTTTGTACCAAATTTCGTTTGAATCGGTTCATTCGTTCGCCAGTTATCGTCTCCACAGACTCACTGACACACACACACACACACACACACACACACACACACACACACACACACACACACATACTTTCACACAGACATCACTTTAAAAATGTTCGATTCGTGATCAGGGATGCTTGAAACGTGCTCTCCCGTCGAAAACTCGATTTCGAATTTTCGAAAACTCGATTTCGAATTTTCGACCCCGTCACAATACTTTCCTTATACATTATGTATATAAGGAAAGTAAAAATACTCAAAGATATATCCAGTAAATGGAAAGGAAAGCTATTGAGACACATATCATGTGGTTTTCCCGGCCACACATTAAGCTACCACAAGCCTTAGGGTTGGTCGTGTGGTCTGGGCCTTCAACATATCGTGTGGCAATTATTTGATAATGAACTGTCGTTGAATACTTTTAAAATACCATTTTGTTCAAATTTTATAGTAGTTTTCCTAAACTGATTTGCTCAGCTCCGAAGATTTTTAAGTTGGATGTCGATTTTTGTGTTGAAGTTGTTATGTGGCTAAAATAATAGATCGTGGATGGTGCATCACGACAACGCACCGGTGCATACTTTCCTTCTAATTCGATATTTACTGACGAAAAACAAAGTCAACCTCATTCCCCAGCCAACCTATATATTCACCTAATTTGGTCTCATCTGACTTTTTGCTTCCATAAAATCTCGTTGAAAGGACACCGTTTTCAAATGATTAAAGATATCAAAGAAAATTCGGCTGATCTAATAGCAGTTCACCAAAGTGTTTACCGAGAGTGCTTTCAGGAGTAAAAGAAGGATTGGCAGTGGTTACTGCTGAAAGAGAATGAATTCATTTTAATTTCGAATATTTTTATGCATAAAGTTTTATGACTCAAATCCAGGTATTTTATTTTTATCAAACATCGTACGTATATTATGTTTATTAAGTTAGTATTTACAATGGAGTGCTCAGGTGCAATAGTCAGATAAGTCTCGAGTTTGAATACATACAGGCACTTTCATTTTGATGCAGGGTAAATAAATTTAATTGTTATTTTCTTCGCAATAAGCCAGCAGTTTTGATTTCTCGTTAGTATTAAAATGTTTCGTGCAACGTTTCAATAAAAAGTAGTTTTTTGTCGGTTGCTTACAATTTTGCATATGATATTGCACTATTGCGTTCACAATTTAGGAATACGATTAATTTAAATGAAACATTAAACACATTTTTGGTGTAGTTTTGGTCAAATATATACCAACAATAAGTGCAATGTTTCACTTAAATTAGGCGTATTCATTCTGATAACGAAGTGGTGTAATATTGTACGAGAGAGAAAATACATAGACAACAGAGCAGAGAGTACTTTTTTGGACAACGTTGCACTAAATTTGTAGCAGTGAACAGGATATCAACCGGCTCGTTGCACTACTGAATTTTAAATCTCTGCTATTAATAGTAGGACCATTGGAAGAATCGAAACTTGGTATTTTATAAACTTCAGTAATCCATTGTATCTAACTTACAAATTAATTAATAACCTCGGCAATTAATAACCTCGGTTAATTACCTCGGCAATAATAAGGAACTTATGTCCGAACTGGAAATCAAACAACGGATTTCTGAATAACCAGTCGATGCTCCCTCTATTCACTGACATACTGGGACTGTGCATTTTCTTCTACAGTTGAAGCGAGCTCTACAAGCTTTAAAAATTCAATGGGATTCTTGATTTTATATTATATTATTATTATTATTATTATTATTATTATTTGACTCGAACCTTCCGACCTACCGAAAAGTGTAGGGTATCTGTTTGGATGGCCGGGCAGTGACCCCCCCCCCCCCCAATTTAGACCGGAACTCGGTGGGGGAGGCTTTCACAGGGACCGTTCTGAGCATTCTGCTCTTCCCCTCTTAGGTCTCTATAGTTTTGGTTATCGTCCCCCTCCTAAACTATAGCACTCATCGACTATTGATCCTACTATCTCATCCAATATTGATTCGAGATTGAAAATTATTTGTACCAATCAGATGCTGGGTGAGCTCCGGCATTGAAAATTATTAGTAATAAGTAATAATTTATAAAAATTTCAGACATTTATATTAGAATTTGACGAGGTGTTGATATATCAAATATTTACTGTACTGTGAACTGGAAACATTCATTCTTAATCCATGTTTTTGTTAGATATATCCCTTGCCTTTTCATATTGAACACTGCAGATAGCCTGAATGAAATCCCTGTTCCCTTTGCTGTCTACATATCTGATCGTCAATATCTCGCAGAGCCCACTTCGACGATAAAAGCTTGCAATTGCGTCCCAGTAGCACAACGGTAGAGCTTCGGCCGGTTAATACGAAGTTCCAGGGTTCGATTCCCGGATAGGGCAGCAAGGTTCTTTCTAATGGCCCCTGAACAAAAAAATCCTACAGGTTAGTGTAAAAATGTTGGAGGTCTGAAAGTGACCTTAGTACGACTAGTACGCATTCGGTGAACTCTGGGATATTGAGCACCGATTTCAAATCGGAAGGACAACGAATACACAGGAAGCTAACCTGGGGGATAAAAATAGCACCAGGAGCCTAACCTGGGGTAAAAATAGCAGGAGGTGGTCAGTCAGATTATCAGTTGCACGCCAATCTGACATTAGAGGGTGCAGAAATGTCCACTTCGACGATAAGAGCTTGTATTCCAGTCTCAGTAGCTCAAAGGTAGAGCGTCAGCTGGTCACCACGAAGATCCAGGGCATGATTACCGGTTGGGGCAGCTAGGTTCTTTACAATCTCCATTCTCTTACAGAAGAAAATACTTGCTGTTAGCTGCATACAGTTTGGACAAACACGATTTCATTAATCGTCAAAAATTATCTTTTCTAACGTTCTATTCCTATGTCTTTCCTCTATATAATTACCTTTCTTTCCATTCCAAAGACTGATCCTGTGAAGAAAATCCCCCCTCTGACTCTTCCCAAACCGAAAACGCAGTCCAACCCTTGTCTTGACGTCTTCAAAGACTGCCTGAAGGAAATGGAGACGGTAAGACTTGCGTGGAGAATGGATTGATCGTAGTAGAAGCGCCATTTTAATTTACCTGCTTACTGCCATTCCCACGCTGCTACACTCACTGAAAGTCACTAAATATTGCTTAGTTTCTTAGTTGGATCATTTATGACAAATTATATGAAAATTTCCTTAATCGGATATTTTGGGAAATAAATATTGTTAGAAAGAAAAAATCGGGATTTTATAATTTTCTGATTATCCTGAAAGCCTCTCATACTCGTGTACTAAATTGGTATTTTTTACCTAAATAAGCAGGAGCAATAAATTGATCCATACATAAAAATATTAAATGTATGGATCAATTTTTTGTAGGTTATTTAAAAAGGGTATTTATGAGTTGAGTAATCCAGTACCCCTAATTTATTACCATTTTTAATCCAAATATAAAGAAATTAATGACTTCACATAGTGTACACGGAGTTTGTAGGTTATTTAAAAAATGAACTGAGTTTTAATCCTGTACCCCTAATCGATTACCATTTTAAATCTAAATATGAATCCAAATATGAAGAAATGAATGACTTCCCATAGTACACAAGGGGTCTATTTCTTTGTAATACAGCTATTTTTGTTGCAAATAATTCCCGTTCGTTTCAAGCTGATGTTTTTTTTTTAATTTCAAAACGAAGTCTTATTTTTTTTTTTAACTTTCTGTTTACATTAGTTACAGTTTTACTATTTTTAAACATGTTTTTTTTAATTTTGGGGAGCCAAATTAATGTATGTCAGCGAATTTATTGCACTTCATTCAAATAATCCTTCTTCCGATTACAATTTTATTCCCTCTAAATTTGTAAAATTCAAATTTCATGTAAATTTCAAATTTAAAATCTACCCCTTGCAACTGAAACGAAGTATAGCAAATACTGAAAGGATAAAGAAAATCTATTAATTGAAACTACTAAGTTTTAATGCCTAAATTGTTAATTTCCCATATAATGAAATGACCCACATACTATGTGGATGATATAATTGAAAACTTAAATGAGTAAGTGAATCTTAGGATACATAAGAATGCTTTCAACATTTTTCTCCATTTAGCACTCTTACAGATACTAATGCATGTTGGTAACATAGATTAGAGTGTGTGATAGCTCTTCACGCCTGCGTGATAGTAATGTTAATTTTTATTACATGTCATGTCATGGAAGTAAAGGTAAGGATTTAAAACTCCATACTGAGAAAATGCCAATATCATTTGAGACAATCATTTAGGTGGGGCTGTGATAAGATAAGCGCCCCTGCATTGCATGTATTTCTATGGTGAAAGGCTTAAAATATTGAAATTGTCAATTTTGTAGAAATAAATTAGTATCGCAATGCAAATTAGAACTGAAATAATAAGGAATGTTCATACGTATTCAAAATTATTTTACCTTTCAATTTATTTTTATCTCCTTATATTCTGAACCCTGTCCTACAACTGTGAAAAAATGCTGATTAATTATAGTGATAATTAGAGTATCCTTATTAAAAAAATAATCAAAAATACTTATACACAATACTATGACTCTTTGTTGCGTCAAATAGAAGCAAAGGGTGCTCTACTAACACTAGCGACATCTAGATATAATTCTCAAAGCGTTATGGCATTTTCAAGCATTTCATCCATAGGAGTTTTATCTCTTTCTCTCTAACTCCATATGTTATGGCCTGTTTTTTATCAAAAATAACGCCATGCTTTATCTTCATGCAGGACCCCATTTTCTCATTGCCAGACCTTGGATTTACAAGTCAGTCGTCGGAAAGCTCGACGATAACCACGGACATTCCTTTTGGGACTATTACAGAGATTAAAAAGAGTAAGTTGCAGTAAGAAGTAAAAGCTGTTTAAACTCTGAAATATTTCAATATGCATAATCTCCAGTATAAAAATTACATACGACTCACAAAGCACTTACTGGGCGTTTAATGGCTATCGCTTGAATAAAACGTATAACTCAAAACTGTTTATAAAGTAATAAAACTAAAATAACTTCATAAAACACAAACTCCGCCTATAAAGGGCGTTCTCAAAAATATGGAAGAAACTACCATTGCAGATACCAGCATCCATGAACCGGTTTTGCGTTTATTACGTGCTCGTCAGCATGGAACAACCGATATCTGCAATGGCAGTAAAAAACTTGCTATAATATCCATCGGGAACTTTGGAGTCTCTCTGTTAGTGACCCATGCGAACTCATAAATAATGAAAGTATCTCCACTAGCGAGCCTACTACCATTTGGAACACAAAGCTACCATATGATCTTAATGGCGATATAAATATTTAATGGTATTGATTCGGAGTTGGTTAAGTTCGCAAAATTATTTACTTATATGTCACGCGATCGCGCTGTGTCCAATGCACAGAAGAGAAATAATCGGAAGACGAACAATGCGTAAAGTGGTCGTTATTCTTCTGAAATCGCGTACTAGACGTCGATACTAAGAACAGTCGCAAAATAGAAACTATGATGTTGGCCAGGTGCCAATATGGTCAAAAAGTGGCATTCTCTGCTGCACAGAATGCTTCACTTCATGCCATAAGTTGGCTTTATTTGAGGTAAAAAGCTCTTCATATGGCATACAGATAGATCGTCAGATTTATATGCTGCTAACTAGTATTTATTTATCCCATATTCTACTTCTTGTTAAAAAAAACTCTCCGCTTAGCGAGTAGATTTGAAGGATCGAATCAATTGTGTGATTTAAGCAGAATTCAGATTTTTGTTTCGATCAGATGCGAGTGTTTCTCACATCTGACTGTTGCGCAATCGTAATTTTGTTTAGTGATAGTAGAACAGACACACACAATCCTTCAAATCAGTTTATTAAACAAAATGAAATGTTTTCTTTAAAAAAGAAAAATAAATAATCGAAGTAACTATTGGATGTAAATGTTGTTTGCTTTTGGTTGGATGTGTGTACGTCTGTGAGTTTGTTGACACCACATCTTATGGGAACGAATGGAGTGTTTCAAATGAGATTTTGCAAGATAATTATAATGCGTAAAAACTAGTGTGGAATATAAATTTATGAGAAAGTTGAGTGGAAACACACTCTAAATATTTTGTGGTATATCATAACGAGGTAACAAGTTATCACCAAAATGTCCACTGTTAAGGCTGAGCATTCTGCAGAGTCCACTTCGACGATAAGAGCTTGCAATTTCGTCCTAGTAGCTCAACTGTAGAGCGTCGGCTGGCCAGTTCGGAGATCCAGGGTTCGATTCCCGCAAAACTCTTTACAATGGCTTCCGAACAGGGAAAATTCAATAACTCAGGAAATTTGTATTTCATAATAAATTTGTAGAAAATAGAAATGGAAAATATATTTCGGAACAGCCGATCGCAGCGCTAGCGATGTCGAGGAAGCCAGAATTCAGTTTTAGTGGATCCAGCCAGAATTCAGCTTTGAGGATCAGCGAAGGCATATATGAAACACTTAGAAAAGTTATTTCAAAAATCGGCCAGAAGTGAAGAACATAAGTTAGAGTTAGGTCGCTTTTGACATATCGAAGATCCATCCTCGAGAATGACCTCTAAGGAGGATAAAGAGTCATTTGGTCTTTAAAGTCAGGGCTGTAGTGGAGGGTATACGGCTGTATACGCCGTATACCCACTGGTTTTTCCAGCAAATTCCGTATACCCTCTGCTTTTTTTAAAAAACTACGTACCTACGTACACGCTTTGCAAAACGCTTTGCTTAATGAACAACATAGTAACAGATTTGATATCATCTTGATTGATTTCAAACGTCTCCAATCTAATGTTTATTACTGCAATTGGACCTCCTATAGAACACTTTCAACCGGAAAGATTTGTAAATTCTTGGTTGGCCAACCATCGCTCTTCTGTTGACAATAGATCAAGAGTATGCGCTACAAAAAAAGACAGATAGACGGATTTCTCTCGTCAAGCAGTTTGGAAAATATTTCAATAAAAATGATAGAGGTAGGCCTTAAAATTTGTTAAAATAAAACAAAATTACATCCTACTTTATATGTGTTTAAATATTTTTCACTTAACATTTCCTGTAATTATTTTATATCATAGTTAAATATTAATATAGTGAGATTTTCAAATTTGAATATCACTCGATGCTAGTCTGCATATTTTGTTTTGAATAAATACTGTAAACTCCCAATAACTCGAACCCTGTGAACACGAATATCTTCTTAAGTCGAAGTTTCTTCAAAGTTCCACATTTCCTTTCCTTTAATATAAAATTAATAGGCTTTTTTTTTTCTCGTTAATTTGAACTTCGATTAATTCAAACATTTCCTCCGGTCCTTCGAGAATACCCCATAGGCGCTCGGAAGGGGGGGGGGGGGCGAGGGGGCGGTCGTCCCCCTGGCTTATGGATTTCCTATATATATATGTATGTGCGTGTGTGTGTGTTGTTGTTGAGACCCAGACCGTCCGACCTACCAGAAAGGTGTAAGGTAACAGTTTGGACAGCCGGGAAGTGCCACCCAATTTAGACCGGAACCCAGTGGGGGAGGCATCCACAGGGACCGTACCCTCCTTCCCCTACCACCAACCTCTCGGAAGGATTTACGGACCCACATGTTTAACGTGATCGTACTCCGCGTGAACACGGCGGCAGTTTTGGCAGTGGCTGGAATCGAACCCGGGCCTATCGAGTGCAACTCCAGCGCGCTAACCAATGAGCTACCGCGCCCCGCGTGTGTGTGTGTGTGTATTTTTTTGCCCCCCCCCCGGAAAGTGTAAGTAGTAAGTACATGTTTCGCCTCCCCCTGGAAAAAATTCTGCGGGCGTCCATGGTATACCCTCTGTTTTTTTACGAACCCACATGTAGCACTGTTTAGAGTGGCGCCCGAACAAATCAACCCTGTAGGCTAGTGCAGAGATGTCGGAGGTCTGAAAGTGACCCTAGTACGACTAGTGAGAAATCAGTGAACTTTGGAAGATTGAGCCCCGATTTCAAAATTAAGAGGATAATAACCATGCAGGATACTAACCTGGGTAAAAATAGTAGTAGCAGGAAGCTAGCCTGGGGTAAAAATAACAGGATTGCAGATTGTCAGTAGATTGTCAGATGGTAGAATAAAAGATTGTCAGTTGCCGCCAATCTGACATTAGAGATGGAAAATGCAGAGTCCACTTCGACTATAAGAACTTGAAATTTCATCCCAGTAGCTCAACAGTAGAGCGTCGGCTGGCCAGCTCACAGATCCAGGGTTCGATTCCAGGTTGGAGCAGCAAGGCTCTTTATAATTTTAGTCGATGCATGTTAGCAAAATATTATATTTCCTTTTTTCCAGAGAAGATGTTTTCGTCCTCCAGTTTCTACGAGGAGCCCGAATCCATCTATCCCACTTTGGAGGAGCAGGTCGAGATGGCCCGCAAAATCGCCGACTCCTTGGCGGATGATACCAACAAGAAGTCCAAAGGAGCCAACATGTTCTACAAGAGGGTGAAGAGGTCGTCCAAGTGGATTCACGAGGGTAAGCAACTTCTCAATCATTTCTTACGAGGGACTTCGTGAAAGTCCGTATTCGGGACCTGATCAAGCCAGAGTGGGGCACAGGGCCTGCTGTCATTCGGGGCCCCCATACACTCACGGCACATAACAAATTTGGGAATATCCCCAAAGCTCTTTTAGCACATGTAGAAAACTTCCAAACTTTTTATTGAAAAGTGATATGCTAAGTAATATGTAGGATGTATAATATTTACATCTATTAACATATTTTAAATGTTATAGAGCCTTATATCATTTAAATATTATACATATATACACTTTTAAATAAAAACTAATATTACCGGTTTTAAGTAAGTTGAAAAATTATTTTTGCTTCACTTTTTTTTTATCACGTACAAAATTCAGGGCCCCTTAAAATTTGGGTCCCAGAAGTCCGTGCGTTCATCAGGCCGTGTCTATATCGCTTTTGAGTTAATATTGTAGCTTACTTGAACCAGATGAAAAAAAATTATCTACCATGGGGCAGTCATTTTATCACGGGGAAAAAAAGTCATATTTCGTGAGGCGGTCGCGGGTTTAATCATGGTATTTCGCAGCAGAGGATTTACACTGACATTTCCACAGGCCAACGACCGTACCGTGCTGAAAACACCGGTTCTCGTTAGATCACCGAAGTCAGGCAGCATCGGGCGCGGTTAGTACTTGGGTGGGTGACCACCTGGGAACACTTCGTGTTGTTGGCTCTTTTCGGGCGCGGCAGCCCAGTGGTTAGCGCGCGATTCTCGCCGCTGTCAGAACTGCCGCCGTGTTCATGCGGAGTACGATCACGTTAAACATGTGGGTCCGTAAGTCCTTCCGAGAGGTTGGTGGTAGGGGAAGGAGGGTACGGTCCCTGTGGATGCCTCCCCCACTGGGTTCCGGTCTAAATTGGGTGGCACTTCCCGGCCGTCCAAACAGTTACCTTACACCTTTCTGGTAGGTCGGACAGTCTGGGTCTCAACAACAACAACTGACATTTCCAGAAAAAGTTTACTGGTTATGAAGCAATATACAAATAACTACTTTACGCAACTCAATGAGCATTATATTTTAATACTTTCAAAAATTGATACTTATATTTATAAACCATTCAAATTCTAGCAATGTAATGCACGCCGTTGCATGAGATCAGATTAACATTTTCATTTAAGTGGACGACTTCGTTTTGATACATTATAGTGTGTATACACAGACTTTGTTCTTTAATGCAGTGTTTGTTGTCTTGTAACACGTTTTTAAATTAAGAAAGAAAGAATCGTTCGGCATCGAGACTCTTTGTGAGTATTGGCAGACAAGGCAACGAGCGGAGGGCGACTTTATGTAACTAGGAAAACGGACCTTTTTCTCGTATTTTAAAAAATCTATCAAACATTCGTTGGCACGAAATTCTTTTACACTTGCTTTATATGAACGAAATTCACATTTTAGTGGGTCTCCCTCTCCGAACATAAGAATCTGACTTAAAACAAACAATTGTTCTTCGCCGTCTAAAAGGTCAAGGTCATCATGTATTTAATATTTGCGAAATTTCAAAAAAATATTTTAAATTCGCGAAAAATAACGTGAAATTTCGCGATGCGAAACAATAATCTAACAATTATAATTGAAATTTGGTAATAATAGGAAAACAGTTCGAAATTAGTGAATGTATTTGATATTCGTGAAATTTAAGACCTCCCCCACCCCTGCCCTAAAATTTACGAAAAATATCGCGTAAATTCGCGCCACGAAATAATTTATGCCATAACCGGCGTCAATACTACTATTAAAAATTATGGTAGTTTAGAATTTCACTCAATGAGTTCGAATTTTTTTATGGTGTCTTATATATACCTTCCCTTATGGATTCTATTGAGGCTTACAGTAATAGAAGCATTTACACATTTCTTTCTCAATGTTTAGTTATCTATATAAGCAAAACTAAACGAACCTTTAAAGATAGCCCGAGAGAACTTCAAGATTATGTCAAAAATCGGGAAATTAATTATTCTTCTATTGTAAAAATCACCACTGAATGACTCGTTTCATTTTCCTTCTATCAGTTCATTCAAAACTCAAATGTACTCGTCAGGATTTGATTAAAGCGCTTTTCATATATCAATAAGGAATTCCGACAAACTAGAGATGATGTCTTATATGAAATTTAATTCTTATGATAGATTATTTCTATAATTTATGGAATGATCACGTATTGTTTGTCACTTCCTCACTGACGTCATCCCTCTGCTCTGCGTTTCTTTGCTTTATTTGCTCCAGTTTCTGGTCTTTCATCTCGTTTTACTGTTCTTTTATTCCATGACGCCGACTTTACTGTGTACACATTTTTGCGCTGCCACATGGTTCTCACTCGGTGATTAGCTTTTGGCATGCTCCCACTGAAAGTAGAAACTCGCGTGTTTTCTAAACAATCTTTTTTTTTATATTTACTCTGAATAACGGTGCGTTTACTTACACAGCGTAAATACATACAAAATACATATTTACATATAAAATGAAGTGGAACGAATTATTTTTAACATGTTGCAGGAGCATGTTATATAAATGTAGCAAGCATGTTTATAACATGTCAAACAAAAGTTAATTGGAGTGTGGACTAACTCGACTTTTTTTAACTCGACTTTCTCGACTAACTGTGTTAACTCGACTTTCACATACTAGAATTTTTTTTTTTTTTTCAAATTTTAAAAGAAAAATCAACATCATGGGTCCAAATGTGTCCAATTATAGCGTGTTACCCTTCACTTTAAAGTGCTTGAAAAAATATTTCGATTGATACCATACATGACAATGTATCCCCCCCCCCGGAGGGTAACTTCCCCCCCCCTTAAGAGGGGATAACTACGTCACGAACAAAAAAATCTGATGTGGGCAGCACATGACTTTCCTTATATAATGCAATGAATTTACTACTTTTAAAGTTAAAAAAATGTTATTCTTATAGTAGGTACTTATATTCTTTCCAAGATATTGAATTTTCGTCAATGAGTCGTCATTTTTATTGATTTACTGTCATTTTTATCCATTTGGCGAGATTTTCGGTAATTTAGCAACATTTAAAAAAGTCGCCAAGTTGGCGACACTCCATCAAATTCGTTGCCAAAATCTCGCCAAGCGTTATGGACGGAAAAATAAGTCAAATACAAAAGTATTACTCAAAGTATTTTTTTCCATGAATGGAACGAGCTAGATTCACGAGAATGATGTCACCCAATTTATCGCACGGTATTACATATGAAAAGTGAACATGTTTCTCAATAGGAAATATTTTTTTTTATTTTATATGATTTTTTGATAATTTTTTTTGAAAAATGTGCAATATCTCGAGAACGGTTCATGTTAGCGTTCTAAAATTTATGTCAATCGTTTTCTAATCAAAATTTACATAAGAAATATCTATTTGTGTAACTTTATTAGAGGTTATGATTTTTTTACGATTTTTTCAAAATTTCACTCGAAAATTTAGGAGGGGTTCTGAACATTCGATTGCTTATAAAAACAATAGACTTCCAGTGTTTACGGATTTTAATTTTTGTACCAAATTTCGTTTGAATCGGTCCATTCGTTCGTCAGTTATCGTCTCCACAGACTCATTGACACACACACACACACACATACTTACACACACAGAGAGACATCACTTCAAAAATGTTTGATTCGTGATCAGGTATGCTTGAAACGTGCTCTCCCGTCACAATACTTTCCTTATACATTATGTATATAAGGAAAGTAAAAATATAAAATTTCGAAGTTTTTACTCAAATTAAGAAAAAATTCTATCTAGTTTTAGATATTTTTTTATAACAAAGCCGGTTTCGTGTAAATCCATTAATATGTGCGGCCGCTATCGTGTGACAAGAAATCGAACACAGTTAGACAGAAGGACATCACTCCAAAAATAGCCAAAACATTTTCAGGAGATCTCAAAACATATATTGGCATCAAAATCTCGAATTCGAAAATTACCGTGAAAGCAATACTTTCTCTATACTTAATTACATAGTATGTGAAAGTAATAAAACAGTATTTTCAATCCATTAAAAAGGTAATGCATATTTTCCTTAAACTGCATATTATTTTATCATTCCAGGTCCCGAACTGAGCGATGAATCGGCTCCTGGAACCCCGGAATTCCAAGGGATGGAGCCTCCGACTCCGGATCCTTCCTTAGTACCTTTCAGACCCTCGAAGGGACCTTCTAGACTCAAGCTTATCATGGATCCCAGACACCCACTTGACCTTGCAGCACTCAGGTAAATATCTTATGCAAGTGACGTCACAATTTTGCACTTAAGTTTCCAAGATGAGACATTCGTATGCTTAGTATGGAAGTTTTCATTATTTCTGTATTATAAACGGCAATTTTAGAAATTTTCAATCGTTTAACCCCTAATTTTAGTAGGGTATGTCCAAATTTATCTTCTTCGTGGATTTTTTTTAATTTGCCGGAAAATAAATTATTCACTTTTAATAATATATATACAGGGTGTCCAGTGCTATCGGTGCCCAATGGCTATTTCCTCAACCGTTAGTCACAGAGATACACTTCCAATTGCAAAAATGTTTTAAATTTTAAAATTTATTATCTTAGAAACAGTTTAAATTAATAAATGCATTTCTGAAAGAAATACGAAATATAAATTTTTATACAGTCCCCCTGTTCAACCAATTATATTTGGGAAAATCTTTCTCATACAATTTTATGCAAAATAAAAAAAATTCATTCTTTTACGACCAAAATTGACCGACTTATAGCTGTTTAAAGTTGGAGCACTTTTTGTGCTGAGAAATGGTCAATACGGTCCCTGATTGGTTGGTTGCCCGGAGAAATGGTCAATACGGTTGCTGATTGGTTGGCTGCCTGAAACGGGACTTTTTATGCGTGGAAAATCGATTTAAGTCATAAAGTTTAATGCTTCATAACTCGGTGAATTTTGGTCGTAAAAGGAAGATTTCTTTTTTTTATTTTGCATGAAATTGTATGAGGATGATTTTTTTTTAATATAATTGGTGGGACCGGTGGATCGTATAAAAATTTATATTTCGTATTTCTTTCAGAAATGCATTTATTGATTTAAACTATTTCTAAGGTAATAGATTTTAAAATTTAAAACATTTTTGCAATTGGAAGTGTATCTCTGTAACTAACGGTTGAGGAAATAACCATTGGGCACCGATAGCACTGGACACCCTGTATATATACACAAGTTTTTTTAAGAAAATTCGTTATGTACCTTTCCCTTCACGCTCGCATACACACTGCAGAGTTTGCTAGTAAATGCGTACATCTTCAGAACGCTAGCTAGTGACTACGGTAAAAGGAACGTGATCAGATTTCAGACAATCTTAAAATTATAGAAAATCAATCTTATAATTGAATTCTGTGTAAATGCAAACTTCCAGAGTTTAAACTTTAGGTTGCTTTTTTCTACTTCTCCAGAAATTATTTATGACCGAAAAAATTCTCTCAGTTGCAGTATTTGATCAATCTTTCATTAAAATAAAGGACAAGTTGAAGTTTTGAAAAAAAAAATCTAAAGGACACCTATTTGTAAAAAGGGAAATCCTTTAAAATAAAGGACATATGGCAGGTACAAATGATAAAATTTCGCGTGCAATATCACCCTTAGACATTGCGATATAAGTCTTTCCTGAAAAATACGCCATCGCTTGAGGATCTGACACTGGAGCAAAAATTTATCTATATCCTCCTTAGTCTATTTACGAACAAAACATTTTATGCATTTCGAATAATATGTAATTAAAATAAAAGTTACTGGATCGTAAATTAGTTTGGTGGACAATGTCTACCTCATGGAGGTAAAAATAAGGAGTTAAAATTTTACTAAGAAAACTCCAATATCGTTTGAGACAATCATTCAGATGGTGCTGGGATCAGAAAAGTAGTTCTACATTGTATGCATTTCCATGGCGAAAGGCCTAAAATATTTATTTAAACTGCCAATTTTGGAAAAAATAAATTATAAGCGCAATGCAAAGCAGAACTGAAACAATAAAGAATATTCCTACGTATTTAAAATTATTTTAACTTTCAATTTATTTTTAGCTCTACATTCTATACTTTATCCTACAACTATGAAAAAATACTGTTTATTTATATTCATAATTAGAGAACCCTTAATTTAAAAATAATAATAAATACATATACTACGTTTTCTATTGTGTCAACTATAACAATAGCAGCTACTTTACTAACACTAGCGACATCTATAGTTATAATTCTCAAAGTATTACGGCATTTTCAAGCGTTTCATCCATAGGAGTTTTATCTCCTTCTTTCTAACTCCATGGTCTACTTTGTCTTCCCTGAGGCTTTGCTATTAATAGGTATATGTTTTCAACACTTAATTCATCGGTGAATGTTTAGTAAAATATTGAGTAGAAATTTTTATTTCAGATCCTCTGGGTATGTTATCAGTGAACACAATGTTGTCAGTCCAGAAGTCTGCCATGGTCTAGTCAAAGATCTCCATTCACCAGTTGGTAAAGGTACGAGTTTCAAGAACTTTTTTATAGTTTTAAAATATTTTTTGAGTAAGACATTCTGATTGCTTCTAGTGAAGTGAATAACCCATTTCTGACATTTTGACCGGATTTTGTTAATTGTCTTCTACATTTAGGAGCATTGCAGAGTATTTACTTTCTCGTACTTATTATACGGGAATGCATACCTAAGCGCCTCTAGCAACTTCGATATTTAAAGGTCTTCGAAAGTAAAGGTCTCAGATTGTAAGGTTTATCAGTCGTGAAGTGGTCATTTCCGATCGTATAACGGTGAATGTAGAGTCCCCATCGGTTAAAATGAAGAAGGTAGCAACACGAACTCGGCAACAAAGTCTTCCGTATTTTGGGAGTGCCCCTTATAGGCGGGTTTTGTGTTTATGAATTTTGCATTGACAGCTTCATGTGGCCTGGGCTATATTATAAATGAATTTTATGCCGGCCACATGGAAGGACTGAAATTGCCAGTTCTCATAGAAATTGGCAAAAATTGTGGCTTATAGCAAATTTCTTACTGCTATTGCAGATATCGGTTATTCTGTGCTGACGAGCGCAAAACGGGTCTATGGATACTGGTATATTTCTTTCTTTCGACTCAGAACATCCGACTTACCCGTAGGTGTAAGGTATCTGTTTGGACGACCGGGACAGTGCTACCCAATTTAAACCGGAACCCAGTGGGGGCGACATCCACAGGGACCATACCCTGCTCCCCTAACCACTCACTTCTTTCAGACCCACATATTTAATGACGAACTTTCATACCCACATATTTAATGTGCCCGTTCTCTGCGTGAACACTGAGACATTTTGGGCAGAGCCGGAAATCAAACTCGGGTCCTCCAAGTGCAAGCCCTGTGCTCTAACCTCTGAGCTGTCCCGCCCCTGTATACTAGTATCTGTAATGGGAGTGTCTTCTGATATTAGCATCAAGAATATTGATATTGGAGGAGGAATGAATTTTGATATCTACGATAAACGGAAAACGTTTGATGTGAAGTGAATTATTTGATATGTTGGGAATCCAACATACATAAAATTATCTTCCATAATATTGTGATTAGTCACATTTTAAGAAATAAACGACTTATAACGAATGAACAAAAAAAAAAATATTTAGTGATCGTAATTCCATTGGTGAAGCACTCAGGAAGGGTTATCCAAGGAGCTTCTTGAAACGTCACATCTCAAATATTTACGGAACAGGTGGAATGACAATATTTGAGGAGTTGTTGGGAAGTTCAATTGGATGTATTCAATATTTTGTATTTGGCAACACTTTGAGTGTATAGAACATCTGATACTTAATTACTTGCAGAGCGTCAATTATGGTGTGATTTGCGAAATTGAATGTATGTTTGGTGTTAGCTAATGTTTTATTATTTTTTATATTTATTTTCAATTTTAATTTTATTTTAATTTTACGTTCATGCTTTGGTGAAAATGATTTAGCTTCGAGTATTGGTCTGTGTTTTGGATGTGTTGTTTTGGTCGTTTCAACTTCATGTCTTTGGTGCATCGGACTCGGTTTCAGAGGGGGTGCCTGCTTCCAGGAGTACTTGCAGCGGCCTAGCAGCATGCTGTAATCTGGATTCAGAAGGGGTCACCCCCCCCCCCCCTTCGGCTATTTTTTTTGGCACTCCGCTTGTTAGCTTTCCTCGTCCGTCTTTTTTTTTCATTTCTAAGCTTATATATATGTGTGTGTGTGTGTGTATATATATATATATATATATAATAAATAAAATAATTTTAATATTTAACACTGTCTAAGTGGGGAATAAATGAAAACGTGGTCAGAGATTGTATTTGTTGTTATGCATACATGTTTATTTCAAATACTGTAAAATCATAAATTATTCTTTTACATGTTTTTATATATTTTAGTTTTTGACAGGTACAATTACACTAAATGAAAGTCGCTTCATTTAATATTATATAATTAAAATTATTATAGTCTTAAATTTCAATTTTTAAAATAAATATAACCTACCCTTAAGTAAAAATTCTTATTTATTAGTGACTATAGACACTAATAAATAAGTATTTTTACTTGCTAGTAGGTTATATTTACTTTAAAACTTGAAGTTCAGGACTAAAATAATTTCAATCAATATAATATTAAATGAAGCAACTTTCATTTAGTGTAATTATACCTGTCTAAAACTAAAATATATAAAAACATGTAAAAGAATAATTTATGATTTTCATGGATCTTGCACATTATTATTTCGTTGTGAAAAAAACAAAGTATTATATAAGGAAAAAGAAGCATTATGTAGCGAAAGCTATGTGATGTCCACATCAGATTTCTAAAGGTGTTTATCAAAAAAATTTTAAGGTTTCAAAATTACATCCTAAGATTAATAACTGATCAATATCTTTTAATTTTAGTGTACTTTCTTCTAATTCAGTTGATTGTATTACTTAATATCCATCCATTCTTATTTGCTGCTTCTGTAATTGGATATTTATCATGCTAACATTTTACTGCACTTCTTAAAATACATTTTTCGTTGCTTGTTTCACAGGTGCTGCGCTCTTCGCCAAGCGGAAAAAGAAGTCAGAAGAATGGGTTGTAGATGAGGAGAAGGTGAAGGCTCTTGTCAGGGAACAGGAACACAGGAAGTTTACTGCTCCGCCTCTGAGCACAAGTCCAATGAACCAGTATCAGAGTCTGACAAGACAGGTGAGAAAACGGGGGGAAATCATTTCCATTCACCGAAACGAGAACTAAAAAAAATGAGTGAGACAAATAACATATAGAATCATGTTCTCTTACCTACCGCAGCAGCCAACATCCATAATTCGATTATGCCCTTCTTGGTGTTCATTAATACGGAAAAGTCAGTTACTACTGCAATAGTAAATAATAATAATAATAATAATAATGAAGTTCAGTTTGGGCAATAAATGCAGTAGAACGTCATTTATCTGAAAATGTGTTATTCAAAATATCGATAATTCGAAAAATTATTTATTATAAGAAATGTATGAAGCAGCCTTCTGAAGGGGGCAAATGTTATGTAAGCTTCATTTTAAACGGAACTATATCCAGTCTTTTTGTTATATTTTCCTTAATTTCGGGCAGTCATAGAAACACCGGAAATGCAAATCTCCAGAACCGAACATGGAAATACTTAATGAACTCCCTACACCCCCTCCCTCTGGAATTCGATATTGAGTCCGTATCAGTCATCATCTAAGTTCTATCTATAGCCAAACCAGAGAAATAGATGTTTCAAGGAATTTTTTTTGAACCGAGAATGAAAAAATCTGATGTGGGCAACACATGACTTTCCTTATATAATGTAATGAATTTACTACTTTTACAGTAAAAAAATAGGTTTTTCTTATAGTAGATACTAATATTCTTTCCAAGATATTGGATTTTCGACAATTAGTCGTCATTTTCATTGATTTAGCATCATTTTTATCCATTTGGCGAGATTTTCATTAATTTGGCAACATTTCAAAAAAGTTGCCAAGTTGGCGACATTCCGCCAAATTCGTCGCTAAAATCTCGCCAAGCGTTATGCACGAAGAAAAAAGTTATTCTTACAGCAGATAAATGACTATTGGCGTTCAAATACAAAAGTATTATTCAAAGTATGTTTTTTTATGAATGGAACGAGCTAGATCCACGAGAATGATGTCACTCAATTTATCGCATGGTATTACATATGAAAAGTGAACATGTTTCTCAATAGGAATTTTTTTTTTTATGTGACTTTTTCATAATTTTTTTTAAAAATGCACAATATCTCAAGAACGGTTCATGTTAGCGTTCTAAAATTTATGCCAATCGTTTTCTAATGAAAAATTACATAAGAAATGTCTATTTGCGTAACTTTATTAGCGGTTCTGATTTTTTGACGATTTTTTCAAAATTTCATTCGAAAATTTAGGGGGGTTCTGAACATTCGATTACGTATAAAAACAATAGGCTTCCAGTGTTTACGGATTGTGATTTTTGTACCAAATTTGGTTCGAATCGGTCCATTCGTTCGTCAGTTATCGTCTCCACAGATTCACTGACACACACACACACAGACATCACTTCAAAAATGTTTGATTCGTGATCAGGGATGCTTGAAACGTGCTCTCCCGTCGAAAACTCGAATTCGAATTTTCGACCCCGTCACAATACTTTCCTTATACATTATGTATATAAGGAAAGTAAAAAAGAAAGAAAAAACGGAAATAGAAATTTTCAGTGAACTTCCCCAAGTTCCTCCGGAATATAAAGATGAATTCCTATCAGTCATCATCTAAGCCCTATCATATAGCCAGACTCGAGAAATAGATCTTTGAAAATAAAATTTTGAACCGGAAGTGGAAATATTTAGTGAACTCATCATTCTCATCCGGGATTTGATGCTTAAACCATATCAGTTATCATCTAAGCTCTATCTATAGCAGATCCCAAGAATTGGATTTTCCAATGAAAATGTAAATTTTTTAATCGAAAGTGACATCTTCAGATCCGAAAGTAGAATTCCCTAGTGAGTTAGTAAACCCCTCCGTAATTTAATAATGAATTCATATATTAGCCATTATCTAAGCTATATCTACAGCTAATGCTAAGAAATAGATGTTTCAAGAAATTTTTTTTTAATCGGAAGTAGGGAAATACAGGAGATAAAAACATTCGGGGAACAATCCTACCTCCTCCAGAATTTGATGCTGAATCCAAATCAGTGATCATCTTAGTTTTAAGGCAGTTCATGAGAAATAGATGTTTCATGGTAAATTTTTTTCGGTAAAGCATTGCAAAAATTTCACCACCAATGATTTGAATCGCGTTTAGAATGTAGATAGAATACCGGTAATATGGATCAGGTGTATATTAGCACACTTTCAAATCCATACAAGAAAAGTAGTGTCATAGAAAGCTGACTGTCCTTACAAGTGTACAAGTATAATCAAGTGGACCCACAAAGTCTCCACAAGTGCACAAGTTCAACGAATTTCCATTTGCGAGTTGAGCAGACTGGTGGAGTTTTTATTTTTAGACCTTGATTGGCAAGATATAATGGCAATATTAATTATTCTGGAAAAGGCATGAAGGAATTTCAAGACACTGGTCAGAGATGCCTATACCGATGAAACTTTTCTTAGTGGTTTTCTAAATAAATTAATTGTTTGAAAGTTCTTTATTAACATCAATTTTTCTTGAAAATCCTTATTCGCAGTATAATCTGCAAATATAATCTTTGCAGGAAGTGAAGTTGGTGAAGACGCCCTGGGAAGCAGCTATGGAGTCTCCGTACGGCTACTGTGACTCCGCTTTCGCCCGCGTCAATCCTGACCATTTAGCAGACACTGTCATTAGGGCAGCGGATAACAAGAGGGCGGGATCCTTGAGCAGGGAATCCTCCAGAATGGAGGGGTGCATCTCACCTCCAGTACCTCCACCTCTCACGCCTGCAGGTGCCATATATGACATCTACCATGCTAAACCTCCGAAGGGATGGTCTGGAAGCACAGCAACCAGTAAGCTATTTTTATGTGCATTGTCGTATTGCAAATATGCTGTATTATCAAAAGTATGTGGACACCTTCAGAAATTCACCTGTTGTAGTTTCCGGAATGGTTTCTTGCAGTTACATGGGGCTAGATTCATTCAGTTTTTCTTACAGCCTAGAATTTGGTGAATTTCCTAATATTTTAATCATTGAGCTTTTCACATTGTGCCATTTTCAAGAAAAAGGATCGTTGTCTTTTCCAGCTCAACAGAGTTCCTTCTCAACTTTCACGGTGTCTACCGGAATGGTTTGGGAAAATTGATATGGAAATGTTAGACTATCCTACTTAGTGGTCAAAGATCTACAAAAGATTTGAACACCATAGAATACTTCTGGAACAAGATTCGACTCCTATCTTGATCTCAGACTAGATAATCTTTAAAAGTATCTTCTAAACATTCTTTGGTAGAAGATTGTCCAAGCTGCACTTTGCCGCAATGTGTTTTATTGGGCTAATGTGCGGAAAGGGGGCTTTAAAATATTTCTCTTGATATTTCTATCTCGGTTTCAACAAATTACTCTTATTCACACCTTGAAGTTTGGCCAGGAATTTTATAGATCTGGAAAATATAACCATCTGTTCAATGAAAGTGGCAAGAAGCAAAACTGTTCCTAATAAATGGTAATACGAATTCAATTCTATGGGTTCAAAAATTAACGGTCATATGTTGCTGAAATAAGGCATTCCTGAATCTACAGTATCCGACCTCGATAAAGGTGTCCGAAGACTTTTGATAATATAGTGTATATATGCCGAAACTAATTTCTTTTGGACAAATCCAAAAGCTTTGCAACCATTTGAAGGTTCTGGGTTTCACTTTATTCATTGCTTACGTAATTTCGAACGGAAGAAAGAAAGAAATGTCTCTTCACTCGTTGCAGCACCTTGTGACCTCGGGGAAAAATAAATCTTGTAAAACTATCAACTTTATCACTATTTCTCCACTACCGCCTCGTTTCTTTAGATCAGACATATCAAAGATACGGCCTGCAGGCCATGAGCGGCCCCCGGGGCATTTACATACGACTTGCGCCCTCAATTAGTAATACTCTAATTTCATGAGTATTTTTCTATACTCTGTTTTTCTATTCATGAATAGTTTTTCTATACATAGGTGCATATTACAGATACCTATTGAACGCGCACTTACCTCTGTCACAAGTACGTATTCTTTTAAATTGAGTAAGCCTATAATAATATTATAAGGCAGTATACTTGCTTTGATAGTTTGACATAAGAATCTCGCCCTGCGATTGATTTTGTGTATGTGTGTGTTGTTGTTGAGACCCAGACCGTCCGACCTACCAGAAAGGTGTAAGGTAACTGTTTGGACGGCCGGGAAGTGCCACCCAATTTAGACCGGAACCCAGTGGGGGAGGCATCCTCAGGGACCATACCCTCCTTCCCCTACCACCAACCTCTCGGAAGGACTTACGGACCCACATGTTTAACGTGATCGTACTCCGCATGAACACGGCGGCAGTTATGGCAGTGGCTGGAATCGAACCCGGGCCTACCGAGTGCAACTCCAGCGCGCTAACCAATGGGCAACCGGGCCCCGTGTGTGTGTAGTGTGTGTGGAAACCCCAGGCCGTCCGACTCGTCCAGAGGACTTGAGTAAGTGTGTAGTGTGTGTGTAGTAGTAGGCTCGATCATACCTCGACAGCGTGCGAACACCATCTTAAAATATTTTTTAATAAATTTTAGTATTGTTCAAGACCTACAGATGAGCATCTTCACTCAATTCTCAAAATCAGTACAACCGCTTTGAGGCCAAACATCGATAGCAAAATGAAGCTGAAAAGATGTTAAATATCTGAATCTATGTATCGTTTTTTAACCGTTATGGCTTAATGCCATTTTAATTTTGATGCATACTTTAAATTTAAATAAAATATTTTGTATACAAAATTAATGTTTAATTGAATCCCGGCCTGCTGGTATACTTTTGGGGGAAAAAAACTGGCACTTTACAAGATTGAGTTTGACACCCCTGCTTCAGATAGTGTTTGGACGTATGCAAAGTGCTACTGCATAGGCCCTAGATTATGGTCTCCCACATTCGTTATAGATTCTTTTAAAGATCGTTAAGCTATCAAAATTGTGTCAAGCAGGAACGAAAGTGACAAAACTATAAAGTTCTAAACTATAAAGTTCAAAAGAGATTGGGAAAGTTTTTGCACTGTGGGGTCAGTATTAATAGCCCAAGTTTAATACCTTATCACTCTAACGTCTCCAAGACAAAAGGTACTAGGGTTAAACCAAGGTTTTTGATCCTGTATTTTCCAGTTTTTTGCATTGCCATATGTGGAATAGATCTATTTGTGATTGTTTTTCTTCATGGTGATTGTTTTTTCTGCTGCTTTAAGTCAATAAATTGTTTGTTTTTTTACAAATCGGAACGGATACTACCGTATTATTATCTTAGTACTACTGAATTTAACATTTCAGTCGTTCTCGTAGTACTTTTAAGTTAGGTTGATAATTTCTTAAAAATGAAGTTACAGTATTAGAATTGTTGTTTTTCTCTAAATTGTCTCCAATTTTTCCCTTAAACTAAGCGTTAATATCTGAAGATTCATAAATATCGGTATCAATATCGGTATCTAATTTTGAAAATTACAAATGCTGCAATATCGGTTGTTAATTTTATTTCAGTATGCTCTAACTATGACGTAAAATTTTACTGGTTAAAGAAATTATCGCATAATTTTTGTCCACAATAGAAATTATGCATATTCCCAGTTTTATATTTCTAATAATGGAAATTACTATCTAATTTTTGCCTACAATGTAGAATTTCATGTATTGTTAAATATATTTTTTTTCTCACAACGAGAATTATCATATATTACCATATGCAATTTTTTTTAATGTTTCGTAATATGTCCATTTAATTATCGACAATTCGCTCTTTTCAGTCGATTACTCCTCGTCGATGGCTGCTGCCCCACTGCCTCCAGTTTCCAGTGCTGTGCCTCAATCCTCAAGCATACAAAACGGATTCCAGACACCGAAGAAGATGGTCTTTCAAAATTTCAACACAGTGCCAAGGCTGTGGAGGGGTGCCAGCGTACACTGAATGCAAAAGCATACAGACTTCCTACCTCCACCGAACTAGACCAGAGGTCCGTAACCTCGTCCTCGCTAGTACCATGGTGATCCCGCGCATATAAAAATGCATATGTAAAATGAATTAGTACATACTTTTTTTCTACCTGCTGTTTTCTGGACGAATTTTATGTGCTATGCTCAGTGGTTGCAAACGGTTTCGGACCTCTGAACTAGACCGAAGAATGTTTTCTAAAGATTTTTTTTTTCAAACACATCTTGTTCTTGCTTGCTTACTATATCAACTATACAACAAAAGGCATTTATACCGCAGTTCCCTATACTACCAATAACATTTTTAAATATTACTTTACATAAACATAATTTTCATACGAATATGATATTAAAAATTAAAATCCGAAGGTCATTTTTGAAAAAATAAAATCCTTTGTCAAAATTTAGAGAAATTAGCGGTGTGTATGTACATAATTATAAAATAAACATACATACAGTGCCGTTGTTTTACGATAAGCAAATGCTAGGGGACCCGCTAAGCTGTGGGGGCTCATCTTTCCTGTCTAATATACATCTTTTTACAAAAAGTTTTATGAGAGGGGGGGGGGGGGCTTTATAATTTACTTTTGCATAGGAGCTCCCTGAGAGGTTTAAAATGGTTCTGACATCATTTATACAAGACAACATTTTATACAATGCACTTATTTATCGTCACGAGAGCACGAGGCTTCAAATCGAGGAGTTATATTTCATCGAATGGCTTGGTTCTAACTTTTAAATCCCATGGGTCTAATTTTGTGCCAAAATGTTCAGCGGGTAAGGTTACCCACACGATATGATATCCGAAGCAAGTACATGTACTCCACTTAAGAATATCATCTTTCATCCATTTTAGAAATTGTCTTCCTTCTTTTCTAATGTAAAAACCAAATATTTGATCTCGCTTATCTGTGGCAATCGTGACGCACTGTTAGTGTCTTGCAATTTTTCATTTAAAGATGAAAATCGAAGCAAAAAATGTTCTCATGGACAAGATTCTGCCATGAGCAACAGATTCCCCTTATAAAACTTGCTCCAATTGTGTATCGTTTAGTAAAATTCTTGAAAATATGAGAGTTTTATTTTTGCATTTCAGGACGCAATGTAAATGAGTATTCTCATTTATTAATGTTCTATGAATGGGACATGTTTACTGTGAAGGACTTGCATAATAACCTAATATAATTTTAATTATAACATTCAAGCTGAATACAGTAAATAGCAGCTCAGTAAATATAATATAATACACAATGTTGTGAATACCAGCTATTCGCGTAATTTCCCTAAAACAGTAGATATCAAGCTTGTAAGTGTATGTTCAATTATCTAAAAGAAATTTGTTGTATATATTAAGTGGTGAAAAATTGTCCCGTAACATGATGAGTCGTTTAAACAGTCTAGAGCAGCGTTTCCCAATCTGAGGTACGCGATCTCTGGAGGTACATGAGAGGAATTTCAAAGGTACGCGAAAATATTTCAGCATGACGAACTGTAGTAAAGGGATGGTTTTTTAAACCAAATTATTTTCTTTGATACTTGACTAAAAATAAATTGAAATTTCTACTTATATAAAACCAAATACATATTCAAAATATAAAATCCGAATTCACAATATACTTCTTAGCAATATTACTGGATTGGCTACTGATGGTGCATCAGCAATGGTTGGCCGTTTCAGAGGATTTGCCACTTTTCTCAAAGAAAATGTGTCTAATGTACGTACTGTGACGTATATCAGATGATTATACAAATGATTCAGTCTTCTGACCCCTATTCCGGTTTAAAATATATCACTTTAATGAAATTTTGCCGAATCCGAATGTGTTTCTTCGACTCTTTGTAAATAGGCCTACTACATACTTCAGCAATAGTTGATTAATTCCCGTTCCTGAAGAAGAGGGCTTGTATTAGGTTCTCAAAATCAACTAAGCATTATTTCCAACATTTTCTAGAGTCATTTGTAATAATATATTTTTCTTTTTAGACATATCCGTCAGTTCTGTGTATACATATACGTACTTTATTAATATTTTTGAAAAATTTACCTTTTTTGTATTTTGTTCAAAGATCTAAAGTAGAGTACTTATTTTATTCCCTGAAACTTACAATTTTTACAATGCCTTTTTAATTATAGGAAATATAGGAAAATGTATAACAGTTGCAATATTTATCAAATTGAAAAACTTGAGATGGACATTCAATTAAAATATATTGAGTTAGTGGGAACAGTTGAAATACATTGACAGGTCAATCAAGGTTGATTGAAAGACGTTGAAAGACGTTGAAAGACAATTGAAAGACGTTGAAAAAGTAAAGGATACAGTGCAAAAATTTTACAGTCAGGGAATGCTCGGGTGATAAAAGGCTGGGAATCACTGGTCTTGAGTCCCCAATCACTCCAAGATCAGCTTTTATTCATTTATTTGAATCGTTTTGGAAGTGGAGAGTATCCCCACACTGAAAATTACATAGAATTAGTTAAGATTATAAAAACATGGATAAATATTTTTTTTAACGCAGATTTGACACGTTACTAGGACCTTGAAATGTGGTAGGTTGGTTGATGGACAACATAGGCCTTGGTTGAACCCCTGGAAATAAATGGAACTGTGAAATTGAGTTACTGGAGTAACTGGACACACGCTGACCTTCGCACCCGTAACTCTGCAGAACAACTCGTCAAATAAATATATTTAATCATGTGACCCGTACTGGATCTTATCTGATCTCTAGCACAGATGCCTCCAACTGTAATCACTGACGTGTACTACAAAAGGTGGTAGTGGAGATCGGAGGAGAAAATTACAGTAGAAGACAGTGACTGTGATAATTGAAATGCCTCATCAGCTTTGAGAAATATCTATGTATATGAATGTGTGAATGTGATTCACTGCATACTCGTACTTTGAATGCGAAGTAGACGCGTATGCAGGGGATTTTGGACTGTGTTTTTGTGTTTCATTTAATCTAGGTTAGTATTAATTATAATACACCTTTAAAAAAAATTGAGTTTAGGAGGAGTTTTACGCACCCTCCAGCTTATGAATCTGGTCGTGTGATTACGTCTAGGTAGACATGTTTGGCTGCATGAATTTTCTTCCGGGGTTATAAGGAGGAAACGCAATTAACATATTATTTCATGGGCGAAAACCAGGTGCTTACGTGTTCCCCATCAAGCGCATCTATCATTGAGTGAAAGGCCTCATGTATATGTAAGATCTATGCATGGATTCCCTGTACATACCCTCAGCTCTAAATCATTCATTATTTAAGTGATTACCATATTCACATTTATTCTCAATTAAGTATCGAATATTTAAAATTGAAAAATTTTCAATGTCTTGGCAAATTTTGTGTTAAGAGCATTTATGCAATTAAACAGCGTGTAATCAGCTGTAAGAAATAGACATGCTTTCTATTTATTTCTATCAAACAAGTTGGAAGATCAGATTTGAATAGTTCCTGCAGAGACGTAGTAAATAAGTTTGACGTTCAGGGCGTAACAGAAAAAATGCACTCAACACTGAATCGGTGTCCTCTACTTAATTAATACTCTACAGAACACTTTTCAGTAGCAAAGACAGTGACACTGATCACTGCTACAGCAGTGAGTATCTCCGGAAGCCATATTGAATATAACAAACTAAGCAGTGTAATTTAAAATATTGCCCCTGTAAATAGATTTATTATTTCGGATAAAGGTTGGAAGAGGCTTATGATTTCGCATGTATTACTAAATGACTTATGTATTCCCATAAAATGGCTAAAACATGCGGATTATTAAAAAAAAAGTGGAATACAGATAATGCACTGGAATCTTTTGTCTATAGCATTATAAAATGTGGTTTATTATTTTTGTCTATGTGTGAATAACAGTTCAATGTGTTGAAATCTGAGTATGATGTTCTGTAGCTGAAATGTTTTTATGTTTAAATAAAATGGTAACATACTAAACTTGTTTGACTTGATTTTCGAAAATATAAAATGAAAAATCTCTACTATCCAAACTATCTACTCAGTCATGCACATAAGCACACAGGTCAAATTTGGCGTGGTGGCCAATCAGGTGAATAGTCAGGGAGTAGTGGGATTTTGGAAGCTGGTCTAATAGTTCTAGTGTATAAGGGAATTAAACGTTCTTTTCAAATGTTTTATTTCTAATATTGACTGTAAAACATGCTTTCAGATGTCGTAGTCTTCAATATTAACACGGAGGTCGACAATTAGACAAAATTCATACGATATTTTGCAAGTTTTCGAAAATTTTAAATTTTAGGGTTACTGTAGACTCAAATGCGAATTTTAGAGTGAACGTGAAACGCCATTTTTGTAAAATAATATTGAGACTTAAAGAGATTTAAGATAGAGAATTAAAGATATTTGTAAGTTATACTTAAAAATCTAGTAGCCTATTGGCAAAAGAAAAAAAAATAATTATTATACAAAAATAGTTATCTTTATATAAAAATCGCAGTATTTTAAGGGTGTCTCAGAATACGTTCGATTTATCGATCAAATGCAAAACCCATTTTCTCAGAAGATACAGGTTGTAGTGCGTTTGGCAGACATCTGGATTTAAAAAGAAATAGTACATGTTCAAAGCATCTATCCACTCTCAGCTTTTGACAGATGCCAATAATTTGAATTCAGATAAAAAGAACTGAAAATGATAATATGTAGACTTAGCAAAGCAGCCCGCTCTCCGAAAGCTGCGTCTTCAAACTATATATTATCAGTAGCTCATTTGCCGGTAAAATGAGTAAATTCCCAGTATACCCCATGAGCGAGCAATCTTCTAACATTTATAGACCATATTTTCACTGCTTTCATTATATGTATATCGTTAGCTGAATATCCATTTTTTAAATGAGATATGACGTTCAGTCGTAGGAACTGTAACTGCATAGTATCCAAAATAATAGATAACTCGGTGAAGATATATCTATTATTTTGGATACTATGCAGTTAACATTCCTACTACGGATACTATGATCAGGCAGTTCGGTCATCCCATCCTTTCTCGCCTCCCTTAGGCGTGGGTTATGGAAACATATCTCCTTAGTGTTTACATTAGATGGCCCTGTAAAATATAGGGTTCCTTCTCTGGAGGGTTCCTGAGATACAGTAATCATACCGTTAGGTCATTTCACTATTTCCCACCTGCTTGGGAGTTGAGAAAATATCTCTTTGTGAGTAGGTGCAGCCCATGAAGAATATTTTTGTAAAATGTCAGGTTCCTAGCTTCAGGAGATGGATGGAATATGGTTAACATGCCGCTCGGACATCCCGGATTCAACCCCTTTTACCTTTTCTTAGGGTTTGTATATGACCCTTGTGAAACAGCCCTCTAAAAATTTTAGGTACTTAGTTTGAGGGATTGAAGAAACTGTTATTGAATTTGGGTCCTTCAAGTGCGATCCCCGTGCCTTAACCACTGGTTTGTCTCACCGCCTGTTGAAAAGGATTGGCAACTTGGTTTCATGCGACGTTAGATAGAACTGAGCCTCCGTAAACCTGAGAATATGAGCTTGGATCGAACCGCAGCATTCAGCCAAACAAAAGTTAACGATTTCTTTTTATATAAACTTTGGATTATATACGTTAAAAAAAGAATTTGAACCTGAACAGATTTATAATATTGATGAGTGCGAGATAACTGTAATGAAATCAGTGAAAATCGTTGCAACCGGGAAAAAGCAGGTTGTTGATATTATCTGTTGATAGAGGAACTAACAACAATGAATGATGGGCATTATCCGCACGCAGCACAGATATACAGATCTAATCCATACAAGGAGGTTGGAACAGGAGCAGTGAAAACGGCTTGCTTTAAGTGTCGTCTTGTTTATTTGAAAGTACAAAAAACTTGCAAGCAACAAAATATTTCCATTATTGGGGGCAACAGGGACTATTGCTCCTGTAGCAGAGACAAAGACATCACAAGGGCTAAGCGATGAAACTTGCCTCATCACTAATCTTTATATGGGGCAAAATGCTGATTGTTCCCCCCCCCCCCCCCTCAGATATTTTGGCGTAAAATTCTATACAGATTGAAAATTCAATCAAAAATGTTTATTTATTTTTATTAGAAACTTCACTATAATCCACTAAATTCAAGGTATTTTCCAAACTAAAGTTTATCATTACACTTAGACATTTGTGGTAATCCGTAACATTTTATAATAAAATGCGTAAAACTTCCTGCAGGAACAACAGAACACCGGATGCCAATTAAAGGGGCAATAGTGGTCCCCATTGCTTCTGCAGCTGAAATACTAAAAGGACAGGGACGGTGAATCAAGTACCAAATTTAAAATATGAATGTGGGATTAGCGAATCTTTTTAATTCGCCTGCTAGGGCAAAAAGGTGATTTTGTTCTCTCCGAAGTTATGTCGTAACGAAAGAATGGAAAACTAAAAAAAATGGAAAACTAGAAAGAATAAAAATACAATTAAGAACTTAAATTATTTTAATTAAAATTCTTATTTCTTTACATTTTTGAAGAATGTAGATTAACGATCGATTATTGTTAAGTTCAAGAAATATTTCACTGCTGTTGTACTTTTTGAATTCCATGACATTTTATTACAAAGTGCAAAAAATTTTTGATTTGATTTAACGTTCGGGTATAGATTGGGCTAGGAAGCAAAGCATGACGAGGAATTACTATACACACATTTTTACTAACAACTACCCGCATAATATCAACACCGCCGCACGTGCATCTCGATTCCATGAACATGACAACTGTTACAGCTTGGCGAACGATGAAATTGAACAGCGCAATCCATACTCGGTGTCGACAAATACGACAAGAAAGTGACAATTAATTTAAAATTTACAACATTCTCTCCACTCTAAAAAATAGAATCTAAGAAATGGATGGCACAATTCACGTGCAATAATGTTTAATATTAAAAATTACATTGTTTCAGAAAAATGTCTTTTTCAATAATGAGAAAAGGAAATTTGATTATAAAAATTCCGTATTTAAATAACGATGTATATTTTACGTGCAATAATTCATCGGGAGTTGTGTCTTGAATAAGGGGGAGGAGGGATTAACGCTGACAACGTAATTCACGCTCCAACCACGAGCCGATCTACGGCCGTCCATCTAAACTTTCGTTTCCTTTCCGGGTTCAGAAAGTCGACCGGAAAATACGGTATTTATTTATAAAATATAATTCTATATAAATAATCTTACCCTATTGTTTTAAATCCGCGACTTCGTAGTCCGGGAAACAAAAAAAAACCCGAAAATTTGGAAAACGTCCGGATTTTGGAGGTTTCCGGATTTGGGATGTCCGGATTTTCGAGGTTGTACTGGATTAAAATTATGTTTCAAATTATTAATTTCATTTCAGTTAAAAAGAAGTTGAAAAATCAAAGTGCTTTATACAATTATTTAAAAAAAAAATCTTGAAAAGCGGGGGACCCGCCCCCCCCCCCAAGCATACGCTATTGATTGAATCGCCTAATTAAAGGTGTATTATTTCAGATGGTTAACTAGTGTCTAATGCTCTTTATACGTATATCAGTGTTTATTAAAAATGTGAAAAAATACTTAAAGGTATTGTTTTTTTATAAAAATGTTTTTTCTCATTGTAATCAAAATTCCGTAATACCAAAAGTTTGTCATAAGAAAATCTCAACATGCTATCATCGTTCACATACACGTAATATTTATAGACAAATAGATCAGAACGTAAGATAATTAAAATATATCTTCTTTATCTATAAAATGAAGTAAAAGGATATTTTTAACCCCGCGGGATACAGAAATTGAAAAAATTTAATTTCTGATATCCCGGGATGTAAAAAATACCCTGAATCCCTTAATTGACCGTAAATTTTGGATTACTGGTATATATATATATATATATATATATATATATATATATATATATATATATATATATACACTAATCCTTACATAACCTTAGTATACATAAAATTTCATGGTGGCACCAATATTTTGTTCTGATCATAAAACCTACTGTATATTCAGATAACTTAGTTATCTGAATTTGATTTACATTTATTTCAAGATAAGTTAGTTATATGAAAAACAGATGCTGGTTGCTGCAGAGCTCACAGTGGGGATAAGATTTTACTTAACGTTTACCTTTCATATACCGTTTGCACCTTACAGACATACAGAGATGAACTGCTTTACAAAAGTGTTGAAATATGCTCTGGAAGTTTTTCCCTCAAAATCTTAAATTAAATTCTTTTTAAATCCTACAAAAACAAACTTTTTGAAGAAGACTTAAAAAACCGAGACTTATTATTCATTAAATCGAAGGTTTTCAGACATTTTTAAGAGAGGGGGATGTATTCCTTTATATTTGTACCCTGTAAAGCAAAACACCGATTGAACCGTTTAATAATGTGGTTCCTTTTTCTCCTTTTCTTTGCCAAAGTTCAGTGGAGCTATGAGAAAACTATTTTTACAGTCACATACATCGAACAAGTGTATTATTATTCGCCTCAGGTTTGAACCTCATTCTACAAGATGCCCCAATAAATGTCTGCAGTCCATTTCCGACAAAGCATGATACCCTTTTGTAATATATAGCGGACTCATAAAAGCAACTCCCTCCATGAAGCAACCCAGGACTATATATTACTTCCATGGCTCCTGGAAGCAACCTGCCTAGCCCACCGATATACAACAATGCATATTTTTCTTCAGCTTTATTTATATGGCCATCATGTACAAAGACATACAGAAACTTATTCATGGGATCAATTACATCACTGTTTTTAAGTCAGTTCAGCCGAAATCTGAGCTTCTGGGGGTGCTGGATGGGTGATGTCCCATTTCATCTCTTCCCATTTTATCCTGCGTCTCTTGTTATTCCCATTTCGTCCTGTCTGCACCCCTCCTAATTACCTTGAAGTCCTCACCTGTTGGTAGAGGGGAAAACTGTGTGCGTTCCCCAATAGTCTCTTCTCTTCACAGCCCTCCTCGCCTGTTGGAGGGATTGAGATTTGTTCCCCTTGCGACCGTTCCATTTGGAATGACTTTACTTTGTTAAAAAAATATACAGTAAAGATAATTTCCCTTTGAGAAGATCTATGTTCGTCTATATCTATTTTATACATAACTAGCAGTATTCCCGTTTTCGTATTGAAAATACATTATAAAGAAACTTAAAATTTACCATCAGGTGCACATTCCTATAGAATTCTAAATGACATTGTTATTCAAAACATTCTATTACAATAATTAAATTAAAGCTCCAAAAAGGAAGTTCTCTATTCTCGCTATACAAAACTCAATATTTAGTGTAGTAAAATGAAGGTCGCGTATACTGCACCCTATTTAAAATGACTGATGGGTAGGTCCCATAATTTTTTTTTTATTGTTAATATTGCTAATGAAGACAACATAGAATGAAAATCTCGAAAAATGAACAACCTGATAATTTTTCTCACGAAGATGGTTAACAATCATTGACATATTTTTCTAATTGTCCGAACAAACATTTTTCATTTCTATTTAGAATAATTTACTTGCAATTTCCCAATCTGCCTTCGATTCGACAATATCTTTGACATTTAGGTCATTTTTTCATTACAAACAAATGTGCCTCTGTCTCAAAGAAACGTTTAGAGTTCTTTCAAAAATGCCATGAGTGACATATTATTTTAAAGAATTAGCTAATTGTCATAACATTAATAATTGATAAGTGATAAAAAAGCTCAACATTATTTTCTTTGGACATTAAATTGTGCAGCTTTATTTTATGAGATTATATTACTCCAGAACAGTATTATAGTTTTTATTTTTAAAATACTAGATATCTTAATCGAAGCTATACGATAAATATAAATCCTTTGGACGTTTATATCTCCAAACCTATTAGTTAAATATGTAAACAATTTTTTTTACTTATTTTGTTGAAAAGGAAAATATAGTGCACATTATGATTATATAAAATGATTTCAATATTTAAATATTTTTTCGAAAAGATCACAGTTTTTGTCCGAGCAATGATTTGCTTCACTTTGCTTATTTTCACTCGAAATATATTTGTAAATATAAGAGATAAATGTAAATAGTAAGCGACAAAATGTTCAATAGGAAATCTAGTTTCTTGATTTATAATTTGCTTTATTCAGTTTTTCAGGACATCCTAAAAATGTCACTTACCTTAACGCACTTAAATACTTGTGAAGCAATTTTAAATTCCCTTCCCTACTTGATCATTCTAGAATTTTTCAGGTTTTATTTTTTACTGAAATCACCAATTATTTCCGATTTTGCGTGTCATTTTCTTTGTTTCAAATTTTTTGATATTGGCATTTCATTTTTTTGTATTTCTAAGTTGAATGGCCATTTGATATAAAATTTTGCTTTTATTATTATTAAGACTGCAGGCTACTAATTTCTCCTTAATTTAAGCGATAACTTTAGGTGATTTTTCATTCATTTAAATTTCTGTTTTATTGTTTAATTATTTATAAGCAATTTCTAAATTATCTTGATCGCAATATTTCGGTCATTTTTTTAAGTTATTTTATCAAGTAATATGAACTCATCATTTTCATGTTAAAATTTCATCATTATGTTTTCTTTTTCATAGCTACTAAATTATTTAATTATTTCATAACTACTAAATTATTTATTTTTTTACTTTTCTGAATTCAAAAGTTTTAATATGGAATTTCGTATAAAAATGGCTAAAAAAATCGGATGTAATATTTTTTTAATTACTCGCATGGGCTAAAATTTCAGATTTTTACTGGCTTGGCTCGCAAGTTCCAGTTCCCGAACTTGGTCTGAGTTTGAAGAACATTTTGAAAACTAGTTACATTATTAATTACTTTTACAAATTTACACTCAACATTTTCCACAAATGTTCCCCAGCTTTCACTAGTAAATGATCAATTTAGGTACAACATATATGAGGAAATCAAAGTTTAAGAGTTTCTGGAAAATACCCACTAAAACCCAACAAAGCCCAATAAAATTCGGGTGGGTTGTGTTTTAAAAAAAATTCTGCGTTTTTCAAACCTTTCAAATTCAGAAGTTTAGCACATTTGAATATAAATTATTTCAACATAGCTAGGCCGGGCTCGGGTTCTACACCTGTAAAGTTCTTCGAGCTCGGGCCGGGTTTATTCTGTCGGGTGGCTCTGTCGGGTGGGGTGAAAGTGAAACTGAATTTTTGACACACGGCCTTTACGTATGTCTATGTGTGTGTAAAGGTGTCCTGGCTATGTCTATGTGTGTGTAAAGGCCTTTTGTAAGGCCTTTACACACACATACACATAGCCAGGATCTTGGGATGTTGAAAATACTAAGTTTCGTTTATGTAATTTTTCAAGCAAGAAGAGGTATGACTCTTAACCCCCCCCCCCCCCTTTGCTTATGCTACTGTACACACTTACTGATATATACAAATATATGACCCTAAAAACGTTATATTGAAATTCAAACTTGTAAAGTGGTCAAAAATTGGAATTATAACGTTTGACTAAGTTATAATACTTTTGCTACTAGAGAGTACATTACAATACTAGAGAAAGTGATAGGTTAAAAAGTTTTGGATTCTGTTCGTCAATTAAGGGTTTGCACAACAACCACTACATAAACATATATATTCATGGTACTACAAAACAATTATAAGTATCCATTTCACAGGAATATCTGACAAGACAGGATTTACTCTATCTAAATTATTTAAATATATTTAAATAACGCCAAACAACATATTTACTATTATTATAGTACAAGCAATATTTTTAATTTGTCCTCCTCGGAACTCATCCCCTAGGGAGTCATTTGCACCCCTCTCAGTTGGGAGAAAGGGTGAGAAACAGGTGTACATTGGATAAGGGATGAAATGCTACTATTTTAAAAAAGGGTAGCGCAAGGGACGAAATGGGAAGAGATGAAGTGGGAATAAACCACCCGCTTGGGCCCCAACTTCTCCGTTTTCTGAAGACTTGGGGAAGGGCATGACTTCGGTCCTGCCCCCCCCCCCCCCCCAAGCATCTCTTAGTTCTCAGCTACCTCATAGTTGATTAAATGACCTGTTACTACTTCCTTTTTTATCTCTTTTTCCTTTTCGTCTGGAGTTTAAAGGGAGGAATTCTTCCTCTCCTGGGCACTCCGCTAACCCCGTCCTTGAGACTTTAGAACTAAATTAAATTCGCCTTTCACAAATCTCAAAAATATGAAACAATATATACGAATGTTTATTATTTTATTTCCAAAGGTTATAGTTTTCCTAAGACTACATTTTAAGCATTCATAAATAAATATGTCAATATTTAAAACAATAAAACATCTCTAAAATCAAAGTTCAGAGAAAATAAGCATTTAAGTACATGCAAATGTAGATATTACAAGATCAGGTGGTTTGTGAAATTTTCAGAAAATGGGAATTTAGGAATGCAAAATGTTAGATAAAAATTAATAAACCTTTCTATGAAAATTAAAATGTGTATTTCTAATATATAGTATTTACATCACACCCCTTCCATAAACGTAAGTAAATATCAATATACAATCGCAACATATATGGACACCAAAGAATATAGTATAAGAATTCTGGTTATGAATGATCTCTTAACAATAATGTTTGAATAACATAAAAGCGTCCATGAATCGATTTCGTGGTTATTACGTGCCTATTAGCATGAAATAACTAATATTTGAAATGGCAATAAAAAACACTTGTGTGCAGAATTTTGAGAACTGACAAATTCAATTCTGCTACGTAATCATCTTTAATTTCTTTAGCATTTAGGTCAGGCTACCCGAGGCTGCAACGGCTAAGTTCGTAGTGAATCCATCTATAGAGCATTCCCAAAGGATTACGCATTCATATTTGTTTTTGTGTGTGGGAGTAATTAAACTTAAAACTCTCAAATTACGAAACATTCTTGTTCTAATCATGCGAATTATTATATTTATTTCTTTTTTTTTTCCTCATAATGTATGAATACAAATTTTTCATAGCGATATATGTATTCTTCTTTGAGTTATTCTGTCCACATCACATACATAAAAAGGGAGAGTTTGAGGGTGGAACAAAAGTATTGGAAATTTGCTCAAAAGGTTTTAACACGTACTTTCTGGTCAAAAATCTTCAAGAAAACAATATATTTGTAATATCACAGTATGAAGTAAAAATGTAGAAAGTACTTTTGATTAAAATGACAAATTATAAACAAAGTCTGAGTACACTTCTCTAAAATTATAATATTACTAGCAGCATACCCGTTCTTCGTACGGAGTATATAATGTAAATAAACTTAAAATTCATAATCATGTGCAAATTCCTATAGTATACTAAATGACATGCTTAATCAAAATATTCTGTTAAAATATTTAATACAATGCTCCTAAAAAGAAACCTCAGGATCTCTGTTCTCACTATACAAAATTATCTTCACGGGTAGATCTGAAGAATAAAATATCCTGGCCTTTTTTGCAAGCAAATTTATAAAAAGTATGGAATTGAATCAATGTATGCAAAATAATAGCGTATTGTATGGGACCCGTACTACTTATATACGCGAATATTAGAAGATATAACCTGTATTATGACATTACATGTATACATTGAAAATATCAATAAATCCGTAATCTTTAAACCAGTAGGCAGTAATTAATTCCAATATGTGCCCAAGTGAAAGTGCTAAAATTATATGGAAAGATAAACCCGTACTACTTATAATGTCATAGATTAGAAGATATGTCCTAGTGTTAGTAAAAGATTACCCGTATTATAATATTTAGTTTGAAAAATGTTTGCCAATATATAACAGATTACTTAATAAATTAAAAATATCAATAATCCCCGTGATCTTCTCACCGGAAGGCTTGATTCCAATATATGCCAATATGCATGTACTACTTATATTCTCTTACATTAGAAGATATACCCGTGCATTTGTAGAAGATTACTCGTACAACGTACAATATATGAGTTTCAACAATTTTTGCCGCAATAAAACAATGCCATAAGAAATTGAAAATATCAATAATCTCTGAATCAATAATCCCCGAAAACATCAATAATAATAATGTTTAAACATGAAGATCGTAATTGATATTATCCAGTCAAAAATACGATGGCAATGAAATTTATTTTGTATACATATCTTCATCATTAAAATCGGAAAAGATTTAATAAAAATCTTCTTCCTCATAAACACGTTAAATTTAAATCCGTTGTTAAGCGACATGTTATGATTTGCTTCAAATAAATTGGTGGTCAAAATATCGTCTGAATATCTCTAATGAAGGTTTGGCGACATTTTAAAAAATCGCCAAATTTATCGCCAAGTGGGACTGTAGAACTGACAGTCCCACTTGGCGATAAATTGACGAACCATCATCAAAATATTATCCCCTAAAAAAGACACAATTTCGTTTATTTAGGGCAATTTATCAATTTCAAAATATCTTTATGGATTTATAAATATTTTTATCAATTTGGTGACATTTTAAAAATTCGCTAAATGGGTTACTAAGTAGGGCGGTTGGACTGACAGACAAATGCTAACGAAACACCATTTCAGTACTTTTAACAAAACAAATTTAATTTCATTGATTTGCGTCACTTTTATCAATTTGGAGACATTTCCACTAATTTGGTAAAGTTTAAGAAAAGTTACCAAGTTAGCGATATTCAGCCGAATTCGTAGCTCTAAATTCGCAGATTTGAATAAAATATCGTGATCCAGTTTGTATATACTAAATGAAAACACAAAAATATTATTAGAAGATATACCCATTCTACTCTTTTTCTGTTTAAACAATTGGATAAATGAATTTATTGGGTAAACAGTATATAAGTTTATTAGCTAAACACAATATATAAGCTTAAAACCTCTTTGCTAAAATACATGAAAGTGATGTATGCAGTTCGCAATTAATATAATTAAAAAAAATCGAACCGATCATTTATAAGATATATTTTAATATCCATTTATTTATTATTCAAATCGAAAAAATAATAATAATCATTAACAAACACATTTAATTCCATTCCTTTGTCAAGCAACATTATATAAGATAGAATCTTCCTCATAAAATGCGAAATTAAATAACCATTTTAATTTCTTTATACTTCAAATCGTTGAGTAAAAGCGTGTGAAATATAAAACATGGAGGTAGATTTTTCCATTTAAATTCATGTGTCATACAATTTATGCTTTCAGATAGTGACTATTTAATGCAAAAATCCTGCATCAAACTCAAAAATAAAGTTTTAATTCCCTTTGACGTTTTAAACAAACGATTTTTATCCTTTCCGTTTGGATAAACCACGGAGTTGGAGAGTAGAACTCCTATAAAAAAAATTCCGTTTTTCATTAATATCTCGACAACCCCTGGTCTCAGAAACTCGAAACTTGGGCAAAATTTATGGGGGGATATTTCAAGGCCACCCACAAAATTTCATTAAATTCGATTCAGTCGTTCTCTCGTGATGATGAGACAAACGAAAGTTTCGTTTTTTACTAATATATCGAGAACCACTGGTCGTAGAAATTCCAACTATAGACTAAATTTTAAGTGGGGCTATTTCTAGGCTACCCACAAAATTTCATCAAATTCGGTTCAGCCGTTCTCCCGTGATGACGGGACAAACAGACAGACAGATTTTCATTTTCATTTATATAGATTCTCAAAAATGGTATTGTAGCAACGGGTGGTTAAGTGTGTTATAACCCTCTACAAAGAGAGAGTAATTACATTGGTTCATTAGCACACATTGACTAAACGATACTTAGCCTCGTAACGCCCATTAAATCGAGAGACCAAACGCCCATTTACAAAAATTTGGCTAACAAAATAAGTGCAAAAATACTATACTATATATTTGTAATGTATATATATATATATATTTCCTGCTACACGACTTCAGAAATTGGTTTATTTTAATCGAATAAGTAAACTATATTGTCTAACGTACGAAGTAAAATATTTTCTAACCATTCGCCAAACAAGTGATTTTTTTAAAAATATGTAACTCAAAAGAGTCATTGAAGGCAGGCAACCCTTGTATGAAACCTATTAACTCTCCCCCTCTTCTTTGAGGGCATACGCATAGAAGAGGGGAGGCTTGTATTTACTCAAACGTCATTATTTTACAGGGGGGTCGGAAATGACTATTTACAGCTCGGCCGTCTTAGAGTTTCTGAGGTAGTAACTGAAAAAGTGACTCAAAGGGCTAAATAAATTTGTAAATTTTTTGCCCAGCTTACCACTTCTACTCTTCATCGAATCCGTGACTTTTTATTTTTATAATAGAGCTGTTTCAACCACGTGGCACTCTCTTAGTAACGAGCCTTAGCAACGCCTGCTGGTAGTCAAACAACTCATAGATAGGCCATTGCTATACACGTTGTACGTTGCTTCAAAAATATTAATTTAAACTTTAAGTAATAATTATGTCATCTAAATATTTTCAGGATATGGATGATCGAGCTGAAGCTCGATATTTACTAAAAATTGCATCAATAGGAAACAAAGATCCTTATTCAATGTGTAAAAGTGAATTTACAACATGTGCATCAGATTTTTCAAAACTTAGTTATTTCGATATGGTGAACTACTTAGTTTTCGGGAAAAGTGCATATACGTCCGACGAATTTAAGGCATTTAAAAATCTGGAAGCTTTTAATCAGTTTGCTTGTGGCTGGGTGAAAGATGTATACACAGTCAAGATCTCAGGATTATGCCTCATAATTGGAAAGGTAAGAGTACATGCTAGTTGTTATTTATTTTGATGATGATTTTTAGATTGATATTGTATTCTTTCATATTTTATACATTTATTGTAAAAATATAACATTTATAATAAATCAATGATTGTATAATCAAATTATAAAACTAGAAAAGTTTACGCTTTTTTTTAAGATTTATTAAACTTAAATTGAAAAGCATACTGTGCCATATAATGTACTCACCATGAATAAAATGCTCACCAGTGGCTTATCCTGACTCCAAAAAGTGTGTGTGTGTGTGTGGGGGGGGGGGGGGGCAACTGTTTAACATTTGCTTATGCCAGGGTTATTTTAAATGAAAAATACGCATAACATTAAAAAGTCTTGAAAAGTGTGTGTGTGGGGGGGGGGGGGGGCAACTGTTTAACATTTGCTTATGCCAGGGTTATTTTAAATGAAAAATACGCATAACATTAAAAAGTCTTGAAAAGTGTGTGCGTGTGTGTGGGGGGGGGGGGGGGCAACTGTTTAACATTTGCTTATGCCAGGGTTATTTTAAATGAAAAATACGCATAACATTAAAAAGTCTTGAAAAGTGTGTGTGTGTGTGGGGGGGGGGGACAACTGTTTAACATTTGCTTATGCCAGGGTTATTTTAAATGAAAAATACGCATAACATTAAAAAGTCTTGAAAAGTGTGTGTTGGGGGGGGGGGGGGAAACTGTTTAACATTTGCTTATGCCAGGGTTATTTTAAATGAAAAATACGCATAACATTAAAAAGTCTTGAAAAGTGTGTGTTGGGGGGGGGGGGGGCAACTGTTTAACATTTGCTCATGCCAGGGTTATTTTAAATGAAAAATACGCATAACATTAAAAAGTCTTGAAAAGTGTGTGTGTATGTGGGGGGGGGGGGGGGGCAACTGTTTAACATTTGCTTATGCCAGGGTTATTTTAAATGAAAAATACGCATAACATTAAAAAGTCTTGAAAAGTGTGTGTGTGTGTGGGGGGGGGGCAACTGTTTAACATTTGCTTATGCCAGGGTTATTTTAAATGAAAAATACTCATAACATTAAAAAGTCTTGAAAAGTGTGTGTGTGTGTGGGGGGGGGGGGGACAACTGTTTAACATTTGCTTATGCCAGGGTTATTTTAAATGAAAAATACGCATAACATTAAAAAGTCTTGAAAAGTGTGTGTTGGGGGGGGGGGGGGGCAACTGTTTAACATTTGCTTATGCCAGGGTTATTTTAAATGAAAAATATGCATAACATTAAAAAGTCTTGACAAGTGTGTGAGTGGGGGGGGGGGAAGGTTTCTCTGCAAACTTTCCTGTGCCTCAAATTATCAGTATTCTAATCTTCTCTGTTGATTCTTAAAGGCCATTCCTTGCTTCTGTTAACAGACAAGTCCTTGATTTTATTCCCTTTATTTTCAATTATTAGAGGGAATGAAAAAAATGATACAATTAATTACGGCACAAATCGCGATTATCAAATTCAATTACTTTATCTTAAAGAAATTATGATTATATATGATATCGGCTGGATATAGTTTTAATAAAACGACTTTCTTAAAAAAATGCACACCAAAACGTATCCCGGCGCTCTTCACTAAGACGTCTTTTTGACTCATTTCCTCTAATTAATACAGCAGGAAGTCTAAAAAAAGATTTGCTGTCTCGATCAGAACGATTTCCGCATTTGAAAACACCACAAGCGGTAGGCATAATGACAAATATAAAATTTTGTAACACTATACACGCCAGTATATCTACAATTGACTCAAACACAAAGCATGCAATATATGACTACCAGCAACGGTTGCTAGGTGGTAACTTGGCGATGTTATGTCAGGTGAAAAAGCTCTATTAAATTGTGTCATTACTGTATTTTTTTATATTTTTGACCTCCTTAGAAGACAAATCAACAATTTCCGCTATTTCTGATAAGCACTGGTTTCTAAAAATTTTATTGTGATACTCTGACAATCTTGTCTCTATAAGCTTTTATAATTTGGTCAGTCTTATCTTGAGTTCAATTCATGTTTAATAAAAAGAATAAATCTAAAAATTTAAATTTAAGAAACCAAAAGAAAAAGATTACACATTAAAAACAAATGGGCAAGATAGAAAACAACAATTCACAAAACGGTAATCGGCCCGCGATTGGTCAATACAAATGTCAATCATGCTGACTCCTCAATGTTTGACGAAAAAGTAGGACGCTGCTCTACACTAGCATCTCAATCCTGCGGTCATTCCCAATGGGAAACAAAATCCGGCGCAATGCGCATGCTCACGGACTCGTCCCTCCTAAGGCTAAGGCTCCTATATAGACAGGCTGGCGAAACCGCCATTGAAGCTCCTGCCGTAACTGTCTGTTATCGTCTGTCTATGCTATTTCAATGGCGAGCGTACGTTACTTGTCTCATGTTTGATACGTATTTTATCTGTAAAATGGGTGATTGTGGTATAATAAATGGCACTAATCATTGGAGGAAGAAATTGGAAATGTTTAAATTTCCTCAAGATCCCGAGAAAAGGAAAATATGGCTTTATAAACTGCCGAAGAAATGGATAGATTCCTGGACATTCACCTGAATTGCGCAGTGTAAATAGTTTCATATTTTATGCTTCCTTTGTCTTTTAAAAAGTAAATGTATGTTAAGATCTTGAAAAGAAGATTTGAAAATTGGTTTCTTAAAGCTGAACTTTCAATAAATTAATTTTTTATAATAGTTAAATAGGATTTTTTCTTGCAATCAAATTGTAGGGTTGCTATCGCATTTTGGCGTGGGTTTATCGATGACTTATCGCCAAGATAGTAAGATTTGACTTTGAAATTTGTGTTTTTATATAATTATTGTGCTTTAAAGACTGTTTTGTATTTCAATTATAAAATATGTGCATTGATATAAAATTTTAACAATTGTTTGTAGAAATATGTGAAAGCTGCATTTAAAAAAAAAAAATAAAAACTTGCTATTTTGATTGTCTCCAAAGCATTTATAAAATTAATAATTTTTTTTTATAATTAAGTATTCAGTGTACATACTAGAACGTTACAATCAAATATATTTTTGATTGCCTATTTCTCATTTTAAGTTAGCATAGACTTATGCTGCCAGAGATTTTTAACATTTCTGCAGATGCTATAACTATTTTGCTTGTAGTAATATGAATTGCATGCATTATTTTGGCTCATTGATTTTCCTATTTTATATTATTTATATTATTGATATATTATCTTGCCAAATATAGTTTAACTTAAGCTTTAAAATGCTATGTCATTTATATAGCATTAAAAATCGCATACCTGATATAGCTTGAAATAATTTCTCAAAATAACTGAATACTAGAAAGTCAATTCTCTATTAAAATAGATATAAGCTATCTATATTAAGATATTTCTACATGTGAAGGCTAAATTTTAAATCCATTTAGAAGATCAATAATTTACCTTACAAATTCACCCACAATGTTGAATTGAACAATAACTTTTTGTAGCTGATTCTGCACCGATAATGAATAAAAATATGATATAGTATGCTGAAGTAGCTACTGTATTTTTTTTTTTTTTAACTTCATTATCGAAGGGCTTTTGGCGTCCATATCAAAACACCCCCCACCCCATTGTTTTTCAAAATCAGAAATTTAATTTTAATGATAAAGCAGGGTTTATCAACGAAAGTCTTCCACCACCATATTGTAAAAATATTGCGCAGAACACCGTTGGAATATAGCGTTGGAAGTTTCCAATTTTTGTTAAATTTAGACAAATATACACACCCCTCTCCCTTTCACCCCAAATAAATAAAGTGAAATAAATCATGTCTGTTTAAAATACGTTATTGAGTATTATCAAAATAGGTGTAAAAATGTTAACAGTCGTAGATCTTTCTATATTGTTTAAAAAAACTTTTAGAACTTTTACTATTTTTAAACACATTTTTGTTAAATTGTTACCAAAATACTCAAAATAAAAGCGTATTGCATGCAAAATTTGATTAATAACACTTTTCATTCTAATCAAAATAAGAAGTATAATATTTTAGGTAAAATATTACATTCAAAATGCGCGTTTTAAAAGCATAAAATATTTCGAGACTCTCAGATAAAATCAGAGTTTGACAATCGGTAGCTTTGAAAAACAGACGCAGAGAAATGCGCCATTATAGCGATAAATGGCAAGAAAAAGTAACCCTCGTTTTCGCCAAGCGCAGTCGTCGCTCCCACAGGAGCTTCAATGGCCGCTCTTGCGCCAGCCTCTATATATAGGAGCCTTAGGTAAGGCTGAGAGTCTTTATTATTTTATCTGAGAGTCTCGAAATATTTTATGCTTTTAAAACGCGCATTTTGAATGTAATATTTTACATAAAATATTATATTTCTTATTTTGATTAGAATGAAAAGTGTTATTAATCAAATTTTGCATGCAATACGCTTTTATTTTGAGTATTTTGGTAACAATTTAACAAAAATGTGTTTAAAAATAGTAAAAGTTCTAAAAGTTTTTTTAAACAATATAGAAAGATCTACGACTGTTAACATTTTTACACCTATTTTGATAATACTCAATAACGTATTTTAAACAGACATGATTTATTTCACTTTATTTATTTGGGGTGAAAGGGAGAGGGGTGTGTATATTTGTCTAAATTTAACAAAAATTGGAAACTTCCAACGCTATATTCCAACGGTGTTCTGCGCAATATTTTTACAATATGGTGGTGGAAGACTTTCGTTGATAAACCTTGCTTTATCATTAAAATTAAATTTCTGATTTTGAAAAACAATGGGGTGGGGGGTGTTTTGATATGGACGCCAAAAGCCCTTCGATAATGAAGTTAAAAAAAAAAAAATACAGTAGCTACTTCAGCATACTATATCATATTTTTATTCATTATCGGTGCAGAATCAGCTACAAAAAGTTATTGTTCAATTCAACATTGTGTGTGAATTTGTAAGGTAAATTATTGATCTTCTAAATGGATTTAAAATTTAGCCTTCACATGTAGAAATATCTTAATATAGATAGCTTATATCTATTTTAATAGAGAATTGACTTTCTAGTATTCAGTTATTTTGAGAAATTATTTCAAGCTATATCAGGTATGCGATTTTTAATGTTATATAAATGCCATAGCATTTTAAAGCTTAAGTTAAACTATATTTGGCAAGATAATATATCAATAATATAAATAATATAAAATAGGAAAATCAATGAGCCAAAATAATGCATGCAATTCATATTACTACAAGCAAAATAGTTATAGCATCTGCAGAAATGTTAAAAATCTCTGGCAGCATAAGTCTATGCTAACTTAAAATGAGAAATAGGCAATCAAAAATATATTTGATTGTAACGTTCTAGTATGTACACTGAATACTTAATTATAAAAAAAATTTATTAATTTTATAAATGCTTTGGAGACAATCAAAATAGCAAGTTTTTATTTTTTTTTTTTAAATGCAGCTTTCACATATTTCTACAAACAATTGTTAAAATTTTATATCAATGCACATATTTTATAATTGAAATACAAAACAGTCTTTAAAGCACAATAATTATATAAAAACACAAATTTCAAAGTCAAATCTTACTATCTTGGCGATAAGTCATCGATAAACCCACGCCAAAATGCGATAGCAACCCTACAATTTGATTGCAAGAAAAAATCCTATTTAACTATTATAAAAAATTAATTTATTGAAAGTTCAGCTTTAAGAAACCAATTTTCAAATCTTCTTTTCAAGATCTTAACATACATTTACTTTTTAAAAGACAAAGGAAGCATAAAATATGAAACTATTTACACTGCGCAATTCAGGTGAATGTCCAGGAATCTATCCATTTCTTCGGCAGTTTATAAAGCCATATTTTCCTTTTCTCGGGATCTTGAGGAAATTTAAACATTTCCAACTTCTTCCTCCAATGATTAGTGCCATTTATTATACCACAATCACCCATTTTACAGATAAAATACGTATCAAACATGAGACAAGTAACGTACGCTCGCCATTGAAATAGCATAGGCAGACGATAACAGACAGTTACGGCAGGAGCTTCAATGGCGGTTGCACCAGCCTGTCTATATAGGAGCCTTATCCCCTCCAGTGCTTCAATATTTCGTCAAGGGGTGATATAAATAGTGTGCAGAAGCTGAATCACTCACTGCGCATGCCCTGATCTTTGATGTACCCTAATGTTCTGACTATTTTTCCCCCTCCATGATAATTTGGTAACTGTTTTTTCGTTCGGATCTCTCGTGTCATCGATCGAAGCTTTTTCTGTGTTAACATTTAACAATTTTTAAGCACGTTTTCCGTCAATTTTGTGTTTAACTAGAATGTCTGAAAACGCGGATACTGTTTCTGGATCCAGCAGATTTTCGTGCTCGCTGTGTGTACGTAATTTTACCATGAGATATAATTTAAATAAACACTTAAGAAAACTTCATGCCGGAGTAATTTCAGTTCCAGCTTCACAAACACAATACAGACCCGCCTTTTTGTAGAACTAAAGCAACATACACCGGGAGGGCGTTGGCCTATAAACTGCTCAATCATGGGCGGCTCGTGCCCAAAAAAGTGCGTGTGGGGGGGAGGGGGGAGCTGGAAAAAAGCTAAAAATGGCTTAAAATAGTTAACAAAACGTAAAAAGTGGGGGGCATTGCCCCCCCCCTGTAGAACCGCCTATGTGTTCAATGTAATCCCTTTAGACGTTCGAGCACCACTGGACATTAAAACTTTTAAATAGCTTAATCCAGCTGAAACCCTATTGTATGGAGGATTTTCTTCAATTTTAATCTTATTGTGTAATGTAACTGGTATCTGTCAGTATGCACTGATGTAAACCTAATAAATTCATTTCCCTGATATTTGCCTGTGACTTCCTGATTTTCCCTGACACTTGATAACACTCCAATTATTTCACAGTACACGATAAGCATGAAATCCAATGTAAAACATTAAATTCCTTTTATCGTAATACAAAAATGAATAGCACATTTTATAAATTTACTGAATAGCACATTTTATAAATTATTATTCAATTAAAAAAAAAACACAAATTTTGCGGCTCAAAACATTTGAGTCATCTCCTTTTCAATTTATTTATACCTCTTCTCAAGTGTAGGGGTTTGAGAGGGAGCAGGGAGGTTTCCAGGGGCGGATTTACAGGTCAATAATCCAGGAGGGGGGGATGTCGTTGCCTATCTATCAATGTTTTAGGTAGACAATATTAAAAAATAGATAGTGTTAAATGCGACACTCAAACATGTCGGGGGAGGGGGCGATATCCGCGCCTGGAGGAATTCCTCCTCCAGTAGCTTATCATAATGTTTTACAGCACTAAGAGGTTTGTTTACACAACGCTATTAACTCGCAAAGTAATATGTTCATGCAAATCGTCCCCCTCTTTTAAAATTCATTTCTTCTTGTCAGGAGGAGGATTATCCTCCTCAGAATCTATCCCGCAGAACTAATCCCTCCGGTCATGAAAGGAAGAAGGGTAGAGGGTGAAAATTGTTCTCACGTTACGTGGAAAGGCATTTTGAGTTGGGAGTGGAAAACGGTTTAGATACTGGATCTTTTTATTTCAGTATGCTTACTCGATATAGAGCGTCTCTTTCTTCATTCTCGAGTTAGCTAGTTTTGCCAATCACTATTTAATAATATTCTGCTGTAATTTCAATTTTTACTTTACCGTTGGATATATAAGTATATCATATACTTAATTTTCTTTTTCTATTTTTCTCTTGTAAATATTTAAAATTTATAATTATATTTTTGTTGTAATTATTTTGTCATTATATCGTCTAAATAATTATATTTCTATGGAACTTTAGGTGACATTTTCGTCAAAATAGCGACATTTTAAAAAATCGCCAAATTTATCGCCACGTGGTACTGTAGAACCGATAGTCCCATTTTGCGACAAATTGACGAAACATCATCACAATACTATCCCCTAACACAACACAATTAATTTCATTTATTAAGCGCGATTTTATCAATTCCATAGTATCTTTACGGATTTACAAACATGTTTATCAATTTGGTGATATTAAAAAAATACGCTAAATGTGTTACTAAGTAGGATGGATGGATTGACCGACAGATGCTACCGAAACATCATTTCAGCACGCTCTTCTAAAAAAACGAATTTAATTTCATTGATTTGCGTCATTTTTATCAATTTGGAGACATTTCCGCTAATTTGGTAAAGTTTAAGAAAAGTAACCAAGTTATTTAGAGATATTCCGGTAAATTCGTAGCTCTGAATTTGCAAATCTGAAGAATAAAATATCCTGATCCCGTTTGTATATACTAAATGATAACACTAAAATTGTATTAGAAGATACACCCGTGGTAGGGGAAGGAGGGTACGGTCCCTGTGGATGCCTCCCCCACTGAGTTCCGGTCTAAATTGGGTGGCACTTCCCTGCCGTCCAAACAGTTACCTTACACCTTTCTGGTAGGTCGGACGGTATGGGTCTCAACAACAACCCGTTCTACTCTTTTTCTGCTTCAACAATCGGCTAAATGAATTTATTGGGTAAACACAATATATGAGTTTATTAGCTAAACACAATATATGAACTTGAAAACTCTTTGCCAAAATAAATGAAAGTGATGTACGCACTCCGCAATTAATATAATTAAAAGAACAATCAATCTGTTCATTTATAAAATATATTTTTGCATCCATTTATTTATTATTCAAATAGAAAAAAAATCTGATGTGGGCTACACATTACTTTCCTTATATAATGCAATGAGTTTACTACTTTTACAGTTAAAAAAATCTGATGTGGGCAACACATGACTTTCCTTATACAATGTAATGAATTTACTACTTTTACAGTAAAAAAATAGATTTTTCTTACAGTAGATACTAATATTTTTTCCAAGATATTGAATATCCCACAAATAGTCGTCACTTTCATTGATTTAGCGTCATTTTTATCCACTTGGCGAGATTTTTGTTAATTTGGCAACATTTCAAAAAGTCGACAAGTTGGCAACATTCCGCCAAATTCGTCGCCAAAATCTCGCCAAGCATTATGGATGAAGAGATAAGTTATTCTTACAGCAGATAAATGACTATTGGCGTTCAAATACAAAAGTATTACTCAAAGTATCTTTTTCCATGAATGGAACGAGTTAGATCCACGAGAATGATGTCACCCAATTTATCGTATGGTATTACATATGAAAAGTGAACATGTTTCTCAATAGGAATTTTTTGTTTATGTGACTTTTTCGTAATTTTTTTGAAAAATGCACAATATCTCGAGAACGGTTTCTGTTAGCGTTCTAAAATTTAAGCCAATCGTTTTCTAATGAAAAATTACATACGAAATGTCTATTTGAGTAATTTTATTAGTGGTTTTGATTTTTTGACGATTTTTTCAAAATTTTATTCGAAAATTTAGGGGGGTTCTGAACATTCGATTGCGTATAAAAACAATTGGCTTCCAGTGTTTACGGATTGTGATTTTTGTACCAAATTTGGTTCGAATCGGTCCATTCGTTCGTCAGTTATCGTCTCCACAGTCTCACTGACACACACACACACACACACAGACATCACTTCAAAAATGTTTCATTCGTGATCAGGGATGCTTGAAACGTGCTCTCCCGTCGAGAACTCGAATTTGAATTTTCGACCCCGTCACAATACTTTCCTTATACATTATGTATATAAGGAAAGTAAAAATGGTATTCTTATAGTAGATACTAATATTCTTTCCAAGATATTGAATTTTCGACAATTAGTCGTCATTTTCATTGATTTAGCATCATTTTTATCCATTTGGCGAGATTTTCATTAATTTGGCAACATTTCAAAAAAGTTGCCAAGTTGGCGACATTCCGCCAAATTCGTCGCCAAAATCTCGCCAAGCGTTATGCACGAAGAAAAAAGTTATTCTTACAGCAGATAAATGACTATTGGCGTTCAAATACAAAAGTATTATTCAAAGTATGTTTTTTTATGAATGGAACGAGCTAGATCCACGAGAATGATGTCACTCAATTTATCGCATGGTATTACATATGAAAAGTGAACATGTTTATCAATAGGAAATATATTTTTTTTTCTTTTGTATAAATTTTTGATAATTTTTTTGAAAAATGCGCAATATCTCGAGAACGGTTCATGTTAGCGTTCTAAAATTTATGTCAATCGTTTTCTAATGAAAAATCACATAAGAAATGTCTATTTGCGTAACTTTATTAGCGGTTTTGATTTTTTGACGATTTTTTCAAAATTTCACTCGAAAATTTATGTGGGTTCTGAACATTCGATTGCGTATAAAAACAATAGGCTTCCAGTGTTTACGGATTGTGATTTTTGTACCAAATTTTGTTCGATTCGGTCCATTCGTTCGTCGGTTATCGTCTCCACAGCCCCCCCCCCCCCCCACACACACACAGACATCACTTCAAAAACGTTTGATTCGTGATCAGGGATGCTTGAAACGTGTTCTCCCGTCGAAAACTCGAATTCGAATTTTCGACCCCGTCACAATACTTTCCTTATACATTATGTATATAAGGAAAGTAATAATAATAAATATTAACAACACACTTAATTTCATTCCGTTGCCGAGCAACATGGTATCAGATAGAATCTTCGCCATAAAAAGCGAAATTAAATAACCATTTTGATTTCTTTATACTTTTCATTGTTCAGTAAAAGCTTGTTTAAAATAAACCATGGAGATAGATTTCCCATTTAAATCATGTTTCAAACAATTCATGTTTTCAGAAAGTGACTAATTAGCGCAAAAAATCTTCCATCAAATTCAGAGTTTAAATTTTAATTCACTTTCAAACGATTCCTCTGTTGTAATTATTATTTCAATTTTTATTTTAAAAACTGCCGAACACATTTTGTTGAAATTTTTTTTTACATATTTCACGTGATAAATTAGAATATTTCCTAAAATATTCGAAGCATTTATTCCATTTCTTCAATCCGGGTTAAGTCTGAAACTAATTGGGTGATATTATTAATTTTCATTCCTATATATCCCGTCTGAAAAACATACTAAAATTTCATTTTGATGACGTCATTTTTACGGCAGTTAGCATGCAAACGGACAAACAGAATGACAAAGTCATAAACACGTTACAACTATGTTGGAAAGTGAAGAAATATTTGATTTGTTTGACACATTTTCTCAAATGTGATCCTTGTTTGTAATAAATTTAAATATTAATGTTGAAGTAAGATTGGTGTGATTTATTTTACTATTGTTAATAAAAATTCAAATATACTTTTTATTTCTCCTGTCCTATGTATCATACCTAAAATAAATTATTTAATTAAGAATCGAAAATTTTTCAAAAGATGTGTATACACTTAAATTACCCCTAGCTACAGCAATGATGATTTTACATCGCTGGCTTCTCACGTCGAAGTACATGGCTCTAGTCCTCAATATCATTCTCTTTCTATCATGACCAATTTCTCAAATTATAAAATTTTCAAGCGTAGAATAATATGGGGGAATTTATCATATTTGTACATCCATCCACAATTTAAATTCCTCTTGTTCGAAGTCTGCTATATTTTGAATCCTAGGACTAATGTCGAGTTTATTGCGTGAAATGGTCTAAAACTTTGTCGTTTACGTGAAAATTGAAACGTAAGAACATAAATTAGGGTTTATTTTAAAAGTAATATTAAATTACCAATTCTGTCAGATATTGGGATTAGAAAAATTTCTATTCCCGAAATCCCGATATTGTAAAAATATCCGAGATTGCAATCCCTAATTTCATAAATAGGAAGTTATTATTATTATTAGTAGTAGTAGTATTAATATTTATTATTATGCCTCTAGTCATGGTGATATAGAATGCTATTCTATTTCATGTTCAAAATGGATTACAAACTGTAAAATATTTGTAATAAAAAATAATTATTTCCTCTGTAGTTTTTTAAAACAAAGATTTTACTACCACGCAAAATAATCAACGATGGTTCTTATTCAATATTACACCACCTTGCTGACTGCATTTTTCATTTTCCTGTGGCCTATAGCCTTGTGTGTTGGTCTCATTATCGGAGGTGATGGGTGGAGACACGTGCTCAAAGTGATAGAGTACTCTGGGGACACATACAATGGTAAGGGGAAGATCTCCAGGCACGGGAATTTGACACTAATAACTTTCTGTCACAGCAAGGTAGCTCCTGGAAGCTGCCGATCCTGCTGTGGGTGAAAGCAAACTAGTTGGTCCGATCTCAGACGGAAAGAAATCTGGATATTTTTTGTGTGATGAGGAGCCTTAATTCACACCTGAGACACAGGAATTAAAGTAAACTTGCAATTGAATAACTTCACATAGGTAGCGATAAGAAAATACCTTTTTTCCGCTTGTATGTAAAATTACGAATGTAATTTTCAAGTGTATAAATTACGAAATCATATAATATTATATTATTTAAAATAAAACTTTCTTTTACCATACATTTAAAATCGGATTAGAATTTAAAAAATAGAGGGCAGTTCATCGTTCTGTTTACCATTCAACCATTACAAATTCCAATGCCTAAAAATCGTAAAATCTCAGAACGAACATTAAAATCCAATGTAACACTGTACATATTCGTAAATATTCTCATTGGGATGCAATGCTGTACATTTTGGATCGCATTTTTATAATTTTAATCGTAAAACTGTAATTGGGAAAAGAAAAAGCTTCGATCGATCACACGAGAGATCCGAACGAAAAAACAGTTACCAAATCATCATGGAGCAGGAAAATTAGTCATAACATTAGGGTACATCAAAGATCAGGGCATGCGCAGTGAGTGATTCAGCTTCTGCACACTATTTATATCACCCCTTAACGAAATATTGAAGCACTGGAGGGGACGAGTCCGTGAGCATGCGCATTGCGCCGGATTTTGTTTCCCATTGGGAATGACCGCAGGATTGAGATGCTAGTCTGCTCTACAAGAAAATGTTTGACCTCACACTTTGACAAACATGTGTTCAGATGATCAAAAATCAGTGATTGAGCCTCTTTGAGAAGCATTCACTGATCGTTTGTAGACACCTTCTCAGACGAGCGCTTAGACCCTGCAAAGTCACTCCCGCCAGAATAACACGTGATACATACGTCAGGCGCGAATTTCAGCAGACTAGCAGACTCAGCTCTTCCGATTGTTTCTTTTTTCTTTTTGTCTTTTTGTGTGACGCCCGTAGATATGTGGCCGCGGTGAATGAATAGAGTTCTTTGTTTTCTTCATGTACAGTTCAATTAGTTTGTACGTGATTTTGATATTGAAAATACACACACATATAAAATAGAAACTATGATGTTGGCCAGGTGCCAATATGGTCAAAAAGTGGCATTCTCTGCTGCACAGAATGCTTCACTTCATGCCATAAGTTGGCTTTATTTGAGGTAAAAAGCTCTTCATATGGCATACAGATAGATCGTCAGATTTATATGCTGCTAACTAGTATTTATTTATCCCATATTCTACTTCTTGTTAAAAAAAACTCTCCGCTTAGCGAGTAGATTTGAAGGATCGAATCAATTGTGTGATTTAAGCAGAATTCAGATTTTTGTTTCGATCAGATGCGAGTGTTTCTCACATCTGACTGTTGCGCAATCGTAATTTTGTTTAGTGATAGTAGAACAGACACACACAATCCTTCAAATCAGTTTATTAAACAAAATGAAATGTTTTCTTTAAAAAAGAAAAATAAATAATCGAAGTAACTATTGGATGTAAATGTTGTTTGCTTTTGGTTGGATGTGTGTACGTCTGTGAGTTTGTTGACACCACATCTTATGGGAACGAATGGAGTGTTTCAAATGAGATTTTGCAAGATAATTATAATGCGTAAAAACTAGTGTGGAATATAAATTTATGAGAAAGTTGAGTGGAAACACACTCTAAATATTTTGTGGTATATCATAACGAGGTAACAAGTTATCCCCAAAATGTCCACTGTTAAGGCTGAGCATTCTGCAGAGTCCACTTCGACGATAAGAGCTTGCAATTTCGTCCTAGTAGCTCAACTGTAGAGCGTCGGCTGGCCAGTTCGGAGATCCAGGGTTCGATTCCCGCAAAACTCTTTACAAGGGCTTCCGAACAGGGAAAATTCAATAACTCAGGAAATTTGTATTTCATAATAAATTTGTAGAAAATAGAAATGGAAAATATATTTCGGAACAGCCGATCGCAGCGCTAGCGATGTCGAGGAAGCCAGAATTCAGTTTTAGTGGATCCAGCCAGAATTCAGTTTTGGTGGATCCAGCCGGAATTCAGCTTTGAGGATCAGCGAAGGCATATATGAAACACTTAGAAAAGTTATTTCAAAAATCGGCCAGAAGTGAAGAACATAAGTTAGAGTTAGGTCGCTTTTGACATATCGAAGATCCATCCTCGAGAATGACCTCTAAGGAGGATAAAGAGTCATTTGGTCTTTAGAGTCAGGGCTGTAGTGGAGGGTATACGGCTGTATACGCCGTATACCCACTGGTTTTTCCAGCAAATTCCGTATACCCTCTGCTTTTTTTAAAAAACTACGTACCTACGTACACGCTTTGCAAAACGCTTTGCTTAATGAACAACATAGTAACAGATTTGATATCATCTTGATTGATTTCAAACGTCTCCAATCTAATGTTTATTACTGCAATTGGACCTCCTATAGAACACTTTCAACCGGAAAGATTTGTAAATTCTTGGTTGGCCAACCATCGCTCTTCTGTTGACAATAGATCAAGAGTATGCGCTACAAAAAAAGACAGATAGACGGATTTCTCTCGTCAAGCAGTTTGGAAAATATTTCAATAAAAATGATAGAGGTAGGCCTTAAAATTTGTTAAAATAAAACAAAATTACATCCTACTTTATATGTGTTTCAATATTTTTCACTTAACATTTCCTGTAATTATTTTATATCCTAGTTAAATATTAATATGGTGAGATTTTCAAATTTGAATATCACTCGATGCTAGTCTGCATATTTTGTTTTGAATAAATACTGTAAACTCCCAATGAACACGAATATCTTCTTAAGTCGAAGTTTCTTCAAAGTTCCACATTTCCTTTCCTTTAATATAAAATTAATAGGCTTTTTTTTTTCTCGTTAATTTGAACTTCGATTAATTCAAACATTTCCTCCGGTCCTTCGAGAATACCCCATAGGCGCTCGGAAGGGGGGGGGGGGCGAGGGGGCGGTCGTCCCCCTGGCTTATGGATTTCCTATATATATATGTATGTGCGTGTGTGTGTGTTGTTGTTGAGACCCAGACCGTCCGACCTACCAGAAAGGTGTAAGGTAACAGTTTGGACAGCCGGGAAGTGCCACCCAATTTAGACCGGAACCCAGTGGGGGAGGCATCCACAGGGACCGTACCCTCCTTCCCCTACCACCAACCTCTCGGAAGGATTTACGGACCCACATGTTTAACGTGATCGTACTCCGCGTGAACACGGCGGCAGTTTTGGCAGTGGCTGGAATCGAACCCGGGCCTATCGAGTGCAACTCCAGCGCGCTAACCAATGGGCTACCGCGCCCCGCGTGTGTGTGTGTGTGTGTATTTTTTTGCCCCCCCCCCCCGGAAAGTGTAAGTAGTAAGTACATGTTTCGCCTCCCCCTGGAAAAAATTCTACGGGCGTCCATGGTATACCCTCTGTTTTTTTACGAACCCACATGTAGCACTGTTTAGAGTGGCGCCCGAACAAATCAACCCTGTAGGCTAGTGCAGAGATGTCGGAGGTCTGAAAGTGACCCTAGTACGACTAGTGAGAAATCAGTGGACTTTGGAAGATTGAGCCCCGATTTCAAAATTAAGAGGATAATAACCATGCAGGATACTAACCTGGGTAAAAATAGTAGTAGCAGGAAGCTAGCCTGGGGTAAAAATAACAGGATTGCAGATTGTCAGTAGATTGTCAGATGGTAGAATAAAAGATTGTCAGTTGCCGCCAATCTGACATTAGAGATGGAAAATGCAGAGTCCACTTCGACTATAAGAACTTGAAATTTCATCCCAGTAGCTCAACAGTAGAGCGTCGGCTGGCCAGCTCACAGATCCAGGGTTCGATTCCAGGTTGGAGCAGCAAGGTTCTTTATAATTTTAGTCGATGCATGTTAGCAAAATATTATATTTCCTTTTTTCCAGAGAAGATGTTTTCGTCCTCCAGTTTCTACGAGGAGCCCGAATCCATCTATCCCACTTTGGAGGAGCAGGTCGAGATGGCCCGCAAAATCGCCGACTCCTTGGCGGATGATACCAACAAGAAGTCCAAAGGAGCCAACATGTTCTACAAGAGGGTGAAGAGGTCGTCCAAGTGGATTCACGAGGGTAAGCAACTTCTCAATCATTTCTTACGAGGGACTTCGTGAAAGTCCGTATTCGGGACCTGATCAAGCCAGAGTGGGGCACAGGGCCTGCTGTCATTCGGGGCCCCCATACACTCACGGCACATAACAAATTTGGGAATATTCCCAAAGCTCTTTTAGCACATGTAGAAAACTTCCAAACTTTTTATTGAAAAGTGATATGCTAAGTAATATGTAGGATGTATAATATTTACATCTATTAACATATTTTAAATGTTATAGAGCCTTATATCATTTAAATATTATACATATATACACTTTTAAATAAAAACTAATATTACCGGTTTTAAGTAAGTTGAAAAAATAATTTTTGCTTCACTTTTTTTTTATCACGTACAAAATTCAGGGCCCCTTAAAATTTGGGTCCCAGAAGTCCGTGCGTTCATCAGGCCGTGTCTATATCGCTTTTGAGTTAATATTGTAGCTTACTTGAACCAGATGAAAAAAAATTATCTACCATGGGGCAGTCATTTTATCACGGGGAAAAAAAGTCATATTTCGTGAGGCGGTCGCGGGTTTAATCATGGTATTTCGCAGCAGAGGATTTACACTGACATTTCCACAGGCCAACGACCGTACCGTGCTGAAAACACCGATTCTCGTTAGATCACCGAAGTCAGGCAGCATCGGGCGCGGTTAGTACTTGGGTGGGTGACCACCTGGGAACACCGCGTGTTGTTGGCTCTTTTCGGGCGCGGCAGCCCAGTGGTTAGCGCGCGATTCTCGCCGCTGTCAGAACTGCCGCCGTGTTCATGCGGAGTACGATCACGTTAAACATGTGGGTCCGTAAGTCCTTCCGAGAGGTTGGTGGTAGGGGAAGGAGGGTACGGTCCCTGTGGATGCCTCCCCCACTGGGTTCCGGTCTAAATTGGGTGGCACTTCCCGGCTGTCCAAACAGTTACCTTACACCTTTCTGGTAGGTCGGACAGTCTGGGTCTCAACAACAACAACTGACATTTCCAGAAAAAGTTTACTGGTTATGAAGCAATATACAAATAACTACTTTACGCAACTCAATGAGCATTATATTTTAATACTTTCAAAAATTGATACTTATATTTATAAACCATTCAAATTCTAGCAATGTAATGCACGCCGTTGCATGAGATCAGATTAACATTTTCATTTAAGTGGACGACTTCGTTTTGATACATTATAGTGTGCATACACAGACTTTGTTCTTTAATGCAGTGTTTGTTGTCTTGTAACACGTTTTTAAATTAAGAAAGAAAGAATCGTTCGGCATCGAGACTCTTTGTGAGTATTGGTAGACAAGACAACCAGCGGAGGGCGACTTTATGTAACTAGGAAAACGGACCTTTTTCTCGTATTTTAAAAAATCTATCAAACATTCGTTGGCACGAAATTCTTTTACACTTGCTTTATATGAACGAAATTCACATTTTAGTGGGCCCCCCTCTCCGAACATAAGAATCCGACTTAAAACAAACAATTGTTCTTCGCCGTCTAAAAGGTCCAAGGTCATCATATATTTAATATTTGCGAAATTTCAAAAAAAAAATTTAAATTCGCGAAAAATAACGTGAAATTTCGCGATGCGAAACAATAATCTAACAATTATAATTGAAATTTGGTAATAATAGGAAAACAATTCGAAATTAGTGAATGTATTTGATATTCGTGAAATTTAAGACCTCCCCCACCCCTGCCCTAAAATTTACGAAAAATATCGCGTAAATTCGAGCCACGAAATAATTTATGCCATAACCGGCGTCAATACTACTATTAAAAATTATGGTAGTTTAGAATTTCACTCAATGAGTTCGAATTTTTTTATGGTGTCTCATATATACCTTCCCTTATGGATTCTATTGAGGCTTACAGTAATAGGAGCATTTACACATTTCTTTCTCAATGCTTAGTTATCTATATAAGCAAAACTAAACGAACCTTTAAAGATAGCCCGAGAGAACTTCAAGATTATGTCAAAAATCGGGAAATTAATTATTCTTCTATTGTAAAAATCACCACTTAATGACTCGTTTCATTTTTCTTCTATCAGTTCATTCAAAACTCAAATGTACTCGTCAGGATTTGATTAAAACGCTTTTCATATCAATAAAGAATTCCGACAAACTAGAGATGATGTCTTATATGAAATTTAATTCTTATGATAGATTATTTCTATAATTTATGGAATGATCACGTATTGTTTGTCACTTCCTCACTGACGTCATCCCTCTGCTCTGCGTTTCTTTGCTTTATTTGCTCCAGTTTCTTGTCTTTCATCTCGTTTTACTGTTCTTTTATTCCATGACGCCGACTTTACTGTGTACACATTTTTGCGCTGCCACATGGTTCTCACTTGGTGATTAGCTTTTGGCATGCTCCCACTGAAAGTAGAAACTCGCGTGTTTTCTAAACAATCATTTTTTTTTATTTACTCTGAATAACGGTGCGTTTACTTACACAGCGTAAATACATACAAAATACATATTTACATATAAAATGAAGTGGAACGAATTATTTTTAACATGTTGCAGGAGCATGTTATATAAATGTAGCAAGCATGTTTATAACATGTCAAACAAAAGTTAATTGGAGTGTGGACTAACTCGATTTTTTTAACTCGACTTTCTCGACTAACTGTGTTAACTCGACTTTCACATACTAGAATTTTTTTTTTTTTTTTTTCAAATTTTAAAAGAAAAATCAACATCATGGGTCCAAATGTGTCCAATTATAGCGTGTTACCCTTCACTTTAAAGTGCTTGAAAAAATATTTCGATTGATACCATACATGACAATGTATCCCCCCCCCGGAGGATAACTTCCCCCCCCCCCCCCTTAAGAGGGGATAACTACGTCACGAACAAAAAAATCTGATGTGGGCAGCACATGACTTTCCTTATATAATGCAATGAATTTACTACTTTTAAAGTTAAAAAAATGTTATTCTTATAGTAGGTACTTATATTCTTTCCAAGATATTGAATTTTCGTCAATGAGTCGTCATATTTATTGATTTAGTGTCATTTTTATCCATTTGGCGAGATTTTCGGTAATTTAGCAACATTTAAAAAAGTCGCCAAGTTGGCGACACTCCATCAAATTCGTTGCCAAAATCTCGCCAAGCGTTATGGACGGAAAAATAAGTCAAATACAAAAGTATTACTCAAAGTATTTTTTTCCATGAATGGAACGAGCTAGATTCACGAGAATGATGTCACCCAATTTATCGCACGGTATTACATATGAAAAGTGAACATGTTTCTCAATAGGAAATATTTTTTTTTATTTTATATGATTTTTTGATAATTTTTTTTGAAAAATGTGCAATATCTCGAGAACGGTTCATGTTAGCGTTCTAAAATTTATGTCAATCGTTTTCTAATCAAAATTTACATAAGAAATATCTATTTGTGTAACTTTATTAGAGGTTATGATTTTTTTACGATTTTTTCAAAATTTCACTCGAAAATTTAGGAGGGGTTCTGAACATTCGATTGCTTATAAAAACAATAGACTTCCAGTGTTTACGGATTTTAATTTTTGTACCAAATTTCGTTTGAATCGGTCCATTCGTTCGTCAGTTATCGTCTCCACAGACTCATTGACACACACACACACACATACTTACACACACAGAGAGACATCACTTCAAAAATGTTTGATTCGTGATCAGGTATGCTTGAAACGTGCTCTCCCGTCGAAAACTCGAATTCGAATTTTCGACTCCGTCACAATACTTTCCTTATACATTATGTATATAAGGAAAGTAAAAATATAAAATTTATAAAGTTTTTACTCAAATTAAGAAAAAATTCTATCTAGTTTTAGATTTTTTTTTTTATAACAAGGCCGGTTTCGTGTAAATCCATTAATATGTGCGGTCGCTATCGTGTGACAAGAAATCGAACACAGTTAGACAGAAGGACATCACTCCAAAAATAGCCAAAACATTTTCAGGAGATCTCAAAACATATATTGGCATCAAAATCTCGAATTCGAAAATTACCGTGAAAGCAATACTTTCTCTATACTTAATTACATAGTATGTGAAAGTAATTAAACAGTATTTTCAATCCATTAAAAAGGTAATGCATATTTTCCTTAAACTGCATATTATTTTATCATTCCAGGTCCCGAACTGAGCGATGAATCGGCTCCTGGAACCCCGGAATTCCAAGGGATGGAGCCTCCGACTCCGGATCCTTCCTTAGTACCTTTCAGACCCTCGAAGGGACCTTCTAGACTCAAGCTTATCATGGATCCCAGACACCCACTTGACCTTGCAGCACTCAGGTAAATATCTTATGCAAGTGACGTCACAATTTTGCACTTAAGTTTCCAAGATGAGACATTCGTATGCTTAGTATGGAAGTTTTCATTATTTCTGTATTATAAACGGCAATTTTAGAAATTTTCAATCGTTTAACCCCTAATTTTAGTAGGGTATGTCCAAATTTATCTTTTTCGTGGATTTTTTTTAATTTGCCGGAAAATAAATTATTCACTTTTAATAATATATATACAGGGTGTCCAGTGCTATCGGTGCCCAATGGCTATTTCCTCAACCGTTAGTCACAGAGATACACTTCCAATTGCAAAAATGTTTTAAATTTTAAAATTTATTATCTTAGAAACAGTTTAAATTAATAAATGCATTTCTGAAAGAAATACGAAATATAAATTTTTATACAGTCCCCCTGTTCAACCAATTATATTTGGGAAAATCTTTCTCATACAATTTTATGCAAAATAAAAAAAATTCATCCTTTTACGACCAAAATTGACCGACTTATAGCTGTTTAAAGTTGGAGCACTTTTTGTGCTGAGAAATGGTCAATACGGTCCCTGATTGGTTGGTTGCCCGGAGAAATGGTCAATACGGTTGCTGATTGGTTGGCTGCCTGAAACGGGACTTTTTATGCGTGGAAAATCGATTTAAGTCATAAAGTTTAATGCTTCATAACTCGGTGAATTTTGGTCGTAAAAGGAAGATTTCTTTTTTTTATTTTGCATGAAATTGTATGAGGATGATTTTTTTTTAATATAATTGGTGGGACCGGTGGATCGTATAAAAATTTATATTTCGTATTTCTTTCAGAAATGCATTTATTGATTTAAACTATTTCTAAGGTAATAGATTTTAAAATTTAAAACATTTTTGCAATTGGAAGTGTATCTCTGTAACTAACGGTTGAGGAAATAACCATTGGGCACCGATAGCACTGGACACCCTGTATATATACACAAGTTTTTTTAAGAAAATTCGTTATGTACCTTTCCCTTCACGCTCGCATACACACTGCAGAGTTTGCTAGTAAATGCGTACATCTTCAGAACGCTAGCTAGTGACTACGGTAACAGGAACGTGATCAGATTTCAGAAAATCTTAAAATTATAGAAAATCAATCTTATAATTGAATTCTGTGTAAATGCAAACTTCCAGAGTTTAAACTTTAGGTTGCTTTTTTCTTCTTCTCCAGAAATTATTTATGACCGAAAAAATTCTCTCAGTTGCAGTATTTGATCAATCTTTCATTAAAATAAAGGACAAGTTGAAGTTTTGAAAAAAAAAATCTAAAGGACACCTATTTGTAAAAAGGGAAATCCTTTAAAATAAAGGACATATGGCAGGTACAAATGATAAAATTTCGCGTGCAATATCACCCTTAGACATTGCGATATAAGTCTTTCCCGAAAAATACGCCATCGCTTGAGGATCTGATACTGGAGCAAAAATTTATCTATATCCTCCTTAGTCTATTTACGAACAAAACATTTTATGCATTTCGAATAGTATGTAATTAAAATAAAAGTTACTGGATCGTAAATTAGTTTGGTGGACAATGTCTACCTCATGGAGGTAAAAATAAGGAGTTAAAATTTTACTAAGAAAACTCCAATATCGTTTGAGACAATCATTCAGATGGTGCTGGGATCAGAAAAGTAGTTCTACATTGTATGCATTTCCATGGCGAAGGGCCTAAAATATTTATTTAAACTGCCAATTTTGGAAAAAATAAATTATAAGCGCAATGCAAAGCAGAACTGAAACAATAAAGAATATTCCTACGTATTTAAAATTATTTTAACTTTCAATTTATTTTTAGCTCTACATTCTATACTTTATCCTACAACTATGAAAAAATACTGTTTATTTATATTCATAATTAGAGAACCCTTAATTTAAAAATAATAATAAATACATATACTACGTTTTCTATTGTGTCAACTATAACAATAGCAGCTACTTTACTAACACTAGCGACATCTATAGTTATAATTCTCAAAGTATTACGGCATTTTCAAGCGTTTCATCCATAGGAGTTTTATCTCCTTCTTTCTAACTCCATGGTCTACTTTGTCTTCCCTGAGGCTTTGCTATTAATAGGTATATGTTTTCAACACTTAATTCATCGGTGAATGTTTAGTAAAATATTGAGTAGAAATTTTTATTTCAGATCCTCTGGGTATGTTATCAGTGAACACAATGTTGTCAGTCCAGAAGTCTGCCATGGTCTAGTCAAAGATCTCCATTCACCAGTTGGTAAAGGTACGAGTTTCAAGAACTTTTTTATAGTTTTAAAATATTTTTTGAGTAAGACATTCTGATTGCTTCTAGTGAAGTGAATAACCCATTTCTGACATTTTGACCGGATTTTGTTAATTGTCTTCTACATTTAGGAGCATTGCAGAGTATTTACTTTCTCGTACTTATTATACGGGAATGCATACCTAAGCGCCTCTAGCAACTTCGATATTTAAAGGTCTTCGAAAGTAAAGGTCTCAGATTGTAAGGTTTATCAGTCGTGAAGTGGTCATTTCCGATCGTATAACGGTGAATGTAGAGTCCCCATCGGTTAAAATGAAGAAGGTAGCAACACGAACTCGGCAACAAAGTCTTCCGTATTTTGGGAGTGCCCCTTATAGGCGGGTTTTGTGTTTATGAATTTTGCATTGACAGCTTCATGTGGCCTGGGCTATATTATAAATGAATTTTATGCCGGCCACATGGAAGGACTGAAATTGCCAGTTCTCATAGAAATTGGCAAAAATTGTGGCTTATAGCAAATTTCTTACTGCTATTGCAGATATCGGTTATTCTGTGCTGACGAGCGCAAAACGGGTCTATGGATACTGGTATATTTCTTTCTTTCGACTCAGAACATCCGACTTACCCGTAGGTGTAAGGTATCTGTTTGGACGACCGGGACAGTGCTACCCAATTTAAACCGGAACCCAGTGGGGGCGACATCCACAGGGACCATACCCTGCTCCCCTAACCACTCACTTCTTTCAGACCCACATATTTAATGACGAACTTTCATACCCACATATTTAATGTGCCCGTTCTCTGCGTGAACACTGAGACATTTTGGGCAGAGCCGGAAATCAAACTCGGGTCCTCCAAGTGCAAGCCCTGTGCTCTAACCTCTGAGCTGTCCCGCCCCTGTATACTAGTATCTGTAATGGGAGTGTCTTCTGATATTAGCATCAAGAATATTGATATTGGAGGAGGAATGAATTTTGATATCTACGATAAACGGAAAACGTTTGATGTGAAGTGAATTATTTGATATGTTGGGAATCCAACATACATAAAATTATCTTCCATAATATTGTGATTAGTCACATTTTAAGAAATAAACGACTTATAACGAATGAACAAAAAAAAAAATATTTAGTGATCGTAATTCCATTGGTGAAGCACTCAGGAAGGGTTATCCAAGGAGCTTCTTGAAACGTCACATCTCAAATATTTACGGAACAGGTGGAATGACAATATTTGAGGAGTTGTTGGGAAGTTCAATTGGATGTATTCAATATTTTGTATTTGGCAACACTTTGAGTGTATAGAACATCTGATACTTAATTACTTGCAGAGCGTCAATTATGGTGTGATTTGCGAAATTGAATGTATGTTTGGTGTTAGCTAATGTTTTATTATTTTTTATATTTATTTTCAATTTTAATTTTATTTTAATTTTACGTTCATGCTTTGGTGAAAATGATTTAGCTTCGAGTATTGGTCTGTGTTTTGGATGTGTTGTTTTGGTCGTTTCAACTTCATGTCTTTGGTGCATCGGACTCGGTTTCAGAGGGGGTGCCTGCTTCCAGGAGTACTTGCAGCGGCCTAGCAGCATGCTGTAATCTGGATTCAGAAGGGGTCACCCCCCCCCCCCTTCGGCTATTTTTTTTGGCACTCCGCTTGTTAGCTTTCCTCGTCCGTCTTTTTTTTTCATTTCTAAGCTTATATATATGTGTGTGTGTGTGTGTATATATATATATATATATATAATAAATAAAATAATTTTAATATTTAACACTGTCTAAGTGGGGAATAAATGAAAACGTGGTCAGAGATTGTATTTGTTGTTATGCATACATGTTTATTTCAAATACTGTAAAATCATAAATTATTCTTTTACATGTTTTTATATATTTTAGTTTTTGACAGGTACAATTACACTAAATGAAAGTCGCTTCATTTAATATTATATAATTAAAATTATTATAGTCTTAAATTTCAATTTTTAAAATAAATATAACCTACCCTTAAGTAAAAATTCTTATTTATTAGTGACTATAGACACTAATAAATAAGTATTTTTACTTGCTAGTAGGTTATATTTACTTTAAAACTTGAAGTTCAGGACTAAAATAATTTCAATCAATATAATATTAAATGAAGCAACTTTCATTTAGTGTAATTATACCTGTCTAAAACTAAAATATATAAAAACATGTAAAAGAATAATTTATGATTTTCATGGATCTTGCACATTATTATTTCGTTGTGAAAAAAACAAAGTATTATATAAGGAAAAAGAAGCATTATGTAGCGAAAGCTATGTGATGTCCACATCAGATTTCTAAAGGTGTTTATCAAAAAAATTTTAAGGTTTCAAAATTACATCCTAAGATTAATAACTGATCAATATCTTTTAATTTTAGTGTACTTTCTTCTAATTCAGTTGATTGTATTACTTAATATCCATCCATTCTTATTTGCTGCTTCTGTAATTGGATATTTATCATGCTAACATTTTACTGCACTTCTTAAAATACATTTTTCGTTGCTTGTTTCACAGGTGCTGCGCTCTTCGCCAAGCGGAAAAAGAAGTCAGAAGAATGGGTTGTAGATGAGGAGAAGGTGAAGGCTCTTGTCAGGGAACAGGAACACAGGAAGTTTACTGCTCCGCCTCTGAGCACAAGTCCAATGAACCAGTATCAGAGTCTGACAAGACAGGTGAGAAAACGGGGGGAAATCATTTCCATTCACCGAAACGAGAACTAAAAAAAATGAGTGAGACAAATAACATATAGAATCATGTTCTCTTACCTACCGCAGCAGCCAACATCCATAATTCGATTATGCCCTTCTTGGTGTTCATTAATACGGAAAAGTCAGTTACTACTGCAATAGTAAATAATAATAATAATAATAATAATGAAGTTCAGTTTGGGCAATAAATGCAGTAGAACGTCATTTATCTGAAAATGTGTTATTCAAAATATCGATAATTCGAAAAATTATTTATTATAAGAAATGTATGAAGCAGCCTTCTGAAGGGGGCAAATGTTATGTAAGCTTCATTTTAAACGGAACTATATCCAGTCTTTTTGTTATATTTTCCTTAATTTCGGGCAGTCATAGAAACACCGGAAATGCAAATCTCCAGAACCGAACATGGAAATACTTAATGAACTCCCTACACCCCCTCCCTCTGGAATTCGATATTGAGTCCGTATCAGTCATCATCTAAGTTCTATCTATAGCCAAACCAGAGAAATAGATGTTTCAAGGAATTTTTTTTGAACCGAGAATGAAAAAATCTGATGTGGGCAACACATGACTTTCCTTATATAATGTAATGAATTTACTACTTTTACAGTAAAAAAATAGGTTTTTCTTATAGTAGATACTAATATTCTTTCCAAGATATTGAATTTTCGACAATTAGTCGTCATTTTCATTGATTTAGCATCATTTTTATCCATTTGGCGAGATTTTCATTAATTTGGCAACATTTCAAAAAAGTTGCCAAGTTGGCGACATTCCGCCAAATTCGTCGCCAAAATCTCGCCAAGCGTTATGCACGAAGAAAAAAGTTATTCTTACAGCAGATAAATGACTATTGGCGTTCAAATACAAAAGTATTATTCAAAGTATGTTTTTTTATGAATGGAACGAGCTAGATCCACGAGAATGATGTCACTCAATTTATCGCATGGTATTACATATGAAAAGTGAACATGTTTCTCAATAGGAATTTTTTTTTTTATGTGACTTTTTCATAATTTTTTTTAAAAATGCACAATATCTCGAGAACGGTTCATGTTAGCGTTCTAAAATTTATGCCAATCGTTTTCTAATGAAAAATTACATAAGAAATGTCTATTTGCGTAACTTTATTAGCGGTTCTGATTTTTTGACGATTTTTTCAAAATTTCATTCGAAAATTTAGGGGGGTTCTGAACATTCGATTACGTATAAAAACAATAGGCTTCCAGTGTTTACGGATTGTGATTTTTGTACCAAATTTGGTTCGAATCGGTCTATTCGTTCGTCAGTTATCGTTTCCACAGATTCACTGACACACACACACACACACACACACACACAGACATCACTTCAAAAATGTTTGATTCGTGATCAGGGATGCTTGAAACGTGCTCTCCCGTCGAAAACTCGAATTCGAATTTTCGACCCCGTCACAATACTTTCCTTATACATTATGTATATAAGGAAAGTAAAAAAGAAAGAAAAAACGGAAATAGAAATTTTCAGTGAACTTCCCCAAGTTCCTCCGGAATATAAAGATGAATTCCTATCAGTCATCATCTAAGCCCTATCATATAGCCAGACTCGAGAAATAGATCTTTGAAAATAAAATTTTGAACCGGAAGTGGAAATATTTAGTGAACTCATCATTCTCATCCGGGATTTGATGCTTAAACCATATCAGTTATCATCTAAGCTCTATCTATAGCAGACCCCAAAAATTAGATTTTTCAATGAAAATGTAAATTTTTTAATCGAAAGTGACATCTTCAGATCCGAAAGTAGAATTCCCTAGTGAGTTAGTAAACCCCTCCGTAATTTAATAATGAATTCATATATTAGCCATTATCTAAGCTATATCTACAGCTAATGCTAAGAAATAGATGTTTCAAGAAATTTTTTTTTAATCGGAAGTAGGGAAATACAGGAAATAAAAACATTCGGGGAACAATCCTACCTCCTCCAGAATTTGATGCTGAATCCAAATCAGTGATCATCTTAGTTTTAAGGCAGTTCATGAGAAATAGATGTTTCATGGTAAATTTTTTTCGGTAAAGCATTGCAAAAATTTCACCACCAATGATTTGAATCGCGTTTAGAATGTAGATAGAATACCGGTAATATGGATCAGGTGTATATTAGCACACTTTCAAATCCATACAAGAAAAGTAGTGTCATAGAAAGCTGACTGTCCTTACAAGTGTACAAGTATAATCAAGTGGACCCACAAAGTCTCCACAAGTGCACAAGTTCAACGAATTTCCATTTGCGAGTTGAGCAGACTGGTGGAGTTTTTATTTTTAGACCTTGATTGGCAAGATATAATGGCAATATTAATTATTCTGGAAAAGGCATGAAGGAATTTCAAGACACTGGTCAGAGATGCCTATACCGATGAAACTTTTCTTAGTGGTTTTCTAAATAAATTAATTGTTTGAAAGTTCTTTATTAACATCAATTTTTCTTGAAAATCCTTATTCGCAGTATAATCTGCAAATATAATCTTTGCAGGAAGTGAAGTTGGTGAAGACGCCCTGGGAAGCAGCTATGGAATCTCCGTACGGCTACTGTGACTCCGCTTTCGCCCGCGTCAATCCTGACCATTTAGCAGACACTGTCATTAGGGCAGCGGATAACAAGAGGGCAGGATCCTTGAGTAGGGAATCCTCCAGAATGGAGGGGTGCATCTCACCTCCAGTGCCTCCACCTCTCACGCCTGCAGGTGCCATATATGACATCTACCATGCTAAACCTCCGAAGGGATGGTCTGGAAGCACAGCAACCAGTAAGCTATTTTTATGTGCATTGTCGTATTGCAAATATGCTGTATTATCAAAAGTATGTGGACACCTTCAGAAATTCACCTGTTGTAGTTTCCGGAATGGTTTCTTTCAGTTACATGGGGCTAGATTCATTCAGTTTTTCTTACAGCCTAGAATTTGGTGAATTTCCTAATATTTTAATCATTGAGCTTTTCACATTGTGCCATTTTCAAGAAAAAGGATCGTTGTCTTTTCCAGCTCAACAGAGTTCCTTCTCAACTCTCACGGTGTCCACCGGAATGGTTTGGGAAAATTGATATGGAAATGTTAGACTATCCTACTTAGTGGGCAAAGATCTACAAAAGATCTGAACACCATAGAATACTTCTGGAACAAGATTCGACTCCTATCTTGATCTCAGACTAGATAATCTTTAAAAGTATCTTCTAAACATTCTTTGGTAGAAGATTGTCCAAGCTGCACTTTGCCGCAATGTGTTTTATTGGGCTAATGTGCGGAAAGGGGGCTTTAAAATATTTCTCTTGATATTTCTATCTCGGTTTCAACAAATTACTCTTATTCACACCTTGAAGTTTGGCCAGGAATTTTATAGATCTGGAAAATATAACCATCTGTTCAATGAAAGTGGCAAGAAGCAAAACTGTTCCTAATAAATGGTAATACGAATTCAATTCTATGGGTTCAAAAATTAACGGTCATATGTTGCTGAAATAAGGCATTCCTGAATCTACAGTATCCGACCTCGATAAAGGTGTCCGAAGACTTTTGATAATATAGTGTATATATGCCGAAACTAATTTCTTTTGGACAAATCCAAAAGCTTTGCAACCATTTGAAGGTTCTGGGTTTCACTTTATTCATTGCTTACGTAATTTCGAACGGAAGAAAGAAAGAAATGTCTCTTCACTCGTTGCAGCACCTTGTGACCTCGGGGAAAAATAAATCTTGTAAAACTATCAACTTTATCACTATTTCTCCACTACCGCCTCGTTTCTTTAGATCAGACATATCAAAGATACGGCCTGCAGGCCATGAGCGGCCCCCGGGGCATTTACATACGACTTGCGCCTTCAATTAGTAATACTCTAATTTCATGAGTATTTTTCTATACTCTGTTTTTCTATTCATGAATAGTTTTTCTATACATAGGTGCATATTACAGATACCTATTGAACGCGCACTTACCTCTGTCACAAGTACGTATTCTTTTAAATTGAGTAAGCCTATAATAATATTATAAGGCAGTATACTTGCTTTGATAGTTTGACATAAGAATCTCGCCCTGCGATTGATTTTGTGTATGTGTGTGTTGTTGTTGTTGTTGAGACCCAGACCGTCCGACCTACCAGAAAGGTGTAAGGTAACTGTTTGGACGGCCGGGAAGTGCCACCCAATTTAGACCGGAACCCAGTGGAGGAGGCATCCACAGGGACCGTACCCTCCTTCCCCTACCACCAACCTCTCGGAAGGACTTACGGACCCACATGTTTAACGTGATCGTACTCCGCATGAACACGGCGGCAGTTATGGCAGTGGCTGGAATCGAACCCGGGCCTACCGAGTGCAACTCCAGCGCGCTAACCAATGGGCAACCGGGCCCCGTGTATGTGTGTGTGTAGTGTGTGTGGAAACCCCAGGCCGTCCGACTCGTCCAGAGGACTTGAGTAAGTGTGTAGTGTGTGTGTAGTAGTAGGCTCGATCATACCTCGACAGCGTGCGAACACCATCTTAAAATATTTTTTAATAAATTTTAGTATTGTTCAAGACCTACAGATGAGCATCTTCACTCAATTCTCAAAATCAGTACAACCGCTTTGAGGCCAAACATCGATAGCAAAATGAAGCTGAAAAGATGTTAAATATCTGAATCTATGTATCGTTATTTAACCGTTATGGCTTAATGCCATTTTAATTTTGATGCATACTTTAAATTTAAATAAAATATTTTGTATACAAAATTAATGTTTAATTGAATCCCGGCCTGCTGGTATACTTTTGGGGGAAAAAAACTGGCACTTTACAAGATTGAGTTTGACACCCCTGCTTCAGATAGTGTTTGGACGTATGCAAAGTGCTACTGCATAGGCCCTAGATTATGGTCTCCCACATTCGTTATAGATTCTTTTAAAGATCGTTAAGCTATCAAAATTGTGTCAAGCAGGAACGAAAGTGACAAAACTATAAAGTTCTAAACTATAAAGTTCAAAAGAGATTGGGAAAGTTTTTGCACTGTGGGGTCAGTATTAATAGCCCAAGTTTAATACCTTATCACTCTAACGTCTCCAAGACAAAAGGTACTAGGGTTAAACCAAGGTTTTTGATCCTGTATTTTCCAGTTTTTTGCATTGCCATATGTGGAATAGATCTATTTGTGATTGTTTTTCTTCATGGTGATTGTTTTTTCTGCTGCTTTAAGTCAATAAATTGTTTGTTTTTTTACAAATCGGAACGGATACTACCGTATTATTATCTTAGTACTACTGAATTTAACATTTCAGTCGTTCTCGTAGTACTTTTAAGTTAGGTTGATAATTTCTTAAAAATGAAGTTACAGTATTAGAATTGTTGTTTTTCTCTAAATTGTCTCCAATTTTTCCCTTAAACTAAGCGTTAATATCTGAAGATTCATAAATATCGGTATCAATATCGGTATCTAATTTTGAAAATTACAAATGCTGCAATATCGGTTGTTAATTTTATTTCAGTATGCTCTAACTATGACGTAAAATTTTACTGGTTAAAGAAATTATCGCATAATTTTTGTCCACAATAGAAATTATGCATATTCCCAGTTTTATATTTCTAATAATGGAAATTACTATCTAATTTTTGCCTACAATGTAGAATTTCATGTATTGTTAAATATATTTTTTTTCTCACAACGAGAATTATCATATATTACCATATGCAATTTTTTTTAATGTTTCGTAATATGTCCATTTAATTATCGACAATTCGCTCTTTTCAGTCGATTACTCCTCGTCGATGGCTGCTGCCCCACTGCCTCCAGTTTCCAGTGCTGTGCCTCAATCCTCAAGCATACAAAACGGATTCCAGACACCGAAGAAGATGGTCTTTCAAAATTTCAACACAGTGCCAAGGCTGTGGAGGGGTGCCAGCGTACACTGAATGCAAAAGCATACAGACTTCCTACCTCCACCGAACTAGACCAGAGGTCCGTAACCTCGTCCTCGCTAGTACCATGGTGATCCCGCGCATATAAAAATGCATATGTAAAATGAATTAGTACATACTTTTTTTCTACCTGCTGTTTTCTGGACGAATTTTATGTGCTATGCTCAGTGGTTGCAAACGGTTTCGGACCTCTGAACTAGACCGAAGAATGTTTTCTAAAGATTTTTTTTTTCAAACACATCTTGTTCTTGCTTGCTTACTATATCAACTATACAACAAAAGGCATTTATACCGCAGTTCCATATACTACCAATAACATTTTTAAATATTACTTTACATAAACATAATTTTCATACGAATATGATATTAAAAATTAAAATCCGAAGGTCATTTTTGAAAAAATAAAATCCTTTGTCAAAATTTAGAGAAATTAGCGGTGTGTATGTACATAATTATAAAATAAACATACATACAGTGCCGTTGTTTTACGATAAGCAAATGCTAGGGGACCCGCTAAGCTGTGGGGGCTCATCTTTCCTGTCTAATATACATCTTTTTACAAAAAGTTTTATGAGAGGGGGGGGGGGGGCTTTATAATTTACTTTTGCATAGGAGCTCCCTGAGAGGTTTAAAATGGTTCTGACATCATTTATACAAGACAACATTTTATACAATGCACTTATTTATCGTCACGAGAGCACGAGGCTTCAAATCGAGGAGTTATATTTCATCGAATGGCTTGGTTCTAACTTTTAAATCCCATGGGTCTAATTTTGTGCCAAAATGTTCAGCGGGTAAGGTTACCCACACGATATGATATCCGAAGCAAGTACATGTACTCCACTTAAGAATATCATCTTTCATCCATTTTAGAAATTGTCTTCCTTCTTTTCTAATGTAAAAACCAAATATTTGATCTCGCTTATCTGTGGCAATCGTGACGCACTGTTAGTGTCTTGCAATTTTTCATTTAAAGATGAAAATCGAAGCAAAAAATGTTCTCATGGACAAGATTCTGCCATGAGCAACAGATTCCCCTTATAAAACTTGCTCCAATTGTGTATCGTTTAGTAAAATTCTTGAAAATATGAGAGTTTTATTTTTGCATTTCAGGACGCAATGTAAATGAGTATTCTCATTTATTAATGTTCTATGAATGGGACATGTTTACTGTGAAGGACTTGCATAATAACCTAATATAATTTTAATTATAACATTCAAGCTGAATACAGTAAATAGCAGCTCAGTAAATATAATATAATACACAATGTTGTGAATACCAGCTATTCGCGTAATTTCCCTAAAACAGTAGATATCAAGCTTGTAAGTGTATGTTCAATTATCTAAAAGAAATTTGTTGTATATATTAAGTGGTGAAAAATTGTCCCGTAACATGATGAGTCGTTTAAACAGTCTAGAGCAGCGTTTCCCAATCTGAGGTACGCGATCTCTGGAGGTACATGAGAGGAATTTCAAAGGTACGCGAAAATATTTCAGCATGACGAACTGTAGTAAAGGGATGGTTTTTTAAACCAAATTATTTTCTTTGATACTTGACTAAAAATAAATTGAAATTTCTACTTATATAAAACCAAATACATATTCAAAATATAAAATCCGAATTCACAATATACTTCTTAGCAATATTACTGGATTGGCTACTGATGGTGCATCAGCAATGGTTGGCCGTTTCAGAGGATTTGCCACTTTTCTCAAAGAAAATGTGTCTAATGTACGTACTGTGACGTATATCAGATGATTATACAAATGATTCAGTCTTCTGACCCCTATTCCGGTTTAAAATATATCACTTTAATGAAATTTTGCCGAATCCGAATGTGTTTCTTCGACTCTTTGTAAATAGGCCTACTACATACTTCAGCAATAGTTGATTAATTCCCGTTCCTGAAGAAGAGGGCTTGTATTAGGTTCTCAAAATCAACTAAGCATTATTTCCAACATTTTCTAGAGTCATTTGTAATAATATATTTTTCTTTTTAGACATATCCGTCAGTTCTGTGTATACATATACGTACTTTATTAATATTTTTGAAAAATTTACCTTTTTTGTATTTTGTTCAAAGATCTAAAGTAGAGTACTTATTTTATTCCCTGAAACTTACAATTTTTACAATGCCTTTTTAATTATAGGAAATATAGGAAAATGTATAACAGTTGCAATATTTATCAAATTGAAAAACTTGAGATGGACATTCAATTAAAATATATTGAGTTAGTGGGAACAGTTGAAATACATTGACAGGTCAATCAAGGTTGATTGAAAGACGTTGAAAGACGTTGAAAGACAATTGAAAGACGTTGAAAAAGTAAAGGATACAGTGCAAAAATTTTACAGTCAGGGAATGCTCGGGTGATAAAAGGCTGGGAATCACTGGTCTTGAGTCCCCAATCACTCCAAGATCAGCTTTTATTCATTTATTTGAATCGTTTTGGAAGTGGAGAGTATCCCCACACTGAAAATTACATAGAATTAGTTAAGATTATAAAAACATGGATAAATATTTTTTTTAACGCAGATTTGACACGTTACTAGGACCTTGAAATGTGGTAGGTTGGTTGATGGACAACATAGGCCTTGGTTGAACCCCTGGAAATAAATGGAACTGTGAAATTGAGTTACTGGAGTAACTGGACACACGCTGACCTTCGCACCCGTAACTCTGCAGAACAACTCGTCAAATAAATATATTTAATCATGTGACCCGTACTGGATCTTATCTGATCTCTAGCACAGATGCCTCCAACTGTAATCACTGACGTGTACTACAAAAGGTGGTAGTGGAGATCGGAGGAGAAAATTACAGTAGAAGACAGTGACTGTGATAATTGAAATGCCTCATCAGCTTTGAGAAATATCTATGTATATGAATGTGTGAATGTGATTCACTGCATACTCGTACTTTGAATGCGAAGTAGACGCGTATGCAGGGGATTTTGGACTGTGTTTTTGTGTTTCATTTAATCTAGGTTAGTATTAATTATAATACACCTTTAAAAAAAATTGAGTTTAGGAGGAGTTTTACGCACCCTCCAGCTTATGAATCTGGTCGTGTGATTACGTCTAGGTAGACATGTTTGGCTGCATGAATTTTCTTCCGGGGTTATAAGGAGGAAACGCAATTAACATATTATTTCATGGGCGAAAACCAGGTGCTTACGTGTTCCCCATCAAGCGCATCTATCATTGAGTGAAAGGCCTCATGTATATGTAAGATCTATGCATGGATTCCCTGTACATACCCTCAGCTCTAAATCATTCATTATTTAAGTGATTACCATATTCACATTTATTCTCAATTAAGTATCGAATATTTAAAATTGAAAATTTTTCAATGTCTTGGCAAATTTTGTGTTAAGAGCATTTATGCAATTAAACAGCGTGTAATCAGCTGTAAGAAATAGACATGCTTTCTATTTATTTCTATCAAACAAGTTGGAAGATCAGATTTGAATAGTTCCTGCAGAGACGTAGTAAATAAGTTTGACGTTCAGGGCGTAACAGAAAAAATGCACTCAACACTGAATCGGTGTCCTCTACTTAATTAATACTCTACAGAACACTTTTCAGTAGCAAAGGCAGTGACACTGATCACTGCTACAGCAGTGAGTATCTCCGGAAGCCATATTGAATATAACAAACTAAGCAGTGTAATTTAAAATATTGCCCCTGTAAATAGATTTATTATTTCGGATAAAGGTTGGAAGAGGCTTATGATTTCGCATGTATTACTAAATGACTTATGTATTCCCATAAAATGGCTAAAACATGCGGATTATTAAAAAAAAAGTGGAATACAGATAATGCACTGGAATCTTTTGTCTATAGCATTATAAAATGTGGTTTATTATTTTTGTCTATGTGTGAATAACAGTTCAATGTGTTGAAATCTGAGTATGATGTTCTGTAGCTGAAATGTTTTTATGTTTAAATAAAATGGTAACATACTAAACTTGTTTGACTTGATTTTCGAAAATATAAAATGAAAAATCTCTACTATCCAAACTATCTACTCAGTCATGCACATAAGCACACAGGTCAAATTTGGCGTGGTGGCCAATCAGGTGAATAGTCAGGGAGTAGTGGGATTTTGGAAGCTGGTCTAATAGTTCTAGTGTATAAGGGAATTAAACGTTCTTTTCAAATGTTTTATTTCTAATATTGACTGTAAAACATGCTTTCAGATGCCGTAGTCTTCAATATTAACACGGAGGTCGACAATTAGACAAAATTCATACGATATTTTGCAAGTTTTCGAAAATTTTAAATTTTAGGGTTACTGTAGACTCAAATGCGAATTTTAGAGTGAACGTGAAACGCCATTTTTGTAAAATAATATTGAGACTTAAAGAGATTTAAGATAGAGAATTAAAGATATTTGTAAGTTATACTTAAAAATCTAGTAGCCTACTGGCAAAAGAAAAAAAAATAATTATTATACAAAAATAGTTATCTTTATATAAAAATCGCAGTATTTTAAGGGTGTCTCAGAATACGTTCGATTTATCGATCAAATGCAAAACCCATTTTCTCAGAAGATACAGGTTGTAGTGCGTTTGGCAGACATCTGGATTTAAAAAGAAATAGTACATGTTCAAAGCATCTATCCACTCTCAGCTTTTGACAGATGCCAATAATTTGAATTCAGATAAAAAGAACTGAAAATGATAATATGTAGACTTAGCAAAGCAGCCCGCTCTCCGAAAGCTGCGTCTTCAAACTATATATTATCAGTAGCTCATTTGCCGGCAAAATGAGTAAATTCCCAGTATACCCCATGAGCGAGCAATCTTCTAACATTTATAGACCATATTTTCACTGCTTTCATTATATGTATATCGTTAGCTGAATATCCATTTTTTAAATGAGATATGACGTTCAGTCGTAAGAACTGTAACTGCATAGTATCCAAAATAATAGATAACTCGGTGAAGATATATCTATTATTTTGGATACTATGCAGTTAACGTTCCTATTACGGATACTATGATCAGGCAGTTCGGTCATCCCATCCTTTCTCGCCCCCCTTAGGCGTGGGTTATGGAAACATATCTCCTTAGTGTTTACATTAGATGGCCCTGTAAGATATAGGGTTCCTTCTCTGGAGGATTCCTGAGATACAGTAATCATACCGTTAGGTCATTTCACTATTTCCCACCTGCTTGGGAGTTGAGAAAATATCCCTTTATGAGTAGGTGTAACCCATGAAGAATATTTTTGTAAAATGTCAGGTTCCTAGCTTCAGGAGATGGATGGAATATGGTTAACATGCCGCTCGGACATCCCGGATTCAACCCCTTTTGCATTCTTAAAGTTGGTAAATACCTTTTCTTAGGGTTTGTATATGACCCATGTGAAACAGCCCTCTAAAAATTTTAGGTACTTAGTTTGAGGGATTGAAGAAACGGTTATTGAATTTGGGTCCTTCAAGTGCGATCCCCGTGCCTTAACCACTGGTTTGTCTCACCGCCTGTTGAAAAGGATTGGCAACTTGGTTTCATGCGACGTTAGATAGAACTGAGAATATGAGCTTGGATCGTACCGCAGCATTCAGCCAAACAAAAGTTAACGATTTCTTTTTATATAAACTTTGGATTATATTCGTTAAAAAAAGAATTTGAACCTGAACAGATTTATAATATTGATGAGTGCGAGATATCTGTAATGAAATCAGTGAAAATCGTTGCAACAGGGAAAAAGCAGGTTGTTGATATTATCTGTTGATAGAGGAACTAACAACAATGAATGATGGGCATTATCCGTGTCCCCACGCAGCACAGATATACAGATCTAATCCATACAAGGAGGTTGGAACAGGAGCAGTGGAAACGGCTTGCTTTAAGTGTCATCTTGTTTATTTGAAAGTACAAAAAACTTGCAAGCAACAAAATATTTCCATTATTGGGGGCAACAGGGACTATTGCTCCTGTAGCAGAGACAAAGACATCACAAGGACTAAGCGATGAAACTTGCCTCATCACTAATCTTTATATGGGGCAAAATGCTGATTGTTCCCCCCCCCCCCCCTCAGATATTTTGGCGTAAAATTCTATACAGATTGAAAATTCAATCAAAAATGTTTATTTATTTTTATTAGAAACTTCACTATAATCCACTAAATTCAAGGTATTTTCCAAACTAAAGTTTATCATTACACTTAGACATTTGTGGTAATCCGTAACATTTTATAATAAAATGCGTAAAACTTCCTGCAGGAATAACAGAACACCGGATGCCAATTAAAGGGGCAATAGTGGTCCCCATTGCTTCTGCAGCTGAAATACTAAAAGGACAGGGACGGTGAATCAAGTACCAAATTTAAAATATGAATGTGGGATTAGCGAATCTTTTTAATTAGCCTGCTAGGGCAAAAAGGTGATTTTGTTCTCTCCGAAGTTATGTCGTAACGAAAGAATGGAAAACTAAAAAAAATGGAAAACTAGAAAGAATAAAAATACAATTAAGAACTTAAATTATTTTAATTAAAATTCTTATTTCTTTACATTTTTGAAGAATGTAGATTAACGATAGATTATTGTTAAGTTCAAGAAATATTTCACTGCTGTTGTACTTTTTGAATTCCATGACATTTTATTACAAAGTGCAAAAAATTTTTGATTTGATTTAACGTTCGGGTATAGATTGGGCTAGGAAGCAAAGAATGACGAGGAATTACTATACACACATTTTTACTAACAACTACCCGCATAATATCAACACCGCCGCACGTGCATCTCGATTCCATGAACATGACAACTGTTACAGCTTGGCGAACGATGAAATTGAACAGCGCAATCCATACTCGGTGTCGACAAATACGACAAGAAAGTGACAATTAATTTAAAATTTACAACATTCTCTCCACTCTAAAAAATAGAATCTAAGAAATGGATGGCACAATTCACGTGCAATAATGTTTAATATTAAAAATTACATTGTTTCAGAAAAATGTCTTTTTCAATAATGAGAAAAGGAAATTTGATTATAAAAATTCCGTATTTAAATAACGATGTATATTTTACGTGCAATAATTCATCGGGAGTTGTGTCTTGAATAAGGGGGAGGAGGGATTAACGCTGACAACGTAATTCACGCTCCAACCACGAGCCGATCTACGGCCGTCCATCTAAACTTTCGTTTCCTTTCCGGGTTCAGAAAGTCGACCGGAAAATACGGTATTTATTTATAAAATATAATTCTATATAAATAATCTTACCCTATTGTTTTAAATCCGCGACTTCGTAGTCCGGGAAACAAAAAAAACCCGAAAATTTGGAAAACGTCCGGATTTTGGAGGTTTCCGGATTTGGGATGTCCGGATTTTCGAGGTTGTACTGGATTAAAATTATGTTTCAAATTATTAATTTCATTTCAGTTAAAAAGAAGTTGAAAAATCAAAGTGCTTTATACAATTATTTAAAAAAAAAAATCTTGAAAAGCGGGGGACCCGGCCCCCCCCCCCCCCCAAGCATACGCTATTGATTGAATCGCCTAATTAAAGGTGTATTATTTCAGATGGTTAACTAGTGTCTAATGCTCTTTATACGTATATCAGTGTTTATTAAAAATGTGAAAAAATACTTAAAGGTATTGTTTTTTTATAAAAATGTTTTTTCTCATTGTAATCAAAATTCCGTAATACCAAAAGTTTGTCATAAGAAAATCTCAACATGCTATCATCGTTCACATACACGTAATATTTATAGACAAATAAATCAGAACGTAAGATAATTAAAATATATCTTCTTTATCTATAAAATGAAGTAAAGAGATATTTTTAACCCCGCGGGATACAGAAATTGAAAAAATTTAATTTCTGATATCCCGGGATGTAAAAAATACCCTGAATCCCTTAATTGACCGTAAATTTTGGATTACTGGTATATATATATATATATATATATATATATATATATATATATATATATACACTAATCCTTACATAACCTTAGTATACATAAAATTTCATGGTGGCACCAATATTTTGTTCTGATCATAAAACCTACTGTATATTCAGATAACTTAGTTATCAGAATTTGATTTACATTTATTTCAAGATAAGTTAGTTATAAGAATAACAGATGCTGGTTGCTGCAGAGCTCACAGTGGGGATAAGATTTTACGTAACATTTATCTTTCATATACCGTTTGCACCTCACAGTATTTGTACCCTGTAAAGCAAAACACCGATTGAACCGTTTAATAATTTGGTTTCCTTTTTCTCTTTTTCTTTGCCAAAGTTCAGTGGAGCTATGAGAAAACTATTTTTACAGTCACATACATCGAACAAGTGTATTATTATTCGCCTCAGGTTTGAACCTCATTCTACAAGATGCCCCAATAAATGTCTGCAGTCCATTTCCGACAAAGCATGATACCCTTTTGTAATATATAGCGGACTCATAAAAGCAACTCCCTCCATGAAGCAACCCAAGACTATATATTACTTCCATGGCTCCTGGAAGCAACCTGCCTAGCCCACCACAACAATGCATATTTTTCTTCAGTTTTATTTATATGGCCATCATGTACAAAGACATACAGAAACTTATTCATGGGATCAATTACACCACTGTTTTTAAGTCAGTTCAGCCGAAATCTGAGCTTCTGGGGGTGCTGGATGTAGTTAGTTAAAATGCCGACACAGGTAAGTAAAGGTAAAGGTAACCAGATTTATCTTTCTAAAAATAAGCTTGTCAAAGTATTGAGGGCATAGACGATCTAGGATTTGTTTGTTTGGGAGGGGGAGGTGCTGTAGGCTGTAGCCCACACGTCACGGTGTTAAATCCTCTTAATCTCTAGGGGATTATAATTTCAGTTGTTTTGATGGAAACTTTTCCGATTTTGGGAAGTTGCGACTTTAGAACTTATAGTCTTATGTGCTCTCCTTTTTTAGTTGCAGACTCTAGCAGCTGTACTCCTCCCTTGCTTTTGGGAATTTGCGAATCGTTGGCAAGCCCTTCCCCTCTTCTGCTACTAGGCACTGCTCAAGTTCAAGGCCCTGCGCCCCTCGGGGCGCACCCAGTATATCCCCCTCTTTCACCTTCTCTGTTGGGAACCCGCTTGGGCCCCAACTTCTCCGTTTTCTGAAGACTTGGGGAAGGGCATGACTTCGGTCCTGCCCCCCCCCCCCCAAGCATCTCTTAGTTCTCAGCTACCTCATAGTTGATTAAATGACCTGTTACTACTTCCTTTTTTATCTCTTTTTCCTTTTCGTCTGGAGTTTAAAGGGAGGAATTCTTCCTCTCCTGGGCACTCCGCTAACCGCTGAGACTTTAGAACTAAATTAAATTCGCCTTTCACAAATCTCAAAAATATGAAACAATATATACGAATGTTTATTATTTTATTTCCAAAGGTTATAGTTTTCCTAAGACTACATTTTAAGCATTCATAAATAAATATGTCAATATTTAAAACAATAAAACATCTCTAAAATCAAAGTTCAGAGAAAATAAGTATTTAAGTACATGCAAATGTAGATATTACAAGATCAGGTGGTTTGTGAATTTTTCAGAAAATGGGAATTTAGGAATGTAAAATGTTAGATAAAAATTAATAAACCTTTCTATGAAAATTAAAATGTGTATTTCTAATATATAGTATTTACATCACACCCCTTCCATAAACGTAAGTAAATATCAATATACAATCGCAACATATATGGACACCAAAGAATATAGTATAAGAATTCTGGTTATGAATGATCTCTTAACAATAATGTTTGAATAACATAAAAGCGTCCATGAATCGATTTCGTGGTTATTACGTGCCTATTAGCATGAAATAACTAATATTTGAAATGGCAATAAAAAACACTTGTGTGCAGAATTTTGAGAACTGACAAATTCAATTCTGCTACGTAATCATCTTTAATTTCTTTAGCATTTAGGTCAGGCTACCCGAGGCTGCAACGGCTAAGTTCGTAGTGAATCCATCTATAGAGCATTCCCAAAGGATTACGCATTCATATTTGTTTTTGTGTGTGGGAGTAATTAAACTTAAAACTCTCAAATTACGAAACATTCTTGTTCTAATCATGCGAATTATTATATTTATTTCTTTTTTTTTTCCTCATAATGTATGAATACAAATTTTTCATAGCGATATATGTATTCTTCTTTGAGTTATTCTGTCCACATCACATACATAAAAAGGGAGAGTTTGAGGGTGGAACAAAAGTATTGGAAATTTGCTCAAAAGGTTTTAACACGTACTTTCTGGTCAAAAATCTTCAAGAAAACAATATATTTGTAATATCACAGTATGAAGTAAAAATGTAGAAAGTACTTTTGATTAAAATGACAAATTATAAACAAAGTCTGAGTACACTTCTCTAAAATTATAATATTACTAGCAGCATACCCGTTCTTCGTACGGAGTATATAATGTAAATAAACTTAAAATTCATAATCATGTGCAAATTCCTATAGTATACTAAATGACATGCTTAATCAAAATATTCTGTTAAAATATTTAATACAATGCTCCTAAAAAGAAACCTCAGGATCTCTGTTCTCACTATACAAAATTATCTTCACGGGTAGATCTGAAGAATAAAATATCCTGGCCTTTTTTGCAAGCAAATTTATAAAAAGTATGGAATTGAATCAATGTATGCAAAATAATAGCGTATTGTATGGGACCCGTACTACTTATATACGCGAATATTAGAAGATATAACCTGTATTATGACATTACATGTATACATTGAAAATATCAATAAATCCGTAATCTTTAAACCAGTAGGCAGTAATTAATTCCAATATGTGCCCAAGTGAAAGTGCTAAAATTATATGGAAAGATAAACCCGTACTACTTATAATGTCATAGATTAGAAGATATGTCCTAGTGTTAGTAAAAGATTACCCGTATTATAATATTTAGTTTGAAAAATGTTTGCCAATATATAACAGATTACTTAATAAATTAAAAATATCAATAATCCCCGTGATCTTCTCACCGGAAGGCTTGATTCCAATATATGCCAATATGCATGTACTACTTATATTCTCTTACATTAGAAGATATACCCGTGCATTTGTAGAAGATTACTCGTACAACGTACAATATATGAGTTTCAACAATTTTTGCCGCAATAAAACAATGCCATAAGAAATTGAAAATATCAATAATCTCTGAATCAATAATCCCCGAAAACATCAATAATAATAATGTTTAAACATGAAGATCGTAATTGATATTATCCAGTCAAAAATACGATGGCAATGAAATTTATTTTGTATACATATCTTCATCATTAAAATCGGAAAAGATTTAATAAAAATCTTCTTCCTCATAAACACGTTAAATTTAAATCCGTTGTTAAGCGACATGTTATGATTTGCTTCAAATAAATTGGTGGTCAAAATATCGTCTGAATATCTCTAATGAAGGTTTGGCGACATTTTAAAAAATCGCCAAATTTATCGCCAAGTGGGACTGTAGAACTGACAGTCCCACTTGGCGATAAATTGACGAACCATCATCAAAATATTATCCCCTAAAAAAGACACAATTTCGTTTATTTAGGGCAATTTATCAATTTCAAAATATCTTTATGGATTTATAAATATTTTTATCAATTTGGTGACATTTTAAAAATTCGCTAAATGGGTTACTAAGTAGGGCGGTTGGACTGACAGACAAATGCTAACGAAACACCATTTCAGTACTTTTAACAAAACAAATTTAATTTCATTGATTTGCGTCACTTTTATCAATTTGGAGACATTTCCACTAATTTGGTAAAGTTTAAGAAAAGTTACCAAGTTAGCGATATTCAGCCGAATTCGTAGCTCTAAATTCGCAGATTTGAATAAAATATCGTGATCCAGTTTGTATATACTAAATGAAAACACAAAAATATTATTAGAAGATATACCCATTCTACTCTTTTTCTGTTTAAACAATTGGATAAATGAATTTATTGGGTAAACAGTATATAAGTTTATTAGCTAAACACAATATATAAGCTTAAAACCTCTTTGCTAAAATACATGAAAGTGATGTATGCAGTTCGCAATTAATATAATTAAAAAAAATCGAACCGATCATTTATAAGATATATTTTAATATCCATTTATTTATTATTCAAATCGAAAAAATAATAATAATCATTAACAAACACATTTAATTCCATTCCTTTGTCAAGCAACATTATATAAGATAGAATCTTCCTCATAAAATGCGAAATTAAATAACCATTTTAATTTCTTTATACTTCAAATCGTTGAGTAAAAGCGTGTGAAATATAAAACATGGAGGTAGATTTTTCCATTTAAATTCATGTGTCATACAATTTATGCTTTCAGATAGTGACTATTTAATGCAAAAATCCTGCATCAAACTCAAAAATAAAGTTTTAATTCCCTTTGACGTTTTAAACAAACGATTTTTATCCTTTCCGTTTGGATAAACCACGGAGTTGGAGAGTAGAACTCCTATAAAAAAAATTCCGTTTTTCATTAATATCTCGACAACCCCTGGTCTCAGAAACTCGAAACTTGGGCAAAATTTATGGGGGGATATTTCAAGGCCACCCACAAAATTTCATTAAATTCGATTCAGTCGTTCTCTCGTGATGATGAGACAAACGAAAGTTTCGTTTTTTACTAATATATCGAGAACCACTGGTCGTAGAAATTCCAACTATAGACTAAATTTTAAGTGGGGCTATTTCTAGGCTACCCACAAAATTTCATCAAATTCGGTTCAGCCGTTCTCCCGTGATGACGGGACAAACAGACAGACAGATTTTCATTTTCATTTATATAGATTCTCAAAAATGGTATTGTAGCAACGGGTGGTTAAGTGTGTTATAACCCTCTACAAAGAGAGAGTAATTACATTGGTTCATTAGCACACATTGACTAAACGATACTTAGCCTCGTAACGCCCATTAAATCGAGAGACCAAACGCCCATTTACAAAAATTTGGCTAACAAAATAAGTGCAAAAATACTATACTATATATTTGTAATGTATATATATATATATATTTCCTGCTACACGACTTCAGAAATTGGTTTATTTTAATCGAATAAGTAAACTATATTGTCTAACGTACGAAGTAAAATATTTTCTAACCATTCGCCAAACAAGTGATTTTTTTAAAAATATGTAACTCAAAAGAGTCATTGAAGGCAGGCAACCCTTGTATGAAACCTATTAACTCTCCCCCTCTTCTTTGAGGGCATACGCATAGAAGAGGGGAGGCTTGTATTTACTCAAACGTCATTATTTTACAGGGGGGTCGGAAATGACTATTTACAGCTCGGCCGTCTTAGAGTTTCTGAGGTAGTAACTGAAAAAGTGACTCAAAGGGCTAAATAAATTTGTAAATTTTTTGCCCAGCTTACCACTTCTACTCTTCATCGAATCCGTGACTTTTTATTTTTATAATAGAGCTGTTTCAACCACGTGGCACTCTCTTAGTAACGAGCCTTAGCAACGCCTGCTGGTAGTCAAACAACTCATAGATAGGCCATTGCTATACACGTTGTACGTTGCTTCAAAAATATTAATTTAAACTTTAAGTAATAATTATGTCATCTAAATATTTTCAGGATATGGATGATCGAGCTGAAGCTCGATATTTACTAAAAATTGCATCAATAGGAAACAAAGATCCTTATTCAATGTGTAAAAGTGAATTTACAACATGTGCATCAGATTTTTCAAAACTTAGTTATTTCGATATGGTGAACTACTTAGTTTTCGGGAAAAGTGCATATACGTCCGACGAATTTAAGGCATTTAAAAATCTGGAAGCTTTTAATCAGTTTGCTTGTGGCTGGGTGAAAGATGTATACACAGTCAAGATCTCAGGATTATGCCTCATAATTGGAAAGGTAAGAGTACATGCTAGTTGTTATTTATTTTGATGATGATTTTTAGATTGATATTGTATTCTTTCATATTTTATACATTTATTGTAAAAATATAACATTTATAATAAATCAATGATTGTATAATCAAATTATAAAACTAGAAAAGTTTACGCTTTTTTTTAAGATTTATTAAACTTAAATTGAAAAGCATACTGTGCCATATAATGTACTCACCATGAATAAAATGCTCACCAGTGGCTTATCCTGACTCCAAAAAGTGTGTGTGTGTGGGGGGGGGGGGGGGGGGGGGCAACTGTTTAACATTTACTTATGCCAGGGTTATTTTAAATGAAAAATACGCATAACATTAAAAAGTCTTGAAAAGTGTGTGTGTGTGGGGGGGGGGGGGCAACTGTTTAACATTTGCTTATGCCAGGGTTATTTTAAATGAAAAATACGCATAACATTAAAAAGTCTTGAAAAGTGTGTGCGTGTGTGTGGGGGGGGGGGGGGCAACTGTTTAACATTTGCTTATGCCAGGGTTATTTTAAATGAAAAATACGCATAACATTAAAAAGTCTTGAAAAGTGTGTGTGTGTGTGGGGGGGGGGGGGACAACTGTTTAACATTTGCTTATGCCAGGGTTATTTTAAATGAAAAATACGCATAACATTAAAAAGTCTTGAAAAGTGTGTGTTGGGGGGGGGGGGGAAACTGTTTAACATTTGCTTATGCCAGGGTTATTTTAAATGAAAAATACGCATAACATTAAAAAGTCTTGAAAAGTGTGTGTTGGGGGGGGGGGGGGCAACTGTTTAACATTTGCTCATGCCAGGGTTATTTTAAATGAAAAATACGCATAACATTAAAAAGTCTTGAAAAGTGTGTGTGTATGTGGGGGGGGGGGGGGGGCAACTGTTTAACATTTGCTTATGCCAGGGTTATTTTAAATGAAAAATACGCATAACATTAAAAAGTCTTGAAAAGTGTGTGTGTGTGTGGGGGGGGGGGCAACTGTTTAACATTTGCTTATGCCAGGGTTATTTTAAATGAAAAATACTCATAACATTAAAAAGTCTTGAAAAGTGTGTGTGTGTGGGGGGGGGGGACAACTGTTTAACATTTGCTTATGCCAGGGTTATTTTAAATGAAAAATACGCATAACATTAAAAAGTCTTGAAAAGTGTGTGTTGGGGGGGGGGGGGGCAACTGTTTAACATTTGCTTATGCCAGGGTTATTTTAAATGAAAAATATGCATAACATTAAAAAGTCTTGACAAGTGTGTGAGTGGGGGGGGGGGGGGGAGGTTTCTCTGCAAACTTTCCTGTGCCTCAAATTATCAGTATTCTAATCTTCTCTGTTGATTCTTAAAGGCCATTCCTTGCTTCTGTTAACAGACAAGTCCTTGATTTTATTCCCTTTATTTTCAATTATTAGAGGGAATGAAAAAAATGATACAATTAATTACGGCACAAATCGCGATTATCAAATTCAATTACTTTATCTTAAAGAAATTATGATTATATATGATATCGGCTGGATATAGTTTTAATAAAACGACTTTCTTAAAAAAATGCACACCAAAACGTATCCCGGCGCTCTTCACTAAGACGTCTTTTTGACTCATTTCCTCTAATTAATACAGCAGGAAGTCTAAAAAAAGATTTGCTGTCTCGATCAGAACGATTTCCGCATTTGAAAACACCACAAGCGGTAGGCATAATGACAAATATAAAATTTTGTAACACTATACACGCCAGTATATCTACAATTGACTCAAACACAAAGCATGCAATATATGACTACCAGCAACGGTTGCTAGGTGGTAACTTGGCGATGTTATGTCAGGTGAAAAAGCTCTATTAAATTGTGTCATTACTGTATTTTTTTATATTTTTGACCTCCTTAGAAGACAAATCAACAATTTCCGCTATTTCTGATAAGCACTGGTTTCTAAAAATTTTATTGTGATACTCTGACAATCTTGTCTCTATAAGCTTTTATAATTTGGTCAGTCTTATCTTGAGTTCAATTCATGTTTAATAAAAAGAATAAATCTAAAAATTTAAATTTAAGAAACCAAAAGAAAAAGATTACACATTAAAAACAAATGGGCAAGATAGAAAACAACAATTCACAAAACGGTAATCGGCCCGCGATTGGTCAATACAAATGTCAATCATGCTGACTCCTCAATGTTTGACGAAAAAGTAGGACGCTGCTCTACACTAGCATCTCAATCCTGCGGTCATTCCCAATGGGAAACAAAATCCGGCGCAATGCGCATGCTCACGGACTCGTCCCTCCTAAGGCTAAGGCTCCTATATAGACAGGCTGGCGAAACCGCCATTGAAGCTCCTGCCGTAACTGTCTGTTATCGTCTGTCTATGCTATTTCAATGGCGAGTGTACGTTACTTGTCTCATGTTTGATACGTATTTTATCTGTAAAATGGGTGATTGTGGTATAATAAATGGCACTAATCATTGGAGGAAGAAATTGGAAATGTTTAAATTTCCTCAAGATCCCGAGAAAAGGAAAATATGGCTTTATAAACTGCCGAAGAAATGGATAGATTCCTGGACATTCACCTGAATTGCGCAGTGTAAATAGTTTCATATTTTATGCTTCCTTTGTCTTTTAAAAAGTAAATGTATGTTAAGATCTTGAAAAGAAGATTTGAAAATTGGTTTCTTAAAGCTGAACTTTCAATAAATTAATTTTTTATAATAGTTAAATAGGATTTTTTCTTGCAATCAAATTGTAGGGTTGCTATCGCATTTTGGCGTGGGTTTATCGATGACTTATCGCCAAGATAGTAAGATTTGACTTTGAAATTTGTGTTTTTATATAATTATTGTGCTTTAAAGACTGTTTTGTATTTCAATTATAAAATATGTGCATTGATATAAAATTTTAACAATTGTTTGTAGAAATATGTGAAAGCTGCATTTAAAAAAAAAAAATAAAAACTTGCTATTTTGATTGTCTCCAAAGCATTTATAAAATTAATAATTTTTTTTTATAATTAAGTATTCAGTGTACATACTAGAACGTTACAATCAAATATATTTTTGATTGCCTATTTCTCATTTTAAGTTAGCATAGACTTATGCTGCCAGAGATTTTTAACATTTCTGCAGATGCTATAACTATTTTGCTTGTAGTAATATGAATTGCATGCATTATTTTGGCTCATTGATTTTCCTATTTTATATTATTTATATTATTGATATATTATCTTGCCAAATATAGTTTAACTTAAGCTTTAAAATGCTATGTCATTTATATAGCATTAAAAATCGCATACCTGATATAGCTTGAAATAATTTCTCAAAATAACTGAATACTAGAAAGTCAATTCTCTATTAAAATAGATATAAGCTATCTATATTAAGATATTTCTACATGTGAAGGCTAAATTTTAAATCCATTTAGAAGATCAATAATTTACCTTACAAATTCACCCACAATGTTGAATTGAACAATAACTTTTTGTAGCTGATTCTGCACCGATAATGAATAAAAATATGATATAGTATGCTGAAGTAGCTACTGTATTTTTTTTTTTTAACTTCATTATCGAAGGGCTTTTGGCGTCCATATCAAAACACCCCCCACCCCATTGTTTTTCAAAATCAGAAATTTAATTTTAATGATAAAGCAGGGTTTATCAACGAAAGTCTTCCACCACCATATTGTAAAAATATTGCGCAGAACACCGTTGGAATATAGCGTTGGAAGTTTCCAATTTTTGTTAAATTTAGACAAATATACACACCCCTCTCCCTTTCACCCCAAATAAATAAAGTGAAATAAATCATGTCTGTTTAAAATACGTTATTGAGTATTATCAAAATAGGTGTAAAAATGTTAACAGTCGTAGATCTTTCTATATTGTTTAAAAAAACTTTTAGAACTTTTACTATTTTTAAACACATTTTTGTTAAATTGTTACCAAAATACTCAAAATAAAAGCGTATTGCATGCAAAATTTGATTAATAACACTTTTCATTCTAATCAAAATAAGAAGTATAATATTTTAGGTAAAATATTACATTCAAAATGCGCGTTTTAAAAGCATAAAATATTTCGAGACTCTCAGATAAAATCAGAGTTTGACAATCGGTAGCTTTGAAAAACAGACGCAGAGAAATGCGCCATTATAGCGATAAATGGCAAGAAAAAGTAACCCTCGTTTTCGCCAAGCGCAGTCGTCGCTCCCACAGGAGCTTCAATGGCCGCTCTTGCGCCAGCCTCTATATATAGGAGCCTTAGGTAAGGCTGAGAGTCTTTATTATTTTATCTGAGAGTCTCGAAATATTTTATGCTTTTAAAACGCGCATTTTGAATGTAATATTTTACATAAAATATTATATTTCTTATTTTGATTAGAATGAAAAGTGTTATTAATCAAATTTTGCATGCAATACGCTTTTATTTTGAGTATTTTGGTAACAATTTAACAAAAATGTGTTTAAAAATAGTAAAAGTTCTAAAAGTTTTTTTAAACAATATAGAAAGATCTACGACTGTTAACATTTTTACACCTATTTTGATAATACTCAATAACGTATTTTAAACAGACATGATTTATTTCACTTTATTTATTTGGGGTGAAAGGGAGAGGGGTGTGTATATTTGTCTAAATTTAACAAAAATTGGAAACTTCCAACGCTATATTCCAACGGTGTTCTGCGCAATATTTTTACAATATGGTGGTGGAAGACTTTCGTTGATAAACCTTGCTTTATCATTAAAATTAAATTTCTGATTTTGAAAAACAATGGGGTGGGGGGTGTTTTGATATGGACGCCAAAAGCCCTTCGATAATGAAGTTAAAAAAAAAAAAATACAGTAGCTACTTCAGCATACTATATCATATTTTTATTCATTATCGGTGCAGAATCAGCTACAAAAAGTTATTGTTCAATTCAACATTGTGTGTGAATTTGTAAGGTAAATTATTGATCTTCTAAATGGATTTAAAATTTAGCCTTCACATGTAGAAATATCTTAATATAGATAGCTTATATCTATTTTAATAGAGAATTGACTTTCTAGTATTCAGTTATTTTGAGAAATTATTTCAAGCTATATCAGGTATGCGATTTTTAATGTTATATAAATGCCATAGCATTTTAAAGCTTAAGTTAAACTATATTTGGCAAGATAATATATCAATAATATAAATAATATAAAATAGGAAAATCAATGAGCCAAAATAATGCATGCAATTCATATTACTACAAGCAAAATAGTTATAGCATCTGCAGAAATGTTAAAAATCTCTGGCAGCATAAGTCTATGCTAACTTAAAATGAGAAATAGGCAATCAAAAATATATTTGATTGTAACGTTCTAGTATGTACACTGAATACTTAATTATAAAAAAAATTTATTAATTTTATAAATGCTTTGGAGACAATCAAAATAGCAAGTTTTTATTTTTTTTTTTTAAATGCAGCTTTCACATATTTCTACAAACAATTGTTAAAATTTTATATCAATGCACATATTTTATAATTGAAATACAAAACAGTCTTTAAAGCACAATAATTATATAAAAACACAAATTTCAAAGTCAAATCTTACTATCTTGGCGATAAGTCATCGATAAACCCACGCCAAAATGCGATAGCAACCCTACAATTTGATTGCAAGAAAAAATCCTATTTAACTATTATAAAAAATTAATTTATTGAAAGTTCAGCTTTAAGAAACCAATTTTCAAATCTTCTTTTCAAGATCTTAACATACATTTACTTTTTAAAAGACAAAGGAAGCATAAAATATGAAACTATTTACACTGCGCAATTCAGGTGAATGTCCAGGAATCTATCCATTTCTTCGGCAGTTTATAAAGCCATATTTTCCTTTTCTCGGGATCTTGAGGAAATTTAAACATTTCCAACTTCTTCCTCCAATGATTAGTGCCATTTATTATACCACAATCACCCATTTTACAGATAAAATACGTATCAAACATGAGACAAGTAACGTACGCTCGCCATTGAAATAGCATAGGCAGACGATAACAGACAGTTACGGCAGGAGCTTCAATGGCGGTTGCACCAGCCTGTCTATATAGGAGCCTTATCCCCTCCAGTGCTTCAATATTTCGTCAAGGGGTGATATAAATAGTGTGCAGAAGCTGAATCACTCACTGCGCATGCCCTGATCTTTGATGTACCCTAATGTTCTGACTATTTTTCCCCCTCCATGATAATTTGGTAACTGTTTTTTCGTTCGGATCTCTCGTGTCATCGATCGAAGCTTTTTCTGTGTTAACATTTAACAATTTTTAAGCACGTTTTCCGTCAATTTTGTGTTTAACTAGAATGTCTGAAAACGCGGATACTGTTTCTGGATCCAGCAGATTTTCGTGCTCGCTGTGTGTACGTAATTTTACCATGAGATATAATTTAAATAAACACTTAAGAAAACTTCATGCCGGAGTAATTTCAGTTCCAGCTTCACAAACACAATACAGACCCGCCTTTTTGTAGAACTAAAGCAACATACACCGGGAGGGCGTTGGCCTATAAACTGCTCAATCATGGGCGGCTCGTGCCCAAAAAAGTGCGTGTGGGGGGGAGGGGGGAGCTGGAAAAAAGCTAAAAATGGCTTAAAATAGTTAACAAAACGTAAAAAGTGGGGGGCATTGCCCCCCCCCTGTAGAACCGCCTATGTGTTCAATGTAATCCCTTTAGACGTTCGAGCACCACTGGACATTAAAACTTTTAAATAGCTTAATCCAGCTGAAACCCTATTGTATGGAGGATTTTCTTCAATTTTAATCTTATTGTGTAATGTAACTGGTATCTGTCAGTATGCACTGATGTAAACCTAATAAATTCATTTCCCTGATATTTGCCTGTGACTTCCTGATTTTCCCTGACACTTGATAACACTCCAATTATTTCACAGTACACGATAAGCATGAAATCCAATGTAAAACATTAAATTCCTTTTATCGTAATACAAAAATGAATAGCACATTTTATAAATTTACTGAATAGCACATTTTATAAATTATTATTCAATTAAAAAAAAAACACAAATTTTGCGGCTCAAAACATTTGAGTCATCTCCTTTTCAATTTATTTATACCTCTTCTCAAGTGTAGGGGTTTGAGAGGGAGCAGGGAGGTTTCCAGGGGCGGATTTACAGGTCAATAATCCAGGAGGGGGGGATGTCGTTGCCTATCTATCAATGTTTTAGGTAGACAATATTAAAAAATAGATAGTGTTAAATGCGACACTCAAACATGTCGGGGGAGGGGGCGATATCCGCGCCTGGAGGAATTCCTCCTCCAGTAGCTTATCATAATGTTTTACAGCACTAAGAGGTTTGTTTACACAACGCTATTAACTCGCAAAGTAATATGTTCATGCAAATCGTCCCCCTCTTTTAAAATTCATTTCTTCTTGTCAGGAGGAGGATTATCCTCCTCAGAATCTATCCCGCAGAACTAATCCCTCCGGTCATGAAAGGAAGAAGGGTAGAGGGTGAAAATTGTTCTCACGTTACGTGGAAAGGCATTTTGAGTTGGGAGTGGAAAACGGTTTAGATACTGGATCTTTTTATTTCAGTATGCTTACTCGATATAGAGCGTCTCTTTCTTCATTCTCGAGTTAGCTAGTTTTGCCAATCACTATTTAATAATATTCTGCTGTAATTTCAATTTTTACTTTACCGTTGGATATATAAGTATATCATATACTTAATTTTCTTTTTCTATTTTTCTCTTGTAAATATTTAAAATTTATAATTATATTTTTGTTGTAATTATTTTGTCATTATATCGTCTAAATAATTATATTTCTATGGAACTTTAGGTGACATTTTCGTCAAAATAGCGACATTTTAAAAAATCGCCAAATTTATCGCCACGTGGTACTGTAGAACCGATAGTCCCATTTTGCGACAAATTGACGAAACATCATCACAATACTATCCCCTAACACAACACAATTAATTTCATTTATTAAGCGCGATTTTATCAATTCCATAGTATCTTTACGGATTTACAAACATGTTTATCAATTTGGTGATATTAAAAAAATACGCTAAATGTGTTACTAAGTAGGATGGATGGATTGACCGACAGATGCTACCGAAACATCATTTCAGCACGCTCTTCTAAAAAAACGAATTTAATTTCATTGATTTGCGTCATTTTTATCAATTTGGAGACATTTCCGCTAATTTGGTAAAGTTTAAGAAAAGTAACCAAGTTATTTAGAGATATTCCGGTAAATTCGTAGCTCTGAATTTGCAAATCTGAAGAATAAAATATCCTGATCCCGTTTGTATATACTAAATGATAACACTAAAATTGTATTAGAAGATACACCCGTGGTAGGGGAAGGAGGGTACGGTCCCTGTGGATGCCTCCCCCACTGAGTTCCGGTCTAAATTGGGTGGCACTTCCCTGCCGTCCAAACAGTTACCTTACACCTTTCTGGTAGGTCGGACGGTATGGGTCTCAACAACAACCCGTTCTACTCTTTTTCTGCTTCAACAATCGGCTAAATGAATTTATTGGGTAAACACAATATATGAGTTTATTAGCTAAACACAATATATGAACTTGAAAACTCTTTGCCAAAATAAATGAAAGTGATGTACGCACTCCGCAATTAATATAATTAAAAGAACAATCAATCTGTTCATTTATAAAATATATTTTTGCATCCATTTATTTATTATTCAAATAGAAAAAAAATCTGATGTGGGCTACACATTACTTTCCTTATATAATGCAATGAGTTTACTACTTTTACAGTTAAAAAAATCTGATGTGGGCAACACATGACTTTCCTTATACAATGTAATGAATTTACTACTTTTACAGTAAAAAAATAGATTTTTCTTACAGTAGATACTAATATTTTTTCCAAGATATTGAATATCCCACAAATAGTCGTCACTTTCATTGATTTAGCGTCATTTTTATCCACTTGGCGAGATTTTTGTTAATTTGGCAACATTTCAAAAAGTCGACAAGTTGGCAACATTCCGCCAAATTCGTCGCCAAAATCTCGCCAAGCATTATGGATGAAGAGATAAGTTATTCTTACAGCAGATAAATGACTATTGGCGTTCAAATACAAAAGTATTACTCAAAGTATCTTTTTCCATGAATGGAACGAGTTAGATCCACGAGAATGATGTCACCCAATTTATCGTATGGTATTACATATGAAAAGTGAACATGTTTCTCAATAGGAATTTTTTGTTTATGTGACTTTTTCGTAATTTTTTTGAAAAATGCACAATATCTCGAGAACGGTTTCTGTTAGCGTTCTAAAATTTAAGCCAATCGTTTTCTAATGAAAAATTACATACGAAATGTCTATTTGAGTAATTTTATTAGTGGTTTTGATTTTTTGACGATTTTTTCAAAATTTTATTCGAAAATTTAGGGGGGTTCTGAACATTCGATTGCGTATAAAAACAATTGGCTTCCAGTGTTTACGGATTGTGATTTTTGTACCAAATTTGGTTCGAATCGGTCCATTCGTTCGTCAGTTATCGTCTCCACAGTCTCACTGACACACACACACACACACACAGACATCACTTCAAAAATGTTTCATTCGTGATCAGGGATGCTTGAAACGTGCTCTCCCGTCGAAAACTCGAATTCGAATTTTCGACCCCGTCACAATACTTTCCTTATACATTATGTATATAAGGAAAGTAAAAATGGTATTCTTATAGTAGATACTAATATTCTTTCCAAGATATTGAATTTTCGACAATTAGTCGTCATTTTCATTGATTTAGCATCATTTTTATCCATTTGGCGAGATTTTCATTAATTTGGCAACATTTCAAAAAAGTTGCCAAGTTGGCGACATTCCGCCAAATTCGTCGCCAAAATCTCGCCAAGCGTTATGCACGAAGAAAAAAGTTATTCTTACAGCAGATAAATGACTATTGGCGTTCAAATACAAAAGTATTATTCAAAGTATGTTTTTTTATGAATGGAACGAGCTAGATCCACGAGAATGATGTCACTCAATTTATCGCATGGTATTACATATGAAAAGTGAACATGTTTATCAATAGGAAATATATTTTTTTTTCTTTTGTATAAATTTTTGATAATTTTTTTGAAAAATGCGCAATATCTCGAGAACGGTTCATGTTAGCGTTCTAAAATTTATGTCAATCGTTTTCTAATGAAAAATCACATAAGAAATGTCTATTTGCGTAACTTTATTAGCGGTTTTGATTTTTTGACGATTTTTTCAAAATTTCACTCGAAAATTTATGTGGGTTCTGAACATTCGATTGCGTATAAAAACAATAGGCTTCCAGTGTTTACGGATTGTGATTTTTGTACCAAATTTTGTTCGATTCGGTCCATTCGTTCGTCGGTTATCGTCTCCACAGCCCCCCCCCCCCCCCACACACACACACAGACATCACTTCAAAAACGTTTGATTCGTGATCAGGGATGCTTGAAACGTGTTCTCCCGTCGAAAACTCGAATTCGAATTTTCGACCCCGTCACAATACTTTCCTTATACATTATGTATATAAGGAAAGTAATAATAATAAATATTAACAACACACTTAATTTCATTCCGTTGCCGAGCAACATGGTATCAGATAGAATCTTCGTCATAAAAAGCGAAATTAAATAACCATTTTGATTTCTTTATACTTTTCATTGTTCAGTAAAAGCTTGTTTAAAATAAACCATGGAGATAGATTTCCCATTTAAATCATGTTTCAAACAATTCATGTTTTCAGAAAGTGACTAATTAGCGCAAAAAATCTTCCATCAAATTCAGAGTTTAAATTTTAATTCACTTTCAAACGATTCCTCTGTTGTAATTATTATTTCAATTTTTATTTTAAAAACTGCCGAACACATTTTGTTGAAATTTTTTTTTACATATTTCACGTGATAAATTAGAATATTTCCTAAAATATTCGAAGCATTTATTCCATTTCTTCAATCCGGGTTAAGTCTGAAACTAATTGGGTGATATTATTAATTTTCATTCCTATATATCCCGTCTGAAAAACATACTAAAATTTCATTTTGATGACGTCATTTTTACGGCAGTTAGCATGCAAACGGACAAACAGAATGACAAAGTCATAAACACGTTACAACTATGTTGGAAAGTGAAGAAATATTTGATTTGTTTGACACATTTTCTCAAATGTGATCCTTGTTTGTAATAAATTTAAATATTAATGTTGAAGTAAGATTGGTGTGATTTATTTTACTATTGTTAATAAAAATTCAAATATACTTTTTATTTCTCCTGTCCTATGTATCATACCTAAAATAAATTATTTAATTAAGAATCGAAAATTTTTCAAAAGATGTGTATACACTTAAATTACCCCTAGCTACAGCAATGATGATTTTACATCGCTGGCTTCTCACGTCGAAGTACATGGCTCTAGTCCTCAATATCATTCTCTTTCTATCATGACCAATTTCTCAAATTATAAAATTTTCAAGCGTAGAATAATATGGGGGAATTTATCATATTTGTACATCCATCCACAATTTAAATTCCTCTTGTTCGAAGTCTGCTATATTTTGAATCCTAGGACTAATGTCGAGTTTATTGCGTGAAATGGTCTAAAACTTTGTCGTTTACGTGAAAATTGAAACGTAAGAACATAAATTAGGGTTTATTTTAAAAGTAATATTAAATTACCAATTCTGTCAGATATTGGGATTAGAAAAATTTCTATTCCCGAAATCCCGATATTGTAAAAATATCCGAGATTGCAATCCCTAATTTCATAAATAGGAAGTTATTATTATTATTAGTAGTAGTAGTATTAATATTTATTATTATGCCTCTAGTCATGGTGATATAGAATGCTATTCTATTTCATGTTCAAAATGGATTACAAACTGTAAAATATTTGTAATAAAAAATAATTATTTCCTCTGTAGTTTTTTAAAACAAAGATTTTACTACCACGCAAAATAATCAACGATGGTTCTTATTCAATATTACACCACCTTGCTGACTGCATTTTTCATTTTCCTGTGGCCTATAGCCTTGTGTGTTGGTCTCATTATCGGAGGTGATGGGTGGAGACACGTGCTCAAAGTGATAGAGTACTCTGGGGACACATACAATGGTAAGGGGAAGATCTCCAGGCACGGGAATTTGACACTAATAACTTTCTGTCACAGCAAGGTAGCTCCTGGAAGCTGCCGATCCTGCTGTGGGTGAAAGCAAACTAGTTGGTCCGATCTCAGACGGAAAGAAATCTGGATATTTTTTGTGTGATGAGGAGCCTTAATTCACACCTGAGACACAGGAATTAAAGTAAACTTGCAATTGAATAACTTCACATAGGTAGCGATAAGAAAATACCTTTTTTCCGCTTGTATGTAAAATTACGAATGTAATTTTCAAGTGTATAAATTACGAAATCATATAATATTATATTATTTAAAATAAAACTTTCTTTTACCATACATTTAAAATCGGATTAGAATTTAAAAAATAGAGGGCAGTTCATCGTTCTGTTTACCATTCAACCATTACAAATTCCAATGCCTAAAAATCGTAAAATCTCAGAACGAACATTAAAATCCAAGGTAACACTGTACATATTCGTAAATATTCTCATTGGGATGCAATGCTGTACATTTTGGATCGCATTTTTATAATTTTAATCGTAAAACTGTAATTGGGAAAAGAAAAAGCTTCGATCGATCACACGAGAGATCCGAACGAAAAAACAGTTACCAAATCATCATGGAGCAGGAAAATTAGTCATAACATTAGGGTACATCAAAGATCAGGGCATGCGCAGTGAGTGATTCAGCTTCTGCACACTATTTATATCACCCCTTAACGAAATATTGAAGCACTGGAGGGGACGAGTCCGTGAGCATGCGCATTGCGCCGGATTTTGTTTCCCATTGGGAATGACCGCAGGATTGAGATGCTAGTCTGCTCTACAAGAAAATGTTTGACCTCACACTTTGACAAACATGTGTTCAGATGATCAAAAATCAGTGATTGAGCCTCTTTGAGAAGCATTCACTGATCGTTTGTAGACACCTTCTCAGACGAGCGCTTAGACCCTGCAAAGTCACTCCCGCCAGAATAACACGTGATACATACGTCAGGCGCGAATTTCAGCAGACTAGCAGACTCAGCTCTTCCGATTGTTTCTTTTTTCTTTTTGTCTTTTTGTGTGACGCCCGTAGATATGTGGCCGCGGTGAATGAATAGAGTTCTTTGTTTTCTTCATGTACAGTTCAATTAGTTTGTACGTGATTTTGATATTGAAAATACACACACATATATATATAGCCATATATATATATATATATGTCAGAAATATTTATAACGTCAAATATTAATGTAAAAAATATTTATAATATATATATATATATATATAATGTCAAAAATATATATATAAAATATATATGTCAAAAATATTGTACGATCAAAAACATAGTGTGGTAATTGCAGGACGGAGTCGACCTTGATTGAAAGAAGTGGGATTAAAGAATGCTAAAAATACTTTTTCCTGCGGTGGTCAAACTAAAGTATGAAACGTAAAAAATTGACTAGCTTGATGTTTACATTTGTGACCTTTAAACTTCCAAGGGAGGGTAAATACCCCTTGCGCTCCCCTATGGACGCCCATGGCAAAGCGCAAATATAATTTTTCTAGGGGTGCAAACTATATGATTATACCTACAATATTGACTAACTTGAAATCTACATTTGTGATCTTAAGAACAAGTGCACCCCTTGCCCTCTCCTATGGGCGCCCATAGAGATTTTTTTCATGGTGACAAACTGAAGGTTGAGGCGTTCAACATCGATTAGCTAACAAGTATAATGAGTCATCTATGAGAGGGCCAGTGTCCTACTTGCCCTCCACTATGGGCGCCCATGTAACATTTTGCAATAGGGCAAAATCAAGGATGAGGAATTCAATATCTACTAGCTTGAAGATTACATTTGCAACATTAAACGTCCACAGTAGGGCAAGTTTTCCCTTGCATTCCCTTATGGACGCCCATGGCAAGGACACTCGTAGAATTAATTCCATCGATGACAATTTCAAGGATGAGGTGTTTCATATCGACTTGCTTGTAATCTACATTTGTAACCTTAAGCGTACACAGTAGGGCAAGTTTCACATTGCTTTCCCTTATGGGCGCCCATGGCAAGGACACCCATAGAACTAATTCTATCGGCGACAAACTCAAGGATGAGGCGTTCCACCATCGACTAAATTGAGACTTGCATGTCTAACCTTGAACGTCTATGGGACAGCAAGTGTCATCCTTTCCTTTCACTATGGGCGCCCATGTAACATTTTCCAGGAGGGAACTCAAGGACGACGCATTCAATATCGACTAGCTGGTAACCTACATTTGTAACCTTGAATATCCTGTTGGGATTAAGTGCTCCCTTGCCGTGCTCTATGGGCTCCCTGCTTATACTATTGCCCTCAGGACAGAACCTAACGGAGCCAAATTTCGATTTCCTCAGGGACGGTAAACAGTCTTTCCAGACCCTCCAAATGTCTCTGTCACATATTGAAACATTGCACACTTGCCATGGGCGCCCATAAGGGATGTTGAAAGTCACGAATATCAAACTAATGAATACTGTAAGTCTCGTCCTTGAGATTGTCCCCGCTGGAAAAAGTTCTATTGACGTCCTTGCCATGGGCGTCCATAGACGTAAGGGAGCATCCATACGTAAGGGAGACGTAAGGGGGCGTCCATAGATGTAAGGGAGCACTTGTCTTCCCGTAGACATTCAAGGTCACAAATGTAGGTGTCAAACTAGTAGATATTGTACGTCTCATCTTTGAGTACGCTCTTCTTAGAAAAAGCGCTATGGACACCCTCGCCATGGGAGCCCATAAAAATTTTGAAACCCACAAATGTCGGCATCAAGCTAATCGATATTGTACGTCTTGTCCTTGAGTTTGCCCCAGCTTTAATAAGTTCTATGGTCACATTTGTCATGGGCGCCCATAGGGGAGAGCAAGGGGGCGCTTGCTCTCCCTTGGACGTTCAAGGTCCCAAAGTAAGTATCAAGCTAGTCGATATTATAAGTCTCATCCTTGAGTTTGAGTTTTCCCCTTTAAAAAAATTCTATGTGTGCCCCTTGCCATGGGCGCCCATTGAGGAGCGGGAGGGGCACTTGCTCTCCCGTGGACGGTCAAGGTCGCAAATGCATATATCAAGCTAGTACATAATTATGTTTCATTCTTGAGTTTGGCCATCCCGGGAAAAAGTTTTATATTCGCCCTTGAATCCTACTCTTTCGAAACAAGGTTGAGCCCTTTCTGCAGTTACAACACTATATTTTGAGCGCACTATATTTTTGACACACACACACCCTCTCTCTTATTCGTGCTCTAATCACGTTAATTATAAAATGTTATACCTAATTCTGATTTTTTTTTCAGAATGCATCTACATATAGAATTTCATGGCTATACGTACTCTCTCTCTCTCTCTTTTGTAAAATCTCTAATTTTGAATAATCTGTGTTTTAATCACGTTGATTTCAAAATATTCTACCATTCTGTAGGAAATTAGAAACAGTTAATTAAAACACGAATAATTTGAAATTAGATATTTTAAGAAAGAGAGTACGTACAGCCATGAAATTCTAAATGCATATGCATTCTGTAAAAAAATGGAATTAGGTAGACATTTTGTAATTAACGTGATTAGAACTCGGATGAGAGAAATAATGTCAAAATATAGTGTTGTAATTGCAGGAAGGGGGTCCGCCTTGTTCAAAAGGAGTGGTATTCAAGGGCGTTCATAAAACTTTTCCTGGAATGTCCAAATTCAAGGATGAGAGGTAAATATATCTAGCATCTTGATACCTACATTTGAGACCTTGAACGTCCACGGGAGGACAAGTGCCCCTCGCGCTCCCCTATGGGCGCCCATGGCAAGAGCACCTATAGAACTTTTTCAGGGGGTAAACTGAAGGATGAGACGTACAATTTCGACTAGCTTGATACCTACCTTTGAACATCCACGAGATGGTAAGTTCCCCCTCACGCTCTCCTATGGGCGCCCATAGGGGACAATAACATTTATCAATATTTATACAATAATATTAACAATACTCGAATATAGATATCAATACTGTATGTCAATATAATCAATACTGTACTTCACATCCTTATGTTTATCCCGCTGGTAAAAGTTCTATTGGCGCTCTCACCATGGGCGCCCGTAGGGGAGCGCAAGGGGTCACTTGCCCTACTGTGAACGTTCAAGGTCACAAATGTAGGTAGCAAATTAGTATACATTGTACTACTTATCTTTCAGTATACCCTCCTTGAAAAATTTCTATTGACGCCTTTGCCATGGGCGCCCATACGAGATGCTGATAATAAGGTGTTGCCCACAAGGTGTCAAACTAATCGATATTGTCGCCCTTGAATGTGCCCCTGCTGGAATAAGTTCTATAAACGCTCTTGGTATGGGCGCCCATAGGGGGTCTTGAGGGGGAACTTGCTATCCCGTCGACGTTCAAGTTCACAGATAGATATCAAGCAAGGCGATGTATGTCTCACCCTTCAGTTTTCCGCCTGTAAAAGTTATATGGGTGCTCTTGCTATGAGCGCCCATAGCAAAGGCGGCCATAGAACTTATTAAAACGGGATGAACTCAAGAACGAAATGTACAATATCGATTACCTTGATGCCTACGTTTGTGGCTTTTAAAATTTGTATGGGCTCCCATGGCAAGGACGTCCATAGAGTTTCTTCCAAGAGCATAACAAGGATGAGACGCACGATATATACTAGCTTGACACCAACATTTGGGACCTTGATGTTCACGGGAAGACAAGTGCTTCCTTATGCTCCCCTATGGGCGCCCATGGTAAGGAAGTCAATAGAACTTTTTCCAGCGGGGACAATCTCACGGACGAGACGTACAGTAAGTATTCATTAGTTTGATATTCGTGACGTTCAACATCCCTTTGGGCGCCCATGGCAAGTGTTGTTGTTGAGACCCAGACTGTCCGATCTACCAGAAAGATGTAAGGTATCTGTTTGGACGACCGAGCAGTGCCACCCAATTTAATCCGGAACCCAGGAGGAGGCATTCACAGGGACCGTACCCTCCTTCCCCTATCACCAACCCCTCGGAAGGATTTACAGACTCACATGCTTAACGTGATCGTACTCCCCGTGAACACGGCAGCAGTCTTGGCAGTGGCAGGAATCGAACCCGGGCCTACTGAGTGCAATCAATCCCCGCTCGCTAACCACTGAGCTGTCGTGCCCCACTCCGTGGCAAGTGTTCAATGTTTCAGGTTTTTATGTCACACAGTATTTTGGAGGGTCTGGAAAGACTGTTTACTACCCCTGAGGAAATTGAAACTTTGGCTCCGTTAGGTTCTGCCCTGAGGGCAATAATATATAAGCTGGGATCTCATGCGCTGGGAGCCCATAGAGGACTGCAAGGAATCACTTAAGCTGAACTGGATATTCAAGGTTACAAATGTAGGTTACATGCTTGCGATATTGAACGCTTCATCCTTGAGTTCCCTTCTGGAAAATGTTACATGGGCGCCCATAGTGGAGGGAAAGGATGACACTTGCCTTTCCATAGACGTTCAAGGTTAGACATGTAAGTCTCAATCTAGTCGATATTGAACGCCTCATCCTTGAGTTTATCGCCGATGAAATTAGTTCTGCGGGTGTCCTTGCTATGGGCGCTCATAAGAGAACGTTTGATATGGAACTTATCATACCGTGTACATTTAAAGATATAAATGTAAATTACAAGCAAGTCAATATGGGACGCCTCATCCTTGAGTTTGTTACCCCTGGAATTAGTTCTATGCGCGTTCTTGCCATGAGCTCCCATAGCAATTCCGGCGCCCTAACCACTGGGCTGTCCCGCCCAATCCCATGGCAAGTGTGCAATGTTTCAACCTCCTATATCACATACTTTTGGAGGGTCTGGAAAGACTGTTTAGTACCCCCGAGGAAATTGAAACTTCGGCTCCGTTAGGTTCTGTCCTGAGGGCAATAGCATTAAGCAGGGAGATCATGCAATGGGAGCTCGTAGAGGACTGCCATGGGCGCCCATAGGGGAATGTAAGAGGTTCGTTTACCCTCCCCTGGACGTTTAAAGTCGCAAATGTGAACATTAAGCATGTCAATTTTTTCCGTCTCATACTTTAGTTTGACCCCAAGGTCGACTCCCTCCTACAATTACCACACTATGTTCTTGATAGTGCAATATTTTTGACATTCTCTCATATAATAAAAGCAGAAGTAACTCGTAATACTAGTAGTTTGATAGCCTTGAAAATACTTTAAATAGAAAATAAATAAATAATATAATAGAAAAAAGTAATAAAAATTATTAATAATTAAACAAAATTTAAATTATATATTTATATATATCATATAAAAGCCAGTAATCAAATTCAAATAGAATTCCATGCATATCCTCAAAATCAAACGCACTACTCAGGATAAGGCGCCACGCCGCTCTATACTCCGAAGCAGATAATAATCCAAGAAAAAGAAGAAATAAAGGAATATGGGATAACCAAATGCTTTGAATTTAATGCTTGGGGAGGATTGCGACTCCCCTCCCGTTTAAAGCTGCTTTTCCAGCCTAGGCAAACGCTCACGGTACCAATACAAAGCAAAGATTGGTCCCCAATGCGTGCTAATACGAAGGCACCCGGATACGGAAGAACAAGACCAACCAACAGAAGGAAACTGGACCAAAAGTGAATCCTGCCCAACTCGCTATCCTATATATGTTCATCTTACGCATGCGTGCAATCCTAGCAGGTACGGGGGGGGATCATGAGGATTTTGACAGTTTACTTCATCAAACTGCAAGTAAATAAAGTTTATGCGTACCTGCTAGGATATATATATATATATATATCTGTGTGTGTTTTCAATATCAAAATCGCGCATAGACTAATTGAACTGTAAATTTCCGCATGCAGAAAACAAAGACTTCTCATCATTCAACTGCCGGCACAAGGTCATGAAATTCGCGCCCGACGTAGTTATCACCACAGAATACTATATTCAAAAGGCTCACTCCCATAGGATCCTATGGCAACATTTCTAACATGGGATGTCGCATAGACACTAGCGCTAGTCAGATGGACCAACTGAAGTGCGATGCGTCTGCCAGATTTGGCGCGTTATCGCTCGCTTGGCGATTTTTTTTAAACGGGAGGGGAACAAAATGTTGAGGACTGTACTTTTATAATTTTTGAAACTATAGAAAGGATCAGGATTTAAAAATACCTTAATCTGCAACATAAATATATTCATTAGTTTAAGAATATTTAAATAAACATAGTTATATATTTAATTCAAATAATCATAAAATAGATTAAAAAATACACACATTGCATTGTCTCACTATAAAACATAATGCACAAAAAATTACAAGCTAACATACTCAAAAGACTGAAATATTATATAATATTTTCAGTCTAAAAAGTATACTAGCGTGTTGATCGTTAATTACTTGATCCTTAATTTATTCTGGGATACTGATAATAGACTTTTTTTTTTAAATATAAAAATATTCATAAAGTAAATATCAAATTTACATAAATGCACTATCGAAGTTGTGGAACTCAATCATTAATTACCCGAGGGGGGGGGGGAATTTTCCACCATAAGGCACTTAATAAAAATTTTACATAAATATATACACATACTATATCACATTCAACTATACTATATCACATTCAAAGCTATCCAAATATCAATTATTTCACATTTTATAAAAATACGGAAAATATTTTTTAACTAATTATACCACTACCTCTTAAAATTTAGTCTAATCCGGCAGTAATAACACAGCACTAATATACTTGTATACTTATGAACACGTGTATACTTATAATGAACACGTATGTAGGATGGTGATAACTAAAATTATTTCAATTTTAATAAACATAAATTACATACCCTGTAACGCAACCAGTTTTCTTTTATCAATCCATTTCTATGAAATGATCAATGTTTCTTAATGAAATGATCAATGTGCACTTAACAAATAATCCTTTTTCACGTTACTCAAACCACGCTAGTCTGTTCTAAGTTTTCGCCGAGCGAAATAGGGTTATAACATTGAAAATCGTCTTGGAACGAAACCAGACTATCGCCAAGCGCTCGGAACAAACCAGACCATCGCCAAGAGCTTGCCAACCCAATGTTTGGTCTATCTCTAATGGCCGCCGCGAAAACGAAACTATGGAGAGTGACAGGTCTGTATAGTAGTCTGTGGTTATCACGTGGTGCATTTCCCGGGAGTGACTTTGCAGGGTATAAGCGCTCGTCCTTCTTAGAAGCATGCGCATTCAAAAAATGAGTGACGTGTTGGGCGAGCGCTAAAAACTTGCTATAATACTGACCCCTATTATATCCTGTTCTTTCAACTTCACTTTAAACATTTTTTCAATCAGCTTCATTTCACTTTCATAAAGTTATTTTGTTTATAATCTTATAAACTGCGTTTAGCCGGGATATGTGTAGTGAAATGCGTAATTTGATAAATACGTCATCGCTGAACATTCATATACGACTTTAGAATACATATGTTAACAAATTTTATTTGAAATTTTATTGCTTTATACATTTGAGAAGTACTGTGTTAATCATGTCTATCGCAGTGAATCATCACTATTCAACCATTATGAAACTATTTTATTTTATATTTATTTTGCCGTGCATAACTGGAGCACCAGTTCCTGTAGATAGTTTTTATGATAAATTCATTGAAAACTTGCTAAACAATAATTGCAAAATGCCGAAAGAAATAAAACTTCCACTTAATCTTTTTAATTCATCTTCGGATCCAGTACAGTTTGGTTATTTATCCACTCCGTTAAATGAATGCCAAAAAGCCGAGGCCTTGCAAGAAGATACAGAACCTCATTTATTGTGCAAAGAAGTGTTCGAAGTGTTGAGAAACATCACTTGTCTAGAGTACAAGTCATCTCTTCCCGAAATAAAAATCACACTGTCATTTAATAATGTCTGTAGTGAGTTCAATGCCATGAAAGACATATTTCCCCAAGGAGAGTATATTGCACCAAGACTTGTCGACGGCTTTACGTGTAAATTGCTCTGTTCCGATAAGTTTGAATCTTTGTGCCAGACTCTTGTTTGGAGCTATTATGTTCAAGCTCAGATGATAAACGGTAAGTTTAAAATCTAATGTTCAATGACATTTGTTATATTTTGTAACTATTATGACACTTTATGGTTTTTGAAGTAAATTTAGGTGCAAGAAAGTACCCCCAGTGTTAAGTAAGCTAAGTTTTACAGAGTCTTTCCATTTCCTACCAATTGTTTAAAAAACTGCCAAAAGCTCACATAATTTAAAGACTATAATAATTTTTTATGTAGGGAGCAAAATAAAATTGAAGTGATTACATAATACTAAATTACAGAGGTTGAATGAATGTATTTTGAATTTTACACTAGTTTTTAAAATGTTTGTATTTCTAAATATCTTATTGCTGAATTTTACAAAATTGCTTTAAGGCTTACAGGGTAATAGAACATGATTATTTATAAATTGAGTGAAAGGTATCTTCAACAGGGATGTATCTAGAGAAATGTGAGTGGTGGTTGATGTTCCAGAACAATTATAATTGAGAATATAAAATTTCGAAACGAGCTTCACTTTAATTCGCACACATAAATAGTATTAGTATTGTATACTTTTATATTAAAGAAAAACATTTGATAAAATTGAATATAACTTTTTTTAAATGTAATTATAATATGTATATTTTCTTGGATGAGTGGTGGAAACCCCGATCACCACCGACCACTGTACATACATCCCTGCTTCAATCATGTGTGATATACTCAAATTCATCAAAATTAAAAGTTAACATAAATGTTTTCCCAATTAGGAACTTGACCTTTTGAACATAGGTAAGTTCGAACAGAAACCAATTATATACCTTGATTATGAGAATTAGAGATGTAACGAATAGTGATTTGGCTGAATACCGAATATTCAGCTAAGTTTTAAGCCGGATACGAACTTCTTTAAAAATTCCATTTTGATAGTAAATAAAATATTTTTTCAAATTTTAAATTACAAATAAAATTAAAGACTAATTAAAATTGATTTTTTTTATTTATGTTAAAAAAAAAATCTTAACAGCTTGATGTATTTTTTGCAATATTTTAAACACTTTGATGCCAATAATAGCAATAAGAGAACATACCTTTTACAAATCTAAATAATTATAATTACTAATAACATAATTTTAATCCAACTATAGATAACTTGTAATTCGTATAAATATTATATAAAATATGAACTTATCATTACCAAAACTTCATCATCATTACCAAATCTTTAACTTTAGAAAACTTATTTCATTTTAGCCCAAAAAATTAAGAACTTGCATTTTATCCTTTTTTATCTTGTACTTAGACATAACAAATTGACTTTCTGTAAGTCAGGAGATGTTATTTCCATTAAAATATAAATATTCTTTACTTCTATTCTACTAGTATCCAGTGATACTTTTCTCCTTTCAAGGTTAACTAACAAGCCCCTCACATGATGCTTACTCTCCCCATAATTCATAATGAGATAGCCCTTCCTCCTTGGTAACACAGAATATTATATTTTATATTAGTCTGTGCTTAGTAAGGGGTCAAGTAGATTTCTTTCTGGGGAGTTTGTGGCTCTCTCTTTTGGTGAAGGAATGAAAGTCTTTGTTCTTTGTTGTGAAACCAGTTCCCAGTAGGTAAGCTGTGCTGTTGCACTTAGAAAATTAATTTTAGTTAGATGCTGAATCTTGAAAAGCAATCTTAGCCGGCTGATGCATAGCAAAGTAATTTTACCTGATACACTTGGAAGTTTGAAGCAGTTGTTTTGTTAAAAAATAGGAAGTAAGTTTATTATGAGTTTATTTAGCAAGAAAAGTTTGTTTGGGAATTCTTTGAGCTCCATGTAAATGATGAAACTAAGCTAAATGTAAACTGTGTGATTGTATATTATCAAGAGGTGGCATTGGGAAAAGGGCAACAACTTCATTGGTGAATCATATAAAAAACAAACATCCCAAGCATTACAGTGAAATAAATAAGGAAAGAAACTCAGATGGTTCATTGGAGCCAAAAACTGTAAGCAGAGGCATTAAAAGAAAACCAGAAACTTTGGAAGGAATGTTAGGAATGGGATATAAATGATCAGAGAGCAATAAAACTGCATAAAATCATAGAGTTGATTGCTTGTGACAATCAGCCTATTTCTTTTGTAGAAGACATAGGTTTTATTAAATTAATGACAGAAACAGAACCAAGATATAAAGTTCAGTGAAGAAATTATTTCAGGGGCACTGTGTTGCCAAGTATATATGGTATAGTCCATATGAATTCAGGCAGGGGGATTACCTTCATAGTCTCATGTTTTTGAATTTAGCATATCATATGTTAAAATTTAGGAAAAAGTAAGAAACCCGTATTTTTTTGTTTTGTTTAACCCTTTCCGGACAGTCTACGCGCCCACATGTCGATTGATAACATGTTTTCAAGACTGCGGTCCGGAAAGGGTTAAAAAAATTCCTGACCCGAGATACAGGTTGCCAAAGATGGCACCATTTCTCACTTGTGATTTTTGGCAAGATTTTGAAACGTTCTATCTTTAAAACAGTTCAAGATATTTTGTTACGGCTTTTTTTATTTGAAAAATAAAATTTTTCTGATTAAAATGAAATCTTCCATTTGGAAATGTGTCCAAACTCTCTTGCTGTAGCCTTCTGAATTTTTTTTTTTGAAAAATCAGAAATGCCAATCCCAAAAATTTTGATTTTTTGACTGTTGATCAGTGCCATAGAGTACTACATTTCCTGAAAAGGAGAACTTCCATTTTTGAGTTTAACAGGTTTTATAAACAATTGAAAATTCTGCCATGCATTAAACCAGTTTCTGTTACCATATACTCGTCACATATTTGTCTCATGAAATCAAAATCTAGTCTTATTTGACATGGCATTTTAATTCTTAATAAAGATAAGTTACAGACACAGCTTTCAAAACTTCCAAAATATATGTGTAGATTCCAAAATATATTACAGGTTTCACAGCATACCACTTTTGTGTACTCTGCTTAGAACTGAAATTAGCAATTCAATGAACTAAAAATTTGTTCAACTGTATCAGTATCTTCCTTAGATATTGAGTGATGTCTTCCTGTTGAACCAATAGGAACTGGGACACCCATAATCTTTAAAACATCACGAATTGAAAGTGAGCACTGGTGGTGGTGTTGCTGTCTTGCAGCTGGAAATCTATATCCAGCAGCCAGTCCATGTGGTAACCAAGTTCACGACGATTTCATTTAACTCACAACTGATATCTATAACCTCTGCAATCCACCAGTCATAGTCATACACACACACACACATCCCACAAACATCCCTCTTTGTAGGTTGTGAATCTGAATATTCTCCTGTCGTTTCTGAGATCTAGTTGGACAAATGAAATTTCTTCTTTCTTGCTCTTTAAAGTTCATGCAATATAGGTTTACTCATCACTGTGAGTCCACACATGTGTCTTCTGAATTCCTTTCACAGGGGCAGTTTGGTTTGACCATTCTTTTTTCTTTCATTTCTTGCAAAATTAGTACCTTTGAAAAGGACACTGGGATAATTGTTAGAACTTGCACCTTTGCATTGTAGGATTCACATGATTTAACAGCTGAATTGATGTTTGATATAAATTCCCGACAAGTTTCACAGTAAGCTTCTTTACGTTCATTTTCTTTTGAAGATGAAATTTTTATGTTGAAGAGTTTAATCAGTTTTCTTTTGGTGTACTCACCCACAGCTTCAGTAATTTCTCTGCACTTTCTTGATGCATACAGCTTATGGCTTGACTTCACTGACCATGGTTTTCTAACAGGACTAACACCAAACTCTGCAGCTGATTGATTCAGGGAAACTAATTCTTCTTCTGCAGATATAAAATCTGCATCATCCACACCATGGGAGACTTCATCCACACCATGGGAGACTTTTGCTAGGCTTATATATCACTCTTTTATGGATATGCAAATAGTCAGCACACTTCACTCTCCTGTGGCCCCAGTCAGAAGACATTTCAAAGTTCAAACTCAGTCCTTTCCACAAAACACCATACAACTTAATCAGCAGAATCCTCACAAAAGCTTACTTAAGTGCTGTTGCACCACAAATTTGGTGAACTGCTCTCTTTGTTTGCCTGTTGACAGCTAAACTGTGAATTCATGTGTCCTCCCTTTTATATGCTATCCCAAACACACATAATTATCTGGATTGTTCTAGAGGGTTCTGTTACATTCTGGAACTATCTAGAAGTTTCCACATTGTTCCAGAAGACCTTTAATGATTTGGAAGATTCTATGTAAAGAAAATCCAGATTCTATGTAAAGAAAATCCAGAAACATTTCACCAGTTTCAACTTTAATTTATCATTTTTATTCCATCACATTGGTCCGAAAATGGATTTCTTAAAAAAACAAAATTATGAAAAATTCCAGTACCAAAGTAGCGTGTTCTCCTTTTTAGAAATGTGTTTTTGAGAAAAATAAATTTAAAAAAAAAATGTATAAAGAAATTAGCCATGGAAGCTAAAACATGAACATGAACATGGTTTATAAAACCTGTTAAACTCAAAAGTGGAAGTTCTCCTTTTCAGGGAATGTAGTACTCAATGGTACCTACTGATCAACAGTAAAAAAATCAAAATTTTTTTGATTGGCATTTTTGAAAAATAAATTATTTTTGATTTTTCAAAAAAAAATTCAGATGGCTACAGCAAGAGAGCTTGGGCACATATTTCCAAACGGAGGATATCATTTTAATCAGGAAAATAATGCGTGGAGGCATACTAAGGTAATCTTCATTCCGAAAATTGGAAAGGACAATTATTATGAGGCCAAATCTTTTAGGCCTATTAGCCTTACGTCTTTTCTTTTAAAGACTATTGAAAAGCTTATTGATAGGTATTTAAGGGAAGTGATTCTGGCCTCTAAGCCCTTGTCAAACTCTCAACATGCCTATCAACCGGGCAAATCTACGGACACTGCTCTTTACAGTCTCTCCTTTATTTTGGAGAAAATCTCAATGCCAAGGAAATTGCTCTTGCTACCTTTCTCGCCATTGAAGGTGCCTTTGATAAGGTACCCATCAACACCATTCTTGTTGCTCTTGACGGAAGAGGTGTTGATACCACGATCTCTTATTGGATCAAGAACCTGTTATCTAACAGGTATATCTGTGCATCTGTACTTGGTGATAGTATGACTGTGCATGCACTTTCGGGCTGTCCACAAGGAGGTGTGCTTTCACCAATTCTCTGGTGTTTAGTTGTGGACTCTCTTTTGGAAAGCATCAATATCTCTGGCGTCTCTTGCGTTGGATATGCTGACGATGTTGTCATCATTGCCAGGGGTAAATTTGGCAACACTGTCTCTGACATGATGTCTGCTGCTCTCAGGAGAGTTGAGACATGGTGCAAAAATGCAGGCCTTACGGTTAAACCGCAGAAGACTGCTTTAGTTGCATTTACAAGGAAACGCATACTTAATCTTGGGAATATTTGCTTCTTTGGGCAGAAGCTTATTTGCTCCAAGGAGGTTAAATTCTTGGGAATTTACTTTGACAAGGAACTCAATTGGAAGAGACACTTGGACTACTGCACGACTAAAGTCAGAAGAATCTTCTGGTCTTGTAGGAATGCTATTGGGAAAACCTGGAGCTTAAATCCCAGAGCTATCCATTGGATTTACTCGATGATAGTCTGTCCTATCATTTCCTATGGATCCATTGTTTGGTGGTCCAGAATTAGAAGTGAAACTGCTAAACTTGATTTAGTTAAACTTCAAAGGATGGTGTGCATTGCAATCTCCGGATGCATGAAAACCACTCTTACTGCAACTCTTGAACTTTTACTTGGTTTGCATCCGCTCTATATGCGTATTGAAGCAGAGGCACTTATCTGCATGAACAGACTCAAATATCTGAAATACTGGAAAGATTACTCAAGGTATTTATCTTGGGGCGAACTTAACAGTAATGTTGCTAGTCATCCTTATTTCTGTATGCCACCTGATGGCATCCATGTCAAATTTACGTTTGATAAGCCTTATGAAATTCTTGTCCCCTCGCAGGATGATTGGAAGAGGACTCCAACCTACAATAAACTGAACTGCTTTGTATGGTAGACAGATGGCTCGAAGATTGGCACAAGTACTGGTGCTGGTGTTTGTTGCCCTGATGATGGCACTGAGCTATCTTATCCGCTTGGCAATTTTGCTACTGTCTTTCAGGCTGAAGTATTTGCCATCCTTATGTGCTGTAGAATTTGCTATGACAGAAAGTATGAAAATAGCCAGATTTTCATTTGTTCTGACAGTCAGGCTGCTCTTATGGCTCTGGCGAAGTTCACTGTGACGTCTTCCCTTGTCTGGGAATGTTATAATGCACTCTGTAAAATTGCTAGTAATAATAATGTCATTCTGTACTGGGTGCCTGGTCATTCGGGCATTCCTGGCAATGAATTGGCAGACGAGCTTGCTAGGAAAGGCTCAAGTACTCCTTTTGTGGGACCTGAGCCGGCCTTGGGTATTCCCAATGATCTTGTTAGAAGAATTGTCTATGACATCTTCAGGAAGCTTCAATGTAAGAACTGGCGTGACACTAAGGGACAAAGGCAGGCGAAAATTCTCAACTGCAATTGCCCTAGTACATGTCAAAAGGAACTTTTCAGGCTCAGTAGAACTGGCATCAGGAGAGTTGTTGGGCTCCTTACTGGGCACTGCACCCTCAAGAGACACCTTAATATTATGGGTGTCACCAAGGATTCGCTTTGCAGAGGCTGCAATCACAGTGAAGAAACTGCAGCTCACATTCTATGTGAATGTGAGGCTTACTCTGCTCACAGATTCGAACACATTGGTCATCATGTGATTGAACCCTGGGAGCTGAACGACATTCCTGTCAAGTGCCTGCTTATTTTCGCATCGGCTACTGGTCTCTTTTCTTAGGGACCTTCACTTTTTGGGGTAGTACAATAGACCTCTGGTCGATGTGCTGGGCTCTTCTGGAGCCACCCACCTTCATTTCATTCATTCAATCAGGAAAATATTATCTTTCAAATAAAAGAACCCACAATAAAATATCTTGAATCGTTCCAGAGATATAGCATTTTAAAAATTTGCCGAAAATAGCAAGTGAGAAATGGCACCATCTTTGACGGCCTGTATCTTGGGCCAGGAATTTTTTTGAACAAAACAAAAAAAATATGTGTTTTTTACTTTTCCTAAATTTTAACATACGTTAAATTCAAAGCCATCTGAGACTATGAAGGTAAGATTTTTTTTCTTTGCCTGGCTGAATTGATATACACTTAACCGCATAAATATTTTATAAGGGAAATATTTCAGCTCTCCTAGCAACAGCAGAGGAGATTTCTCTTACTACAGACATTTGGACCAATTCTGTGAATAATCACAGCTTTATAAGTGTGACAGGACACTGGATAAGTAATGATTTTATTCATTATGATGCTGTTCTTAGTGCAAAACACTTTCCTGACTCTCATACAGGAGAAGCTTTAGTGACATAATCAAAGAAGTGTGCACTGAATGGAATTTGAATAAAATCCATCTTGTTCTGAGGGATAATGGAAGTAACAATGTAAAGGGCCTAAATTTTGCAAATTTACAGTCTGAATGGGGTTACCTTACACCTTTCAGGTAGATTGGACGGTCTGGGTCTCAACAACAGCAGTCTGAATGGTGTTTTCTACCTTTGTTGCATTTTGTGGTTACAGATGCATTATCTTCACAAAGAAAGAACTATAAATGATCTTATTGCAACGGCTAGGAGGATTGTTGGCCAGTTCAATCACTCATCTGTAGCATGTTCTAGATTGAAAGATATCCAGATTAATAAACTTGGCATTGGAGAGAAAAAATTGATCCAAGATGTATTAACACGTTGGAACAGCACATTTTATATGCTAGAGCATTTAAATGAACAAAAAATGCAGTTTCGTTATACACAGCCGAATGTGGAGGATATATAAATAATTTAACTGGGAATCAGTGGATGCTTTTGGAAAAAATTTGAAACTTGTTAAGACCTTTTGAAGCAATAACAAAAGAAGTTAGTTCCACAAGATGCTCAATTTCTGTGGTTATGGTTATACCAATGATTAAAATTATGAAATTATATCAATTATATCAACTATGAAATTATATTAAGTCAGGTGATCATATTTTTAGTGTTGGAACAGTGAGAGATATTCTTATACAAAATTTAGATAAAAGATTTTCATCATTTGAAAATAACGAGAATTATGTAATTGCAACAGCTTTAGATCCACGATTTAAATTGACTTTTTTTTAATGAACATAATATTGAAGAACTAAGTATTAAAACAAAGCTCATTTCATTTATGGAAACTCAAACTACGGACATAAACTTTGCAGTTTCAGATGTTAAAATAATTACTGATAAGAATGAGAAACCCTCATTGTTTTGGGACTGCTTTTCAGAAATACAAAAGTCATCATTGCAGAACGTGAGCAATGAAGAAGAGAGAAAATTCAGTGGATAAATTACAAGAGATAAATTGCTATTTCAATAAACATCTATTAGGTAGGAGGAGTGTCCACTTAATTGGTGGAAAACAAATGCAGAAAACTATCCAAGAGTTGCAAATTTAGCAAGAAATTGTCTTTCAGCTCCTGCAAGCATAGTATATAGTGAGCGTTTGTTTTCTGAAGCTGGTAATATATATAAAACCAAACGGAACAGAATTCTTCCTGAAAATGCAGAAAAATTATTGTTCTTGCATTATAATTTCAGGCTTTACAATGGTTAATGTTTTTTTTTCTTTTTCTCATGTAAACCATTTTGAAGTAACTCATTAAATATTTTTTTCTCATAAAATAGACGTTTGTTTTTGTTATATAGAGGTTTGCCTGTATTTCTAAAAGTGCTTTAAATGTAAAACCAACAAAATTGTATATTCTGCACTGCAGAAGATTAAACTGTTTTTACAAGACATAGTAAGTACAATAATTTTATTCAATTTCAACTAATTTATTTTCTAATTTAAAAAATCATTGTTATGAATGTCAGATAAAAAACGTTAAATTTTATATTATAGTATTAAATTCACTAATTATTATTAAGCATTAAATTAAATGTCATATATGTTTTGCATTTTAATATGAAAGGTTGCAATTCTTGTTTAAACACACATGATGCTTAATAAATATGCAGCAAGAAAAATATTTTTATTTATTTATATAACATCATTAAATACACTTATGTAGATGTATTATGCAACTTAAAATTGAGTGTTAGGAGATTTAGCCAGACCGAATATTCGGCAAAAGGGCCGAATATTAGTTACATCCCTAATGAGAATTATAACAGTTAGAACTTCCGAAAACAATACATTTAAGTAATGCATTTCATGGATTTATAGATTTTTTTCTTTGCTTATATCATTGATGACAGATTAAAAACTGAAAATAAACTGTTTCATAAAAGAGAAATAAATCTAAAGTTTCTTAGTATGACAAATTCTGGATATTCATTATATCATATCTGTCATCCATTAGAAATCTTAAGACATTTCTAAGAGCTTATTCGATGCAAAAGTTTCTAGAAACTATAAAGCTCAACAAATTTTTTTGTAACCTAAAAATTGGCAATTATCAGATTTTCAAACATATGACACTTTCAGTAATGTGATGTTTTTTGCCTATGAGAGTACCATTTATATTATCTCTTTGACAATATATGTTAAACTTAATGTGAAGAAAATATGTGATCATAACAACTAGATTTCTATCAGGAAGTATTTGTGGTGCCACCCAGTAAAATGAAAATTGCTTTCAAGCAAATTCTCGTGTAATCACTCTACCTAAACTCTTGATTTTGTAGTTTGTCAAGAAAGAGGTATTGTTGGAAAAATTTGGTAAATTCGAGAGAAAATTCTCTTCATAATAAAACTTTACAGTAAACAAAGAATTTTCAAAATTTAAATCATTCTAAAGGATCAATAAATAAAATACACTTTGTACAAAGGATAGGGAAAACTAGAGCAACGTAAATAAGTACAAATAACACAATAATGCACAGTATACAGCAGTTTCAAGGATACAATATATCCCCTTCGTCAGTATAAGAAAACTAACAAACCTGAAGCCTTAAAGAGGAATGGGTGTGAAAGAAAGAAGCAGGGGGGATTATAAATCCAAGACCTGGATTAAGAAAGACTCAATTAAAAAGCAGCATAAAGAGCAGTCCAGCCAATTCGAAACGGAAAGTAACACATAAGATTGGTTTGTATCAAAATACAACAAGAATATCCCATCCCAACAAGACAAATCAAGTCTGAGCAAGAATAAATGAGACTCAACAAGATGGAAAATAAGTTGAAATAACACATAAGAGCCCCAAAGGCAGAGTGCCTTATAAAAAAATTTCCACTTCTTTTCTTTTTCTTTGGGATTCTTATATGTAATTTTAACTTATTATTCATTTTGTTGGGTCTCATTTATTGTTGTTTAGACTTGATTTGTCTTATCAGGATACTAATGTTGTGCTTCTTTTTGATTGGCTCTCTCATAATCGAGGTCTTGGGTATATAATCCCCCTGCTTCTTCCTTTCACACACATTCCTTTTTTTGAACTTGGGATTTGTTGGTTCTTTTGAAAATAATTTAAGCTGTTGAAAAATAAAAATTTAAATTATCAAAATATAGTTAAACAACAAAAGTTTTTAAAAATTAATGTATTTTCATGCTTTAATTTCCATCATTTTATGTTTGTTATTTTTTACATTGTTTCAAATATTTCTCTGTAACAATGTAGTTTCAGAACAGGAGAATGACATAATACCAAATTGGCAATTTTTAAATTGCTCAACAGAATTGGTAAACTGCACAAGTATCACTGATTTTACTTAATATGCATTTATAATGTGTATTCTCTTTTTTTGTATGATTTAGGATAAAATTTGTAATATTTTTTAATTTGAGAATTCGTAAAATAAAATTTATTCTTAATTAGAAAGGAAAGTCAATTGGGTAGGTTAGAAAATATGAGCATTTTGATATTTTGTGAAGTCAGGAAAAGCAAATGCTACATTTGTATATTTCTGTCAAATAGTTATTCTACCTCAAAATCTCAGAAAATGTAAACATAAGTTAAAAAAATTGACTCAAGTAACATTGCTTCTATTATCTATTATTGCTCTGATCTGATACTAATTAGAATTTTGTTAAATAATCATTAAGTTTTACTATATTTTTAATTAATTTCTTTAATTTGATCAAAGACAATATTAGAAATTATTTGTAAATTTTTGTTTATCTAGAAAATTCATCTAGAAATCCCAGAAATTTCCTTTTTCCATGAATAACGTAGTAGCTCTGAGCCATTTTGTGTTTAAACTTTATATGTTTTGTGTTATAAATAAGAAAATAAAACACAAAATCAATACTTCCCTAGATAAAAATTCTTTCCTTGCTAATGAAGTAGGTAATAAAAGTTTATACGAGGATCACACTGAAAATTTTGAGATACGGATAAGTAGTACAAGTTATTCCCCTCTAACATGCACTTTTGTAGGTGAATTTTTCAACGATTATATGCTTCAAGCCATCAATTTATTGGAATCGATGAAAAATATGCTTTTATAGCCTTATCAATCTCATCTTCGGAATGAAAACGATGCCACATAAATTTTTTTTTAGATTAAAAAATAGTCAAAAGTCACACATAGCAAGGTCAGAAAAATGGGATGGATGTTCTGGATGTTCTATCACTTTGATGTTTTTTTGTTCAAAAAATTCGACTGTCATTCTTGCTGAATAAGAAGATGCATTGTCATGGTGGAGCATGAATCCCCTAACATTCACTTCTTGAAGAATTTCTGGAAGACACTTAGTGGTGTTGGTGTACCAGTTAGCTGTAACTGTCTTCTGTGCCTCTAGGCTTTGACCAGACCTGTACTTTTGAAGAACACGGCATACATTACTTGTTTCATTGCTCTTTGTCTTTTCACCATTGTTGGTTTAGGGTCATCTTCTAAGACCTATATACTTTAGTTTCTTGACATGTTGGAACTTCAAAAAATGGTATTGTACGTTTCATCACAAGTTATGATTTTAGAAATAATGCGGTGTCCATCATCATTAAGTAATTTTAGGGTTTCTTTAGTGATTCTGACACGCTCTGATTTTTGTTGTTCTGTTAAATTATGGGGGACCCAATGACAAACTAATTTTTTCATTTGCAGTTCTTCATGATGTATAATTTTATGTATAGCTGCAGATCCAATGTTAAGTTCCTTCTGTATCATTTGGTAGATACAGCGGTTATCATCGATTAACATTTTTCGAATGGCTGACACATTTTCTGGGACTACAGCTGACAAAGGTCTTCCTATGTGTTCTTCATTTAGCAGAGAATTTTGACCTAATTGTAGACATTCTTCTTGATTTAGCACCACTATAAAATCATAGCACATATAATGCTTGCTCTCACTTCAACTCTATTTTCTTTTCTTTCAAAATTTCTTCTATGATAGCTAAATTAAATTGTAATTGTTACCACAAATTATCATCTGTGGACAGAAAAGTTCAAATTTAAATATTTGATCAATAATTCTTTTTTCTAGTGCAAATCGTCTGCTCTTGCCTCAAAAATTTCAGTGTGACCCTCGTATTTGTTTTACAATCATACTTTACCAATTTTCTGAGCTATGTTCCAATGCTTTAAATTAGGATACTCTAAACATGTTCCTTTAAAGATTCCATTAAGGTCCTTTTTTAATGTATACTAATACTTTATATAAAGGTTACAAAAGTTTAATACTTTGTACAACCTGACAGTTTTTAATATATCAGCAACTTATATAATATTAAATTTGAAACTCTTTCAGGTGTTTTTGAGACAACAGAACATAAAGATAAGAATGAAATTGCTAACAAAGGTAAAAATGAGGCTTGTTTCTTTAACAATCCTTTGTATATTGTTAACTCTAGTTTTTTAAATAACCCAAACTCTCTAAAACTGTATCGGATATTCAAACTTCATATATTTTGGATTGAACTTGATTTTAGCTATTCTACTCATTCAGCTGTGCTATTTTGATATACACTGCTGGACAATTGCTAAGGACTGATGACACTCACTCATAGCAATCACAAAATGAAAGGAAGCAAAATGTGAAAAATTAGAATAAGTGTGGGCTACAGTAAGAAGTGTGCATATGCAAATTTTTCATTTCCATGCCTGTTCATCACGTGATGGCGCTGATAAGAAATTTAAAGGATTTGACGCATGGCGACAGTTGTTGTTCTAAGTGAAAGTTTTACGGGAAAGATTTAATTGATGAACTTGAAGTTTTCGGTATCTCTTTCCTATATCACTTAGATGATTTTATGCATAGCCATATTATTGGAAAGATTGAAGAAAAGGGTGAAAAATAACAGGTGTTTTCAGGGAGTTCGACATCGCCCACAGTGTTATTTCACGGTTATGGCGAGCATTTAAATCAACTGGAATGAGTAGCAAGCGTCACAGAGGAGGTCATATTAGAAGTATGACGCCTGCAGGAGACATGTATTTGTGTTCAAGTATATTTGTGACAGGTATTTTGCTTTCATGGACGGCAACCCACCATGTCATCAAACACTCTCTGTTCAGGATTGTTTAGTCCGCGAGGGTATTCAATGCCTCGTATGGCCAGCACATTCTCCAGATCTAAACCCCATTGAAAATGTTTGGGATGCTTTGGGGAAGCAACTTGCTGGTCGAAAATATCCTTCAACAAACAAGAACACCTTCATCCATGCATTGACAGAGGAGTGAGATAACTTGCCTCAACAGCTGCTGGATAATGTTGTGCAAAGCATGACACGACGTGTGGAATGTTGCATCGCACTCCACGGTGAACATATCCTGTACTGACACCTTTCTCAAAGGTGCCTGCTGTCGTTCATATGCATTTCTCCATTTCTCCGTACACAGTATCAAATGAACACTTTTTATCTTTCAGATGTTTCAAAACCTTCTGCATTTTTCAGAACAACAAATAATATTTATTCTAATGTTGTACAGTGTGGCAACAATATTTTATCCTGCTGGGCCTGCACCCTGCTTTATGTTATGCTACATTGCAATTTGTGATCTGTCTTTAGCAATTGTTCAGCAATGTAGTATGATAAAACTTTTTGCAGTATGCTTGCAATGACAGCCAGATTATCTTATTCTTAAGAGTTTGAGATTTGCATTTCAAATGAATTTTTATAGTCAATGACAACTTGATGCTCATGATGTCATTACTTATCAAATTACTAAATTAAGCAGCACAAGGTGTGTTAGTACTTGGGCTGAGAACCATCCTGGAATACTGCTCTTGGCAAGAAGTCTACTAGTAAAGCTAGGCTTTAACACTCTTGCTTTTAAAGCTAGAGGTGCTGAGTTCAAACCCATATAGGTGTTAAAATGAAAACTTAAAGGGACTATTTCAAAATCGTGATTCAAAAGTAAAAATTATCTCTTAACCAGTAACACTCATAGCATATGTAAATAAAATAAGACATAAGTAACTGGTAATTTTATTTTTTAAAGGGCTTTTGCTTTTTAAAGTAAAAGAAAACTCTTTTTTTCATCTTAACAACAAAAATAATTTCAAAATAACATTTAAATGACTAACAGCGATTAAAAGATTACATTGCTTTTAAATTAAAGCATTATCCAACAGAAATAAATTAAAATTTGTAAGAATTAAATTTAGAAAAAATAATGATTTTTTATTTTATTTATTTAGGTTTGGGCAATAAGTGTACAGAACAGACTCAGGAGCTCAATTATACTGACACAAAAACAAACATAAGATGAGCCAAGTTAGAAGTTAATAATAAAAGTCACTGGTTCTATGAACCAGTATATAAGAAAATATTGGTCTGCAGCTATCAGGACTGGTTCGCTAATATTATAGACAGCATGGCAGCAATATACAAATACATACTCTAATATCTGACACAATAATATGCATGTGCAAATCTGACCTATCTTTAAAGAAGTATACAACAAATTATCCTAAATAATTATCAAATCTGTTAATAACGATAAAAAATGCACCCAATAGGAGCATGCAAATCCATTACTTACGTAACCGGTCACTTGCTGAGGCTTTATGCAATTCCTCCATGCAGGGAGTAGTCTCAATAGATAGAAAAGCTCACTCCCTCTCATGCTTAGAGTGCCGTTAATAGCTATAACAGATTCAGAAGAGGGATCCAAATAATAGTGGGAAATTGCTAGATATGTCCAAAAAAATTTAAGACATGTGCTTCGGATAAAAAAATTTATAATTAATCAACAAATGAGTTTATGAAATTTTTTTTCTGGAGTGGTTAATGATATTTTAAGCGAGTGCTGAAAATAAAATGAACGTTAAATGGTCATCAATTTTAATTTATTGTGATATAAAAATTGGAGAGGTTTATTTAAAATGCACAAACACTGTATATATTTTTTAAAAATTCCTTGAAATTTGTCTATTCAATTAATAGCTATAACAGATTCAGAAGAGGGATCCAAGCAATAGTGGGAAATTGCTAGATACGTCCAAAAAATTTAAGACATGCTTCGGATAAAAAAATTTATAATTAATCAACAAATGAGTTTATGAAATTTTTTTTCTGGAGTGGTTAATGATATTTTAAGCAAGTGCTGAAAATAAAATGAACATTAAATGGTCATCAATTTTAATTTGTGATATAAAAATTGGAGAGGTTTATTTAAAATACACAATGTATATATTTTTTAAAAATTCCTTGTGAAATTTGTCTATTCATTGTATCGACTCTGTTCAAAGTTTGTTTGAAAGAGAATTTATTAATTTTTCCAATAGTGTCAAGATGGAAATTTTGTGGTAATGTTTTCAGTTGTTAAAAATCTGATATGTGTGAATATCGCTGAAAATAATTATAATTCGGGCTAAAACATAATATAACCAAAACAACTAATTCGAAATTTGAAAAAAAAATGCTGAGGTGCACTTATTTGGGTCCTGAAGTATCTGTGTACCAAATTTCATGGTTGTAAGATGCTTAGGTTTCCTTCTGCAGACTGCACACACAGACATTTTCCTTTTTATGCAAGATTAAATACTGCAATGAATAATGCATATCCTCCCAAATTAGTCATTAATATTATTAACTCTGTATCAACTACCACTGGATATCATCCGTGACGAAATTCCCAATTATGGTGACTACTAATTATTTAATATTATGTCCAAGAGTTGGTTAGTTCTGAGAATTTGCTGTCATTTTCCTCAGGTATTTTAACAATTTTTTCATTTTCCTCTATGGTGTTTGTTCAAACATTCTCCCTTCTTCCTTGTAACCCACACCATGGGGTGTCTGCTAAAGTAATGTTACCAGCAAATGTCTAACCACCTGGGAACACCGCATGCTGTTGGTGCATTTCGGGTGCGGTAGCCTGGTGGTTTGCGCGCTGGATTTGCACGTTACCGCAACTGCTGCCATGTTCATGTGGAGAACGATCACGTTAAACATGTGGGTCCATAAGTCCTTCCGAGAGGTTGGCGGTAGGGGAAGGAGGATATGGTCCCTGTGGATGCCTCCCCCACTGGGTTCCGGTCTAAATTGGGTGGCACTTCCCGGCCGTCCAAACAGTTACCTTACACTTTTCTGGTAGGTCGGATGGTCTGGGTCTCAACAACAACAACCAGCAAACATCTTCCTTGAACTCTCAGGGGAAGGGGGGAAGGTCATCCTGATTTATTCTAGGTGTTTAAAATCAGAAAGACCAGACTTTGGTTATTACTATGATAATAACAATTGTGTGAATATTGCCTGCTGTGGAAAGGCTCTGCTATTGTAGTGCTCAGCTTTTTAGATTTCTTGGAAAGAGCAGGCAAAGTAAGAAAGTAAGAGAGTGGAACAATTGGTGCTGGATAAGCCACTTGATTTGCTTCATGATTATGAAACTGTTATTAATCGGTTAATCAAAACATCCCAAAGGTTTTTAAAGTGTTAAGGCCTTTCTTGAGGACTATGAAAGCAACAGAAGGTATGAATGACTTTAGAAATTTTTGAGCGATAGTTATGAAAGCTAGATCGAAAGTTTTCAGATGAGAAAAGAAAAATTTTAATGAATTTGGACAATTGTACTGCTTATCCTCAAATAACAGATCTTTAAGCAATCAAATTAGAGTTTTTATCACCTAACTTGACACCAATTTCACAACCACTAAATCAAGGGATTATTTTCAATATGAAATTTTTTTACTGAAAATTGCAAATAAAAAAATTTATTGAATTTGTAAATGATGAAATGTGTGTGAAAATCTCCATTTTAGATACTATTGAAATGATAGATTATGCATGAAACTCAGTTGCAGGTAACACAATTTAGAAATGCTTCTGTCCTGCTAGTTTTTGTTTTGACTCATCTAATGAGGATTTTCTCTCCAAGTAGCTTGCATCGAAAATTTTACGAATGAACCAGTTTCGGACGAATATGTCAATAGTATCAACTCCATACGAGCCAACTTTTACGCATTATGCGTAAAATTTACGCATTTTTACTGCTCTTTACGCTTTTATGCATATATTGCTATATTTTACGCATTTCCGCATTTATTTGAATTTTTTAACATTACTAGGGAATCAATCTCTGACGAAATTCTCTGGCTTTTTTTGTTTAAAATTTATCAATTAACCAGACATGGTATAATATCTCGGAAACACCGATTTTCCGCTTTTTTAGCACTTATTTCTACCATTCCCGGGATCGTAGCAAATCCATAATAAAATGCAGGGTAATACCAATCAAATTAACGGAGATTTACGGCCGCGTGTAATGTAAATGAAGATCTCGATCGCTTATTTTATGAAAGTAATAAAAGTAATAAATATACTTCTTCAAAGGTTGTCTAATTCAGCATAAATCGCTAAAATGTTATTTTGTTCATTGTTGCGCAATTCAGTTTGTTCTTATGAATCGCCGAGAGTACAAAAGTATCTTTTTCCATCCATATCAATCTTCTAAATATTGTATTTTTGATTGACTAAACTAGCTTATTTTCATGTTCTAATTAATTATTATGGTTAATTTCTTAATTATTTTCGCATAAACAGTGCGATTGCGTGATTCAGTTACTTCGTGTGAATTGCCGAGAGTACGTTAGTATCTTTTCCCATCCATCTCCATTATTTAAATGTTGCATATTAGATCGACTAAACTAGCTTATTTTCATATTTTGATTAATTATTACGGTTAATTTCTTAATTATTTTCGCATAAACAGTGCAATTGCGCAATTCAGTTACTTCTTGTGAATTGCCGAGAGTACGTCAGTATCTTTTCCCATCCAACTCCATCATTTAAATGTTGCATATTAGATCGACTAAACTAGCTTATTTTCATATTATGGCTAATTATTAAACTATCTTATTTTCATATTATGGCTAATTATTAAACTAGCTTATTTTCATATTAATGTTAATTTTTTAATTATATTTGCATAATACAAATTTTTCTATTTTGAAAAATGGGTATGAACTCTGTGAAAGGATATTTTCCAAACAGTGGTATTAAAACAATGATTTAGGCAAATAAAAAGGAAACCATTTTGGCAGGAATATAATTCAGTGCTATTTTTTTTTTATTATTATTATTAAGGATCTATATTCGTTACTCTCTTTAGTGAAAACTTGTGTTTTACCAAACATAAATATTTGTTTTCATTATAAAGTAAATTTCACGGGATAAAACCTTTATATATTTTTTGTTAATTTATTGTCCTGAAATTTTATGAAATTGGTGTCTTATATTTTCATATTCTACCAGTACTATGCCTGATATTTAATGCAGTATTTTTTTACTGCAGGTACTTGTACATAGTTAAATTCATTATAAATGTCATCCACGCAAAATTTTACACATTCCAATTTTCCCAGGTTGACAGGTATGCAACTCTGATCTCGCTACTTCAAGACACTTAGAAGATATCAATATTTTAAAATCAATTAATCAAAATGCAAGTGCTTAATCTTTTGGAGGAAAAGAACTTTACAGTTAAGAAGAAGATGCCATATCTTCACCCTTTTGTTACGATGCATTGAACACTGTTAGAGTTAGTTACATGTCGCTTCCTACATACACAGTACAAAGCGGAACATTCGATGAACACATTAAGTAGTGTTGAAGAATTTTTGTTCTCGCTTTAAAAAGAAAAATAATCAAAAATCCTGTATTATTTCTGATGAGCTATTTTGAAATTTTAGCATTTATTGATCTCTTTCAAGACGAGGTAGATTAAATCTGAATCTTCTGTTAAATTGTTGTTCGATCAATGACTGATGTTTTCAGCAATATTTTAAGCATTTAGCTTTTATTTGATTTTATTTTTAATAATTTTTATTTTTAGTTCAATTATTTTTAATCAATCAATGTGTCAGGATTTTGTTTCATTTAAAGCTTTTTTCCTAAGCTATCTATACACGTCAAAAGTGAAATTGCAACACCATGAAGGAATGCATGTGTTCGGTAGAAAAAGTGCATTTTATGACACACTAAAAGCATTTCTAAATATTCCAAATTCTCAAAGTTTTTAAACCTAAACATCATCAAAATTACATATGAAAATGCACCATTTGACCAGTTTCTCCCTAAATTTACAAATATGTAACTAAATATGTAATTAAATGGAACTTTCCTAAAAATAAAAACATGCATTAAAGTAAAATAAAAGAGAGAACACAGATTTTAGGTTTTCAAAAATCTAACGTTTATTAAAATTTTAAACTTCACTTTTAAAATAATTTCCAAAATATTTTACATCTCATTAACTAACAAATCCAATAAACAACTTAAATAAATAAATAGAATGGCCGGTCGTATAGTGGTAGGAAAAAACGTTAGAATATTAAATTTTAAAGTTAACAATATTAAACTTATACAACTATTTATCAAAACTAAAATTTAAGATAAAAAAAACATCAGTTAGCCAAAAAGGGAATTTAGAACAAAATTTAAAAAGATAACCACAGGATTCGCAACTTAAAATATATAAGTCTAAAGGGGTCTTATTTCTGTGCTAACTCAAAACAATTGGAATAAAGACATATTTTAACTATTGAGAAATATTAGAATTTGGAGGAAAAGGAATAATATCACCAAGGCTCCAAGAAAAACGGCGGAAATCGGCGGGAGGCAGAATCACCAAACGTGCAGCAGATCCAGAGAACACCAGAAGAGGAAAATCCATGGCACAGGGTCACAATATATCCAGCAGAAAATCCGGAAAAGGCCGTTCCACGGGATTCAACTCCAAAGAGATTCTCCACACCAGCTGGACGTCGAGTAATAAAAAAATCATTTCTCTCAACAGCCGCACCGGACTACTGACATCAAAATGGAGAACTTAACATGTGTCCGTCAATTGGGCTCGGAAATACGAACTCCATTCATCATAAAATAGAACTGGCAGCTTGTCAAGATAAACATATTTCTAATTGGCCGGTAAGACTTCCTCGGCCGACATCACATAAATCGTGAAACATCTTGGATCATTATTTAAACGATATGAAACTAATTAGCATGGCTCTTCATTCCGTCGCAGCTTCCAGACATAAACAACATCAGAGAGCACAGCGGCAAAGGCCTGCTGATTGATTATAAACTAAACAAATCAAATTACATCTTGAAAAACAAAACACACATCACAACCGGGAATGAGACATTTCAAGCCGAATCCGAACTACGGCTCGCGCCGAAGCGCTGAAAACAACTTTGACAGATCACATCTTAGGTTCTAATCAATTGCAAAAGAGAAAGAGCAAAAAAACGCGCGATTTTGCTTATATACTGCCAAACATCGCTGCCACAGATTGTAAACAAAATTATCGATGAACGATAAAATAATTAATGACAGACGATTTTAATATTACGGTCAACCAATTAAAAACTCGAAACTTTAAAGAAGAGAAATGGAATTTTAGAGCAGACGAAAATTAAAAGGAAATGAAGTGAAACGATTTGGAAAATACGAATTCGGCAACAATTTAAATATGGACGATTCTGAAATATTTAAAAAGCTGAAAATAGAATAAAACTGAAAAATTGCAATGAATTAACGAATTTTTAACCGAGAGCAATAAATTTGGAATCAAATTAAAGGGAATAAAAAGGGCAATAAATGGAATCACAAATTAGCCAATTTAAATAAATTTAAATTGCTAAAACCTAAAAAGAACGAACTTTCGCCGTTTTTAACACAAAACCTATGGAATAGAACCTATTTGAACAAAGAATATCAAAAACCTAAACAATTGGAAAATGGATAACTAAAAGAGAATGACTATGTAAACAAGACCCCTGAACACATTTAAACTAAAAACAAAATACCTAAAATATTAAATATCCAAAAGTATAACCCAACAACTCCTTCGAACGTCCCAAAAAAATTTTTCATTTGAAAAATGAAAAATTTTAGCTAACACATGACAAAATTCCGCGAAACGAAGGAGAAAAAAAAAATCTAAATCTCAACTACAGCTGTAACATGAGCCATAAAAATCACATAAAAATCAAATTCCTTATAAATAAATCAAAAATCAAATAATCACTTCACTAAACACTTTCATAATATCAAGTATCATAAATTTTTCAACTCTAAAATAAACATGTAGATTCAACATTTCAACATTAAACTCTCTAACTTCATTATAACTTTACATTATGAAAATTCATCAAATCATTTTAAAATGCTCCAACAAATACGCCATCAAAGAGAAGAAACAGAAAAATAATAAACAGATCTCCATATCATTAGCTGTCATGAATAAACATAAATTTTAACGAAAACTTTGGACCAGCCAAAGAATTCCAATAATCTAAACAATAAATTTTGAAATGGTACCTTCAACATAACAACCAATAAATACAATCATCAAATTCATCACCATCTCCTCCTCTACAAAGAAAACAAATATTCGAAGCATAATTTTCAATTTAAATAATAATATCAAAGTTGGCTCAAGTTACAAACAAAAAAATTTGTGGAATATTTACCCCCAAAATAACAAACTCAATTCCCTAACAATTTGGAACTGAACTCAAATTTAACCGACTTGCTTACAAATTATACTATAAACTGATTACTTGGCAAATTAGGTCGTTTAAACGACAAATATACACAAAAATGACCTTATGCATCATTTTACACTAATAACAATAAACGCGATTCAACTAATTATTGTGCAACATCTTGCACTCTCAACAACAATAAACTCAAATATCATAACTGTATCTCTCTGGTAATCTCAAACAATTCTCATAAAAATCAAAAAAAATTAAGACAAGGGGCCGAGGGTTGTGAGTCCTCTCAAAGGTTGTGAATCTTTTTTGAACCCAAAAAAATAGCACAAAAATATCCATCAAGTAGTACATTTAAATTCACTAACTGCCAAGTGTATCACATTACTTTAAACAAAATACCAAAGAAAAAATCATGTTACAAATCCCCATTTAATTTTTAAAACCAAAAGAACTCAAATTGCATTGCACAATTTTAAATATTCCACTTAAAAAAATTTAATTCTCCTATAATAAAATAAATTTATCCACTTTAACGACCAAAAAAAAATTTTAAAGACAGTATAAAAAATATCAGATTCAGAATTAAGAACAAACAAACTGATTTTATCACCACTCTATTTGAGTGTGAAAACCAAACACATGATCAATGTGAAGAACAAGATAACTCAAGTTGATATTTATGTCACACTCATATTGGAGTGTAAAAAACACCTGCATTACCCAATTTTTCAATAAATCAACAGCATTTCATCATCTACATTCACATATCAGTGAGCATTTAAATCTCAATTCCAAATCAGAACATACAAAAAATTCTAAGTCGAAAAACTACTGCTTTAATTCTATACAATTTAACTTAATAAAAAAAAATATATTCTCATTAAATTTACTCAATTAATTTCATTCTATTTCATCAAAACAATTTTAAGTGCTGCTGGGAGCGTGGGTTATAAGAACATCAAAATAAAAAAAATTGTTAATGAGATGGGATTAGAACAAAAAATGCAAATACCATAAAGTGCGTTCCTCGCATGCCTATAATTTCCTAAATTTATGAATTAAATGCAATTTTACACTACTTCAAATAATAAAATTCAAATCAAATTAACTTAAATTAAGGAATGCTTAAATAAAAATTCTAAATGAAAATGTCATATTCAAAAATTCTAAAGTTTCCTAAAAAAAAATTCTAAATGAAAACATTTAAATTAATCCTAAAATTTCAATTTTAATCAAAATATTAAAATAAATTCCTCTAATTTAAATCAAGAACATTCTAAAACATCATGCCTCAGTTTAAGAACATATCAACAGTAATCACTTTTAGAATAAACAGGTGTGGAATCATATTTACTGAAATTTCATTTTTAAGAACAAAAATTATTAAGAACATCTATTACAGTTAGCATGAATAAGCCCCTAGACTGGTCAAACGGCACCAATTGTTCGGTAGAAAAAGTTGTATTTAATTGTTGGGTAGAAAAAGTGCATTTATGATACACTAAAAGCATTTCTAAATATTCCAAATTCTCAAAGTTTTTAAACCTAAACATCATCAAAATTACATATGAAAATGCACCATTTGACCAGTTTCTCCCTAAATTTACAAATATGTAACTAAATATGTAATTAAATGGAACTTTCCTAAAAATAAAAACATGCATTAAAGTAAAATAAAAGAGAGAACACAGATTTTAGGTTTTCAAAAATCTAACGTTTATTAAAATTTTAAACTTCACTTTTAAAATAATTTCCAAAATATTTTACATCTCATTAACTAACAAATCCAATAAACAACTTAAATAAATAAATAGAATGGCCGGTCGTATAGTGGTAGGAAAAAACGTTAGAATATTAAATTTTAAAGTTAACAATATTAAACTTATACAACTATTTATCAAAACTAAAATTTAAGATAAAAAAAACATCAGTTAGCCAAAAAGGGAATTTAGAACAAAATTTAAAAAGATAACCACAGGATTCGCAACTTAAAATATATAAGTCTAAAGGGGTCTTATTTCTGTGCTAACTCAAAACAATTGGAATAAAGACATATTTTAACTATTGAGAAATATTAGAATTTGGAGGAAAAGGAATAATATCACCAAGGCTCCAAGAAAAACGGCGGAAATCGGCGGGAGGCAGAATCACCAAACGTGCAGCAGATCCAGAGAACACCAGAAGAGGAAAATCCATGGCACAGGGTCACAATATATCCAGCAGAAAATCCGGAAAAGGCCGTTCCACGGGATTCAACTCCAAAGAGATTCTCCACACCAGCTGGACGTCGAGTAATAAAAAAATCATTTCTCTCAACAGCCGCACCGGACTACTGACATCAAAATGGAGAACTTAACATGTGTCCGTCAATTGGGCTCGGAAATACGAACTCCATTCATCATAAAATAGAACTGGCAGCTTGTCAAGATAAACATATTTCTAATTGGCCGGTAAGACTTCCTCGGCCGACATCACATAAATCGTGAAACATCTTGGATCATTATTTAAACGATATGAAACTAATTAGCATGGCTCTTCATTCCGTCGCAGCTTCCAGACATAAACAACATCAGAGAGCACAGCGGCAAAGGCCTGCTGATTGATTATAAACTAAACAAATCAAATTACATCTTGAAAAACAAAACACACATCACAACCGGGAATGAGACATTTCAAGCCGAATCCGAACTACGGCTCGCGCCGAAGCGCTGAAAACAACTTTGACAGATCACATCTTAGGTTCTAATCAATTGCAAAAGAGAAAGAGCAAAAAAACGCGCGATTTTGCTTATATACTGCCAAACATCGCTGCCACAGATTGTAAACAAAATTATCGATGAACGATAAAATAATTAATGACAGACGATTTTAATATTACGGTCAACCAATTAAAAACTCGAAACTTTAAAGAAGAGAAATGGAATTTTAGAGCAGACGAAAATTAAAAGGAAATGAAGTGAAACGATTTGGAAAATACGAATTCGGCAACAATTTAAATATGGACGATTCTGAAATATTTAAAAAGCTGAAAATAGAATAAAACTGAAAAATTGCAATGAATTAACGAATTTTTAACCGAGAGCAATAAATTTGGAATCAAATTAAAGGGAATAAAAAGGGCAATAAATGGAATCACAAATTAGCCAATTTAAATAAATTTAAATTGCTAAAACCTAAAAAGAACGAACTTTCGCCGTTTTTAACACAAAACCTATGGAATAGAACCTATTTGAACAAAGAATATCAAAAACCTAAACAATTGGAAAATGGATAACTAAAAGAGAATGACTATGTAAACAAGACCCCTGAACACATTTAAACTAAAAACAAAATACCTAAAATATTAAATATCCAAAAGTATAACCCAACACATGTAGCCATATACAAATCACAGTACTGGTAGAAGAGAGAGTCATATACAAATGATTAAAAAAACAAACTAAGATATGCAAAAGAAACCTGTTTATTCAGTAAAGAATGTAGTCCTCACGGGCAGCTATATAGGCTACTAAACTGTGAGGCATACTATCGATGAGGCTATTAATAGTTGTCTGAGGTAATCCTTGCCAAGCAGTATCCACTGCGGTGCGCAGTTCATCTACAGTATGTTCCGGTGGTATCCTGTGCACCTGATGTCCGATGAAGGTCCACACATGTTCAATTTGAGAGAGATCCGGCGAGGCTGCTGACAAGGAAAGGATGTGAATTCCGTTCAGTCAGTTGAAAGTTTACCTTGCAGTGTCTTGCTGAAACACCGTGCTGGGGATGGCCTACACCAGTAGCTGAACAACAGGCATCACAATTTGTGTGAAGTACTGGTCCACTGTCAGATTACTTGCAATGTGTACCAGAGTTGTCCACTGATCGAACATGATACCGCCCCAAACCATGATGCCCAATATAGGGCTGGTCTGCCACTTAGTGATATGGGCTGATAAGTGGCATTCCCTGGGAAGTTGCCACACCCATCCTCTGCTGTCATTCCTCCACAGGCAGAAACAAGATTCATCTGTAAACAATACCTGATGCCATTCATTGGTCCAGTTGCAATGACAATGACACAATGCTAGACGTGCATCCCTGTGTTGAGCGTTTGATGGCACCCTAGTGGCTGGCTGCTGTGCACGCAGCTGTACTTCATGCAACCTGTTGCGAATGGCTTGAGTGCAGGAAGGTGCAAGCGTTGATGGTGGCAGGCTATTGTGGGTGTCACTTTTCATTGCGAACGGATTTTGACAAGCCGTTCGGTAAATCTGCCGGTCTGTGCACCCTGTCGTCTGCTGTTCGATCCACTACCTCTTTGGCTTGTTCTTTGATGTTCCTGCATCCATCGTGTTACACATCGCTAGATGCTACTCATGTCGTACCCAGCACATGGGGGGGGGAGGGCAATTGCACACATCGACAAACCCATGTCACATAGCTGCCTTGTTCCCCAGCCATTAACTGCTGGTGTACAGCTTGCTGACGTCTTTGGGGTATCACTTCTTTACTTTTTCGAAAATTTCAGCTGCTTCAAATTGTCACTGATAGCATTTACGGGTCGAGCCGTCTACTGATTTTTATCATCTGAAACTGTGTGTCACGTGACCCGATATGCATGAAAACATAATCATTTACATATGACTCTCTTCTACCAGTACTGTGATTTGCATATGGCTACGTTCATTCCTTCATAACTTTGCAATATCACTTTTGATGAGTGTATATATATTTCAAAATAAATGTTTATATATTTATTCAATTTTTTAGGTCTTTCTGCTGGTAAAGGGAATGTTAATACTCAGAAGAAAGATTCTACAAATGAAGAGCCGGATAATGTTAATGATTTAACACAAACTGAAGTTGAACTGAATAAAACCCCCTCCGTTGGTGAGTCTAATATGGAAAATGCTGTTACAGTGTCACTTAATTTTAGTACTCATGTTTCTAGTAGCCAAATTCCTTCAAGTAATAGTGATACCCAAAATCAAAATCCTAATAATCAGAAACAAAATTTAAAAAGTACTACTGAAAAAATCAAAACACCTGTTGAAACAAAATTTACTGTTACAGAAAAGCAAAGCATTGACAAAATAAATGAAGTGAATGGTGCTCAAGAAAATAAGAACATAGATCTTGGATCTAAATCTAAAAGTGAAAATGTTAATCTTAAAAAGGAAGATAAGGATATTGTACAACCAGTTGATCCAAAGTTAACACAGCATACCACTGATGCTAGTAATGATCAGATTTCTATTAAAGATGCATCTGGAAGTATTTCACCAGATATAAAAAGCAATAAAGCTAGTGAAAGTGTTACTAACAATATGCAAGGAACTATAAAATCTGTAAACCCTATGTCTTCAAATAATACTCCAGACAATAAAATAAACAATTTTGATAATCATGAGCAGGAAAATGAAGCAAAAGGTAAAGAGCGAGAGACAACATTGAAAAATCCCGATGAAGGGGATGCATCTAATATTGGCAAGATTTCAGATAATACTAAGGAAGCAAGTCCTGGAATTCTTAGTATGATTCCATCTGAAACAGATTCAAAATTAGAATTTACATCACAGATACCTTTAGAAGAAACTTTTGATGCAGGAATACCCCCAGATGGTGAAGACCCTGAGACATATCCTGATGGTAAATATATTATATTTAATGAATATTATAAATGCTGTTTAAATCCTATGCTTCAAACTTTATTAAAAATTATTTATATAATAAGATAATAGCTAGATACCTGAGGTGCACAAACCTTAAGTCTGTTTGATGAATTAGAAAAATATTACTCTACTCTCACAAATGGAATTTTTATTCCAAATTATTTTAATGAATTACTCGGTATCACCTAGGCCCTAAATAATTATCTACTATATAAAATACAGATACAAATAATATAATTGAATTTTCAAAAAGTCTGTTTTGAACCAAATTAATTCCTATGCTTCATTTTTCTCATATACAAACATGGCAATTGTACAACTCAATTTAACAAGGACCATAAAATGCATCACTGCTGTGCATAGTAGCGGGCATCCCTCCACCTAGTTCTGACATCATCTACATGGGAGAACAGGGCGAGCCAAATGGAAAGTCACAATTGTAGTACAATAGACCTCTGGTCGCTGTGCTGGGCTCTCCTGGAACCGCCCACCTTCATGCCATTCAAAGTCAGAATTTTTATAGATCCTCTTTAAAATTCATTAAACCATTCGGAAATAGTTTTTAAAAATGTTTCTTTATTAGAATGTGAAAATGACTCCATATTCATTCCAAAAATTAGACTTTTGTGAATCTTCAATTTTTCAATGCAAAAAAATAAATATTAAACAGCCTAAAATAATTGCATTTCAATGAATTTGAAGAAAAAAAATTTGAATTATGAAGGAATTGACCTATAAATTTGGTTCAGTTCTCATTCGCAAATGCATTCTTCGAATTTTTTTGGTGTTAAGGTCGAAACTCACAGATAATATTTTCAGTCAATGAGGGACCAGTTTGTATGAAAGTCACTCACAATTACACTCAGTTTAAAATAACTAAAAAACTGATTATGCTTTTAAAAAATCACTCTGAGATATAAACCCAAGAGGTTAGCTGGGCTCGCAGGTATGTACTCTGAGATATCTCAAAACTTCATCTGAATTATCACTGTATTGAAATTCCTAGCTGTGGATCCCTTAGATTTTCTGCTATGTAGTCAGCAGAAAAATAGACAAATGAACAGACACACAAGCATATTCTTTTATTATTATAGATTAGCAGCATTGAAAACTTCTGATTAAAATCACACCGGAACTTGCAGTGGATTCTCGTGAATATGCAAAACTTCTGATTTTTTTTCTTTTAAACATATTAGGAGAAATTCGAAGAATTATTGGAATTTTTAAACCGAATTCCTATACTGGCAAAATAAAAATAAATGGCTGAAAGCTACTTGAAATTTCTTTTTCAGTACTTATAGATATATATTATTATTGGGGCACTTAAATCATTTTATCATGTATATATGATGTGAGAAAAACTGATATGAAAGAAACCTAGTTTTTTATGTAATCTTCTAAATATTGAAGATGTCTTCAAGATTTTTATTAGTTAACAGATATGAATGGATAGATGTGTAATAAAGTCAAATAGTATAGCATTATTATGCATGACTTGTCCAGGTTACCACTCATACATAATAGATTAAATATATATATATACCAGGTGGTCCATTTAAATCGAGACATCGAAATATCTCGCGAAATACGCATCATACAAAAAAATGTTTTAACAAAGTCATCATATTTTTGAGAGGGAAATTGAACCCCACAAAATTTAGCCCACAATTTAGGGGGTGGGGGAGGAGGCAACTTTGAAATTTCAAATGGGAACCCCCATTTTTTATTGCAGATTAGGATTCTACGGGAAAAAATACGTAACTTTTGTTGGAAATATTTTTTTCGAATCTTTGTAGATTGCACTGTAATCACAAAAATAAATAATTTAAATTAATTTAATAAATACCTCATTTTGACTCCAGGTATAAAAATACTACTTGAAGATGGTAAAACACGTCTAACTGATGTAAGAGTAGCAAATGGAAAAATGAAAAAAATAATAAAAAATACTACTTGATGAAATAACTACTTCTAGTGCTTCCCAATAAAACATTCTTTTTTCAATGATGCACCAATGTAAGTAAAACATGTGGATTCCTCTTGAAAAAACGAAAATTAACTAATCTTTTGTTGTCAGTTAGACATGTTTTACCATCTTCAAGTAGTATTTTTATACCTGGAGTCAAAATGAGGTATTTATTAAATTAATTTAAATTATTTATTTTTGTGATTGCAGCGCAATCTACAAAGATTCGAAAAAAATGTTTCAAACAAAAGTTACATATTTTTTCCCGTAGAATCCGAATCTGCAATAAAAAATGGGGGTTCCCATTTGAAGTTTTAAAGTTGCCTCCTTTCCCACCCCCGGAGGAGGTGGGGGTGGGCTAAATTTTGCTGGGTTCAATTTCCCTCTCGAAAATATGACTTTGTTAAAACATTTTTTTTGTATGATGCATATTTCACGAGGTATTTTGATGTCTCAATTTAAATGGACCACCCGGTATATATACATATAAATAAAAAAATTGATATTGTTAATCAAACTATACATAAACTACAGTAAGTACAAAAAACCCATGTTTAACATATCTGTTACAAATAAGTAACTATAGACCAAGACTTAAGGATAAAAATAGTAGGTAACTTATCGCTATAATGGTATAATGGGGATGAGGGGAATATTAGTATACAAAAATCATAATATATATATAAATATAATAAAATATGAAAGAATAAACATGGCAAAAATGAGAAAAGGTAATAATTGACTCAAGCTAATAGATCAAGACATGGAGAACAATTGGTTGAAACTACATAAAAATAGCAGTTAGTTCGAAATTGTACTCTCATCAGAACAGTCATACAGTCCGAATTAAAACTGAAATAATAGCCAGTTTCTCACAATGTTGATAATCTTTGACTATAGACCCCGTTGGAACTGTCTACTGGCTAATGGAAGGAGAAATAATAAAATCCAAAAGAATTAAAAACCAGAAATATAAAAATCAGAAATATAAACTTACAGGGTCACCACGTGTGAGTCGAAATACAGCAACAGCATAATACATTTAATTGTTAAAGTGAATGCAAACCGGAATAATCGTAATATTGAACATGAACTGAAATTTTTTTTAAATGAAGGCTTTTAAAAATAGTAATCGGTATAGGACTCAAGACAAGTGGAAGGTAGTCTTTCAAATATAGTAATCAACTCAGGACTAGTGGAAAGTTAGGTTATACGAATAGGCAGTAGCGTAGTGTAAGAATTTTGACTGGGAAGGCTGAGTGCTTGGCGTTTTAAATTAGAAAGGGTTTTTCTGTTATTACAAGTGAGATTTATATTTGAATTTGCTTTTATTCTTTTGATGAGTAAAATAGAATAATGTAACATAAAAATGCAAAAAGTGCATGAAATGCACGAAATTTTAAAATGTCACCAATATCACATAAATACATACAAGATATACATTTTAACTGTTTTCATATTTCTAAATTAGATCAACCTTTGCAACCATCATATTAAATATGTAGATATAAATTAGAATATTATAAGCAAATGACAGAAAAGATATATGTTTTATAAATATAAACAGCTAGAACTAGCAAAATTGAACAATTCAAGAGTGCACTGAAAAGGGGTGAAAAATAAATTTGGAATGTAACAAGCATAGTTGAAAATCGCTGTAATCAACAATGTTCTTAAACAATTTTGTATATTAATTATTGACATATACTATACTATGAAAACTTAATATCTTATTGTTACAATATGTTAAAAATCTACTAGAAATATTATCAGTTTTGTAAAAAATATTCTCATGTAACAGGGGATTACCAAAGCGAAATATGATTTATTCCTTCTAAAACTCCCAAATACTCAAGCAGATGCTTCGCCATATTGATGCCGAGATCTACTTCACTTACTAACTACTATTGATGCTGAAGGCTACTTCACTTACTAACTACTAAATTTAAATAGTAGTCATTATTAGTGTATTTCTTCATCCTAATTTTGTTTAAAGTTAGGTGAATATCAAGTCATTCATGAAAAATGGCTCAAATTATTTAGCATTTCAAAATGTTAATATTTTCTGCAAAAATAGCACTTCGCTTGACTCAAAAGGGCCAATCCATTCACAACCATCATGTGTGGCATGTCATTGAGAAATGCCACTTCTCATATCCAACCATCGTTTGCAAGGGGAAAATCAATAGCCACGCCTTCTGAAAAGCTAGTTTTCATGAACCCATTAAACACGACAGTCAGCCACAGAAGAGACCGGATGTTTCAATATCATGCTGATCGTATTCACTTCGTAGGCTTGAATATTTGAGCCTACGATACTTTAAAAGATGCTTTTTAAAAGGAAAAAAATACTTTAAAACGTGTTACTTTAAGCAAATAAAGTGTAACCATTTTCTGAAATATACATATACATTTGCAAAGCCATTTAAAAAATAAAATAAATAAAAATGTTTAAATAATTCCGTAAACTAGATCTCAAACTGGGGAGGGTAATCTTATTAGCCTCTATGGATGCTATGCTACGCCACTGTGAATAGGTGAAATTCACAAAAATAAGTTATCCAAGGATAAATAATGCAATTGTAAAATTACTACGTGGTGTATATATTTTTTTTTAAATCAGTAGATCTGTATAAAATATCTCTTACATTGTATTGAGAATTGCCCTGTATACAATAACACCATTCAAATATTCTTTAGATTGATGTGAATTTTTATATATTTGTAATTTTCAGTAAACATTTTTTATCAAAAGATAATAGTGGTGAATTCTGCAGTAGAATTTGGTATGGCACCACCATACTAAATTCATGGCAAAAACCCTGACTTAGTTTTAGTATATAATATAATAGCAGTAACATTATTAACTACTATTACTATTATCACCATTAAATCCCTTGAGTATTGATTGCTGTGTGATAGATGACTTAGAGTGGGATGTAAGATACATTTTCACATAACCTGTTTTCTAGCTTCGCCACTGAGAGATAACTCAAAATACTATCACACTCTCATTGCAGATAACTGCATGTAATGACCAGTTTCATGTCTTTTACGTGCTCTTCAACATGGAATAAGGATACCTACAATTTATTTTGTGAATCCCCAACACATTAAGTTTATACAATTAAGTTGTGTTAAAGTTTTTGCATGAGAAGTAAGTACCTGTGTGAATTTGCCCAGATGGCATTCATGGATTGCAGGTATGCTAGCAGGCACATGCAATCGATTAATAGGGCATATTATAGGGGAAGGTGTATTTAGGTGTTTATTTAGAGCATATTGTTTATGCATGGAGTGAGTTTATCATTTTTGCTTGTATCAGGATTGCGGTGGTCTTGGGTATTATTTTTAAATTGGGAGCTATTGTAAAAAAGCTATTATATGTTAACAACTTATAAAAGAAATTCAGCATTCATTTCACATTTTTATTCCAAGTGGGCATATATTATATTAAAGCGTTGTTTAGTTTCGAGAATTCTCTGCGAGTCCAGGTGTGATTTTTATCATAGGTTTGCATTTTAAATCCTGAGCAATGCTGGGTATTCATTGTAGTTTCACATATTTTGCTATATTTTAAACTTTCTTAAATTTAAAATATTTATCTAAACATTTATATCAGTTTATTTAAAATAGAGTTTGTGAAAAAAATTCTTAGAATGTTTTGTATGAACTGAATAATGTATTGCGATACAAAATAAAAACACAATATTTTAATATGAATATATATACACAATATTTAAATATGAACACCTTCCATGCAAAAATGTTACTTCTTCAAAAATCGATGAGTTCAATAACAGTAATTATGTATTGTAATACTGTTAGTTAAATGTAAAAATTAATGTTTCATGTTTTTAGAATTTTAATTTTTCTTTATAGTTGAAAATAATATAAATCTGTCATATATGCATATTTTAAAAGAAACAAGTTTTTAAAGTATTTATTTATGCACTAATCAACATGTTGTGTATATATATATATATATACAACATGTTGATTAGTAAGATATATATATATATATATATCAATTTTGTGATGCTTTTTATTTCTTAAAATATTTATCATGTTTTGTCATCATTTATTTATCAGATTCTAATGAACTTTTAACTGACGATGAGTTTTCAGAGACTGAACATGGTAGGTATTTATATGAGCATACCAATTACATAATTGCATGCTTTTCTGAGTATTTCATGTCCACAATAGCATGTCATGAGTTTTGTGCATGTTGTCTTGAATGCATTAATTCTCATCGTATCTATTCAGTATTAATGTATTGCCCTAGGCTCTACTGTTGTAACCATTGTTATAACGACTTTCAGTTTATCTGTAATTTCTGTATTTTGATTACAATATTTTTCACTTCATTACAAATTCAATTTTACAATTCAATTTATTCAATGTTTAAACTATAGTTAATAGTTATAAGATCCACCAATAAGAGACTTTTCCAAAGCTAGAAACATTAGTGCGGATCAACATGTGTTGAAATTTGACTGTGAATTTGAGCATTACTCGTACACCCTCATCCAGTTTGAGCTTAATCTTTTAGAAGTTTAAAGCCTGCTCTGGTTGACTTTGTTGGTTAACATAGAGCAGCCATTCCTAAACTTACAACATTTTGAGATTTAATCTTATTGGCTTACCTCTGTCAAATAGTTCAAATGAAGTTTTAATACAATTCTTTATTATCTGTGCATATTCTAGACTAGTATATTTTTTATTAATTTTTTATATTAAACTCTATCAAACCATGTTTCTATGTGACTATATGCATGTTCCGCTTATTTCAAAGCTAATACTTGGCCTAAAACTTTGAAAATTTCTTTTAAATTTAGCTAACGATTTTAGCAGTTGCCTAAAACTTTTGAAAATTTAAATTAATTTTTAAATATTTGCAAAAAATCCCCCCAAAAGTCTCCAAATTGACAACAACTGCCCATCCTTAAAACACCATCAACTGTGTTAATTTTTAACCTAGGCTATTGTTTTTTTATGTAAGCTAAATATATGAAAGTTAGATGGGCAAAATATAATTGTGCAGATAAAGGATTTTTTAATTAATTAATTGAGTGGTGTTATAAGTATTATTTAAGCAACTGCCATTTATTCCTAGGTTTGCATCTTAAATACTGAAGACAATGCTAGATATTCTTGCTAGTTAACTTATATTTATTTAATTAGAAAAAATTATTAAATTTATGTAATTATAAATAATGAATATTTTTGTTATAATAAATTAAACAATTTGCCAAATGCCAGGTACCCTTTGAAATTTTTACCCCAGTTTGGAACACTGATCTAGAAGTTTGCAAAATTTCAGCACATGACAAATTTTTGTTGTTGTTGCAGTTATCAACTATTTTGTCTGAAGAGCAAATAAGCCCAAAACCTAGGTCGACAAATACTTTCCTCTGAAATAGAATTGAACCAATGACAACTTAATATGATGGTTTAATATAAAATTTATAATATTAAAATAAAGTTTATGATATTAATATAAAATTTGAATCTAGCTATTTGGTAGGACTGAGTTCCCATAGAGGTTTACGAAATTGCGGTATATAAAGTTTCCTTGCAGGCATTACATATATTGGTTATTCCATACGGATGAGCACATATAACATAAGCATGAAACCAATCCATAGATGCTGTTATCTGCAGTGGGAGTGTATTCCAAACTTTTGGGAACCCCTACAGGCAGGTTCTGTGTCTTGACCAATGTGCAGACTGGACTAAATTTTTGAGAAATTTTAAACCGGATATGTGGTAGGATTGAGTGTATTAGTTCCCATAGACATTTTCAAAATTGTGGGATATAGCAAGTTCCATGTAGCCATTGCATCAGCTATTTTATGCTGATGAGCATATAAGTGTAAAATTGGTCTATGGATGTTGTTATGCAAAGAGAGTGTATTCTAAAGTAGTGTTTGTTCACTTTAGATTTAAAAAATGGCCTTCATTAAAGGATGCTTTTACAAAAGGACACCTTTTAAAGAAAAAGGATATTTGTTTTCAATTTAAAATAACTTTATAATAGAGGCCTATCACTTTCTACATTTTGCCACTGACTTTCAAGATTTTAAAAACCCAGCATCACAAAGCCTCATAGATTAATAAAGATTAAAAATCAAAAGCTGTGCATGTAGACAGACATGACAAGGTTTTTAATATAATATTAAAAGATTAAGTACATAGATAATGGTATAACTTTCATAGAATCAAGGATAAGACGCTAGGTAAAACTTTAGTTTTTGTACAGAGTGAAAATTACAAATAAAATCCCGATAAAGATAAATAAACTAGGACATAGAGTAAAATATGTTTAGAGTTTCTATTATGCATTAAAATGAATATTTTATCAAATAACGGAACAAATTGTTTATTAAGAACAGTTTGACATAAGGCAGTGGATAGTTTTTCATTTTTAATATCACAGGCATGTTCACTTAATCTAACAATATTTATTACTACTAATATATTTATGAACATTATTTGAAGAAATAAGGGGAATAACATTCACCCAAGCCTGACTTCAAAGATTAGGTTTCAATTTATCAGTTCGAATATGGCTAAACATAGAAATACAGCAGTGGAATGAGCAGGCTTAAATTAAATTCATGACAGAACTGAACAAGAAGGTGAAAGATTTTAGGATTAAAAGGAAGACTAGTTTTATTTCATAAATTGGTGGTGAAGGGGGGAAGAGAGGAGTTGGGATGAATAAATTTGAAAAAACATCAGAGTAAATTTTGTAAATAAAATCTTAGGCACAGGTGGAATCGTATCCAAGCCGGAAAATAAAATTAATTTCATTGTTTTAACATATAATAGAGGAACAAACATTGAAAGCTCTTTTAAAATAGATAATGAAAGCAGCTTCATATGCCTGAAAGTGCTAAGGCAATATCTGTATATGTATTTTAATGTCCTATAATTTGTTGTTGAGACCCAGACCGTCCGACCTACCAGAAAGGTGTAAGGTAACTGTTTGGACGGCCGGGAAGTGCCACCCAATTTAAACAGGAACCCAGTGGGGTAGGCATCCACAGGGATCGTACCCTCCTTCCCCTACCATCAACCTCTCGGAAGGACTTACGGACCCACATGTTTAACGTGATCGTACTCCGCATGAACACGGCAGCAGTTGTGGCAGCATGCAAATCCAGCGTACAAACCACCGGGCTACCTCACCCGAAATGTGCCAACAGCACGCGGTGTTCCCAGGTAGTCAGAACTAACCGCTCCCGATGTACTAACCGTGTGTCTTAGTACTAACCGCGCCCGATGCTGCTTGACTTCGGTGATCTAACGAGAGCCGGTGTTTTCAGCACGGTATGGCTGTTGGCCCTGTCCTATAATTTGTAAAAAAAATATCTTATTTTGAGAGTTTTAATATTTGTATATGTTGTACAAACTTTGGACCTTAAGTAATTTCATTTAACATTTGTGGCTTTTCTGTACCTTATGAGTTATTCTGTAGCCACGCAGCTAATTTCTGGTTTTATTAGTCAACTGATTTTTACTTGCTGCTTACTGTGAATTTCTGGAATGACCCGTGTTGGCATGCACTTACAGGTTGAAGGTGTAGTAATTCTTTGTGGAAAAGTCAAATTGTTTTCTTGCATGTATCATGTGTAAGTTTCATCTATAAGACACTTTATTTATTTTAAAAGAGTTTTCAGTGTTTGTTTCACTATTAAATGTTTAAACAATGAAAGTATTTTTATTTTCTAGCTCAGATATAATGCCACCTATACCTATAATTTTATCGTTAAAATTTCCTCTGATGTTTGTTCAAAATTTATTTTCCAAATTCCTTTCTCTCTCTCCCCCTCCCTCTTCACCACTGATTTAATCATATAAAACTAGTTTTCCTTTTAATCCTAAAATCTTTCACCCTCTTGTTCAGTTCTGTTGTGAATTTAATTTTAGGCCTGCACATTCTGCTGCTGTTTCTATGTTTAATATGATATATATATATATATATATATATATATATAAAAATTGAAGGATTTTAATCGAAAATTATGCGTAAACTACTGTATGTACAAAAAAACCCATCTCTAGCATATCTGTTACAAATGAGTAACTATAAGCCAAGTCTAAGGATAAAGATAGAAGGTTACATATCACTACATTGGAAAGGGGGATGAGAAGAATATAAGGATTCAAAAATCACAATTAAAAGTATATAAAAGTAAATAAAAATAAAACTCTGCAAAAATGAGAATAGGCAATAATAATCAGCTCAAGACAAGAGATCAAGAATAGAGAACAATCAATCGAAACCACACAAAAAATGGCGGTCAGTTCGAAATTGCATTCTCATCAGGACAGCCATACAATTCGAATTAAAACCGATAGAATAGCCAGTTTCTGACAATGGCGATAGTATTTAACTATAGACACCATTGGAACTGTCTACTGGCTAGTGGAATTAGAAAAATAAATCAATTGAATTATACAAAGCTGAAAAACAATACCTCCACGAACTGTAATGTGAAATCAAAAGCATAGCATCACGTGTAAGATAAACTAGTGACTGAGCATTTCACCTCACTTCGTCAATGTGAGTGGGCGAGCATTTCACCTCACTTCGTCAATGCGAGTGGGAATGAATACAATTGAATGATACATAATAAGTATGGAGACTTTCGAAAATAGTAAACAGTATAGGACTCAGGACAAGTGGAAAATAGACATTCGAAAATAGTAAACAGTATTAGACTCAGGCCAAGTGGTAAGTGAGGTGATAAGAATGGGTGAATTTTCAAAAATGAGTTAACCAATCAAAGATAAATAATGCATGTGTAAAATTATTACGTGGTATATTTGAAATTATTAATAATATTATTTACAAATACTTCCGGATATAGGTAGTTTTGACAAATGCGTTTAAGTTTATTGATGTGGAGAAAGTGAAACTGAGGATCAGAAAGTCGATGTATTCGAAATAGCTGGTTTAAAATGATGTTTCTAAACAATTGAATAGAATTACAAGATTGATATGATAGCAGCTTTATGATAGTGAAGTTGTAAGAATCTTTTTTATCATATAGATTTGTGATTACATGATTATTGAGGGTATCTAAATTTAGGTCTAAAAAATTAACAGTTTGACTAACGCAAGGCTCATTAGGAATTAATTCTAGGTTAGACGGGTAAAAATCAATATTAATGGGATAGGAATCATCAATGATAATACAAATTAAGTCGTCAACATATCTATATATAATATATGAATTAGAGTTAAAATGACATTCATAATAATAAAGATATAAGTTAGCGAGTATACTACTACTACAGCCACCTTGTGGTACACCAGATGTTTGTAAATAAATGTTAACACCTTGGATAATATAATTGTTGTATAACACAAAGTGCAAGAGCATAGGAAAATTTTTGACATTAAAAGCATCATGATTGGAAGATATATAGTCATGATAAAGAGAGATAATAACTTTATGTAAATCTTTAATGACAATATTATTAAATAGGTCTTTAAAATCAAAGGTTTGGAAACCAAGAATTTGTGGTAACTTGCTAAGGTGATTAACTAAATCAAAACTATTGTTCAAAATGAAATATCCTGAATTCCTGAATTTAAGAGATTCATTAATTCAATTTAAACAGTTAAGCAAGTACTTACTAGCTGTAGTGGTAAAGGTATTATGTCCACAAGTGACTGTTCTAAAACTGAGAGGTGATTTGTGTAAGGAAATTTAAAAAACTTACAATTAATATTTAATTGTGTATATAATTTTAGCATTTTAGTTTTGATTTGGATAGACTGATTATTAATGGGTTTAAAAATTTGATTATCTTTTAAGTAATTCTGTAACAGAGAAACATAATATTTTTTACAAATGATGGCATAATTATTAGAAGCTTTATCTACATAAATTATGACAAAATGTTGTTGTAGTTCTTTGATAGCAGATAGGAGTTGTTTATAAGGATACCTAGGCTTCATTAATTTAGTGTTTATAATAACATTTTTAAGTAGATGTAACACCTAATATTTTAAGTTAGACTGGGGTATATATTGTCCCCCTTATTTCTCCTGATAATGTTTATAAATTTTATATTGGTAGTACTAAATGTTCTGTTAGTATTAGATTAACCGAATATGCCCATGATATTAAAAATGGAAAATTATCTACTGCTTTATCTTAAGCTGTTCTTGATAATCAATTTGCTCCTTTATTTGATAGGACATTCATTTTAATGCATAGTAATAACTCTAAAAATATTTTACTCTAAGAATCCTTGTTTATTTATCTTTATCAGGATTTTTTTTCAATTTTGTCCTTGTAGTAGAGTCCTTGTTAGTAGAAAAGCACATATTATTTGTCAAATATATAGAATATGTATTATACATGTCCAACCATGACTGCATAATTTTATGCATTTTATTTAGAGTAGTGCATACACAGAGATATTGTTTTTTTTTAATTGCTTCATAAAAAATGTAACCCAGACTGCAAAAATTTTAATTTTTTGTTAGTCATGTTCATGATATCTGTTGTATTTTATCGATCTGCAAAATATTTTCACTTGCATGACCATTTATTATCTTGAATGTGCTTGCATGATCATTTCTGCATGTGTGCAAACTTGTATAAGAAACAGTTAAAAATGTTTGTAATTCTTGTATAACAGGTTTGTAAACATTTCAAAATTTTTATCTAATGCACAGCTGCGATATCTCCCCCCACCCCCAGACGTAATCCTCCTTATTTGTATATCATTCAGATTAGAATAAATTCAAAGAAATCATTTGATAGTGAATAATGTACTCTAAATAAAATGCATAAAATTTGAATAAGTGGCTATCTTCATACCAAATTGTGTACAAACTTCAAAATTTTCAATCGTTATGATGTCAAACAAATTCTACATTCCTATGTTAGTCTATATATAAATTTTTATCGTTATATCCAGAGCTGGTCATTTGATGTTTTACTGAAAGACATAATTTGCTTATTCTGATTTCTCATCTTGTTCAAGAATCCCAGAATTTGCCAATTCGGGGATCATCTCCATATTTAAAACTGTAATTTGAAGAACAATATTATTATTTCTTATCAGAACTGTTTTAATCAAGTGAGTCACTTGATTATTATTTTGATAAGGATTTTGTACATGAACATGCACAAGCCATTCTGTTTAAACTCATAAGGTGCCAAAACTACTCAATTTCAATTTATAGGATGGTAATTCAGTGCCAAAAATAATCGGCCGTGGATATTGTACACTATTATTTTGTTGTGAAAGAAGTAAAGTGTCATCGTATTATGCAGGGAAAGTTATGCTGCCTATATTAGATTTTTATTAAATTGTGTCCATGTATTTCATTTTTATAAATGCTCTTTTTTCAGGGAAAACACCAAGCAAGTCCTCACAAGAAAAAGTACCTAAGGACGAAAGTTCAGTTCATGGAGAAATTGAAGCAGGAATTTCAAGTGATAGTATAAACAATGACCCATTTATGAATTCCAGGAAAAGTGTAGATATTCCAATAATGGGCTCTTTTCCTGAGCAAGAGGATAGTCATTTCTTCTTCTACTTTTTGTCGATTGTGCTAATCCTTATGGCAGGATATTTAATATTCCATAACAAACAAAAAGTAAGTTTTTGAATTGTATCATTTTATATACAATTGCTACAGTGATATATCAAGAGAGGGGTGCAAATGCAACCCCTAAATATTTTAAACTAGCTGTTAAGTGCATCCTATGACGGGATGTATAAATTCTTTTTAGTAAGGAAAAAACTAACAACAGCCATTGCTGAAAAAAGCTGGCAAAATCAGACCAATACAACCGACTGCACTCTCAGAGCCCCAAATATATATTTGTGCAGTGGTGTACCTAGAAGAGGGTCAAGGAGCTCTGGCACTCCTCAAAGAAAAAGGTAAAAAAAAAATCATGCAAAAATGCACCCTTTCCAACTCCATAGCAAATGGCAACTAAGCACTGCTACGGACCACGACAATGGAAGCTCTTGCACACACAGATAATTGAAGTAAGCTGAAACTTTCATGAATAGATGAGAATGGGGGCCCTGGCACTAATGGAATAGAAAATTAAACACTAGTCTCAAATATCATACCCTGTTTTCATTTGCAATTAGAGCTCTAGCCTCTCGTACCTGTGGCATAATCCAACTTGACTCCCTCACAATCAACTTTTCCCTAAGTGATTTTGTTTTGTCAATATAAACCTTGCTACCAAAAATTTTGAGGTGAGCTACAGATGTATTTTTACCATCATAGAGTTTCTAGTGGAGTTTCTGTCTTAAATTTGCGACATATCCTGTTTTTAGCATAGGTCAAACACAAAATGGCTTCAGCCCACATGTTGTCATTGACTTTACTCTCATTCAACATGGCCTTTACACAGTCAAGGGCTGTGATATTAAATCTTTCAGATACCCCATTTTGTTGAGGAGTATAGCTATTGGTCCTTTCTCTGGTTTTTAAACTCAGGGGTTTATATATTCTGGGGAAAAACTTTTGCATAACTCTATTAGAAAATTTGTTTTAAGTTTATTATTTGTGAAACTTTAAATAATTATGTCTTATATGTTATAGTCACCTACTTTAAAACTATTTCACCACTAATGAGCAGGTGACCACAATTTGCGAGTTTTTTTGTATTATGATCACCTTTGTAGAATTCATTATTTGGTTAAGACTGACTTTATTGGAGAGAGATTAGTAAAATTTTAGTGTACTAGTTGTGCCCCGTGCAGAGAATCTGTGCTCTAGTGTCTTTTAAATTCTAAAAAATTATTAATCACTATGCAACCGTATTTTGTATTTTTTCCCATTCAGTTGGATAGATGACAGTACTGTAGCTTCAACAAAAAAGAACTTTTGATGATCAATTTACAAATTGAATTTGTTTAGTTTCTAATTTTATAAATAGATAGAATCATCTATCAAAAGTTAGGGATCATTAATAAAATCGTTATTATGAATTCATCTATGAACTTTTTAAAAATTTGAAATAACCAATTCAATTTTAGGCTTATAGCTTTATGTTAAAATCAAGATTGATTTTCTCTACATAAAGTAGTCACAGAGGGTAACTTCTTATAATTATGTATAGTTTACTTTAAAACAATTTTGTGGGGCGTTTATAAGCACAGGCTCAGAGATGTCCATGTACACAAATATTCAGAGATGTACACCATAGTAATCTCATTGAATTACAAATTTTGATGTCAATCTGAAGTTCCTACATCATTTCAATCAGTATTTTCTCTTACTTTTACATTTCTATTTCCAATGTTAAGTAAATAGAGGATCCAGAGAAAGACTTTCATTTAAGCTTAACAAGACAAGTTGTTTAAGTAAATAGTTAAGTAATAGTTAATAGTAAGTTAATAATAAGTAATAGTTAATAATAGTTAATAATAAGTTAAGTAAATAGAGGATCCAGAGAAAGACTTATAAGCTTAACAAGACAAATTGTTTGGCCATGCTTGTTTTCATTAATATTAAACTCGCTGCCATTTGGCAAATGATAATTATATCCTTTTATCATTACATACCTAAGCGAAATATATGTATATGTAGATACTAGTTGTATGTATTTTCAATACAGTTGCTACTGAACTCTAATGCCTATTTGCATCATTTTGAGAGGATTGGAGATAAAGTGCATATCTTTTAATTTCTTTCTAGTTATTACTGTTATGGGCATTTTTTTTAATTATTTTTTATAAGATCTCATTTTTTAAACTTGTTTTGTTACAGATAATAGCTCTGATTGTGGAGGGACGCCATGAAAGATCAAGAAGACGATCACATGGGGCTGGATATAAAAAACTTGAAACAAAATGAAGTTGAATGGGAAATCTGTTGTTTTTACCTTCTTTTGTACATAAAAGAATTGTACTTTATGATATAGTCAGACTTGTAGAGATTTAAATTAGTATTGAATGAATGAAATTACTCAATATATGTTATTTATTAGATCTGCTTTCTGTTTTGTTAAGTCTGAAATAAAATCTGCTGATTTGTACTAGATATAATATTTGCATTATAATACAATTTCGTAAATAATCTATAAAGTCCTTGATGTACATTTCTTAAAGTAATCTATCTTTTACTGAACTAATGAATGGTATTACAAAACTTCAGAATAGTAGTACTTCTTAAACCACTCTTACACAATGATCTATCACAGTGGTTTTTAAACTTTAAGTTTAAGGACCCCTTTTTTATGATGTGTATTTTGTCGTACCCCCACAAAAAATTGTAATGTGTATTATGCACTGGTCAAATTTTGGGGAGTAAACAGATATCTCTATGTGTACCTGATGCATAATTACATGTTTTGGTGAACTCTGAACTGGGGTTTGAATGATTTTTTGTAGAATTGTAAGATGTTTGATTGTTGATAGATGATTGTGTGAGTGGGTCAGAATGGATGTGAAAATAGACGTGCAACTGCTAAAATGCAAGTTTTTTATGTCATTTATTTTGTGTTATCAATTTCTTTATATGATATTTGCATGGTATTTTCATTATATTTTTCATAATGAAATTAAATAACAAATAAAATTTTAGTTTGAAAAAGCATTTTCAGTCTCTCGACTATTAACTCTCCAACCTCTAAGGGTCCACGAACCACCATTTAAGAATCGCTGATCCTATTAAATGAAGGTTTGCTATTTAATTTTACTAGCAGAAATACCCAATGTTGTCAGGATAATACTAAAATAAAATTAATGTGGTATAAAATTTGAAATATTTTAGCCAAAAATCTGCTCCCTATTAAATTCAACAAACCAGTCAAAATAGTATACAAGTATAAATCAGGTGAACCATTATTGAATTATCAATCACAGATAGAATAGGTATTTTAGTTCCTGTTGTTCTGCTGTTATGTGTAAAGGATAAACCTTATATTAAAACATTTATTGAATGAATTCTCATTGCTTAAAAAATGTCATAGTAATGGATTACATATTTCAAGAGATATTTAGCTTGAAAGCATATTTTAAAATTTGCGCTTTTATATATTAAAGGGTTTATATTATATATTAAAGGGTTTATAAGGGATATTTTTGGGAAGAGCTTGTTATTCCAACTGGCTTAAATATTGCAATCTGTTTTTGAATTCAAAGTAACTTTAAATCCTAGCATAGATTATTAATCCTAACAAAAAATACACAAATTTTGGATACTTCACAAATTTCCAAGCATGGAAATGGGCTTTTCATAAAATTCCAAAGTAAAAAGGACTCCAAAATTCCAGATTTTAAAATTAGACCCTTCATAAAATTAAAAGAAAAAAAAATTGAGTAAAGACAAAACTATAACAACAAAAAAGAAGAGTACTAAGAATGCCTCTACATAAGTTCTATTTTTCTCAGTACAAATAATAATACTTTACAAAATATGAGCCAAAGTCTAAAACATTCAATCTGTTTAAAAAGTTGTTGCATGCAAAGTGAAAATAGTAAATTTGCAATAAGTAAAAGAAAAAATGTAAAAATATGTAAGTAAAAAGTAAATTTGCTGCTTTCTCTTGCATTTTTCAAATTATTTTTTACTAAACTGGAACACATGGATAGTACCGGAACAGACTCTTTGTACAATGTATAGGGTGTAAAATTTTATGCACTAAAAATCCGCAAATTATATCATATAATATGCATTAAAAACATTCAAAATATGCACATAAATATGCATTTATACACAGGTTATGGAGGGTTTTAATAAGCAAGTAACAAAAAGTAAAAATAAAACAAAGCAAAGAGAATTAAAAAAAAAAAAAGTAAACAAGTTAATTAAGTAAACAAGTTAATTAATTTACACTAAAAGTTTTGTCACATCTGTAATAAATTGTTTAGAATTAAGAAAACAATGTCAGATTTTCTGGAGTAAGCTTCTCCTTCTTTAAAAATAAACTTAAATTTTGAGAATACTCGTTCAATGTTTACATATGTGCATAGACTGAGCTGCATAGATGCGAACTGTACATTTATTGTATATATATATATATATATATATATATATATCCCCAGTATTTTTTACTTCTAATTGATGTTGATTGCTTTCCAACTACAATTTTTTTATGTAACATTTCAGCCAGCTCTTTTTAATGCCAAAGTTTCTTCACATTGGACCCAGTTTGATTTACATGTTTAATTATATATAGGTATCTATTTACATTTAGCCCTTGGGTTTCTAAATTTTTTATTCCTGTGACTAAATCACTATAGTTTAAACTTATAAATTCTAGATTGCACTTAAGTTCACTTGATTATACAGTTTTAATATTATTTATTGCTGCATATTCCTCATTAAAAAAATTTTCAATAACAAATTTTTATGAATTCATAATTTTCCGTATAATATATAGTTGCTATCAACCAAGTGCTCCACCTAGTAACAATTGTTGTTGATGGATGAAGTTTTAGATTTGTGACTAATTCTTTTAATGCTGCTACCTTTACTGGTATTTTAAAACATATTCAATGTTACCATAATGATTTTTTTTTTATTGTTTTGCTACCCTATGTAGTATATAGTCCGCGGATCAATATATATAAATCATTTTGCAATATAAAACTCAAAGTTTTTCCCAGCTTTTATCATGTATGGTACAGCATCTGATGAAAACACTAATACATTGTCGTGTAACACTTTTTTTAAAATATTTTAATAAATATTAAATTTTTATTGCTGGCTCTTATCTATCTTTTGTTACAAATGAAAAAAAGTATAAATATGCAATTTTCTGCAATAAATATAATATATGCTGTAAATCCAGAAATGTGCAATAATATATTATATGAGAATAGCATTATACTGATCAGATTGCTTTTAAATATCAAGGTTTGTTGAAATTGACGTGTTTTTACCTCATGGAAAGTGTGCAAAAACATAAAAATTTGCCCTAATAATGTATATGCAGTGAAACCTTTCTTAACCCTTTCGCGACGGTTGGCACGCCCGCGAACTTGCATTCAAGGACGTACGGCATGCACTGGTGCCGGAGAGAACTTTACCCTAAACGCCGAGTGGCACGTATTGGAGTTTCTACGTGGAACGTTTTCATTTGAATTTATTTGTCTACTAGATGGCGTTAAATGCCCGTGGAAGCAACTTAAATGTATTTTATAGATGTTTGACCTTGGCACAAGGAGAATCCAATGAATTATTTCTCCATTTGGAGCGGGGTTGGGGGGGGGGGGGGACATGTTTCTGTAAAGTAAACATACAGCTCACTTCTCGCAGCATAAACAATTTTATAATTGAGTTCCGGGTCTCGTTCTGATTTTAGCATTTATTGATTTCGTTGCTGAATTAGGAATATAAGAGAGTATTTTTTGGGGGGTGGGTAAAGGAATGTGCGGCAATGAAATGATTGGGTTATTTCTGATAAAAGTATGGCTGGTTTGAAACGTTTTCTTTCTGTGGAAGAATATACGCGTGTGGTAAACGAACCAGACAGTAATGAAAGCGCTGCATATAGTGAAGATTTGTGGATGATAAATCTGAAAATGCAATTGATTCTTCAGATTCTGAGCGTACTATTATTACAACGCCGCCAGCTTCAGTTGCTGTTTTTTCGAATGATGTTTGGACGTGTGATTTGAAAGATCTGAATTCTTTGGAGTTTCTGAACATACCTGGAATAAATCACAATATCATGCTGTCTAATTTAGATAAGGAACTTGATTTTTTTAGCATATTTTTTGATGATGAACTAGCAAAATTTATCGTAAAAGCAACTGAGTTTGCAAAGAAAAAATGGGAGAAAAATCTCCTCTCTCTTTCCACATCGAAGACTCCACCTAAATGCATTTACAACTGTGACAGGAAATGTATTTACACCTGTGACAGGAAACGAATTTCGTGTGTTTCTCGCACTAGTAATTTTGACGAGCATTGTCAGAAAACCAAATCTTAAAATGTATTTTTCTAAGAATCTAATTATCAGTACTCCTTTTTTTAATTCAGTTATGAGTCGCGATCGATTTATAGGAATATTACGTTACCTTCATTTTACTCTTGATAGTAATGCCCAAAGACTAGATAAATTGAAACCCGTGTTAGATGCATTAGTTTCAAAATTTAAATCTATATACTCTCCTAGAAGAAATGTGTTCATTGATGAATCTTTGTTCTCATGGAAAGGAAGGTTGGGATTTCGTCAATATATCCCCTCGAAAAAGTCCAGATATGGAATAAAAATATATAAATTGTCAGAATCGGAATCAGGCTATAAATGGAATTTCCTTGTGTATACTGGAAAGGACACTGAATTATCAACCTCTGATGGTGGGTATGGAGAACGCGTTGTGAAAACATTTCTAAATGAACTTTCAGGAAAAGGATATACTTTGTATTTGGATATATTTTTTACCTCTCCTGTATTTGCAAAGTATTTGTTGTCTAAGAATACGCATATATGTGGTACAGTTTTAAAAAATCGGAAGGACATGCCAAAGAATAATCCATCTGTACCTAAAACATATATATACTAAAATTTTTAATATTTGGATAAAAGAAAATTTATATAAAAAATATACATCAAATAGAAAATAAGTATTTCCTTTCTTCCTGAAAAAAGTAGAGTGCTGTGTTGAACGGGTGATTTTTAGTGAATTTTTTTCGAGAGTTAGGCTTAGCGCAAAAAATTAGCAGTCTTTTGGGAAAAGTTCGGAAACAAAGCGCTCCATCCTTTGGGTCACGGCGGTTTCAGAATGCCGCCATCCCGAAAGGGTTAATGGCCACCTTTTATTAGAATGGATCAAGCTTCACAGATGGCAATTTTCTGACTCATTAAGTAACTACAGTACTATATATACCCCTCTAAATGGTCAGAAAGTTATTTGGGTGACAAAGTAAAAAGTTTTTCCCAATTTTGCATTTTGGACTCCTAAAAGGCAAGTGTGTTCTAAAAATAAGTTATTTTCTTCTTAATCTTTATCTGTATGTTTTCTAGTGTCTACTTACCCCACATCCTCCAGGTGTTATAAAAATCATGGTTGTATTTGAAAAAGTAACTGTTTCTGCTTGTCACAGGAATATTTATTTGACAATTGGACATGTCATACAGAAATAAGAACTATTAGTGATAGAACATATGGGGTGGTCTGTATCACCTCATTCAGCACTTTTTCAGTAAAATGTTTACTTTTGTAGGTTTTTACTTTCCCTACACACAGAGTATAATGTATAAGGAAAGTATTGATAAGCTCGAAAATTTGTTGGAAGAACATGTTTCCTTGAAGTACCATTGAACTCGAATTAAGTGCTTTTAATGTGATGCATTTTATTGTGTGTATGTATGTTATTGTATCAGGGTGGCTCATAAAGAGGGGAGGGACCAAGATCTCTAATAATTTTTCGAGGGAGGATAAATCATGAAAAATTCAGAGAGGAGAATCATTTATGGGAGTCCATGAAAAATGCTTAAGGGGGACAGTGAAAATGTTTGTAGAGAGCACACAATTTGTATGGGCAGTCCTGAGCATGTGTATGTTGGCATATGTGTATATGAATCTGTGGACACGATATCATGAATGAAGCATTTTGAAAATAATTTGGTACGATTATAATTGGTGAACATTGGAACACTATTGATTTTAAATGAAAATGAATGTTAAGAAGACACCCCCCCCCCCCCCCCCCCACAATTTTCAAATGAATTCTGAAAAGTCATTAAAAAATCAGAATTTTCAATAATGGTAGTCATTTCAGACATAATTTTTAGAAAAAATACCAGTAGGAACTATTCTTAAGATATGGCAGATTTATAAATGAATTTTTGAAACGTAAGGAATCGGGTCTTTTAATACTGTTAAATAATCCTTTCATGTGTAATTTTTCATTATAAAATGAATAACATAAACTGTAATATGCTAACATTAATCGTTCTTGAGCTATTGTACATTTTTAATATGCGACAAATCTGTTAACATTCTTGTGGGTTAGTTTGCTTAATTCATGAGAGAAGATACTTTTTGTAATAGTTTTATATTTTGATGCCAAAGAATTCATTAATAGTCATTTATTTTAGGGGATATTAATTTAATGCAATTGCATTTTTATGAGAATTTTGCACATGAGTATGAATTGGTCATTCTGTTTAGACTAATAAGTTGCCAAAATTCAATTTTCGTGGTGTTAATTTACTGCCAAAAACATTATGCTGAGATTTTATATACCCTTGTTTAGTTGCGAAAGAAATAAAATCATTGCATTATGTAGGGATGGTCATTTGCTGCTCACATCAGATTTTTATTATTGTTCTAAAAGTATCGAGTTAAATATGAATATCATTGAAAACAATTCCAAGTTTAGATGATCGAATTAAAGTTAATGTATATAATAAATTTCTTATCTAATATGCACTTTAATTTTTCTGTGACATCAGTTTTGTTTTCCTTTTAAAATGCACCCTTTTTCTCGAAATATCGGGTGATGGTTTCAGAGAGGTTTCACTGTAGTTGAAATTGTGTGTCAGCTATTAATAAGTTTTTTTTTAATAACTCAAAAATTTGGCTAGTAAATTTTAGGTTTTTATTAGCCCAACTTATATTAGTTTGCTGTATTTTGGAACAGTACAATGGTCATAATTTTTAATTAGCATTACATTATTGTAACATTTATAATACTGGCACAGTAACACTTATTACATGACTATACTGTGGATAGGAATCTAAAATATAACAGTAGTTAAACCGTCATATAAAAAATGAAACACCCAACCACAATTTATACCACAACAAAATGGAAGATATAATTCGATAGGGATTAATGTGTTTTGCAAATATCAATATTTAAAATTTGCATAAGGGGCCATCTTCATAGCTATTTTGGCACTAACTCCGAAATCTTAAAAGGCAACCCCCATTGATCATTATATATTCGGATTCACTAAAAACTTTCATTCAGATTTTAAAAAAAATGAAGATACAAAATGGACTAAGAAAATCATTAAAAACCATAAAGGGTGTGTCTAAAAATTGAACTCTGCAGCTGAAAGGGTGGATTCCGATCTGATAGTCTGGTTCCTCCAATATATAATGTTATGTCACTTTCACCTATGTTTTGAGAGTTTTGTATTAGTGTTATACATAGTTGTTTTCAAAACATCGATTTAGATGCAGTGTTCATTGTTTTTAATCATAGCTGGTTTTATAAAAAACATCCGAAGTTTTCTTCCAATAACAGTAGTAAAGTAAAACATTTTGCCTCAAATTTGATATTTTATTATTGACTTTGTTTGATTTAGTGCGATGAAGTTATTCATTTGCATGCTTTTTTGTTCAGAAAATAATGTCATATGTTAATCAATGCATTATAAATGATGTTTGTTGACGATCCCCTGCATGGCTGGATGTCTAGTGGTTCAGAATTAGGCTTTCCATATAAATTGCTTTGTAAACCGGGACAAAATAAAATAACTAAATAAAAAAATATATACATTTAGGATTGAATACAAGAAAACAAAATTGAAACCTGATACATAAGACATTAATCTTTTGATTTTGATTGTTCGTATATATGTTGCTAGTGTGAACTTTTAACAGAATGCTGGTTTTCAATTTTTTTCATAAAAGTTTGAACGTTCCAGATCCATATTTATTTTACAGAGCATTAGACCTAGTTAATTCAGCAATTCTAATTGATTCTTCAGACCAAGCATTGTTCATGATGGTGAACACCCTTTCAATAGAAGCGGAAGTGCCTGGTAGACAAAAAATCTACTCAAATTTGGCTAAAGTTTGGTATTAACATTTTTTGATCCATGATTTTTTTTTTAATTTGAATCGTTAGTTTCTTTTCTTCTCAGTTCATTTTCATTATTTTCCACGTGTTGCAGTTCGAAGACTAGAATTTCTTGGCAATTGCCACTTCATATAATTTATTTATGCTTGTAACAAAATTTTTAAATGTTTTATTAATTTTTTCTGCAGCTATTTTAATCACCAATGTAATATCACGATACCTTAGCCATAAGAATTATTCTTTCCCACCAAAATTTTACTCCAAAAGATAAATTTCAAACCAGGACAAACTGCCTGAGACTTCGTGATGTACCTTTAAAATAGAACAATCCCAGTCAAAATGGGATGTATGGTAAATGCCGATTCAGAATCAATTTTAAACTAAAAGCCTTGGTCTAATTGATCCCAGGATGTGCTAAAACTGAAGCTGTATATTGAATTTTGACTGCCCTTTAAAAAATCGAAGTTTTCTACTTAATACTATCAAATACAAAAAACATTAAGAAAACTGGCAAAATTCCTAATTTTATATTTAACTCGGTTTCATTTTTATCTACAAGGTAAGATCAAAATGTTCGCTGATATTTCCAACCATCATTGGAGGAGAGGGGAACTATTTTCCGTGGCGTAGAGGCACATGTGACGCGAGATGTGAAAAGGAAGAAGCAGGTCTGCAATGCAGGGTTTTTCCAGACAATGTATGTCAGTGAATTGTAGTTGTTCGTCGAAAATGGAAATGTGTTTGAAGAACAATGTGCGAATATCAAATTCTGCCAGAGTTTGAGGAAATCGCCGTCAGAAACATTGCACATGTTGCAGCAGATGTACTGTGAGAGAGCAATGTGTCGTGCGAAGGTGTTTTTATGGCACTCCCGATTCACAGCCGGCTATGAATCCGTAGAAGACAATCCGTGGACTGGGCAGCCGTCAACATCAATTACAGTGGACAACATTCGAAAGCTGGTGGAAATTGTGCATGCCGACCGACGTCAAACTGTCAATGTCATTGCTGAAAAAGCAGGAATTTCATACGGGAGCTGCCAAGCTATCCTGATGGACAAATTGAACATGCATCTTGTGTGTCAACACATTGTACCAAAAATGCTAACCGAAGATCAGTGTGATGAGTGCATGCGGATCTGTGGAGAACTGATTGACGTTGCTGACAAAGATCTGACATTCTTTTAAAAAATTATCACCGGTAATGAGACGTGATGTTCCTTGTACGACGCACAAACGAAACAGCAGTCCTCACAGTGGAAGTCACCATCGTCGCCGAAGTAAAAAAAGTTCCATTTGGACCATTCAAAGGGAAAGGTAATGCTGCAGGTATTTTTTGACCAGAAGGGCTTGATGCATTATGAGTGAGTTCATACCGGAAGGGGCAACAGTGAACAGGGAGAGGTACACGCAAATCCTGGCTCGTCTCTGTGATGCTATCTGCCGGAAACACCCAGAACTCTGGTAATGCAAGGATTGGGTGCTGCAACATGACAATACCCCCGCTCATCAGTCTTTCATAGTGCAGTCTGCACTGGCCAAACATGGAACGTCAACCCTTCCTATTCACCCGATCTCGCCCCATGTGATTTTTACCTGTTCCGTCTCAAAAACTAACTCAAAAGACGCCATTTCAAGAGTGTATCTGAGGTTGAGGAAGCTGAGACGGCCTCACTGAAGACCATCTCATCTAAAGGTTTCCAGGAATGTTTTCAGCAACTGTACTCACACTGGCATAAGTGCATAGCTGCAGAGGAGGAGTACTTTGAAGGTAGTTGTGTGTAACACATGATATCAATAAATCATATCTGTCAAGTAAGCCAATCTCCGAATTTTTTTATTCTACCTTGTATTTACTATTTTATAAGCAATTTCTTTCGGCACTTTTTGAATTGTTCTCTATAAGTGTAATAATCATCAAAAAAATGTTGAATAAAATTTGATAGCACACACAATATTGCATGGATAAAACTGAAATTTTGTTTACCGATGTTTGAAACACAGCTGTATCGAATGGTGTAAAAATGAACAGCTGTCTCTATTCATAATTTTTATGAATATTAATTTAATAATTAATAATGAATATTTCAAATATGTTTGAAAATAAAAATTTGTATGAATTTATTTAGGGGGTTTTTTAGTAGAAAAGAGTATGCAATAACAATTTTTTTGGAAAATTGATTTATCATGAATATATATCTTAAAAATTGGAAAACTCAACAGGATCAGCAATAAAAAAATCTTCTAAAAATGGTTGGTAAACTTTTTTTTTTAATCTGCTTAACATTCTATATAGAAATTGAATATTCAATGATCAGTGGGGGTTGCCCTTGAATATGTTGTAGTTAGTGCCAAACTAACTATGAAGAAGGCCCCTTAAGCAAATTCAAAATATTGATATTAGATATTAATCCCTGTCGAATAATAACTATAATTTTATTCTGTGATGCAAATTGTGCAATTGCAGTTGGGTGTTTAATTTTTTTTTTTTTGACGGCTGAAAGTGGCTTGTATTTGTAACAATCTGTAGTTTGCTAGTAATGAAATGGTATATTGTGGCCAATAGCCACTGATCTAGATAATCATAATTTAAGTCAGAGTTGGAGAAATCCTAAGTGACTGATCAATTCATTTTTTACTTGTCTGTAACTAGTATCATTTTGATTTTCAAAATTTTACATTTGAAGAATCCATTAGAGTGTATTCATTAGCTTCAAATCTCACATTTTCAGTCATGATTAGGATCCAAATGGTACAGCATCATCACTGAAGCACATAATCTTCAGCTTAAAAAAAAACTATACGATTACTAGAGACTAGAAAAAATAACTTCTATTGATGTTAGTGTCACATAGCTATATACATCATTGAGCAGTAAATATAACTCAATTATGTTAGTATACATGTTTATTATTTTTTGTGTTTGTTTTAGTTCATTTGTTAAATTCTAAAGATGGAGCCATGCACAATTTTTTATATTTCTTATTTTATTCTTTTTGTTATCTACAAAATTAAACAAATTAGGCATATAAAAATATGTTGTCAAAATATGACACATGCAGTCAGCATATTGGAAAGGGGGCATCAATGATCAAATGGGGAGTTTGCAGTGCTAGATATTGTTTAGCCAATGTATGCCCTACAAAGAACAAATATAAATAACTAGAAAATGTACCTTGCATTGCTTGGAAGTTAAAGCAGGGTAGTTATATAAAATGACAAAATTAATTTTATTTGTCTAAATAACGGTGAAAATTGCATGTAATCCATGTACATTGGCACAATGGGCATAATCCCCCCCCCCTTCAACAATCTCCACACAATTAGACCAATTTGTATATATATATATTGGCCATAGTTTCTACAAACAATGTAAATTTTATAGGTATATAAATATTAAATAAGTGTTCGCTACTTAAATAATACAGATAACACCATACTGAATTTCCAAGTTACCTGGTTTGAACTAAAATCATTCTCGCACTACAAATAAAATCACCCACTACTTAAATAATACAGATAACCCTATACTCAATTTCTAAATTGCTTGTTTTGAACCAAAATCATGCTCATGCTACAAATAAAATTGCCAAATCTTGATCACACATCAGGACTTTATGCACAAATGGACAACACAATTCCCCCATGTGTGGGTATGGCTTCATTAGATAGAAAAGTTCCACAAAAGGATTCACTCAGTAAAGGAGGTATGTTCAGTTGATTAAAAAAATCTAAGCTATGGTTCTGTTAAAATATTTATAATTAGTCAACAGATGGGTTTATGAAATTATTTTTTTTCTGTACTAAAATTGATATACTTTAAAATAGGAATTTTACAAATTGGAGATTTCTCTTCTGTAAAATATACAGAAGGAAAAAGAGTATGTTAAGAAAAATGAGAGTACTGCAAAAGACAATGGAATTGTAACTGAATTGAATAACAATGACCCTGTCAAATAGCCCTACTGTTGCAGGGATAATTTATGATAGCTTATAGTACAACATGGAACACAGCAGGGTTTCTTGTCTAATAGCCAAGTATTATTGAATTATAACATTCATTCGCCTATAATGGCCGATGCCATTATCCGATTATTTTCCGACAATCATTGCAAGTATTCTAAAGCTTTGCTAAAAGTAAGTGTACGACCATGTTTTCATGACATGTTGTTCAGAGAGCAAGCTTTATCTGTATTTGTTCGCTAGCATTGCAGCCTTATGTTCTGTCTCTACAAAGAAAAAATGTCGCCTCCCCCCCCCCCTGCAACGCCTTATTTTATTGCGACCTTCAAGATGGTTTTTTGTTCACTCCTTCTCCGAAAAAGAGGAAGAAACGCGCATTTCCACTTCCAAAAAATGTTGTGCTCTACTTTCCGTATTCGTAGTGGTCTTTGGGTCAGAATGACCCATTCAGCGGTTTTGGGTAAATAAGTGTTAAAAATATGAAACTAATAAATGTCTAACGACTGATATTTTTGTAGGCCGTTATTCACCTAATATGAAATGTCAAGAATCTGTATTTGGTTCCACTTGTAAATTTTTGAGAAAAACAGAAACGAAATTAGATTTGGACCAAATCGACCCATACCACGATTCTAGTGTTAATATGCAATTATCTGTATACAGAACAATTTAAAACAAAACCTTGTTTTAAATCTGTTAATTATAATCATGGGAAATTCATATTTTCATTCTATTTGTTTTGTTAAAAAGTTGTGCTTATTATATTCAGATTTAGTATAGTCTCAAGGATATACTTCATGTCATCACGTGAAAGTTTCACGGTTTTTCGTATTTGAAGGTTGGTAGCTAATTTCTGTAAAACTTTTTTAGATTTTCAGGTTAAAGTTGAAAAAATATTTGGAACTTTTACAATCAGTTTAATTTAGTTATAATTTAACTTCTCCCGACTTTTACATTTGCAGCCAACCACTGGGTCCCCATTCTATCACCGACCATTCCATTTTCACTTAATATGGTATGCTTGTGCATTTAACATTAAAAATGATATGGAACAGCTAACTTTACATTTTGTTTTTGAAAAATGAATAAAATGCCACTTGTATTCTCCTGATTCTTATTCATTCTTGTTCTTCAAATAAAGCCAGTACACTACTTTCCACATCCCAAATTATAAAACTCAACGATCAAATATTTCTTGTAAAGTTACTTGCTTACAGTGGTGCTGGAACCCATGGGTGCAACTTGCACCCACAGAAATTTGAAGAAAGTTCAATATTTTTTATTGCTAATCATCTTTAAATCCTATTGGAATGAGATTTTTCAGAAAAAATATTGAAGTGAAAATGGTGTGAATGAACAATGCAACACAGTTCAGAAAACAGGTGGGAATTATTTAGGCTGAAGCAATTACTTACGCACCCTAGCCCCTCTTTGACTTTGAATCTTGTGTGTTTAGCTCATGAAGAGCTTAAAATGTTTGGTGGAGTTGGTGGTCGGGTTGAAAAATAGAGTTGTTGAAAAGTTAGTTCCCACACTCTCGGGGCAAACTGTTTGGACAATGGTAACATTGTTTGTCCCACTGTGGGTGCATTATCATATCTAGGATAATCCTGCTTAAAATGATTTTAATAAATTCTAGGGTATTGGTGCTAAAAGGACTTAAAATAACCAAATAAATCTGCTATGGGTGTGTTTGTACCGTTACTCCTCTCTGTGGCAAAGATTACACCTACTACAAAATTCTGCAGAAATATATTTTATTGTTGAGGGAAATTATACTACTCTGTTTCAGTGGGTGCAAGAACAATATTGGTAGAAAAGTTCAAACTATTTATAGACGAAGTTCAAAATGCATGTGCTAAATATTTGTATGATATAGAATAAACAAAGTTTAGCTGGAAAATTTTCAGAATTTTACATGGATTAAAACTTTACTTCTTTTTATTTAGTAGAAGCGTTATTCTACAAAAAAAAAATAATAAAATAATAATGCTTTTAAAAGCCTTTATATTTTTATAGTAACATGAAAAATTGTAAAAGGATTCTGAGCATAAAATATCTGAAGCTTTAGACATCGGGCAATAATAAGCAAATAATGTTAGGTAAAAACACCATTATCTATACTGTAGTTAATTTCTTCAAAAATGCAATTTTTAAGCACTATGGATTAGTGCAAGGATTGGAGTTTTTGCACATGTTATGTAAAATAAATTATTTATAACGCATTATCACAAAAATAACATAAAAATTGTTATATTTATTTATTTTAATTATATACAAATATGGAATATTGGATGTGATGTATGTATATGTGAGGGGGGGAGAGACTCGCACCTGCCCCTGTTTACTGTAACATTCCAAACATTGAGTACCAGATAGTCTACTGCCTTTATAATGGTAAAATTAATCTCAAATAAAAAATACTTTGTTTGTTCGTCAATAACTGCAAAAAGATAATTAAAAGCATCAATAGGTTTCGGAAGCAAAAAGTAGCATCCTTCTACAGGATAAAGGGACAGAGCAGCCACATTACCAAAGAAGAACGCACCTGATCAGAGTTTAAAAAACGCATTCTTATATTTCATTCTATTCTTATATTCTTTGCTGGTGCAGTTGATATCCGTCTATCCTGATGAAAAGGTTCTTTTTACCTTTGAAATCAGCTGTTACTTTTAATTAATTTTTATGGTGTTCATGTCAGAAACTGGGATGACGAGAATCGATAATTAATAACGTTATCACAGCATGGGTCTCTTTAGCAGTATGGTTCAACCTTTTTTTAATGTTAATTTTCGCTAGTTGTATTTAAATTTTTTATTAAATAGTTTTTTACATATTACATACAATTTGTGCTAGGGTTAACTTGCATAGAATGACAAAATATTTTTGGAATGTTATTCACACGTCCCTTTATTCTTACTTTTCCTTACCTTGCATAGGGGAAGTATTATGATGCAGTAAAAAATCCAGTTTTCAAATTTTGGTCAATCTACGTGTTTTGAGCATCTTTGAATACGAGTCAACCATTTTTTCAATGATGTTTGTCTGCAGACACAATATCTTTCGAGTATAGAATACAATTTGGTACGATTATTTCAATCATCAAACGTCAGAAGCCTATTGATTTTCGGAATGACCTAACAATGGAAAAGCTTTAATTTTGAGAACAAATTTTTTTTTCGAAATGCGAGCATACAAAATTGCTATAAAACGTTTGAGAAAATGTTGTTTTGGAGGGTTGTTTAAAGCCTTTTTGTAAATAATAAAAAAAAGAAAATGTTTTCAAATTTTTCTAAAGTTTTCTATAGAAACTTAGAGCAAAATCCACTTCAACGATAATGTAATTGACTCCCAGTAGCTCAACAGCAGAGCATCGTCTGACCAGTAAGAACATCGGTGGTTCGGTTTCCAGTTGAAGCAAAGTTTGGGGGTCTGAAAGTGACCCTAGTACGATTGGCACAAATTTAGTGGACTCTGGTATTGAGGACCGATTTCAAATCATGAGGTCAACAACCACACAGAAAGGTAACCTGGGAATAAAAATAGCTGCAAGAAAGGAGGATAATATGAGGTAAATCTAGCAGGAGGTGGTTAGTCAGATTGTTAAGATACTCTTCAATTTGGCATTAGAGGGAGGAGTCTACTTCAACAATAAAAGCTTGCAATTTCGTCCTAGTAACTCAACGGTAGAGGGTTGACTGGCCAGTACAAAGATCCGTGTTCAAATCTCAGTTGGAGCAGTAGGTTTCTTTACAGGTTTTAGGCCTGTTTAGATGGGTGAGAACCATGACACAAATTTCATTTTTGGAGATTTTTTCAAAAGTTTTGGAAAAGTGCTCAGATCATTTTAACACACTTTATATGATTTTAAAATATGATGTGCGCAATTTCTCGATTACATTGTATATGTTCCCTCATATGTTTTTCCACACATTCTGCTGTATTTTTTTTCCCGTTCATACTGCAAAAACGTATAGAAGTTTATTAGTCAATTTTTTTATTAGAGTCAAGTAGTGTAGTTCAATAGTAAGATAACTTTTTGTGAGAAATATAAAATTCTTTGAGCTGGAGATATCTTTTGTTCAACGCGATAATGTTCGTTTATCACACATTCAATCATCAGTTTCTTCATCTTACTATGCATTTAGGAATCGGAGATAAAACTTGCGAAATGAATATTATCGCATTGGAGCTAAAAATATTACCAAATTAAGTGTACTACAGTGTACTGAAGTATACTGAAAGTCAGATTAAAATGCAATCTGTTCATCTTAATTCCTGAGTATACTTGCGATAATATAGCACGTTGTTACTTCAGTCAGTAAAGTAATCTGTCCAAGTATATATATAATTTCTATTAGCAATCTTGCACCCACAAATTAATCAAAAAGAGAAGCAGACATATATAAAAAAAAAAAAGTGGAAAATTTCTTGGCTCGCATCTAGTTGTTATCCAAAGAACACGACAGAGTCTACGCTTTTTTCATTAACAGTGCTAACTAGGTTTCAGGAAATCAGAAAATCTAGTCCGTCTGAGGACAACTATTGAGATTTTTTACTCATCCGCTTAAGAACTTTTTTCATTTTCAATGTCATAAGTTGAAAAATGCCCTTTGTTGAATCGTTTTCGACATTCTGATCATATAGGTTTTCATATTTTTTTTGTCACTTTTTGGTTTTTAGGATGCCGACTCAGATTAAAGTACATAAACAAGGTTACAATACTATTCATTTTTACACATGCATAGAAATACAACTAGTACCTACACTTTATTTTTTGTTAACTCCTCTCCTTGAATGTGGAATGCTTGATAAAGACTCAAGCTATAGTAGGTATATACCAAAACTATACAGACTCCCAATAATATGTTATAGAAGGCATTGATAATGTATACTAGTTAAATTTATGCTTTTGCAGGGAGGGAACAATTCAATTTTTAAGAGTTTATAGTGAGAGAAAAGTTAAGTTAGCTATAATTTTATGATTACCATGTTCTACTTTTTTTTCCTGATGGGTTGCTAATCTCAAGGCTGTTCTAGGGAGTAGCAACGATACTTCTTTATTATAGCGCCCCCAGCAATAACGATTATGCCAAGGTCTCTGTAATATAATATAAACACATGCTGTTTCTTTAGGACTAAACATTTTGTAAAATTTTACAACCTACCTTGGCGATTCATCCTCGGGGGCCACTATAATCAGGAAGTACCATAGTAACTTTAAAAAACTGCCCATCCTTGCTGAATTTCAACACGGCTATGACACATAGATCTCCTAAAACCTGGTGTCAAGCATTTTGAATAAAATAAGCTATTGGAACTAGAATCCAAGTCCTCATTTAGTGTTAATTGCTATTCATTTTCGTGCTAAGTGGCTTCTACAGAAAGTAAAAAGTAAAACAAAATAACCAAATTAAATAGTGTGAAACAAAATTTATTTAGAAAGATAAACAATATTATATCATTTTAGTTTCTTCTTTTTTTGTGGCATTTCTTCCATGCCTACAACAGATTTTTCAAATTTTAATAATGGAGTTTTTAATTCCAGCAGCTTTTCTTGCCATTTATTTATTTCTTCAGTGTTGGTAATGTCAAAAGTGACTGACCGTCTCTTCTCTGAAATAAATGATGCATTTTCCTCAATCTTCCCCAATATACCTTTTAACTGTAGATTGTACTTTGAAACTTTACAATGCTTCATAAAAGATTTAATCTGCAAAATAGCTGGAAGGGCCAATTCTGGGAACCCAACTGAATGCGAATAAACTTTTAAGTAATCTGTCAACAAATCACAAATTTCAAGGATACACTTTTCTTTAAAACCTGCTTCTAAAAGTTGGGATTTCGTAACTTTTAACGAACATGCAAAATTAAGTGCTCTGACACTAAATGCTGACTTTTTATTATAGTCCAGCAATGTTAATACATCCAAAATAAATGGTAATGTTGGAATGAAATTACCAGTTTCCTCAGATATTTTAACCAAAGTCCTAACAAGATGAAATCTAAGAGGCACATACTTAGCAGTGGGAATCAAATTGATAGTTCCAATTATGGTTTGAACTAGTGGATAAATCAGGGTCTTGAGAGGATCATGTTGATGAAGTCTGCACAGTAAGTGGGCCCAAAAGGATAAACAATGTACAAACTGCCAATTGTACACTGTTTGAAAGGATTCTTTTTTCTTAGTCGTCAATGCATTACGGAGATGTATTGCAAGTTGTCGTATATATATAAATGCATGCTCATAAGCTGTTTCAGGATTCAATGTATACACTTCTGTAAGAGAACGTTTCATGAAGTTGATCATCGGCCAAGTAGTTGGTGATGTGAATTTTACATTTTTAACATACGAAAAATACATGTTTTTTAAAATTTGGTTTAGATAATCTTTTGGGACATTCTTAGTTATACGAACAATAATTATCAAACTCAGAACTCTAACAGTTTCCTCATTACTGCACCATAAAGAAATAACTCTTTTCAGAAGAAGTTTAGATAATTTTATGAATTTGGAAAAAAATGGAATAAGGTGAATTGTATGTTTCAAAAGAGGCACTAACACAGAAGAGTCTTTCATTAATGAAAATAACTTCAGAAGTTCAATTAAATAAGATTTAACCATTGTTTGAACTTTTTTCCATGATTTAGATTTTGATGGATCAATTTTCTTTTTCCCATCAGGTGTTACCTGTAGAATTCCAGTTAAAGCTGGAACCAATTCAATAAGACACAACTTCATTATATCATTGTATAAATCACTGTTTGACATATCAGCTTTACCCTTAAACCCGTCTGCTTGTTGAACTGCATGTTTGAAAGCAGATATTAGTTGTTTGACGATTTTAATTGTAGGCGACTTTTGGATTTCACTTTTGATGTATTGAATTTTGGCTGCAGAAAGGGGCTTTGCTGGTTCTTCTTTTTCCTCTTCATCTTCCGATATTTCATCGTCATCATTTTCTTCAAAATTGAGGAGTTCCTTATCATAATCTTTAAGGTATTCATAAAATTCAGGATCTCTGCTTGGAAGTCGTTTTAGTGCCGCAGAATGATCAGCAGCTTCATTTTCGGAATTATTCTCTGAATGTGAAGATTCATTTTCTAAATCATTATCAGACATGTTCCTTAATTTTTAGATACAAAATAGGATAATAATTATAATCTTACCACGTGCTAAACTTCCATGTCCAATAGTAAATATGCAGTGGCAAGGAAAAGAAACAAAGCAGCTCCGGATAGGAAGGCTCCGAAATGTTTAATTTCTAAATCAACTAGGTGGCGCTGATGCTGTAGGGAGTTTGAAGAATAGAGAAATCTTGAGAGAAAACATAGATGAGTTGCACCGAAAGCGTATAATGAGACAAGATGTCCGTAGTGAGTATGGGCGGAGACGGAGCCAATATGACGTAACACACATACCTAAACCTCCTCTACTATATATAGCAGAGCCTATACACATACCTAGTATATAGCGGAGCCTTACACATACCTAGGGCTCCTCTATATACGAGCTGACTCGTCAGGCATATTGAAGCCCAACATAGCTAGATGCACAAGCCATTAGCTTTAGCTCAAGGCACAGACTAACGATGGTGACGATATTATACAGACCTGCCACTCTCGATAGTTTCGTTTCCACGGCGGCCATTAGAGATAGATCAAAACGAGGGTTGGCGAGCTCTTGGCGATGGTCTGGTTTGGGTCCAAGACGATATTCAATGTTATAACCCTATTTCGCTCGATGAAAACTTAGAACCACAGACTAACGTGGTTTGAGTCATAGACTAATATTATACACACCAGCTACTCTCGATAGTTTCGTTTTCGCGGCGGCCATTAGATAGACCAAAACGAGGGTTGGTGATGGTCTGGTTTGGGTCCAAGACGATTTTCAATGTTATAATCCTATTTCGCTCGACGAAAACTTAACCACAGACTAGCGTGGTTTGAGTAACGTGAAAAAGGATTATTTGTTAAGTGTTTAGATCATTTCATAGATGCACTGGTTGGGTTACAAGGTATGTAATTTATTTTTATTAAAATTGAAATAATTTTAGTTATCATCATCCTATATACGTGTTCATTATAAGTATACATGTGTTCAACATACGAAATTAGTGCTGTGTTATTACTGCCGATTAGACTAAATTCTAAGAGGTAGTGGTATAATTAGTTAAAAAATATTTTTCGTATTTTTATAAAATGTGAAATAATAAATTGATATTTGGATAGCTTTTCCTTAGTTGAATGTGATATTGTATGTGTATATATTTATGTAAGATTTTTATTAAGTGCCTTCTGGTGGAAAATTCACCCCACCCTCGGGTAATTAATGATTGAGTTCCACAACTTCGATAGTGCATTTATGTAAATTTGATATTTACTATACGAATATTTTTATATTTAAAAAAAAAGTCTATTATCAGTATCCCAGAACAAATTAAGGGTCAAGTAATTTAACGAGCAACACGCTAGTATACCTTTTAGACTGAAAATATTATATAATATTTCAGTCGTTTGAGTATGTTAGCTTGTAATTTTTTGTGCATTATGTTTTATAGTGCGACAATGCAATGCGTCTATTTTTTAATCAATTTTATGATTATTTGAATTAAATATATAACTATGTTTATTTAAATTTACTTAAACTAATGAATATATTTATGTTGCAGATTAATGTATTTTTAAATCCTGATCATTTCTATAGTTTCAAAAATTATAAAAGTACATTCCTTAACATTTTGTTCCCCTCCCGTTAAAAAAAAATCACCAAGCGAGCGATAACGCGCCAAATCTGGCAGATGTATTTTGTTTACATCGTAGTTCAGTTGGTCTAACTTACGAGCTCTAGGGTCTAACAGGGTTCCATAGGAGAGGTCCTTCTGAATATAGTATTCTGTGGCTCAAGGCTAAGAAAGACTTTCTAGTTAGACTAGACTAGACTAGACTTTCTAGTTAGACTGGAGTAGTCTTTCTAGTTAGCCTTGACAAGAATGTATATATGTACCTGTTTCTTGTCAGTTCCTAATTGCCCCAGGCGCCCTGCTATCAACAAATTACTGGCTGGGGCCGTGCAATGGAATCGCGGACGGCACGTCACATGATAGTCATCTATTCTGACCGGGACGAACGGTCTTGACTTCTGAACATAACCATTCTGGAGAAAAGCAAGTATCACGTAAATTGTCGTGATTTGTCCATTTTTAAAGAGCTAACTGTTTGATGTGTGTTAATTAAATTGCTGGTATAATATTTTTACATTTGACTATTTAAAAGACTTATATTCCATTTAGTAATTCAAAAATTCCTTGAATTGATTTAATTTTTGTTTGCATAGAAGACGTGGCACTAATCTTTTCTTGATTGGGTGTCGGGCTTACTTTAAAAAACGAATTGCTGTTTTATAAACAGATTCGTCATGGGACTTACTATTTCTAGTATATTTACTCGGCTTTTTGGAAAAAAGCAAGTTCGAATTTTAATGGGTAAGTGAGTCATGCTGTTATTAAATTTTCTTGTTAGTAGTTTGTTTAACATTTAAAAAGTGATAGTCTTTTTAGCGAAAATCGTCTTTGGCATTAGGATGGATTTATAAAGCTGCTTGGGTTAGTTTTTGAATTGGAAATATCTCACGGCTTGAATTATTTTATAATGTTTTTACTTTTGTGATAGAAATATAGAAAATATATGGAGGAAATTTACTTATTTTGTAACATCTTGTATCATACTTCTTATCATAGCAACCGTGATTCACCGTCATTGACACAAGCAGCTGAGTTCTTCAAACATTGATTATTTTGGAACTTCGTTCTTAATTTTGACCTAAACTCTTTTTAATTTCTGAATGTATTTAACGTATAACATTCTCACTGGAATTTTGTAAAGCAAAGTTTGGCAATAATTTAAATCATAGTATCAAAGAGAGCTGGAATGAAGCACCTGACGCATTGTTAAAGTTGCCTGAGAACTAACTGGTTGTAAGTAATGTATCGAATCTGAATTAACTTGCAGTATGATCAATACTTTCATAGAATAGTGTTTTATCAAATAATTTGATAAAATACTATATTCCACGTTTTCTTATTTGTATTTTATAGTAGGATATGGCTAAAAACTTGGAATAATATAATCCCCTCTTAAAAAGAATAACCATGGGTGTTTGCTTACTTTTTGTCTCAAAATATAAGTAAAAATTAGCATTTATGCAAGACGTAACTCAAAATCAAATCAATATATTTTATTTTGCAAGTCTTATGATAATAATCTCTCTCTCTATATATAGGTAATCGACTGTTTTCATTAAGTTATATCCTAGTTTGGTACTTATTGGTTATAGGGACCATGGGTTAGCGACTACTTTTCCGAGTTGTCGCCAATACGAATGTTGATGATATAATCTGATATGAGAAATTCATTACAAACACAATTACAATTTAATAGATAATGGGGTTTGATCAACTTTATTTAACAAAAAAATATTGTTACATTGAAATTTGTGGCGGCCCAAACTCAGCTATTGCCGATAAAATGGCATTAAATTTATCACTACCGGTAACGCTTCGCCACAGAAATTCTGCGAGGTATAAGTCCAAGTGCTGTCTCGCAGTGCCTCTATGCTTTTTGTTATGCTATTTCGCAGATCCCCAGAGTCTTTATGGTCTGCGTATGAGTCCTGGTTTCAGAATCCACGAAGTTATACTGATGGTTTACTTTTAAATATTGAAAGCCGGTATAAGTCATGAAATATGAAAACAGCACCACCTATTTATATCATCATCAACTGGTATAAACCAGAATTTGGTGTGGTTGCTACTTGTTGCCTTGTTTGGCTTCATGGTTCCTATAACCGATAAGTTCCCCTAGTTGTTTAAAAAGCTATAAAAGTTAGTTGTTGAAAAGTAAACTTTTAAAAATTTATAGAAATTCATAATTTATGCTAATTAAAATAATAAAAACTAATTAGCATTTATGCAAGTCGGAACTCAATCAAATCAATATATTTTATTTTGCAAGTTTTATTATGATAATAATCTCTAGGTAATCTACTGTTTTCATTAAATTCTATCTTAGTTGTATAAAAAGCTATAAAAGTTAGCTGTCGAAAAGTAAACCTTTAAAAATTTATAGAAATTCATAATTTATGCTAATTAAAATAATAAAAACTAATGGATCTACAATCATGAAAATGCCTTCCTTTCAAGTTTGTACTCTTGTAAAGTATTTTTCTGTAAAATTATAAGGCATTTCAAGCATACATTTTTGTATTATATTTTGCATAAAGAGAAAATGAGAAAAATCATGTTGAGGAAAAGTTAAAAATTGCTTTTAAGCACATATCCTTTCAGCATTTTCTTTTTCCATTTACTAACCAACAAGTTAGAGCCTTGTCTTGTTGGTAAATGGAACCTAGACAGCTTGACTGCATAGGCAGAACATTCGGCTGCAGAATATCATCGACATACACAAGTCAGATTGGCTCACAGCACAATTAAAGGAGATTGGCTGTCCCATGAGAGTGCTCCCCCCAGACTGTCACAACGTGTGTGATTTCTGTGTGCCACTCTATAACAAATGCAGGATCTGAACATTAGCCAGTCTTCCTCCATACACGTATGTGACGGTTATCAGCACTGTCAGAAAAGTGGGATTCATTGCTAAGAAGCTAAGAACAAGCCTTTAATTGGACACTTTCCAGGCTGATTGCACATGTTACTAATCCAGACGGTTGGGCCTATGTTGAGGAGTCAGTGGTAGGTGCCTCAATGGATGCCGACACCTGATCCCACCTTCTGCCAGTCTCTGAATAGCATCCTTTGATACAGGATGCATGAAGAAGGGTAATGCCTTTGAATGGTTGATTGATACAGACTCCATTGGTGTGGATGTGACTCTTTTCCTAATTTCATGATTCTCTTAAGTAATTGATTGAAAACTTAGTAAATGATCAAAATATAAAAAGAATATTAATTTATTAAAAATTGCCGAAAATCATTGGTAAAATCCTCTAAATTAAAGAAAAATTAGTGGACCGGCTTCTTAAAAATAAGAGGAATAAATAATAGTGAATGCTTCATAAGCTTGGAAAAGTTTAAAAATGAAAAGATCAAGATGAGAAAATTTAAATAAATTTTAACTTTCCTCCAAATTTATTTGAATGCTTCATGATAAATGAATTTTTTCATGATGTATTGGAAAACAAATATTATAAAACATCTGAAAAGACCTATAATGAAAATCATTGGCAAGATTAAAAAACAATTACAAGGTTAAAAAAAATTAGTGAATATATGTAAATGCTTAAAATATTCAAACAATGGATAAATGAAAAATGTAAATTTGAAAAACCTTTAAGAAATGGAAAATAATTAGTTTTAGAAAAAAACATACTTAAAATAAGTTTTGAAAATTTATTAGATGCTAAAAATAAAAATTAAAGATTGCAATAATAAATGCATGTTAACAATATTACTCATTAAACAATTAAAATATTTCTGTGAATTTGTCTTGTGTTACTATCAAATAATAATAAAATTTGTATTTTGCCAATATCTTAAATGTTCCCCAATTTTTAAAATCCTCCTCTGCCTCAACATCCAAATAATAGATTGTATAAAAGTAGATCTGCTATGGGGAATTTTCTTGCCAACAGACATATAGCGATACCTTAATAAAGTACTCATCAGCTCAAGACATGGGGAGAAGGATCAGTTATTTGACTTATGTCTACTGTACAATAAATCTATAAATAAGTAATAAGAGCAAATTTCTAAATTATTATAAAACATACTTAAACACAATTTTGCATAACAAAGAACTTGAAAAAAACCATCACACATTTTGCAGCTGTCAACAACTGGCCAGTGGTTACTATTTAAAAATGAGAATTTTAAGCTTTATTGCGATGGTTACATGTGCCTTCTCTTCTCTGACCAAGATCGCAACTGATATGTCTGTTGGACCAACCAGCTTCCCTTAGGCCTATGATGCGACCTCTCTCAAAATCTGATAATTGTTCATAACATCATCTCAAAGGTATCTTTGTACACAACTTGCACTATCAGCAACATGTAGAAAATCCGGTTTCAATTGCTTGTGAGTAGAATACTGGTCATTTTAAATGCTGCATGATGAACCATTCTCATGCATATTGCATGAGCCCTATAACATTGTTGGCACTGACAGTTTGATAATTTTCCTAATTCTTAAAATGACATTTGCATGCAGAATTTTACGGCTGTAGCCCAATTTATGGGCTGCATATATTTTTTTGCAACAGTGTACATATCAGTGACAGATATAGCTGTTTATAGGAATGCATTTTAAAAAATGGTATAAATGATTAGTGATATCCCAATGTCTTTTATATTCATGTGATAGATCACTCACAGTTTTAGTTTTACTGAGGTGCCCTTACTCTTAGACTTGGTGGGTGGAGGTAAGAATTTCAGTTTCAACGTAGTATATCATACCAATTTCAATATTAACATCAACATGATTGAAATCAGTTAAGGGCTCTCTTAATTTTGGGAACTTTCATTTCTTTTGCAAAATAACTATTGACTATAAATTGTCATAAAATTAATTTTAGGTTTCCTAACTTTGGAGAAAAAGATTATTTTGGGTAACTCAGAGAGCATCAAAAGTTACTGCAGTGTGATTGCCCACTTCTTGCATAATAGTCTGGTTTTGCAAACTACTTGGGCTGGGTGACAATAGGCTGTATTGCCATGAGTTTAGGGACCCGTAGTTTTGAAAGCAGATGAATTGTTATAGCAGAGCAAAGAGCTGTCCAGAACAATTGTTGTGTGATTAAAATAAAATTCGGGTTTTTTACAGCTGAGTGTCATTGCATTGAATAGTGGAATCTGATGAAACCAGAAAGGTAATGGGTCATTGTGGACATCCTTTTCTCAGTGCTAAAATTATAAGCTTAACTATTCACTTAATGGTAGTTTGGATATTTTCCTCAAATTATATGCTAAAATATTAGTTCTGAAGTTGTGAGAAAGTAAATTTTAAAGTGGAATTTACTCTTGAACTATTTACTTTTGTTTTAAAATAATTGAAATACAAATTTTATTACCCCAGAAAGAAACTGAATAACCCTTGTGGCAACACCACTGCTATTTTCTGCTTTTAGACCCATCTTTTTATATACATACTGTTGATATTTTAATTGCCTTATGCACCCAGGTCTGCTGGACATGCAAAAAGGAACTGAAATTTATTTAATGATAAATTGTTAGAAGGGGACTTGAAATTAAACCTTGTGGGAGGGATTGATTGTAATGAGTGCAATTTAATGAGCCAAGTTTAATTTACTGCATCCATATGAAAAAGTAGCTAATAAAACAAATTGGGAAATTTATTTCAAAAATTATATTTGTATTTTTATTGCAGTTGGATTGGATGCTGCTGGTAAAACTACTATATTGTATAAATTGAAGCTTGGAGAGATTGTTACCACTATACCAACTATAGGTAAACTAAATGCTTCTATATAATTGTATTACTTTAATGTTATTATTTGAATAATTAGTTCCACGCGGTTATGGAGAACACTATAAAATAAGATTGCTGGCTATTCGTAGGACTTTTGTCAGTGGAGGTCGGAGTCAACATAACATTTCTGAAGCAAAGAATGACTAATTTATTAAATAGCATAACCAAATCTAGACTAATATAAAAAGTAAACCTGATAAAATATAGCGGGGCAATTGCACTTCTCTTACTGCCTCTCTGATGGCCAGAAATGCTGTGTAATGCAGACGTGCCAACTCTCCTGATTTTTCATTACTTCTCCGGCCTCCAGATTACTAATGAAATTCTCCGGCTGTTTTTGTTGGAAATTTGTCAGTTAACAACCAGACATGTATAATTCCTCGGAAACACGGATTTTCTGCTTTTTTAGCACTGATTTCTACCATTCCCCGGATCGGATCGTAGCAAATCCATAATAAAATGCAGAGTAATGCCAATCAAATTAATTGAGATTTACGGCCGTGTGTAATGTAAATTAAGATATCGATTGCTTATTTTATGAAAGTAATAAATATACTTGTTCAAAGATTGTCTAATTGAGCATAAATCTCTAAAATGTTATTTTGTTCATTAATTTCTTATAAACACTGTGATTGCGCAATTCAGTTTGTTCTCATGAATCGCGGAGAGTACAATAGTATCTTTTTTAATCCATCTCAATCTTCTAAATATTGCATTTTTTATTGACTAAACTAGCTTATTTTCATATTCTGATTAATTATTATGGTTAATTTCTTAATTATTTTCTCATAAATAGTGCGATTACGCAATTCAGTTACTTTGCCTGAATTGCCGAGAGTACGTTAGTTATATTTTTCCATCCATCTCCATCATTTAAATGTTGCATATTAGATCGACTAAACTAGCTTATTTTCATATTATGACTAATTATTAAGGTTAATTTTTTAATTATATTACAAATTTTTCTGTTTTGAAAATTGGGTATGAACTCTGTGAAGGGATATTTTCCAAAAAGTGGTATCAAAGCAATGATTTAGGCAAATAAAAAGGAAACCATTTTGGCAGAAATATAATTCAGTGCTATATATATATATATTATTAAAGATCAATATTTGTTACTCTCTTTAGTGAAAACCTGTGTTTTACCAAACATATAAATGTTTGTTTCCATTATAAAGTAATTTTCACCAGATAAAACATTTATATATTTTTTGTTTTATGATTTATTGTCCTGAAATTTTATAAAATTGGTGTCCTGGATTTTCATATTCTACCAGTACTATGTCTGATATTTAATGCAGTTTTTTTTTATAATTTGTTACTAACATTATTTTAATTCTAAAAATAGTTCATGAATTTTTTCTTTCAGATAAGTTTAAAGCATAATGTACTTAAATGGTACAGTATTTTAATGTTTTAAGCAAATATTAAGTGTCATAAGTAAGCAATATATTTGCAACAAAATAGTCTCCTGTTTTTTCTGTTTGGAAAGTTGGCATGCCTGGTAATGTTAATAAAATAAATCTCTAAAATTGATGAAGCAGTAATGAATTTATTTTCATTCAGTTCTCAAACTATTTCAAAGCTTGCTCTAAGCTTGTAATATTGCAAATCCTAGTTAATATTTTACACATATATATACTACTCATACTGCAGCGGTGTGGAATTGTAGATGAAAATCAGTTCAACTTTATTAATACAGTGGATTATCTTCTTATTTTTACATTTTAAGTTTGTCAGGTATACCATAATAGAGAATATCTTGAATTAACTGTAATTTTCTTTGGAGAAAGACTGCCTAGTATAGAAAACATTGGTTAGAAATTTAGCTACTTTTCAACATACCGGACTATATGGTACTAGCCATATATTGCTTGATGTATTTGTTTTTTTTTAACGACGACAACATATGAAAAAAAGTGTTATGAGATGTATGTATTTTTATAATTCAAATGTACAATTAATAAATTCAATTAGTACAATAATGAATTCATTTATTAATTGTATAGATTCTGTTTACAGTTTGTTTGAAAGAGCATTTTTTTATCTTTCCATTGGTGTCAAGCTAGAAACTTTAAGGGATCAATTTGTGTGAAAATACTAAAACATAAAATAACTTAAAAGCTAATTCAAATTAAAAAAATTTCAAGGTGCATCTTCCCGGGTCTTTAAATACCTGTGTACCAAATTTCATGACCGTGTAATGCTTAGATTTCTCGCTACATACATACACACACATACACATTCTTTTATCATGTACAAATGTAAATTGTAGTGAATCACTCGGCATTGTCCGGGTTTGAAATAAGTGCCCACTACTTAAATAATACAGGTAACAGTATACTCAATTTCAAAATTGCCTATTTTGAACTAAATCATTCTCACAATACAAATAAAATTTCCAAATTTCTTGTGATCTATGATCACACATCAGGACACAATCCATTTTGCAAATACATGGACAACATACCCTCTTCTGTAGGCATGACTTCAGCAGATCGAAAACCACCAAGAAAGGGTCCGCACGGAAGAAAATAATCACTCGATGCAATCATTTAAAAAATTATAAAAATTAGAATTTCGTATGGAAGTTTAAAAAAATATATTTTTGTTAGCATCCCAAGATATATACAGAAATTCTAGCTAAATTATCTAGAATTGTGCTAACCTTAGTTTTTCGGATGTGACAATACATATATCAGATAATGTAAAAAATGCAAATTTAGATGCATTTTTAAAAAAATAAATATATATAAAGGAATTCTTGGTACCTTTCTGTTAACGGGACACCATAGGAATGACCATTCTTTGTCGAAGACTGTGTGGTAACAGAAGTTTGTGCAATAGTTGATCCGTAGTAATTCGAACATGGACTCATGACAGCTCTACAGTTTTGCCTTGCTGCACTCGCCCTCTAAAATTCATCACATAATAATCCAGTCTGGCTGGCTGTCGGAAGGTCACATGTAGCAACAGCTGTTTGTGAAAAAGGTCTTCTGTGGCTCATAGAGCACAGGCTTACGTCCGCTGCGTGGATGTAACATGAAAATTAGAAAATTTAAATTTTCACTCTAGTGGAGAGTGTGCGATTCAGTTATACTGAAATTTTGTGAAGTGGTGCACTTAAACTAAAGATTTTGCATTTCATGATGATTTGGACCAAAATGATTTGTCTATTTAGAAATTTAGTGATATTATTTAAGTAGCAGATACTTATTTAGGACTTTGGCAGCCCCAGGCAATTAGCTCTAGTTTTATAAAAGAAAATTGTGTGTGTATATGTTGCCTACAGTAAAAAATTAAAGCTTTAGACAGCCATAAAATTTAGTACCGGGTTAGCTAATCTCCCGGTACTACATACCTATGTGAGAATTTTTAAAAATTCGAATTAGATTTTTTGTTATTTTATGTTGAAGCATGATTTTGAACAATATTGACACAAATCTGTTTTGTAGCTATAAAAATATCAATATTTCCATCACGACATCATCGGAAAAATCAAAGAACTGAATTCGTAGAACAATTCCTCCATGTTTATTTAGTTTTAAATATATCGAAATCTGAATTTCTAAGTTGCCTGATTTAGATTTCTTTGAATCCGAAAATGGAAGATTAGCATAATTCTATGCAAAAGTATGAGCATATATCATTTCATTCTAATAGACATCTTTATAAAATTATTATATTACTTTTCTGTGAATTTTCAAGCAAATGTATAAAAATTAGTAAGTTTTATATTTCACTAATGAAATGTGTTTCATTTTTCTCCCATTCTCAATCGCTATGCAATTTGCTGTGTTGCTGAGGGAAAAAGTGGTTGTGCACATTCATGGTAGCAAAGTAGTCAATTTGGAAATTGAGTGGTGTTAGATTTGTATTTGTATTATTTCAGTAGCTGGCACTTATTTAGGACCACGGATAAAGCTGAGTAATGTGCTCTTCTAGAGCGTATTAACTAGATACCATCATAAATTTTATTTAACTATCTAAAACCATTTTTTACTCTGTTTAGGTTAATTATTTGGGTAATTTTATGTCAAGATCATAGCAATGATATATTTGTCTAAGTATTAATGGAATTTAAATTTTTTGCAAAAATTCTGAAAATTTCAAAGTTCTGAAATTTGAGGGCATGTTTGGCACAGGTTAATATTATCCAATTTTTAAAAAAATGCGCTATTTAATAATATCGCAAATTTAAAGGTGGGATCAAAGAATACAATTAAAAAATTTTTTTCCATTGAACTAAGGATCACTCTAATTTGCATATACTATTTTTATATCAATGTGATTCTAATGCAAAGCTGCATTTATAATATACAATTTCAGATTTGTATCATTGATAGTTTCGGTGATTTTGCTATTTAACATAAATTTTTTACCTGGAAATTTGCATTTTTTTTAGTAGTAAATATTAGTGGCTTTGTTTATAATAATGTGAAATTAAATAATCAAATTTTTCTTATGCTTTTTCTGTTACTTTTTTATTTAGGTTTCAATGTTGAGACAGTTGAGTATAAAAATATATGCTTTACTGTCTGGGATGTTGGTGGACAGGACAAAATTCGACCTTTGTGGAGGCACTATTTCCAAAACACACAAGTAGGTTACTTTTAGTTAAAGCAAGTCTATCTTTAACATACTTAACTGTTTAATATCAGGTTTTTTTTTAATTTGATGTAACATATTATATAAACCATAATTAGTAACTGTTTTAATGAAATCAAAATTTTTGTATAAGACACTTGAAAGAATATATATTCCAAACATAGGGCAAAAACAAACATAAGTGATGTCTTTCTTATATTACTAATTTGATTATGATTACATTTGTGAGGATGCCTATCTATTTTTGCTGTGTGGACACAATAACAAGTAAATATATTACTATAATGAAATTTTGCATATAGATATATTATGCAAAATAGGACATTTATAGGAACTAGATATAAATTTTTACAGCTCACATGAATTGAACAAGGATACTAAGATTTTGGTAGCCTTGTTCTTTTAAAGAATAACACTTTATAATAAGTTTTTATTTGATCTTATTAATATGTTAAAATCACAATTAAAACAGAGCATTTTTGGATGTCAAATGTCTACCAGTGACAATTGTGAAAAAAAAAGGGGGGAAGGGGGCTTTAGACGTGTCTCCATACAAATTTTGACGTGTCTCCATACAAACATTGTTCTTTATTAGTAAATTGAATAGTTTGGATCTCGGTGGTAAAAATTCCTAGCAGATTGTGGCATTTTGCTGCACACTAAAAATGTGCTGGTTCTATCCAAAAATATTTGTAAGGTGAGCCTCAATCAACTAAGAACAAGAAAGATCAATCATGCATAAAGCATTGATTATGAAACACTTTCCAACTTCAATGCAATTATGTTTAAACATCTCTAAAATGCGATACATTCCTCAGTAATATTTTAAAAATTATCACAATACATTAATTTATTATATTTGAAAACTTCATCGAAAGCAAATGCCTGGTTTAAGCATCTCTAAAATGCGATACATTCCTCGGTAATATTTTTTAAATTATCACAATACTACAATAATTTATTATATTTGAAAACTTCATCGAAAACAAATGAAATTTATCCAAATGATGTCATCGAAATATAACACACCTGGCTCTATCTATGAAAGCAGCATTCCATTCATAAACTTTTTACCATTCATTTCATTCATCACAATACTATAATAATTTATTTTATTTAAAAACTTAAGACAATGGAGGTACAAGTAATTAAACTCTATGCTTAAAACTTCATCAAAAAAATCGTCCTTCTTTGTGTAAAATCAGTGAATATTTCATTCATATTAACTATATTGCAGACTCCATGAGCTAAATAATTTTGCATTAAAGAAATGTAGCAATTCTTATACAACTCATTCTACATCTTTTTGTATTTACATTCTCTATAAGTGAAATTTAGGCTTCGTTGTATAAATAATCAAAGTTGGATGATCATTTAAACTCAAATATATTGTAATTGCATTGTTTCAGTATGTAGGCAGAATTAAAATAATAATTACACCCTTTATATGAAGAGATCACATGACCATTATGTGAAGAGATCACGTGACCCGCGTCAAAATAAAATATGGCATCCATCATGTGTTAAAATCGTGATTTTTATTCTTTTTAATTCATATTTAGTGTTGTAACCGTTCTAAAACCACTTTATTTTTGCTTAATTTCTGTGCATCTGCATTCTGAAACAACGCAATTACAATATATTTGAGTTTAAATGATCATCAAACTTTGATTATTTCTACAACGAAGCCTAATTTTTACTTATGGAGAATGTAGACACAAAGATGTAGGATGAGTTGTATAAGAATTGCTGAATTTCTTTAACGCAAAATTATGTAGCTCTGGAGTTTGCAATATAGCTGATATGAATGAAACATTCATTGATTTTACAGAGATGCAGACGATTTTATAGCAGACTTTTACAATGAAGTTAAGCATAGTGTTTATTTACTTTTACCTCCATGGTTTTAAGTTTTTAAATAAAATAAATTATTGTAGTATTGTGATGAATGAAAGGAATGGGATGTGTATGAATGAAATATTTACAGCTTTTACATAGAGAGCCTGGCAATTTATATTTTAATGACATCATTTGAATAAAGTTTTTTTTTTTTTGATGAAGTTTTAAGTTTGTAAATATAATAAAGTATTGTAGTATTGTGATAATTTAAAAAATATTACCACTGCATGTATCGCATTTTAGAGATGTTTAAACCAGGTGATTTATATTTCAATGACATCATTTGATAAAGTTCATTTTTTTTCGAAGAAGTTTGAAGTTTTCAAATATAGTAAATTAATGTAGTATTGTGATAATTTTAAAAATATTACCGCTGCATGTATTGCACGTTAGAGATTTAAATAAAATTGCATTGCAGTTTCAAAGTGTTTCAATCAATGCTTTATGCATGATTGATTTTTTTTTATTTATTGAATTTTATTAAATTAGAAAACTATTGAAAAAATTACAACTTACTCTTTCAACACATTATGTAATGTTTGTTTTTGGAGGTAAAATAGCATCTCCACAGATTTCCTGAAAGGTATAAGCTGTCAGATGCGAAATTTTTTAAGCCATCCATTTGATGCCCTAAAATTGTCCAAATTTTGATACAGTTTCTCTAACTTTTTTCTGTATAAGTGGTCCAGATAGGAAAATATTTTTATTTCTAGTTGTGAGAACCACTCAAAAATAACCACATCAACAAAAAGTTCACCGGTGTTTGGTAATTTGTTTTTTTCTATTTTTATTACTGTTCTTACACCATTATTTTTATAAACTAGCATGTAGCAACAAAACATTACTTATTTGTTTTTGTCACACCAAACATTTCAGCAAGGGCTCAAACACCATATCTATTTTCATTGACAAAGTCTGCAATATCAATTTTCTCATAAGAAGACAGGGCTTTTTGTTTTCCTGCCATCATTAAATTCAGCAGAGTTTACCGGAGTTTTTGCATCAACAAAATTTTGTGACCTCCGCTTATCACTTAATGTGGCATTCCATTATTACAGGGATGATGATGGAGAAATTTCTTCTACTCCTAAGCCTGTGACAAAGCTTGAGGGTTTGGGTGTTTACTGCAAAGGCAACCCAAACAATAGTGATTAATTTTCAGGAATGTAACACAGCTGGAATTTTGCTGCTACTGTGGGTTGTTGAAAACATTCTTTGGCCATTACTCATTACATTGATATATTTTTTTTTGTACTAGCATTCACATTTAGGAGGTTCTATTCCAATGTAAAGAATGCTGAGTGTCCATGACTGTATCTCAGAGTGTCCGCATATCAGAGGTTATAATACCATTGAGTTTAATGTAAATTTTGACAAGGAATTTTAAACTGTCTGTAGTTAAAGAGTGTCCATATCTGAGGAGTATCCTTTATAGGAGGTTTTACTATACCTTCAGTAGAAACTACCTGTTTTGGGAAAAATTTGATACAGAAATACAAGAAAAAAAAGGACAAACACTCTCCATGTAATACGAAAAAATTTTGTGGCAGGTGGTAGAGTGATGAATAAACAGGAGTTCACTGTACTGTATTTTCTTTAAAAAGCATAAAAATAAAGATCTTAGAATCTGTTCTTTCTTCGGTTGGCAGTTGAATGGGGAACAGTGAATGCTTTTGTGCAAGCATGATAAAATGTTGTATACAATTACACATATGCAATTATACAAGCATATTTAATATCTGAAATGCTATCTAAAATTCATACTATATTTAATGTCATATTTGAAGAATTTTATACTAAATATTTTTGTTTTCATTATAGGGTTTGATATTTGTTGTGGACAGTAATGATAGAGATCGAATTTCTGAAGCACAAGATGAACTCTCTAAAATGGTTTGTGCTTTAGATGTGTACTTTATATAATTATATTGTTTTTGAAATTTACTAAGAGGCTCATCTCTGCTTGTTACTTTTTAGTTTTTCTATAATATATATATATATATTTATACAGGGTATCCCAAAAAGATTGAAACACACTTTAATTCTTTACCTGTTGGAAATAAGTAGGCAATATAAATTGCAAAAATGTTGAAAGTAAGGTAGGAAATAAGACTACATTAATGAAATAATCCTCCCATTAATTTTCAAAAAGTTACTTTTTAAATTTTGATACGACCCCCTTAGACAAATTTGGTCAGTCAGAAAATTGTTACATTTAATGCAACAAGATCATTAAAAAAACCCACATATCTGTATCTTTAAAATTGAGCGAGTTATATTTAATTGAACATTGTGAATGGGGACCATATATCAAATTAGAAATGTAAATTTGTGACATATCACAAAAAAGATAAAACTGGATGATAATACATAGGATAACATATATATTTTAATTATGTGCCCCAACCTCTTAGTGAGTACCACTGCTTTATATGATCTCTGTCTGTGTAATGCTTTATTTAGATGCATTTGTGATAAAAAATTGACACATATTAACATATTTTTGTTCTGAACAATTTCCATTGTCAATTTGTTTATGATCCCTATTTTCACTGATGTAAACAGCCTTTCACATGGTACGGAAGAGTGGCATAAGTCAGATTTTTTCCTTTATCATAATTCAGTTGATTTTAAAGATATAGATATGTGGTTTTTTTAATGATCTTGTATTAAAAATAAAAATTTTCTGATTAACCAAATTTGTCTAAGGAGGTTATATAAAAATTTAAGAAGTGTAACTTTTTGAAAATTAATGGGAGGACTATTTCATTAACGTAGTCTTACTTCCTACTGTACTTTCAACATTTTTGCAATTTAGATTGCCCACTTATCTCCAACAGGTAAAGATTTAAAGTGCATTTTAATCTTTTTGGGACACCCTGTATATATGTGTATATATATATATATATATATATAAATTCCCAAATAGGACAAGTAGCAATGTACTCGTAAAATTTCTAGATAAGTGACGTAAGTAACAGGGGGGGGGAGTTGCGACCCCCAACACTCCGGTTAAAGCTTTTTTCTGCCATGGCAAACGCTCCCGGTAGCTGATACTCCCTACACTATTTTCTCCATGACTCTTATAAAACCGTAAAAAATTACATACACACATATACACTTTCAATAACTTGTAAAAATCCAAATGTTTACTATAATACGCTAAAACAATCCAAAAAGGACACACTATAAAAATATAACAATTAATTTAAAATACTAATGTATGAAATCACTTCACACGTGGTTATTTAATACCCCAATATCAATATATTCAAAAATTAATGTTTGAATATATTGATATTGGGGTATTAAATAACCACGTGTGAAGTGATTTCATACATTAGTATTTTAAATTAATTGTTATATTTTTATAGTGTGTCCTTTTTGGATTGTTTTAGCGTATTATAGTAAACATTTGGATTTTTACAAGTTATTGAAAGTGTATATGTGTGTATGTAATTTTTTACGGTTTTATAAGAGTCATGGAGAAAATAGTGTAGGGAGTATCGGCTACTGGGCGCGTTTGCCATGGCGGAAAAAAGCTTTAACCGGAGTGTTGGGGGTCGCAACTCCCCCCGGCCGTTACTTACGTCACTTATCTAGAAATTTTCCGAGTACATTGCTACTTGTCCTATTTGGGAATTTATATAGGTATACACATGTAAAATTGCAGCATAACGCTTTACAAGTTGTATTAAAAATTATGTTTTTAGCGTTTAGCTTTTTAATTAATTCACTCAAAATTGTAGCATTTTTTCAAGTTTTATATTGTATATATATATATATATATATTAGCCACCTTCGGCGACCAGCCTGTTCGCTACCCTTGAAAATTCTGACCGTAGGAAATTCTGACCATGGCAAACTCGCTGGCGCGACCTACCAGAAAGGTGTAAGATAACTGTTTGGATGGCCAGGAAGTGTCACCCAATTTAGACCACAACCCAGTGGGGGAGGCATCCACAGGGATCGTATCCTCCTTCCCCTACCACAAACCCCTCGGATTTACGGACCCACATGTTTAACGTGATCATACTCCGCTTGAACACGGCAGCAGTTTTGGCAGCGGCTGGAATCGAACCCGGGCCTACCGAATGCAATTCCCGTGCGCCTTTTATTATATAGATATATAATGAAATTCCAATGATAGATTAGCTATAAAAGTTGTAATTCATATAACCATAACTTAAAATATAAGATAGCTACGTATAAAGATGTAAAAAAATTAGATTCATTAATCAAGGGGAGAATAAAAAACAAATTTCCAGTCATTGAGCAATATATAATCTACAGTTATCAATGGTGGGATTTCAAAATTGAAAAACAGAAAATGACTAAGCATTAATGGCAAACATGTGGAAAAGCACTGGGCTTAAAATGAATTCATATTGGACAGATTCGTTATCAAGGCCTAGATCTATTCAAAATGACCAAAAAAAAGCTTGTTTCTGAAGACTGAGATAGATAATATCTATAAACTCAGTCGACTGAGTCAACAAGCTGAAAGATTGAAAAATAAAATAGGAATCGGATATTCTGAAAAAATGCTGCACATGTTGTCGTAAAGCAATAAAAAATTAGACTGCAGTTGCCATTCGCAGGAGATAAAAGTGGAGATCAACTGTTGAATAAATGAAGTCTGTCTTTGTGTATGTCCAATCGGTAGCTTGAAATCTAAGCATCTTATGATCATGAAATTTGGTGCACAGGTACTTCAGGACCTGAATAGGTGTATTTTGATGTTATTAGTTTTAATTTTGATTTAGTTATTTTTTTTTGGCTCAATTTATAACAATTTTGTCTGATATTCGTACAAATCTATCTCTTAGTGACCTAAAGTATTACCAGAGTTTCCATCTTAACACCAACAAATTCTTTTTGAAGCAAACTGTGGACAGAATTCATAAGATTATGACTATTTTTAGAGAATTAAAAAAGTTTTTTTGTGCATTTTAAACCTCTAATTTTTATATTACAATATACTAAAATTGACTTGCCTTCTATCATTCTTTTTTTTTTTTTCAGCATTTGCGTATAATATCACGGATTATGCCAGGAAACCAAAAGTTATAAATACACCTGTTGATTATTTATAAATTTTTTATCCAAGGCATCTTTCTGATTTTATCAGGCTGTTAGCAGGCAAGTGGACCCCACATACCTCTCCCACACTTTTCCGAAGCTGTTGTATTAATTAAAGCCAATCCCCATGTAGCAGAAGGCCAAAAAGTATACTAAGCCAGAAAGCCTTCTTTCAAATCAGACGCCAAACGTCGTTTTATCATCAGCGTGATACGCGAAGGAGCGCTCTCTCTCTCAAGGTTACTATAGCAGCCACATCAAGAGAAAGGACTCTCATAATTTGGTTTATCTTTTTATAGGATATATAACTTACAATTTAGCAATAGAGACACGTTTTAAATGGATTATCTCTTAGATTGGAATTAAATTAATTCAATATTGATTAGATTAAAGAAGCCGATATATAACTTACAATTAAGCAATATAGACATTTTTTAAATGCATTATCTCTTAGTTTAGAATTAAATTAATTCAGTATTGACTCAATTAAAGAATCATTTTATTATTTTCTAATGCTATTGTATAGAGGAAGTTCACGGATAACGACATTTAGATGAAAAAATACACTTAGACATCATGAACACATTTCGAACATTTTGGGAAATATTTCAATCAGTGTGTATCTGTGGGGTGTGAATGCACATATCACTATGGCAATTTATATGTAGATGCATTCTGTAGAAAATTAGAAACAGGTAGAATATTTTGTAATAAATGGGATTAAAACATTATTCGAAATTAGAGATTTTAAATTAGAGTACATACAGCCATGATGTAGCTACATTCTGAAAAAATTAGAATTAGGTAGATCATCATGTAATTAACGTGATTAGAATACGGGTGAAAGGGAGGGATACACAGAGAGTGAGAGAGAAAGAGTGTGCGTGTGTGTGTCAAAATATAGTACAATCAAAATATAGTGTGGTAACTGCAGGAGAGGTCGACCTTGTTTCGAACAAGTAGGATTCAAGGGCGCTCATAAAATTTACTCCTAAGATGGCCAAACTCAAGGATGGTAGGTCTATTAACTTAATATTATCTATTAACTTAATACCTACATTTCTGACCTTGAACGTTCGTGGGAGCGAAAGTGCCCCCTCGTGCTCCCCTATGGGTGCCCATAGAACATTTTCCAGAGGGTAAACTTGTGAATGAGAAGTACAGTATTGACTAGCTTGATACCTACATTTGTGACTTTGAACGCCCCTATGGGCACCCATGGCTATAAGTGTTGAAGACCCAGACCACTTGACTAGCCCTATAGGGCTTATAGCAGCTGTTTGAGTGGCTGGGAGAGATGGCTATAAGCACAGACTAATATAGTATTTTGTGGCTATAAGTGTTGCAGACCCAAACCACTCGATTGACCCAGAGGGCTTACAGCAGCTATTTGAGTGGCCGAGGTGGCTATAAATGTGTAAAGCTTTAGGCTTCATGGAAACTTTTATGGGGTCTGGAAAGACTATTTTTTTTTCCTCCACCCCTTGGGAAATCGAAACTCAACTCTGTTAGGTTCTGTTCTGAGGTTACTAGTATAAGCAGGGAGTCTTTTCAATGGGCGCCCATAGGGGAGGGAAAGGAGGCATTTTTGTTCCCCTGGACATTCAAGATCCCAAATATGGGGATCAAGGTAGTCGATATTGTACATATCATTCTTGAGTTTAACATCTAGAAAAGTGCTATGGGCGCCCATGCTTATAGTATCGACAACGGGACAGAACCTAACGGAGCTTAGTATTTTTGTTTCTCACTCGAGGGCGAATAAAATGGGTGGGAGTGTCAAAAAGACTTTATCTATCAATGACTTTGAGTCCTTCACAGCTTAACCAAATTAATTTTTATTTTGCGCAAATATTGTATTTGAAATGATTAAAACCGTGAAACTTAATATATCTTAAATCAAGAATATTAATTTCCCCAAAGGTACAGGAATTATCAAATAAATTAAACTTCATTTTCCAAGATATTGAATATTCATCAATGTGACATCATTTTTATTAATTTAGTGTCATTTTTGCCAATTTGGAAACATTTTAAATAAAATGTCAAATTGACGATATTTTGTTAATTTATCGACAAGCATTACAGACAGACAGAAAAACTAATAAATTACATTTGATGAATTGTTTGATGTCAAAATACAAAACTATTGCAAAGCAGTGTCTCATGAATAAAACCTACCAGAATGATGCTAACACCGTTGTCACATAATATTGCACTTGGAATGGAAACATATTACTGTAGTTAGCACTGTTTTAGTTTCATGTATTTTTAAAAATTTATTTGAAAAATGTACAATATATCAAGAATGGTTCATGCTATTATGCCAAAGTTTGTTATTCATTTTCTAATAAAAAATTAAATAAAAAATGATATTTTATGTAGCAATATTAAAAGTTCTGATTTTTTGATTTTTTTCAAAATTTCATTCATAAGTTTGGAGCTGGTTTCCAAATATTCGATTGCTTATAAAATCAATAGACTTCCAGTATTCACTGATTGTAATAATCGAAAATTTTTTTGTTTCATCCGTTCATTATATATTGCATCCATTGATTCAAGGACACACACACTAATATACAACCGGCCGTCCAAATAGTTGCTCGAGCCCTCAGGGCAAGTCGGACGGTCTGGGTCTTCAACACTAATATACATACACACACACTAATATACATGCACATACTACATCTATTAATATACATGCATACACACACACACACACACACACAGATATCACTTTAAAAACATTGGATTCAATTTCAGGGATGTTTAAAACAAGCTCCACCGTCGAAAATACAAAGTGGAATTTGAGTTTTCAACCTCGTCATAATACTTTCCTTATACATTATATCAGTATTTTTAAATTTATTTTGTCACGAAACCCTTTTGAAATTTAATTTGATGGTAGAAACCCCAAAATAAGAAATATCCCCTGTTGTCCAAATTATGCATCAAAATTTGACACATTTTTAAATTTAAGACAATTTATATGAAACTATTACGTCGCGGAATCCCAAGGGTTCCGTGGAACACACCTTGAAAAACGATGCATTATACTAGGTATGTCAGAAAAGTAACATTTATTGCTCCTACAAACCGAAAATGTCAAGCAAATTTCCTTAAAATATCACAAATTTTGCATTTCTAAAATGACAAATATTCCCTCCTTTCAAATAATTTTCAATTTGCATCACTGATTGTTGTACTATATAAGTATTGCACAACTTACGGATCCTACACATATATTTACTCCGAAATCTTGCATATAAACGTTTCATTCAAATAATAAATTATATGTGGGTGGAGCATTTTTTACACTCATTGCAAACAATCTGTGTGCAGTACAAAAAGGTCTTAAATACATGTATTTTCATAGTATTACTTTAAAACCAAAATGTACATAAAACATGATTTAAATAATGGGATACAAAATGTATCTAATCTGTCTTCATGAACAATATCGCGGATTAAAAACAATCGTCTTTCTCTCCGCTTTTGCAGGAGTTGCAAAAATAGTGTACCAGAACTGGCGATAAAATGACGTTTGGCGTGTGATGTGAGAGAAGCTTTCTGAATTGGTATACGTTTGGACTTATCGCCCCCATGTACTGTAATTTTTTTGTGACAGCCTGTCTTTAATCATTCCTGTGCAATCCTTGTTGAGGTTTAGGCTAGGTGTACATTTAGATGCAATTTTGTATCATGCACATTACTTTTTTCTCAGTGTCTTCGTGAGAGATCAAAATGGGTTTCAGTGTTCTTATTATTTATTACTGGGCTTTTATTTAGGACCTGGGCAATGCTTTGTAATTCGTTTTTGTATAAATTATTGGCGAAATGCCAGTGGCTTGAAGCACTTGGTAGACCACAAATTCTGGCTTTAATTTAGGTTCAGAATCAATTGTGAGTGGTAATAACAGACTGAAAATTGGTTTGTGCAAGCACCAACTGGACTGGTACATTGTGCTCCACTCCATTGGCAGATAATGCAAAGCTCTTCCTAAACTGGTACAAAGTGTGTTGACATGTTCAGGACAACCTCATACTTTGTTAGAACAACCTTTGAACAAGTTTTTTCGAATATGCAAATATCCTACTTTATATTGGCTATCGCCTTACTACTTTGTGTAGAGAAATGAAAATTAAAAGTAAAAGTTTTCTCTTGCTATATTTGTACGCAACATCATTGTAACTCCATCAATGTAAACCTTGTGTAACAGCAGACAGCCATGGATGATGACTCTATTATTATAAACGTTGCATGGCAGCAGAGAGTCACAGGGAATTTTCCTCTCAACCAATCAGTTGAGAGAGTTCAGGACTTGGTCAGTTCAGTTTAAAACCAATTGGCTGTAGTGACGAGTGGAGAAATTCCCAAATTTCACGTACATGTAAATGTAACTATTTACTGTAAACAATGGTCATGATGTTAGCTACACAAACAGATAATAAAAATCTGACTAGTTTTAAAATTAATACTGATGGTTTTAGTAGTAATATGTATAGTAAAATTATTTTATTATGTATAGAGAAGCAAATTCAAAATAATTATAAAAAATAGTTTGTAATTTTGAAATAACCATTACGATGCATATTCCTAAGGTTAAACTTTAACCATGTTAAAAGAAGCTTGCTTACTATTTCTCTCTGTTTTTTTCTACTTCTGGTATGATAATGCCGAAGGGGGAGGGAGTAGATAAGTGGCATAGGTGGTAAGAGTGTTTTTAATTTACTGCCTGCTCCTTGATTGTTTTTTGAGGGTATAGGGGTTTAAAGCATATTGTAAGGCAAGTAAAACTAATAGTTTCATACTATATCTGTTTAATTAATAAACTATGCTGCTGGTTGGGGGTTGTACTCGTATCCTGGATATTCATTTTCTAGATTTTTCTAAAAGGAGATAATTTCCTTCTGGGCAAAAATTGCTTAAGTAGAGTATATGGGGAAAAGTCAGTAATCCTTGTGGTTGAACAGAGCTTCTGTTGCACAGTTGTGTTCTGTTGCAGACTGAGCCATCAATGTATTCGCTCAGCAGCTACTTATTAACAAAAGCCGCATATCAACTAAAGCTCCTGGGACAGGCATATATGATATAGCATTTTTGAATTAAATAAAGTTGAATTTATATAGAATAGCCACTGGTTTCATAGGGAGGATTTTGTTGCAGAATAGGGTAATTAAAAAGTTTATTTCAGCATACAAGACATAAATTAACTATATTTAACTGAGCACTTTTGAGCTTTAAAACTCTTAATCGGAAGCATATGACAACGTAAATTGGAAATACAGCCAACCCACAAACTATTTGTAATTTAAAATTTAGTTTACGAGTTGACTGTTTATAACTCCTATATACTTGTACCACATTAAATACACAACCTCTGATGAAGGGTGTTTTAAGTTTGAAAGCACTCTGATACATATTATGCAGTTTTAGGTCCTGTATGCTGAAATAAACTTTATAATTTTAAAGTTCTGTTAATCACTTGTATCTTAAATACTTTATTAATCATATTTGCTGCAAGGGTACTCGTTATTTCCTACCATGATCAGATCACTTTATTTGAATGTAATTTAACTAAATTTAAGATGCATACTAACTGCAGCAAGCGTAGCCAATTGTAAAATTCAACGTAATATAATATTAATTTATATTAAATATTATAGTTATTTTACTAAGAGTTATTACTATATCTTTGCTTATTTTTCTATTTATCATGGTACACTTGCTCAATTAACTGAATTTTGATATTAAACTTGTTTGCTGTATATATTTTACTTTTAGTTGAAAGAAGATGAATTGACTGAGGCTGTTTTACTCATTTTTGCTAATAAACAAGATCTACCAAATGCTATGCCAGCCGCTGAGCTTACTGAAAAATTAGGGTTGAACTCTTTGAGGAACAGACGGGTGAGTTTTTAAATAGTCAAATTTGATCTTGAATAAAGCAAAAGAAACTGAATGAATGTATGAAATTTGTACCATAACTCTTATACTGGGTTTTCCATTAAAGTTCTGAAATGACCTTTTCCCCCCCTGAACTGTTATATAAGTGTCTTCCAATCGCAAAAATGTTTTAAATAGGTTACAATTTATTTTATAACAGTTTTATATTGAGAAATGCATTTGTCTGAAAAATATGAAATCTAACTTTTTATATGATCCCTTAATCCAAAATTTTCCATTTATTAAAAATTTTTTCATGCATAAAATGTAAAACTAATAAAAGTGATTCTTTTATGAGCAAAATTTACCGAACTGAAATTTGCAACAATGTTTTGCTAAGAAATTTGGGGTTGTACACAAATTGCAAGTCATTTCAATTTGTTGCAAATACCCTATATTATGTATATATGCATAGTCCCTCTTCTAAATAAATTATTATTAGGTGTTAAAGGTTTTTGGGGGACACTGATAAATCCCCAAGATATGCCATTAAATGGTAAAACAAAATATCCTGAAATATTTTATTTTATACAGCCCCTCAATGTTTGCCCAAAATGATGGATTCACAGACGTGGGGAAGTGAGTTAAATCATAAAATTCAGTGTTTTATATCTCAGTAAATTTTGTTCATAAAAGAATTGAACTGTTTTAGTTTTCATGTTAATGCATGAAGAAATTTTGAGCAATTGAAAATTTTTCGATTGAGAGACCATATAAAAAGTTAGATTTCATATTTTTCAAATATGTTTCTCAATATAACACTGTTATTAGATGAATTGTAACCTTATTTGAAACATTTTTGTAGTGAGAAGTATATATCTATGACTAACGGATTATGAATTAAAGGTTGTTCCAGGACTTTCCAAGCCACCATGTATAATAAATTTGTTCTTCATAACTTTTTCCTTAAAGTCTGATACATCACTAGTGCACTGCCTGACTTTGACATGAGATAGAATTGAAACTTTCTTGTGGGAACCAAGACATGATAAACATTCAAAAAATTGATTTTTCATTTTGTAGTTTAAAAAATAAAGTAAGCTCTGCTGATTACTAAAATATATAAATTATGTACCTTTCATCTTATGAAAAGTAAAAATTTTAAGCTTTAAGATGTAAACAGTGTTATTGTCAATTATAAGAGCCATTCAACAAGAGTTTTCTCAACATGCTTTTGCTGTTTTGGTAAATTTTATATAAATTCTGTACCATCATTTACATTCATGAAATTTTGCAAAAGCATAAAATTTATGATTGTGCATTTAGTGAACTTAAACATTTCTACTTAAATTGCTTGGTAAAATTGCTTGCTTAAATATGTATGTGTTTATAAAATGTGCCTACGTAATAATTTCTAAACACATGTACAAATTTTTCAAAAATGTCAAACAATTTAAGTTGAAATGTTTAGGTTCATTATATATAGATACACAATCATAAATTTTATGCCATTGCAAATTTTATAAGAATTTACATAAAGTGCATCACAGTAGGAGAAAATACATTTTGAGAAAACTCTCTTTGAACAGCCATTAGAATGGGCATTTACATTGTTGTACTCATCTTTAAACTTAAAATTTTTATTTTTCATGAGATGATAGGTACAGTCGGTCAAGAAAAAAGTAGAACCCTACTCATTCTGGCTCCTAGGGTTTTACAATCAAGCCAAAACTATCATTAAACCCTGAATAACATCTACTATAAATAAATGTGTATCTAATTTGCATAAGGGGATTTAGTTCTCATTATTTCCAAAAATTCAAATGGCAATGTCCATTCTTTTGTCATAAGATTTCTTATGTCAACAATAATAATATGCTAAATATAAATTTGTGAAATTCCGATCATAAATAAGGGAGATCAGTTTTCATACTCTTTTTACTTTTTAAAATTTTTTTATTTATTTACTATATTTTCCTGTTTTTTCCTACTTTTTAAGAAACAAATTTATTTCCATATATTATGCCAATCCGGATAAAGATTTATCGTTAAAGGCAATATGTCTCCAATTGGACACTGTCCAGGCTGACTGAGCTCAGCATTATTCCCCAAGTAGCTTTGTCTATGGTGAGGTGTCAGTGGTAGGTGCCTTAATGGATGTCGACATCTAATCCCATCTTCTGCCAGTCATCTCCGACTAGTATCCCATGATATAGAATGCATGGAGAATATGCACATGCTTTTGAATGGCTGATAGCGATGCCATAGGTGGGAACTTAAATTCCCCTCGTGACTGCTCTTGAGTAGTTGTCTGTTTAAGATGTCCTGAGCCTCTGTGATTACATGTGCCTTCTCTAATCTACTATTACCAACACAGACCAACTACCATATTGCTGTGACCAAGATGGCGACTGATACGTCTGTTGAATCCACCAGCTTCCCTTAGACCTACGATACAACCTCTCTCTAAATCGTAGCTCCATCAAGTACCATCTCTCTAGTTCGTAGCACTATAAAGTACATTTTAAAGGCATCTTTGTACACAACTTGCAGTATAAAAACAGAAAATCCAGTTCCAATTGCCTGTGAGTGAAAATATTTAAATGCTGCACATGCATCGCTCTCATGCACATTGTACAAGCCCTATAATATAATAGGTGTTGATAATTTTCTCATATGCATAACTCTTAAAACATTTACATGCCGAGTTTCGTGGCTGTAGCTCAACTTTTTATGGGTACATATATTTTTTTTGCAACAGAGTATATTTATTTGACTCTGCTTTTATTTTTATAGCACACAAATGCATATCATATTAAAACATTAAACAGCATAACACATTTTTTTGTTTATGGCACAATTTGTTTTAACTGATTAACTAAAGGACAAACTTAAAATACTTATAAATATCACGATTAAGCTTGATTTACCAGCAACCAGATATCAGGCTATAACATTCTTCTCATAAACAATAGATTTTTCTTCACAAATATTTGGTGGTATCATCAGATAGCTGGGGCCTAAATCAGGGTATAGAATGAGAAAGATTTAGCATTGAAGTTGCAGATATTTGTTAGGGTTTTCTTCTATTTATATACAAAAATTTTTTTTTCGTTATTCTTTATTCTTTCATGTATGTGTATGTAGCTTAACTAATATATATTTATTTTTTCAGTTAATGTTATTGTGAACTTTTAAACTTACTTTAATTTTTCTTTGTTATGAAGCATGTACTTTTGTCTCCTTTCTTTTTAAATGATATACTATTATTAACTTACTGGCATTTACATATCAGTATCTTAAAATGAATTTTAATTAGTTCTTTCACTGAATTGCTAATCACTTTTAAAATATATTTGATTGCCATTTTAAAACTCTTGGTTAGTTTATTATATTGCGATCCGATTTTATACTTTATTTTTTAACTATTTTATTTATTTTACATTATTTTATATTTATTTATAGATCCCTTAACCCTACAATGCATATTTTTTTATATTTTCACCATATATTTTTTTTCATAACAATTTTGGTTTAAGTATATGTAGAAAAATATTGAAAAATATATTCAGTTTTTTTATTGGTTAACTTTTGAATTTTTGGGTTTCATTCATATATGAATCAGCATGCATTTAGCCACAACTTTCAATTAATATTAAGGAGATTTTAAAAAAATGACTTACCACCATTTAAATAAGTTTGCTATAAAAATATTTTTAATTAAATTTAAATTTCAGATATTTCAATGTATGTTATTACTATTATATGTATGTAGAATAGAAAATATTGAAACAATTTCTGTCTTTGTTGAGACATAATGTGATGCCACATATTTTACAGCCGATAAAAAAATTCTGCATTGCACATTGGCACTTTATATCTAGTGTTGCGCTCAATATTGTTCTATTTAACATAGGTGGGGAGGACTGTGTGCTGCAGAGCCTTTCCCTCTTTTTTGCATCATAATCCTTTTATAAGCTACTGCTCGGTCTCCCCCAATTTAGGACAACACACACACCCATTCCTGCTATATTTGAATAAATAATTTCAATTCTATTGGAATGCTATGTTTTTTTTATATGCTATCCTTCCAATTTTATTAGTATTGCTAATTATAATATTTTAAGAATTTAAAAAATGATTAATAATCTGAATATTTAGTAAAGTTGTATTTGTAGGTTAATTGCACAACAGTTGCTCGTAGAATATAAATATAGATATCCAAAAAATGAAAAATAAGAAATCATGGTTTTCTGATAAAAAATATGGAATATATGAATAATTTGTCTCTAACAATATTCTAAGTAGTTATTGAATAAGAATTGCAGTGTATATGCATCAGTACAAGATACAGGCTGGTACTTAGTATTATAAAACTAATTTCTGTTAAAAAATGAAATTTATTCATATTCATTACTGTTAAAGATTCAGTTTCAGATTTTTTAATAGTAGCCACTGGCCACTAAGAACAAAATTTTTAGTGGCCAACTAGAAAAAGTTGGTAGCCAAAAAATTTTCAACAAGTGTTTATATTCTAAGTAGTTATTGAATACAAAGTTTATATTGATATGTTATACCCCTGCCCGTTGAGGTAAGTTCGTGGATTAAAAGTGTTTAAAATTATGTAGTTTTATACTTATATTGTTATGTTTCATGGGCAGTAGGCCAGAAACACACAATTTAGAGAAAACATAATGATATAAAAGAAATGGATAAATTTAAATTGGAAAATTGATTTAAATTCATTCAATTCCATTCACTATAGCCATAAAACAGCTGCATATAAAAATTAGTATGTCTGCAAAATGAAGACCGTAACTATAAAATGATGATTCTTTAAAATATGACAGTCACATCACAACATACTACTAATAATAATAATAAAAAAAAGATTCAATAGGGTTGCTATGGCTGAGAAATACACAAACACAAATATCTCAATTTATGAATTGATAAATAAAGGATTTATAAAAGATTTCTTTGACACAATAATCCTAAAAATATTAGAAAGAATAACTTTTTTAAAGAAATTAACAAGGATACTAAGAGGTTCTGCGTTTTCCAGCTGAATTTTCTAGATTTCCCATGACTTAAATTCGATTTGATTCTACAATATGCAAATGCCTTCAGATACAAAATATATGCATTTTGCCATGTACAAAAGGAATGTTATCTCTTCTAAGCAAACTATTTCACCTGAATATTAAGAATGAAAATATAGTAATTCAGATACTCCATTGTAAAATAATTAGAAGATGAAGATAGATTTGATTCTTTTAGCAGGGTTCCTCAGCAGCTTCAGCCTTAATATAGAGGGTGTTCACACATTTTTGTAACAATTTTGAAAAAATATATATATAAACAAAGATAAGAATTTTATTTTCTAATATGTTTAATCTGATAGCCCTTTTGTCGAACTATCATATTACATCTTGATTTCCAAGATAAAAGAGCTTTTCTTAAAATATCAAGGTTGATTTTGTTTCACTCCTCCACCACAATCTTCCAGAGTCCATCCAAGGTTTTGGGATGCCGCTTATAAAGAGCTTGTTTTAAAAGTCCAAATGCATGGTAATCCATAGGAGACAGGTCGGGAGACTTGGATGGGATGCATTTAAATGGAATAGCCTCAATTCCGGTTCCATTTATCAGTTTTTCAAAAAATATAGCAGTAGATTTAGAGGTATGGCTGATAGCCTTATCCTGATGGAACTTAACACAGTGAAGATTGTTTGGGTAAAGTGATGGAATGTATTTTTTGAAAGCGGGTGTTAAAACATATTTCTGATAGTAATCAGAGTTAATTTTGACATTTTTTTCTACTTTCCTTATTTTAAGTTTTCCGTTATAAGAGAATCCAGCAATAACTATAAAACCTTTAGCAAAACTTTCCTTGTTTTCTCTGAACCAACCTTTGTTGGGTATGCATTTTTTACCTTTTTCCCAGTTAAATGTAAACTTTGACATTTCTTTCCTTTTTTATTAATTAGGTCACTTAATTTACGTGTAGAAATATTAAAACCATGGTTTTCACATCTTTTAATAATTGAATAAGAGTATTATAATTTAATAAAAGTATTTCTCTTCGTAAAGCTCAAAAATATTGCCTTCAATCCATTGTTTATTTTCTAGCGACATTTTAAAGCAAAGAATATATTTAATGCAGACGATAATTAAACCCTATTCCGATTTGATGCCAGTCAGGTATTTTTTTTTATTTATTTAAATTTAATTCATGGAGAAAGTCAAAATCGTTACAAAAATGTGTGAACAAACACACTCTGTAATTGTTGAAATAGTGACTTTTTTCTTTGAAAAAAAAAAAACCCAATGCGACTTATTTAAAACAATGAAATGAGTTTCGCAAGTAGATTGGTTTATTTAAATTTCAGACTTTTTTTTTATTTAAAACACTAATTATTTTATAATACTTGATGCAAATTAATAATAGCATAAAAAATCTGTAATATATCATACACAGGTACAAATATGTGGATTTATGAAATGCTCATATATAGACATAAAAGTGTAAATCCTACTATAAAGTGAATGAATATTAGTCTATGCAAACAGATTGCATAAGTGGAAAATATTTTACAAATGCAGTTTTTCACGATGTTTATTAATAAAATGATGGGCTATAAAATAGCTCATTATTTTATTAATAATAGTGTGAAAAATAGTTTTTCCGTATAAAATATGAAATAATTTAAGAAATTGTAGTCAATGCAAACAAATTACAAAAGTAGAAAACAGTTTTCCCATTAAATGACATATGCCAAGGATTGCGTACTAATGCCATTTTTCAAGACGTTTATTAATAAAAAATAGTTCTTCATAATAACTCTTCATTTTATTAATAATACGTCTGAAAAATTTTTTTTTTGTATATAAAACGAAATAATTACAAAAATTTTAGTCCATGCAAATAGATTGTAAAAATATCGGAAAGATAATCATTGTTCATATTTCTCCGGACACAGTCGGAATCGTAACTTGTGAGTACCGATTTTGCAATTGGGGAGAAACAGATTTCAGATGTAAGAAAGGGGAAAATTTGATCTCAAAACTTATGACTTTGTTCCAATTTCACGACATTTTTGGGGACATTCACGATTGATTTCATGACTTTATCATGATTTTCGTGATCAGTAGACATCCTATGTGGATTTTCGACCATGGAAAGAAAATTTCTGGGACAAAAAAAGGGAAATATTTTGGATTCGTGGAAAATTCAGTAGAACAAAATTTCATTTGATCGAATTTGTGACAGGCACATGTGAGGACACACACGCTTAGAGTGTTTGCTAATTTAGGAGCATGCAGTGCATGAATACACCGTCTGAATGATGTGACTTGAAAAGAGTAAGGTTATTATAACAGAGACTGTACATTCTCCCTCCTACTATGCCAATAAAAACACTAGCTAATAAGACAGTTTGAATTAGTGTACAGGCATCAAGGTAGCATATACTAACTCGTTGTTTATGGGTGTGGAGCTGTCTGCCCTGTCCCCTCAGTGGGATAATATAGCAATTGATTGTGATTTGCATGTAGCTATGGATTTGGCCTGCAATTCGCATGCAGCTGAAGATTCGACCTGCGATTCGCGAGGCCGCTGGTATCATGGGATAGAAAGGATATCGGAGAAATTTTGGTCGCCAGAAATGGTGACTTACTGCAATAATTTTAGTTGCCATGACTGCAAACTTGGTCGCCAATGGCAATTTGGCCACCATGAATCTGCATCTCTAATTATTGTGCATTGTGAATCTAGCCCTACCCATTAATGCATGATGATGCATATATGATTCACTCGCAGAAATTGAAATGCTTGATATTAAAATTCATTCAACTTGAATTAATATACAGAAATTAAAAATGCATACCCTGAACTTTGTTGAATAAATTCTTTGAAGCGCTTGGAAAACAATTACTGCCAAATCATGCAATATGTAAAAGTGGGAATCAGAAAGCAATGCTTAAGCACGACTTACTGAAAATGTATATAAGTGCATCAGTGGTGCAATATACAGAGGCCATCAGCAATTAATTACTGAGAGGTATTCTGGATATGAATTAAGTACAGAAAGCAGACTATTTCTTGATAGGTCATCAGCAATTAATTACTGAGAGGGTATTCTGGATATGGAAAAAGGACAGAAAGCAGAGTCCTATCCTGGTTCAAAATCTGGATTATGAAATAGACTAAGTGTACAAGAGTGAGTAAAAAGTGAATTTTCATTGAGGCTAAATAGTTTTGGCCTAATTAGTGAAAATGTTTAAGGAAAAGGAGTAAGTCTAGTGGAGCCTGAAATACTTCAATATTTTCTAATTGTTTTCTATATTTAATACACCTAACTCTTGATATACATAGTAGATTGGTTCTGCAAAAGTAACATAAAAATGAAGATAATATACATGACTAAAATTATGAAAATAAAAAATTACATATTTGTTCCTGAGATTGATCTTAACCATCCCAAAACTAACCTTTCTGGTAGGTCGGACGGTCTGGGTCTCAACAACATGTAACTGTTCTGGCTAATATCATTCGTCGAACAAAGAACACTAAAAAATAAAACACTAATGCTCTTACAATAGTATCTGTGGGCTTAGAATTACACCAAGTTCTTGTTTTTCTTAAACTGTGTTAAACTAAAATTGGACGGTGCAAAATAAAAATTTGTAACATTATTTAGGGCTCTGAAGTTTGTATATTAAGCCTTCGACTCCAACTTAGACTTTTTTTTCTGCTTTTCGACTCAAATGCTTCTTTCTTTTCTGCTGTTTGACTCCTTTTTTTTCTACAGTCTGGCTCTCTTTCATAAATAGTAAGTATACTAGCCGAATACCCTTTGAAAATCAACGATCTCACAATAAGCAACCCCCCAAAAATGTAAATTTTTGAATAATTCGTGTTTCACATTTATTCGGCAAATCGAAAATTTTGGCGTGCAGAACTCCTAAAGTAGAAAATATTGGCAAACTGAAATTGCACACCTTCTTCCTTTCAAACTATCTACCCGTACACCAAATTAAAGTCTCTTATTTGATCCTGAAGTATGTTATTTTATCATTTCACATTTCGATCATTTTTCTGTGGAGCATCCCCTTAAATGAACATTTTTGAAAAACTCTTCCTCTTGGGTTTTTTATCAGATGATTGGCCTATATTCCAAATATCAAACCTCTGTCACATTTAAAAGGATGCATGTCTCATTTATTTGGAAAATCGAACATTTTGTTGTGCGGCACCCCTTAAGTAGCAAATATTGGAAATTTGAAATTACATAATATTTTCCTTTCGAACTATCTACCCGTACACTAAATTTGAAGTCTCTATCCTATTGCGAAGTATGTTTTTTCTGTCATTTCAACTTTTGAACATTTTTCTGTATAGCACCCACTTAAATGAACATTTTTGAAAAACTATTCATCTTCTGTTTTTTATCACATAATTAGCCTATATACCAAATTTCGAGACTCTCTCAAATTGTAAAGAGGGTGTTTCTCATTTGTTCGTCAAATCGAACATTTACTGTTCAGCACTCCCTATAATAGCAAATGTTGGAAAACTGAAATTGGACACTTTCTTCCTTTCCAACTATATACCCATACATTAAATTTGAAGTCTATCTTATCGCAAAGGATGCTTTTTCTATAATTTCACCTTTCGAATGTTTTTGTGGGGAATAACTACCCCCTTAAATGAACATTTAAAAAAAAAACTATTCTTCTTGGGTTTTCTATCAGATGATTGGCCTATATATCAAATATCAGGCATGTATCATATTTTAAAAAGGGTTTTTCTCATTTATTCTGAAAATCGAACATTTGGGATTGCAGCACCCCCTAAAGTGGAAAATATGGTAAAACTTAAATTGCACATACTCTTCGAACTATCAACCTGTACATCAAATTTGAAGCCTCTATCCCACCCCAAAGCATAGTTTTTTGTCATTTCACCTTTCGAACATTTTTCTCTAAAGCACCCTCTTAAACTCACATTTTTGAAAAACTCTTTTCTCTTGGGTGTTTTCATCAAATGATTAGCCCATATACCAAATTTCAAGCGTTTATCAAATTTTGAAGCAAGCGTTTCTCATTTGTTCGGCAAATCGAACATTTTGGTGTGGAACAACCCCCCCCCCCCCCCTTAAATTAACAAATATTGAAAATCTGAAAATGCATACTTTCTTCTTTTCGAACGGTTTACCCAAACACCAAATTTGAAGTCCCTGTCTCAACTCAAAGTATGCTTTCCTATCATTTCACTTTTCTAATGTTTTGATGTGGAGCACCCCCTGTACAGAAAACCATTTTTGAAAGATTCAATTTTTCCAAGAGGTTTTATAGAACGATTGACCTATGTACCAAATTGTAAGTCTATTTACTTGGGAAGTGCTTAAAAAAGGTGTGACAGGCGGACATTTGGCAATTAGTATATATAGATTCATTAGTAGTTTTTGTAGGATGGATTTTTTAAAATTCTTTTACCAAAGTTCTTAGTTTATGTTGCGAATGCCGTGACTATTGAGATCATTGCCACAAAATATCCAAATAGTTGTGAAATTTTCTATATATTGTCAATGTAAAAATTGTTGAAATCAGCAAATTTTTTGTTATTATGGCAAGCATTATTGTGTGCTAAATAGAATGGTTGCGTTATTGGAGTCCTGTTCAGTAATATAAATTCAGAAGCATCAATTTCTATCCATATTCAATTTTAGGCAAGCATAACTTTTGTTTCACCAAATATGTTTCTGTTTTAATTTGTTTTATTAAAATATTAATTTTTCATATTAATAGTTTTAAATTAGTAAGTATTTGATGTTTTTAATTTGTTGCTTAAAATTTATTGAAATGGAATAAAAAAAATAAATATTTGAAAATAAAATTATTTTTAAATAATTGCTTTTGAAATCAGATATATTTTGGAGTCAAGAGATTTTGGCATATATATCATAGCTGCCAACTCTACTGGTTTTTCTGGGAAACTCCTGGTGATTTCTCGCGGTTTCCTGCTTTTAGTTGAAAATCTACCAGTTTTTGTCAATTTTTTTGGAATTCCCTAAAGTTAGTGATTTTTCAATAAAAATTCTCTGTTAAAGGGAATTTCGATCAAACTTGCAGCTGCCATTTTGTTTCTTCCATATATGAACCTAGTACCAGTACTAAGTTGCATCATTTTCACATTATTAATGGATACTGCTTCAAATAAGTGTGATTTCACATATATAGATTATTGTCAAGCAATGTCACATGATGTTTCACATTGTCAAGCAATGTTGAAACATCCGTTTCCATCTTTTTTTAATTTCAATTTATGTGAATGAAAATTACATAACATTCATTTCTTTGTAGTAGGTTTCATTATTAAGCAATATTTTCATAAAATATTGATTAGTTTTTAAGTGTGATTTCGTAGGTATAGATTGCATTCTCGTACAATGTTGAAACATCCTTTTCGATCCATGTTTAGTTTCAAATTATGTGAATTAAAAAATGCACTATTTAAATGCACTTAAAAACTATGTATTTTTTAAGTGCAATTCCGCATGTATAGATTCCATATAATGTTTAAATATCCTTTTCCATCCATCTTATTTTTGTTGAAATCTCTAATTAATTAAACAGTACTTTCACATTTTTGTTGTTTGCATAAAAATAAAGGATTAGTTTCTGTAAAATATGCTCTTTTCCCCTTATTTTCTAAGCAATAGAGTCCCTAAAGCATTTTCCTATCCACATTCATCTAATTAACTAAATTACAACTGAACATCTTTTGTTGCAGTAAGTCCCCTTTAAAATTTCTCTAAATAAGCCACTGTTTTTTTTTTATACACTGACTATAAAAACATTTTTCTTATACAGTAGGTATTTTCAATGTTATAGTGAGTTATTTTTTGTGTATAAAAAAAAATCCCTACTTTTCCTTAAATGATATTGAACAGGTTATATGTTGACTTGTAGAGCACTGTAAAAAATTCTCACTATGCTATCTAATGGATTTTTATTCCCCAATGTTGGCAGGTATGATATATATATATATATATGACACTGTTTTTTTTATGCACTGACTATGTAAAAACATCTTTCTTATGCAGTAGGTATTTTCAATGTTATAGCGAGTTATCATTTTTTGTGTGTAAAAAAAAAAAAAAAAAAAAAAAAAAAAACCCTATTTTTTTCCTAAATGATATTGAACAGGTTATATGCTGACTTGTAGAGCACTGTAAAAAATGCTCAATATGCTATCTACTGGATTTTTATTCCCCACTGTTGGCAGGTATGACATATATATATATATATATATATATATATATATATATATATATCCCTCCCCCTTCGACTCTACCGAAACTGCTACTGACTTGTGACTACAGTATTATTTCTCTGGACATTTCCCAGCACAACAAAAGTTGCTGTGGTAAACTGGTTAGGCATTCCTAATTTAGGGTATAAGGCTAACTTGTACAATCTTATCATTTGGGAAAGTACTCTAATATTCATTTTCTTTGTATTGTGAATTTATGCTCTTTTCTTTTTGTAGTGGTATATTCAAGCTACGTGTGCAACTAAAGGCGAAGGTCTTTATGAAGGTTTGGATTGGCTGTCCAATGAGCTGGCAAAAACTTCCTAAAGTAATTTCGTGTGATTTTTGTCCTTGATGCTGGTATCATCAAATTCAAATGGAGTCTCTTGTTGCAAATATTGAGTAACCTTATGAAAAGAAAGCATCTATGCAATGACTGAATATGTGAACTTTGGACTGATGAATATAAATGCTAATATGTAAAATTGTTGACATTCATTCCTGAAACTAGAAATATTTTATCTATCTATATTTTGGAAGTCTTTTGGCATCTTTAGATTTAAGTATTACTCTTTAATGGGCATTTGAAGCATTTCTTATATGAACAGGTTTCGTGAGAAATGTGTTTATGAACATTCTGCAGTTTTTTTATGTGCAAATTATTGTGATCTTAAATTTGACTGATTAAAAAAAATAAAAAGTATATCAGGATAAATGTGACAGAGCACTAGTACCAGCAGAGGAGTGCAACAAAAGTGAAGGTCTCTATAAAAACTTGAAAAATTGACACATTCTTGCCTTTGTTGGTACTTGTACTTTATTTCATGGATCTTGATGAAGAAACCTCATTTTTATTTTTCAACCACTTTTTATTTTTGCAGAAATTCTTAATATTGAAATTAATTTCTAAATTTTTAAAAGTGATGATTTAAATATTGAAATTGTAGAATTTCATTGTACTTTGACTTCAATATATATATTTTTAATTTATTATTTATTATTTTTACCTTATTAAGGGGAGTAATGTCATATTATTTTTAAGAAGTGCTATTAATACTTGTAACTATTAGATTAATTATATTTTATTTAAGCATTGGGTGTAGTTTTTTCATTTATCAAATTTTTTGTTTATTGAAATTTAATTTTATGTGATATCTAGCTTGAAATTTTGTGATATTTTGTAATTTTACTATGAGTACAAATGTAAAAGCTGTTATTAAATTATATGATACTCTTCCAAAATCTAGGTAGATAAATTTTTTTTCTACATACTTGAAACTTTTTATCCAGATATTGTTTATTTAAATGCTATTATTCACCAATATTTCTTTTTTCCCAATAGTGTATATAAATATGTAAACTGCAGTTTCAAATTCTAAGAAATTGATAGTCTATAGTCTTGATTTCAGAAATAAAATAAGCACTTCTGATTCTATATGTGGTGAGGGCTTTATATCGGGACCATTTGTAATGTTTAGAGCACTTGAACACATTTGGGGATATTTTTTGAGGGTTGCATTTCAAATGTTTAAGATCTAGTATAACTCTGTTTTTCTATGTACTGAAATCATATTGTGTTAGCCTCTCCAAACATTCTTTTCACTTATTTCAAAATGTAAATTTCACAACTAAGATTTTTTAAATTGCTGAATTTAATATGTATTGGTAAAAGGAAAAAACAAACAGAAGTTTGATAAATAATTACGGTCTTAATACCAAAGAGGTTTTGGAATTATTTAAATATTTATTAAATTCATAGATGTATCTTTTGTTTTATAACACAATCATAAAATAGCCTTTTTAAAAATTTGTTTTATAATCAGTAAAAGAGTAGTTGGAAAAAAAAAAATGTCTGCTTAAAATAACTTCTAAACTGACAAGTTTTATGCAATTTAATTTTGGATTTTCAAATAAATTTCATTAATGTGAGATTTCTTTGCAAATTTTATACTTGCAATGCTTTTCTGTTGTAGTATTTTGATGTATTTAAAAATTCAAACCATTTGGTGTATTTTATTTCATTTATTTGAATGCAATAAAGCCTTTTTTCTTGATTAACTAAAAGCAAAGACTAAAGTTTTCTGCTTATGTTTTTAAATGTAATGTGTAATTTGATTTTAATATTGAGAGAGGGAGTACAATAATTTGTTTATTTTATAGCAGGTAGCTGTATATCTAGAGATGGCGGGAAAAGCACAAAAATTCCAATTTTTTATAACATATGTATTTGGCTTAAGAAGTTTATGAACTTTGTTGTGGAAAAAATACGAAAAAAAAAATCAGTTGGGCTTTCAAGATGTTAAAAAAAAGAAAAACCTTAAACACCTATTAGATTTTGAACTGATATCAGTGGGGTAATAAAATATAAATCCAGAAAACTTATTTATTTAGCTTATAAATATATTTCAAATTCCATAAAAAAATTCAATCTGTATCCTGAAAACTGAAAATTAAAATTTTAAAAAAGTTCTAAAAGTATCAAAATTTTCATCCCTTGATATTTTAAAATCCTTGATTTTGACTTAAGTGCTTTTTCCCTCCATCTCTAGTTATAATCTTAGGATTAGACATTGGCGAATAACCCTTTTCTCGAATTCGAATACTGACCAGCTCTTGAATATTTGAATGCCCTGAATAGTTATTTCAAATTATTAATAAAGTGGTATTTAATATACATATTATTTATTAATTATTAGTAAATAAATTAATAAAGTAAAATAAAAAGAAAGTAAAGTGTAATAAAATAACAACTTAGGGAAATAAAACGTTTTATTTTATATTTTAATTTTTTTTACAGTAGCTTTTTATTTTAGTTTTTTTTTAACTGTAATAATTGAATAATATTAAATGCTTCTCACCTGCTGCAGACTTTTATTAAAGAAAACGGGAATCATTCATGATGTAGTCTGCTTTTCCTATTACAAATTAAAGCATAGGTGCTGAAGAGTGGATCTCAAAAATCTGTTAATGCCTATGTGATTAAATACTTCAAAGAAAATTCCTTCATGCGAAGACTGTTCTTTTTCCAATATTCGAAAATGACTTCATTTTAGTTACTTCCAAATTTCTTCTAGAGTATCCTGACTTTTATTCCAGAACCTGCTGTTATCAGAGTGCAATATTTGAGGTATTCTAATTTCTTTCAAGATCTCTAATATTTTTGAGTATTTGTCCATCTCTACCTAAGATATTGAAATTTTGTTAGTTTGGTTACTTAATTACAATTTGAGTTAATCGCAATTAAAACTATAGTTTCTACAATTATTAAATAGTTAAAAGAATAAATTTGCACTTATAGATACTTTACTAATAGAATCATTGCTTTTTTGCCCATAAATTACTGCAGCTGTATGGGGTCTGCAATAGATGGAATCGTGTGCATAGTCAGAGGTTTGTTTTAAAGGAATACAAATCTGAATCCTTCACAAAATTCCTTGTACAAAAAAAAAAAAAAAAGCAGTTAAAGAGCAAAATTTTGCAGCATGGACTTTTCACACAAATAGTATGGACAGGGAGGTTATGTGTCTCATAGTCCCTCATATTGGCTGAACAATTTGAATTGTATTAATTCTGTATAATGTCCATATTGAAAAACAAAATCCAGCACTTCAACATTCCCTCATTCTGTTATAGAAGCCCCACCCCTTTTGTGAGATCCAGGTTATGCATGCATTAACCTCATAAATTGGATCATGGATTTGAAATAATTCAGAATGGTAAAACTAAAATGTCCATAATATCCACTGGCCTATATCCATAATATATTCTTTGCTACAAGGTTATGTTGGAACAGCAGTATAGTATAGCCTACATCTATTTCTCCAGTTTTGTTTCATGGACCGGTACTGGTCCCTGGTCATTTTTACTGTTCTATAAGAAATAACATGCAAAAATATACAATTCGGTACACTTGTAGAGATATGTTTCGGGAATATGCTGAAATAGTTTTTCGATTTAAACTTTAGTTTAAAAAATATTTAATGTCAAAGTCATAGACAAAATATTTAAGCTGCATGTTTGTGTCCTGGACAGACTAACATTAGCAAAACCACAAATTTTTACAGGGTGGAGCTTTTTTTTTTTAGATTTAGTTAAACTAATTATTCTACTTTTTTTGCACTTCTGAAGGAAAAAATTTTCTTCCTTATCTGCTCATTCCTTTCATTCCTTGAGTTTCTCCGTCTGTTACTGCAAACCTATAGTATACAAAAATATAAAATTTAGTACATTTCTAGAGAAATGATGGGGGGAATACAGTGAAACAAACCATTTTTGTATTTAAACTTTAGTTTGGCATGAAAAATATTGTAAAGTGAGCTAGCTCTGCAACTGATATTGAGTTGGAGACGAATCCTCCTGATTTGCGAAGCTAATTACTGGGGTTGGCAAAGCAGAGCGAGCATGGGACGGAGACCCCTAGTATGGAAACAAAAATTTGAAAGTTATTTTAAAGTATCTCCTTTAATTTATATGCAACTTAAATGTATCTATTAAAATGCATGAAAGGCACTGACAATTGACATATAAAATTTAGACTAACAGATTGCAATGTACAGAATTTGGATTTTTTAGCTACTTTGGCTTTAGAGTTATTCACAAGAGATGAGTACGTTACTATGGCTAACTCGATGAAGCTCAAAATCTAAAGAACTAAAATGTACCACAAAAGAGAATGAGATATCAAATTCCATGTTATTGTGTTGAATGGAACCTGATTAGTTCAGGTTTCAAAGATTTGAATGACACTGACAAACAGCAGATCAGGTTAAATAAGGGATTGTAACAAGTTTATTTATAAAATGCAAAATGGATTTCTCATATTGATAAAATAGTCCATATTTGACACTACTTTACAATAAAAAAAAATTTATCTGATCTGGGTAGCACATGATTTTCCCTATATAATGCAATGGATTTACTTCTTTCACAGTGAAAAAATGATGTATAAGATCTATCTGTTTTTAATATTGAATTGTACATCTGCCGCTTTTCTGGATGTCAACATGTAAAACTTTTTTGAAGTACTCAATTAACTTATATTTCAAACAACTCTAAATTAACAATTATCATTGATAACATCCACAATTAGCAATATAGTCCATATATTTAAATTTTTTATTAATTCATCAATTTGTCATCATTTACATTAACTTAGCATAATTTTTTTAATTTTAAAGATATTTTCATCAATTTGGGTCAAAATATCACCAAATTTGTGATATTTTGTTAAATGAGTCACCAATTTCCCAAATTTATCAAAGCTTTACAGACAAATGGAGAGAAGAGCATTTCTTATATATACAGGGTGTCCTAAAGGGACTTGAACTTTAAAAATGAATATCTCGGAAACTACAGATAAAATGGTGAAATAAAGTGTATGTTTACTGGATAGCCAGTCAAATTTAGATGCTGTGGTTTAAAAAAAAATAGTTGAAAATTTTGTTAACAGATGGTGTTGATAGGCATATAGTCAAATCAGCTTCAACACTTCCTGTCTTTTCAAATTTTAACAAATATTGAATTTTTTTCTGATCCGGACCTTTCGATACTTGAAAGCTACGCCTTGCCTCTGTCGTACTGCAATTCAACTGCTGGTATTTGAGCACAATGAAAATCCTTTGCTCCAACGAATACAACTCTTTTCCAATGTTTCTCTCCACCTCATTCACTGCACAAAATATTCTTTCATGTTTCGACAGCAGAACACAAAGAAGACTAAATAAACTGAAGAACACGCCATAATTAAAAGTAAATTTAAACACCACTTGCAATGCCATTGAATGGCAATAATTCGAACTATTTTTTGATAACCACCTTAAGTAAATTTTACTGGCTACTCAATAAACATATACTTTATTTCATCCTTTTATCTGTAATCATTTTATCTGTAACCTTTTATCAGTAATCATTTCGGAGATATTCATTTTCAAAGTTGGGATGCCCTTTTGGGAACAAACACCCTGTAAATGACTGTTGGCGAATTGTTATGTGCCAAATTACAAAACTATTGTACAAAGTATCTTTTGTGAATGGAATGAACTAGATTTTCTGGAACAATATCAACAAATTTATCACAATATTGCATATGAAAAGTGAACATATTTCACAATAGTTAATACTTCTTTTAATTTTCTGTGACTTTTTTGATAATTTATTTGAAAAGTGCAATACCTTGAGAGCGTTTCATGCTAGCATTCTAAAATTTTTGACAATTTCTAATGAAAAATGACATGAGAAATAATTATTTACGTAATTTTATTAAAGGTTCTAATTTTTTTTTATGATTTTTCAAAATTTCATTCAAAAATTGGGGGGGGGGGTAGGGTCTTTTGAACATTCAATTGGGTTTAAAATCAATAGGCTTACAGTATTCACAGATTGTCATTTTTGTATCAAATATCGTTTGAAACGATTCATTTGTTTGTGAGATATTGTCTCCACGAATACACAGACATCACCTCAAAAATGATTGATTTAAGTTTAAGGATGCTCGAAACGTGCTCTTCCACCGAAAACTCAAATTCGAATGTAATACTTTCCCTATTTATCTTACTATGTATATAGGAAAAATAAAATATATAAATATAAAAATTTTGTTTAGGGGAAATATTTTTTTATTAATAACTCACTATGAGAAATATTGTGTTAAAATCTCTCTCTCTCTCTCTATATATATATATATATATAGAAGTAAAGCTGCATATATGACTCATTTTTAACTATTTCACAACAATGAGATTATGTGAAAGGTAATTTTTCATGGAAATTTTCGCAAGAGAAAAATTTCTGGTTCTATTTTCCAAGGATCTGTCAAATTTTAATAGATTAAAAAGTAATATTGAAAACATGGGGATCACTTTAAAACAGTTCAAACTAATTTACTTGACATAACATTTATTTAATATTTGACATACATTTTTTCAAAATTGATTGATTTTCAATATTGATTTCTAGAATGTTTTCTGAGCCAAATGAAGGCTTGTTACATTATAAAGGTTTCCAATCAGAAAAAGCATTTTCTGTTCTGAAATTGAGTGAAAGGATAGTAACTAATAAAGTGTGCCTTTTTTTGATTTGGAAGCAGTTTTTTTTTACATGTTTCAGATGAGTGTATATTACCACAGGATCGTGCCTTGCATGGGCTCCCATAGAACTTTTTTGCATGGGGGGGGGGGGGGAAGTGAGGAAACTCGAAGATAAGACATACAATATAAATTTATTTTATGTCTGCCGAATTTCTACGTCTAGGAGGTGGCAAGTGCCTATCTTGCCTTGCCCTTGGAATACATATATAGTTCTCCGAGAAATCGTTGTGGATTAGTGCCTCATCTTTAGTGAAATTTTCCTTTATATCACTCTGTATGAAATATTGTTTTATACTATTGATATATTGCATTCAGGAGCATAACTTAAAAATATGAGACAAGCTCAACTATTGTAGATGTAATTTATTTTTTTGGTTGTCTTCTGACAGTTTTATTTCCTCATTCACATTAATTTCTACTTTTTTGTTGCCGACTTGCAGTAAGTTGTGGTATCTATTTCTTCATATTCATGAAGTTTAATTTCATGATTCAAGCACGTCAAGCAGATAAGTAAGGCGAAGGAAAACTTGAGCAACGTATATATGTACAAATAACACAATATTGCAGCATACAGCTGTTTTGAGAATATGCTTGACCCTCTACGTCGGTGCAAGAGAACCAACAAACCCAAAGTCCAAACGAGGAATGGATGCAAGAAGAAGAAACAGATGGGGTTATATACCCAAGACCTGGATTAAGAGAGAGCCTATCAGAAAGCAGCATGAGGGACTGTTCAGTCAATCTGAAATGAAAAGTAACACACAAGCTTGGCATCCGGGCGCGGTAGCCCATTGGTTAGCGCGCTGGAGTTGCACTCGGTAGGCCCGGGTTCGATTCCAGCCACTGCCAAAACTGCCGCCGTGTTCACGCGGAGTACGATCACGTTAAACATGTGGGTCCGTAAGTCCTTCCGAGAGGTTGGTGGTAGGGGAAGGAGGGTACGGTCCCTGTGGATGCCTCCCCCACTGGGTTCCGGTCTAAATTGGGTGGCACTTCCCGGCTGTCCAAACTGTTACCTTACACCTTTCTGGTAGGTCGGACGGTCTGGGTCTCAACAACAAGCTTGGCATCCGGCCGTCCAAATAGATGCTCAAGTCCTCAGGACGAGCCGGACGGTCTGGGTCTTCAACACAAGCTTGGCATGTGCCAAAACACAACAGGAATATCCCGACAAAACGAGTCAAGTCCGACAAGTCAAATCCCTTGTTCGGAATTTTGTTTCTAAATCTATATTTATTTTTAAAAAAGAGGTAAAGCTTTTATAGTTTACGAGTCATCGTCTTGTCAAGTTGAGAGAGGTTGAAAATTTTCTATTTTTTAAGACTAATGCTTATTATCCCCAAAATTAAAAGTGTTAGCTAGGAACAATAAGCAAGAATTTGTAGCTCTTTGAAAGCTCTACAAGTGTATATAATTGGATTTTGGTTGGAGGTCTTAGTTTTTGAAGCATAGTGGTTATAATTTCGATATTTTAGTACTTTAGCAATGGGTGGGAAAATTGTTGCTACTGATCAGTCTGTTTACTTATTCCTTTGTGAAATTTTGATGCATAAACACGAGATATTTTATTTTGTTAAAAAAAAATTGGGAGGTTAAATGAATTTGGGGATTCTAAAGATGTTTAAGGATTGATGACGTTTGAACTGAATAAATGGAAATATGTGTATTTATGTGGCTCCAGCCAAGTTTATAGATTAACTTAAATCTGAAATTTCATCGGATGTATTGTATAAGTTTAATTTATATACCGCCAAGCAAGTTAGTTAAGTAATTTGATATGCTAACGGGAAATTATTAATTATCGGAGTATTTAGGTGAAATCGGGTCGAAAATTAAAGTTGCTAACTAGCTATAAACAGTTAGCGAGCGACTTGTAGTGTTTTGAAAGCTTGCTCACAAAACAAATGCCTGGAAAAAAGAATCAAATAAACTTATTGAACTTTACTGGAGTTTTATTTTACAAAGTGTTATTCACTCAAAACTATTTCGACTCCATTGGACTGTAGCCACCGCCGACTTTTTTTTTTTTTTTGTAAAGCTTTTTCGATGAATTGTTCAGTAATCTTTTTTTTCATTTCCTTTTTCCTTCCTTGAGAGGACTTGTTTTTTCTTTCCGCCTAATCTACTACGCTCATTCCTTTCTAAAATACTATTTCCCTGTGCACTACATCTTAAATTGAAACCAAGATCCAGTACCCTTAATTTTGATTGGGTACTAAATACGTTTTAAACGCCTTTGAGAGTTAGGACAACTAAAACGACTTAAATATTTATGCTTTTAAACGATTTTTACTGAAATTAAAAAAAAATATTAATTTCCATTTTATAGAATATTTTCCTAAATTTGTTGAGTTAAAAGAACTTCCCAAAATATTAACTTTTTTCTAACTTGCTTTGAGTCTGTCTGCAACTTGCAACAGTTTTCTAATCTTATCTCCTTGGTGTATCATCTGATGAGCATTTGAGAATGTATAGCCTCATTGCTAGTATCTGGTGGTAATTTTTTTATGTGAAACATCTTAGGATGCGGGGTACGGAGTAAATCATGAAGGAAATGTGACGGATTGTTACGAATATGTAACCATTGCTATAATTTGAGAGTTCGGGTCGCTTGACCTTGAAAAGAAAATTTGATGAATTTGGCGAAATATCGCTAACAGTTCTCTTACCAGGCTCGGTCGAAGTGTGAATCAGTGTGTCATTGTCCCTGGCCGTAAGCATAAGGTCTTTATATCACTTAATTTAAGATAGGGAGTTAGGTCGTTTTTGAACCGAATAGGTCGCAGTACGTTACAATGGCAACCCAACAAGGTAGAATAAATGACCATCTTCATATGAACTAAAGGCTCAGACTACAATGACACCCGACTTCACAACTTCTTTTAATTGCTCAATTTTCTTTTTCAGTTTGTCTCTGATCTGCCTCTTTGTTTTGTTTCCACTTTCGATTCTTGAAGCAATTCTTCGATTCGGTTTGCATTCTGGTAGCTATTGGTTAAGTGTAAGAGGTATCTAGGTGTGAAGATTCCAGGGTTTCGCTGTTTTGTTGTTTTCCTTTCACGGTGCTTTTTAGCACTATTTATTAGTTCTCCTCTTTGTCTTTCCCTATTCAGTTATTTCAGATACATCCTTTCTTGTTACTTTTACGCTCTTTACCCCAGGGCCTCCCATGAGGGGAGGGGGTCTGGACACCCAATATATATGCCCAATATTTTTTTAGGCCGAATAATACATGAAAAATTACAAGAATGTAAAAATTAAATATGGAGGGGGCCTGCGATAAATGTTTGTAGGGAGCCCATAATTTATATGGGTGACTCTTTGTCCTTTCTTTTTATTAACACTTTACAACAAAGTTGAAAAGTGTTTATGACTTTGTTCATTCTGTCTGTGTCTGTCCGTTAGCACGAAAACTGCCGTGAAAATGACATAATCAAAATGGAATTTTAGTATGTTGTTCAGACGGTCTACCTATGGGAATATAAATAAATAATATCACCCAATTAGTTTTGGATTGAACCCGGGTTGAAAAAATGAAATACACTGAATCCTATGCGACCTAATTTTTCAAATATTTTTTAAGCAGATTTAAAATTCACAAATTGCTTCGAAAATTTTAGGAAATATTCAAATTACCCCATAAAATATATAAAAAAATTTCAGCAAAATATATTCAGTAGATTTTTAAATGAAAATTAAAATAATAATTACACCTTTTATATGAAGAGATCACGTGACTCGCTTCAAAATAAAATATGGCATCCATCTTGTGTCAAAATCGTTATTTTTAAAGTTCTTTTTAATTCATATTCAGTGTTGTATCCGTCCTAAAACTGCTTTATTTTTGCTTAAATTCTACTCATCTACATACTGAAACAAAGCAATTACAATATATTTGAGTTTAAATGATCACCCAAATTTGATTATTTCTACAACGAAGCCTATTTTTCACTTATGGAAAATGTAAACAGCAAAATATGTAGAATGAGTTGTATAAGAATTGCTGCATTTCTTTAACGCAAAATTATTTAGCTCATGGAGTCTGCATAGCTGATATGAATGAAATATTCATTGATTTTACAGAGAGAAGGACGATTTTTTCGATGAAGTTTTAACCATGGAGTTTAATTATTTGTATCTCTATGGTCTTGAGTTTTTAAATAAAATAAATTTTTATAGTATTGTGATGAATGAAATGAATGGGAGAAAGTTATGAATGAAATGCTGCTTTTATAGAGAGAGACCCGCGTGTTACATTTCGATGGCGTCATTTGAATAAATTTCAGTTGTTTTCGATGAAGTTTTCAAATATAATAAATTATTGTAGTATTATGAAACATTACCGAGGAATGTATCGCATTTTAGAGATGTTTAAACCAGGCAATTTACATTTCAATGCCGTCATTTGAATGAAGTTCATTTTTTTCGATGAAGTTTTAAGTTTTCAAATATAATAAATTAATGTAGTATTGTGATAATTTTTAAAATATTACCGAGGAATGTATCGCTTTTTAGAGATGTTTAAATGAAATTGCATTGAAGTTGGAAAGTGTTTCATAATCATTGCTTTATGCATGATTGATCTTTCTTGTTACTTCTTCATGACTTTCTACTTAGAATTATCCAGTTCCACATCTCTCCTGTCTTCCTTATGCTTAAGCTCTTTGCATTCTTTTCCTTTTTACCATACACTTCTAATTAACTTAACTTGGACCCTGTTCGTTCAACATCTTTGCTGGGATGTTGATCGTTGATGTTCTCAGCTCCCAGACCCGTAGAGAGCTGAAATTCGGCATACAGTTTCATCTCGTGTAACAATTTCATCTATAAGATTTTCACGTTATGTAGTTACGTCATTTATGTACGCCCCCTCTTAGTTCAATTTCGAATGCAATACTACCTGACGCGGTAGACATTTCCAGAGATAACGTCTGAAAAATACGCCGGCACTTGAAGGTGTGGCGTTAGTCGGAGCAAACATATTTCTGCATTTTTCTTCGTTTGTTCACATTTTGTACATTTATTTCGAATATTTTATTAAAAGTTACTTGGTCGTAAATTATTTGGGTAGACACTGATGCCTTGCCTACCTTCTCTCACCTGACACTTTACCATTGACGGTATAAGTCTAAAGCAATTACTGTATAAGTTTCTCTTTTTCTGTTGATAGCAATCACAATAAAATAGATAATTAATCTTTCTTTCGGGTAAGCGGAATGCGGGTATCCAGAGAATAGAGGTCTTCTTCTTCTTCGATGCTGACCGTACGACCTACCTGAAGGTGTAAGATATCTGTTTGGACGGCCGGGAAGTGCCACCCCATTTAGACCGGAACCCAGTGGGGGTGTGGGCGGCATCCATAGGAACCGTACTTTTCTTGGAAGGACTTACGGATCCACATATTTAACATGCCCGTACTCTGCATGAACATGGGGACAGGGGGCTGAGTCGAGAATCGAACTTGGGTCGTCCGAGTGCAGACCTCGCGCGCTAACCACTGGGCTGTCCCACCTCATGATTTGAATCGTTGTATGTAATATATAATATTATTTGTGTTTCATTCCTGTAACGGCAAATTATGATCAAGATACGAGGCAACAGTGTTCTAGCGTTAGTCAGGCTTTAAAGAATTTAAAAGATCGGGTTCGGCTTTGAGTGATTTTGGGTTCGTGTTTGGAAAATTATTTTAAAAAAATTTCGAGCTCGGATCGGGTCAAATCTTCATATTTTCGGGCCGGGTCGGGTCGGGTAAACATTTTAAAATTAGGTCTGCTTAGATCTCTATCGGAGAGTCACCACCCTGGCGATTGCTTAAAAATGATCTCTCCCTCCTTAAACCATCTTCAACCAGCACAATATCTGCGTTCTGCGTTTCAGAATGAAATCTAACTCACTGATTTTTGTAAATTTCAATTCGATTTTATTTTCATGCAACTACTTTGACAAAACAACTTTACATCGTCATATTTAAAACCCTAAAACCACCACCCATTTTTATGGTTACCTGGTTTTAAATCTCTCTACCATCATCTCTGACGTCTTTTAATAGTAACTATATGACAAAATGCAAAGAGGTACAAAATGTTAAATGCTGTAAACAGTTTAAAGCTATAAAAGTTAAAAGTTATAAAACGTTAAAAGTTAAAATGTGTAAAATTTGTAAAACGTTCAAAGTTAAAATGCGTAAAAGTCAAAAGTTGTAAAAAGTAAAACATGAAGTGCTACATCATGCTTAGGTTTGTGTAAAAGAAACAAAAAAAAAAACGATGTTTCTCTTTAGACGAATATTTTAAATAAAAAAATAAATAAGAAACAGGAAAAACCCATCCCTTGATGTATCGTGATAATCGGACATGCGATCGCCAACAAGGTCAAAAGTCGAGCAAAATAAGCTCCGAGATTTTTCGTTATCTTATGACTACCAATGAAGATATAGCGGAACACACAGTTCCTGTTAAGGAAGTGAAATTGTCTGCGTCCGCTGATCAGCGTCCTGTGTGAAAGATCATTCCCTATCTGCGAACATCAGCGAGATGGCTCTGCAAGGGTTACTCGTTGTTGTACTCGTAGGAGTACTGAGAATATCTCATGCGCAGTAAGTAAATTTGCATCTTTTAAAATTTATGTCGATTTGGAAGAATGAATTCTTTACTTGTTTAATTTACCTAAAATACATTAGAAGAGAAAGTGTAGTGGTGGAGTGATAGAGTTCTTACCTGTCTGGTTTCCTATCCGATAGTTGGTTTGAAACACTTTTTCCTATGTCCTGCTGAAATGAACAATACAGTGGATTATTCATTTTGGTGACTAGAACAATGGCGGCTTGTGAGGTGACGCGGGTGCATAAGTTATTGGCTGAATGGGTTATTATTTTTGCCGAATTTTGGTTTACTTTTAGATAATATTTGGCAACACTTGTGCTAGTAGCGTGATGTATTTCGGTGATGTTCGTCGTCGAGGAGGAGGGAGAATCCCGCCATTGAATCTGCTTCACCCATTTCTAAAGTCATGAGACACCGCTGGACTATAGAACCTAGTAATTTTATAAATAGGCCCATTTGTGCAGTCTGAGCTGACTATATATATATTATTCCTATAAACTTCTTTATTAAGTATCCGATATGTTGGTTAATACACGATACAAAAATATAAAACACATACAGAATTAAAGGACGAGGTCTGAAGAAATTTGAGTAGTATATTTATTTTTTAAATTGGAACAAGGTTTGTTTTCTTTATTAATTATTTGTGAAATTTTACAGTATTTTACATCTGACTGGAAACATTTTTAGGAATTTCAACCAAATTTTGTGCAAGTGTTGCTATATGCAAATTTAACTTTTTGCACTATTAAAAAAATAAGGGCGGACAAGCATCGTATATTGTTTAAGTGGATTAAGCCGTTACCACATCAATACAATTATAAAAATATTTAAAGTGACATCGTACCCATTTTTGATTAAGTGGCCGTGTAATGGAATTTGAAATTCAACAAAAGCAGCCAAATTTAATTCATTTATTATCGTGTAAATGGTTTTACACTACTTGTTGAATTTGACTCTTCTTACTATATTATTTTTAAAGATATTTTTATCATGCATCAGAGATCTGGGGTGGAAATATGCAATTACATACAAAATTTAAAGACGAAGCCTTTAGATTCGTGTTGCAGTGTCGAAAACCCAGACCATCCGTCTCGTCCGAAGACTTAGAGAAACCATTTGAATGGCCGGTGTGCAGTGTATTGCAGTGCGTTTAATTTTTTAATCGACTACGGATTATTTTATATAATGACTTCTGTAAATTTTTACAACATGCTGCCTGTCCAATGGCAACATTTGAGAAGATTTCGACAAATGAACATATCTGAAAGTGTTGATATATGAAAAAGTCAACCTTTACATTATTAAAAAAAATTGCGATGAAACAAGTGATGCTCATTGATAAAATAGATAAAACCATTGATATATAAATACCACTGCGGCATAAATATTTTGAACGAAGTAGTGATTAAGCAAAAGTTTACATGCATATCAGAATTGTAATTCTATTCTAATATACTATAAATTCAAAACAAAGCACTTATAATATTTGTTTGCGAGATTTGAACATATCGAATTTTAAAATTATAACATAGATTGTTAAATTTCAGAGCTTCTCATGCACAAAACATTCCTTTTCTGATAATTTTCTTCATATACCAAAATATCTAATGCTGCGAGCAGTACACCAGCTTATTTACTCAGGGCCGCCCATGCAAATTCTAGACCTCCCCATATAAGCATGAATTACAGTACCTTTCATATTTTATTCAGTTTTTCTTTTTTGGAATCCTCCCTATGGGTGGCCCAGTATGACTTTCCCACTTTTTGAATTGAATGAATAATTGCTCTGTAATTACAATATATACATTATAGGTTGGCAACATCAACGGCTTGCTGGTTGTTGAATTTTTTCGATGTTTTCTTTGATTGCTATCTTTTTGCTGTTTCCGTAAATGACTTTTTTAATTTAAACCATCTAAAATATGTAGTTTTTCAAGCACTATAATAGGATACCAAGTTCATTCACGTCCCATTTCTAGTTCGTCTGTTACTTCAATTTTTTTAAAAGTTTTGATGGAACTGGTTCTATCTTCTATATACTGCCTTTCATCTTAAACTATCATGGCTGATATCAATTACAGCTTCAAGATCCTTCAACTGATCTAATCATTAATAATTGTATTTAACTTTTGAATTTTCAATATTTGGAATTTTCTATATTTTTTTTCTTTTGGAACAGTGTATTTCTATCTATTGAAACTACTTTTTTTTATATTGTATTAATTAGTTTGTATTCTAAAATGTTTGAAAATATCTTTAATTCACCTTTTACCACCTATTAAGATTTATTTAATATTTTTTCATTTATATTTTTGCTGAAATATGATGTATAAATTATCTATAAATGTTAGTAAACTCATTTCACAATATGTTTAAATTCTATATTAATTGACGTCTTAAATATTTTAAGGCTCAAGTTTCATATTTGGTGTTATACAATAATCCTTAATTTTTTTCTAATAATGTTATTAATTTCCATAGTTTCATTATATTTTCTTACCTATTTAGTTGTCAAAAAAAATTTATTCTGGCTCAAATTCATTATCAGGTGGCATGATTGCATTTTCTTTTTTCAATCATTATAACTTGCCATCCTTTAAAATAAATTTCTTATATAGGATTATTTAAATTTTAATATGCACTTGCTCATATTTGTTATTTTATTGAATGATTGTAAATGTTGTTATGACTACATATAATTTTGAGTAATATTTTAATTTAGTTTCTTTTTATCTGTGGCAACTATGTAATATTTATTTATTTATTTTCAATATATTTTGCAATAATGAATATATCATCACATACTGAGTTCCCAGCTTTACCATCGGTGTCTATTTCCCCACTCAACCTATTTTTACCGGAAATTATAGAATTAAATGCAAGAAATAATATTCCTACTGAACCTACAAACATGTGCAATAAAGTCAGCATTAAGTTAATAGATTTTAATAGTTCTTTGACTTCTTCAAGGCTCAAATCTACATCTCCTGATAATAAATCCAACTCATCTACAACTTCACTTATTTCCAAACGCTCCTTTGCCTCTAAAACTGAAATCATCCATGATCTTAACGAAGAACAAACGTTCTCCATATCCAATTTCTTGGATATTCAAGAATAAAACCAATCAAATTTTCGCAACAAATACCTCTTAGCAGTTCAAAAATTTTCAAACAGATTTCAAAATTATCTTTATGAGAACGTAAGACTAACACAGAATCAGAAGAACTACATCAATAACAGTTTCGACTGTCTTAAAAAATTAAATGTTATCTTTGAAAATAAAATTTCTGATTCTAATTTCCATTGTGAAAAACTATCTGAAGATCATAACTCAATCAAAGAGTTTTCATTTAGCAAAATTGGCCTTATGGTAAATCAGTATGAATTGATTATTGTCTATGAAGTATGACGCTTTTAAAAAATAAATAACAAATTCAACACTTAAAGCTATATGTATATTTAATATCTGCTATTACAATGAATTTTATAAAAAAAATACTTGAATAATCCCTTAGATATAGTAAGTTACTGTTTTATATATTATTCCATTGGCTGTCTCTCTTTTAGGAATGTTTACGTGGTTGCTCCCAGCACTTTGCGGTTGGACTCGAACGAAACAATAGCCATTGCAGTCGAAGGTAATGCTGGTGCACTCGTCACTGTCTATATTCAAGACCATCCCGGTAAAATCAAGAACATTTCCCAAACGATTCTACCGGTGCTACCAGGTAAGATGAAGTTTGACTTTACCTTGCAAATTATGTATTTTGTTGTATTTTCAGGTAGATTTACCTTTTAGTTGAGATTCTGATGGTATCGCTACAAGTACTGGTATATTCTCGACAAGGGCTCAGTAAGTAAATTCGAGCAGAAAATTTTGAGATGCGTTAAAATTTTCATTTTATTTATTTGATTAAGTATGCGAACAGGACCTTTTTATTATTTTATAATTCGAGAGATTCTAATCGTTATTTCTTCGCATAATAGGCTAGAGAGGCGCATATTGTCACTATATGTGAGTGCTCAAAACTACAATTAAAGTAATTTGTAGGATACAATTTCAATGTAGACGGAATATCGTCGTAAAAGCTTATGCATAGAATGTGGCTAAACAATACCCGCGATGAGAATCCGGAGTAGGATTTGAGTACTTTACAAGGCGTTAACAAGTAAATTGCTCTTTTGCACTGACCGTGCTGATGTTGGATTTCTGAGTTGCTCCACGACCGTGGAAACCTATTTTCTTCAGCTCCCGACGAACAGTCCTGGTGCTACAGATGACGCTAGAAGCATATTGGAACTTAGTGACCATTGCCACCGGGGTCTTGCGATTCTTCAGCACCAGGGTTCTGGGTTCGACGGTTGCGATCTGTGAGTTTCTGCGGTCTACCACTTGGTTTTCCTGCTTCGTTTCCCAGAAGTGTCCATTTTACAGTGACATCATTTACAATTAATCGAGGCACTTGCACCAATGTCGAAGTGTCATGAATCGATTTGTTGCAACGATAGCATCCAATTATTGTGCCACGTACAAATTCACTCAACTTAGTCATTGCCTTTTTAATGTCCGTTTATGACAGGCCGAGGCTGCGGTGCTCACTTTTATCTCGTTCTATGACGTACATAGGCATAAGTAATTCTCCGAAGGGGTGTCCGGACACTTTTGACCGTATAGTGTATATTTTGTTCGGGTTATTTAGTATCACAATATAAAATATAAAATAGTTTGATAGACTAATTATTCCGTAAAATATAAAAGAATTGCAGCACCAATTTAACTTTTGGGGATCTAAATTTTAAGCAGTTATAATTCCTGAACGGTTTGAATGATATACACTATACTATTAAAAGTATCCGGACACTTTGGATGTTAGAATATTTTTCGAATTTCTAAACAAATACTTGACGAAGTGCTCTGTAACTTTGGCGATGTAAAGAACATGCTTGAACGTACACTTTCCAGTAAAGTTTCGGTGACTTGTGCATTTAGGGGACCACCAAGATATTGAACAAAAAAGATCAATCATGCATAAAGCATTGATTATGAAACACTTTTCAACTTCAATGCAATTTTATATAAACATCTTTAAAATACGATACATTCCTCGGTAATACTTTTAAAATTATCACAATACTACATTAATTTATTATATTTGAAAACTTAAAACTTCATCGAAAAAAATGAACGTCATTCAAATGACGACATTGAAATATAAATTGCCTGGTTTAAACATCTCTAAAATGCAATACATTCCTCGGTAATATTTTTAAAATTATTATAATACTACAATAATTTATTATATTTGAAAACTTCATCGAAAACAAATGAACTTTATTCAAACGACGTCATCGAAATATAAATAGCATGGTTCTCTATATAAAAGCAACATTTCATTCACAAACTTTTTTCCATTCCATTCATTCATCACAATACTATAATAATATATTTTATTTAAAAACTTATAACCATGGAGGTACAAGTAATTTTAAAAATATTAAAATTTCATCGAAAAAAATCGTCTGGTTCTTTGTGTAAAATCAATGAATGTTTTATTCATATCAGCTATATTGCAGACTCCATGAGCTAAATAATTTTGCGTTAAAAAAATGCAGCAATTCTTATGTAACTCATTTTACATCTTTTGGTGTTTACATTATCCATAAGTGAAAATTAGACTTTGTTGTAGAAATAATCAAAGTCTGATGATCATTTAAACACAAATATATTGTAATTGTTTTGTTTCAGTATGTAGATGCACAGAATTTAAGCAAAAATAAAGCGGTTTTAGGACGGATACAACATTAATATGAATTAAAAAGAACTTTAAAAATCACGATTTTGACACAAGATGGGTGCCATATTTTATTTTGAAATGGATCACGTGATCTCTTCATATAAAGGGTGCAATTGTTATTTTAATTTTTATTTAAAAAACTACTAAATATATTTCGCTGAAAATTTTTTTATATATTTTATGGCATAATTTGAATATTTCTTAAAACTTTCGAAGCAATTTGTGAATTTTAAATTCGCTTAAAAAATGTTTGAAAAATTAGGTCCTATGGGGTTCAATGTATTTAATTTTTTCAACCCGGATTCAATCAAAAACTAATTGGGTGATATTATTCATTTATATTCCCATAGGTTCTACGGACCGTCTAAACAACATACTAAAATTTATTTTGATAAAGTCATTTTTAAGGCAGTTATCGTGCTAACGGACAGACAGACAGACAGACAGACAGACAGAATGAACAAAGTCATAAACACTTTTCAACTGTGTTGTAAAATGTTAAAAAGGGGAAAAATATATTTGATCACCCTGTATCATAAAAAGCTGGAAATAATTTGTAACTTTCCCAAAATAGTTAGCTAGCTTTGTTCAATGGGTGTAAGCATTTTTGTAAAACAAAAACGTATATTCATGAAGATATAAACGTTTCTTTAAAAAAAAACCAAATTTTGTTACATGGTTTGTGCTTACTATATCCATAGATTTTAATCAAATTTCACGAAACTTACAGAACATTTGTCAACGTCCAAGAAAAACATTATACTTCAATTGAAAATTAAAGCATTGAATATACGATGAGATATAAGCATTTGAAGAAACTAAGGTTTTACTGCGCAGGCGCGAAATATAGCAATAGTTTTCTTTTATGATTTTGTAGTGAATACTGTAGGGCAACTTCTATAAAAACTTCACTGGAATATCGTGAAAATTCACAAATATATCGACGATATAGTGACCTGTTTTTCTCTGACTCTCTGAAAGTATCTCGATAAGGGGTTTTCCACAAATTGACATTTTACAAATTCATCGGACACCCTTGTTCTGAAAATGAACTAGTCCAATTTTATGCAAATAATGATCAAAAGTCTCCGAACACCCCTGTACGTGCTGATCATTATTTGCATAAAATTGGACTGGCCCATTTTCAGAACAGGGGTGTTCGATGAATTTGTAAAATGTCAATTTATGGAAAACCCCTTATCATTCTAACATCAAAAAGTGTCCGGATACTTTTGATCATATAGTGTATATATGTTTTATGTCAATTTTGGATGCTTTAAATTGAAATGTAGGAATCTTTTATTAAAAGTGGGTGTTGCCCTATGAGAAAATGGAGTTGGTGTAAAGTTCAATATAAAGGCGACCGCTTATGCAAATTAGTTGCTCGTTCGAATTTTTTTTTTAACCGAGTGTATAGTTAACATACAATTAATGTTACATTTAACAATTTCGTAATTTTTTTCTTTGAGGGCTGATCTTTGAAAACTTGTACATTTCGTAAACAAACCCTTTCTTTTTATTAGTTTGCAAAAAACTACATTAACTTTTGAGTTCCATCATTAATTTTCTTTACTTTTAATTTTCTTTACTTTTACTTTTAATTTGGTGTAAAGTTTAATATAAAGACGACCGCTTATGCAAATTAATTGCTCGTTCGAACGAATTTTTTTTTTTAACCGAGTGTATAGTTAACATACAATTAATGTTACATTTAACAATTTCGTAATTTTTTTCTTTGAGGGCTGATCTTTGAAAACTTGTACATTTCGTAAACAAACCCTTTCTTTTTATTAATTTGCAAAAAACTACATTACCTTTTGAGTTCCATCATTAATTTTCTTTACTTTTAATTAAGTATAGAATACCAACAATGCGATATATATGGGTATATCAATGACAACATCATACAGATGTTAATTATTTTCACACATATACACTGTTGCGAACGCGCAATATTACCTCATTGGCGTCTCCTCTTTCGTCTGTCTCGAAGACCAGGCGAAAAAAACATAGTCCATGACATCAGCATGCCGTGAGCCCAGGATTTCCTATTTAGAAGAAGGGTTTCCAGATTTGGCGATTTGACGTACAATTTGCGACATTTGGCTACTTCCGGAAACTTCGAGAAACTCCACGAAATAACGATTAGACTAGGAGATATGAAGGGATTTCCAGAAATTTCTGCAGATGCTATAAAAGGACTCATCCCTGCGTTGCAGGGGAGTTGACGAATTGACGAGCTACATTGGACTGTGATTTTTACTTTCCTTATATACATAATGCATAAGGAAAGTATTGTGATGGGGTCGAAAATTCGAATTCGAGTTTTCGATGGGAGAGCACGTTTCAAGTATCCCTGATCGCGAATCGAACATTTTTGAGCTGATGTCTGTGTGTGTGTGTGTCGGTGAGTCTGTGGAGACGATATCTCACGAATGAAGGGAGCAATTCGAATGAAATTTGGTACAAAAATCACAATCCGTGAATACTGGAAGCCTATTATTTGTAAATACAATCGAATGTTCAGAACCCCCCTAAATTTTCGAGTAAAATTTTGAAAAAATCATAAAAAAATCAAAACCTTTAATAAAGTTAAGCAAGTAGACATTTCTTATGTAATTTTTTCTTAGAAAACGACTGACACAAATTTTAGAACGCTAGCATTAACCGTTCTCGAGATATTGCACATTTAAAAAATAAATTTATCAAAAAATCCTATAAATTAAAAGAAAATATTAACTGTTGAGAAACATGTTCACTTTTCATATGTAATATTATGCGATAAATTGGGTGATATCATTCTCGTGGATCTAGTTCGTTCCTTTCATGAGAAAAGATACTTTGAGTAATTCTTTGGTATTTGGACGCCAATAACCATTTATCTGCTGTAAGAATAACTTATTTCTCCGGCCATAACGCTTGGCGAGATTTTGGTGACGATTTTGGCGGAATATCGCCTACTTGGCGACTTTTTTAAATGCTGTCAAATTAACGAAAATCTCGCCAAATGGATAAAAATGACGCTAACTGAATGAAAATGACGACTCATTGACGAAAATTCAATATCTTGGAAAGAATATAAGTATCCACTATAAGAATAACCTATTTTCTTTTACTGTAAAAGTAGTAAATTCATTGCATTATACAAGGAAAGTCATGTGCTGCCCACATCAGATTTTTTTCAGTGTTTTGAGAATAGTAGCTGTTGTTTTGTGAAATTATTTTCGTCAGTATTTTGATAATAATATCGCATATTCTGTGAAATTAGTGGAGAATTTAAGTGCTGTTTGATTTTATATTGTTCCTGTTTACTTTGTGCTTGTGATTAAACGTTAGTTATTCTGTATCCAGAAACTTGGATACGTTCTTGTATCCGGGGTGCGGTAGCCCATTGGTTAGCGCGCTGGAGTTGCACTCGGTAGGCCCGGGTTCGATTCCAGCCACTGTCAAAACTGCCGCCGTGTTCATGCGGAGTACGATCACGTTAAACATATGGGTCCGAAAGTCCTTCCGAGAGGTTGGTGGTAAGGGAAGGAGGGTACGGTCCCTGTGGATGCCTCCCCCACTGGGTTCCGGTCTAAATTGGGTGGCACTTCCCGACCGTCCAAACAGTTACCTTACACCTTTCTGGTAGGTCGGACGGTCTGGGTTTCAACAACAATCAACAACGTTCTTGTATCCTTCGTATACACCCACGATTCTAGAGGATACGTTCGTAACATTATCATACCTTCGTTTCAAAGTGACAACTTGAAAAATGTAATTTTTGGGTTATCATTTTATTTAGTTGGGCAAACAGCACCCTTCTCCAGTAGCAAGTCCCATATGAACTATAATAATAGGTATATAATGTAAAGTCTATATGTGGTTGACTCCGCGTATCGACTTCACTTGTGGAGCCTATTTTAAGGAAGTCTATTTTGGATGCTTCATCTTTATCTTTCGGAAACCTATTTACGAAAACGCTTGGTGTGTGAATAGATATCCCAAAGAGTAGTAGATGGAGTCTTCTTATGTTTCCCAATACTAAAAATCCGGTGGTAACATCTCACTCTGAACTCTCACTTTGACCTCGTTATTTTGAAAAGAAAGTGCTAAAAATCTTCTTTGGTTGGCTCCTTTTTTTGATATTCTGTTCGTCAACTGTTAATCACTTTATGTCCACGCCTTCTTTTCGTACGCTAATGGGATTTGAATGTCGACCACCCGTGCGAAAGTGACGATACCCTTTCTTAATTATTTCGAGGAAGTAGGAGTCATCCGACCCTCAACTGTTTAGGCCCAACCTACCTAAGAAACAGTTTTGGACGTTCTGAGGCCTGTGTTATCCATCTATTATACAGGGGAGTTTGAAGTCGCTCGCATCAAAGTTTAACTACCCGTAAAAGTACCAGTATGATAATTTAAATGAAAGTAAAGTATTACAGAGATTAGTTGAAATGTTACCTTTTACAGACAAACTTTAGGTGTTACAATAAATGCTGGAAATGACGTCCTGTTTCGCGAATGCAAAAGCGTGTTCGTTTTACCAGATTTCGTGAGACTCTGCAGAGCATGGCAGTATTGATGTTGAAATTGCTGGGGTGATGTTCGTTTCCAGCTCAGCAATCGCGTGTGGATTATTCACGTAAACCACATTTTCAGATACCCCCATAGGAAGAAATCAGGGGGTGATAAATCTGGGAAGCGAGGGGGCCCACAATCCTCGGGAAATTATGCGTTCACCGAAAATATCAGTTAAAAGATAGATAGTGCTGTTTGACGTGTGACAAGTCGCACTGTCCTGCTGGAACCAGCAGTAACGCTCATCAACTTCCAGCAGTGAAATGAACTTTGATGTACGCGACTTTAAACTCCCCCTGTATAAGATATCTACGGGTGTGTATTTGTGGGAGGAATAGCGTATACGAGAACCATATAGTCAACCCATATGGAACCCACATATCCATTAGGGACCCATATAGTCTGACCATATATGTTCTCCATATTCATTCTGCATGATCTGTCCGTAAAAAAAAAATCAATTTTCATAGAAAGAATCAGAATATGAGGGGAAAAAAAATTAAAAAATCATTTTTCAAGTGATTTTGTTAATTTTTATTTACTCCTCTCAGTTTCCTTTCTATTAAGATTTTTCTTAATGCTTATGGTATTGGTCATTTCAAAGAACAGAACCCTCTGTAGATTAACGATGGAATTGATTGTAAAATAGGGACGTATTATTTGTTGATCAAATTTTATTAGCAGTAGCGTAACACTTTGGTCCGCAAAGCCCATACCTAGCCTACTTGAAGGTGTAAGGCATCTAAAAGGATGACCGGTGCTTGCAAGGCCTGCAATGCAAGAGGTCCGTGTATGAGGGAAGTAGTAGAAAGAAGGGGGAGGGGCGGCGATATCAAATCTTGCGGATCGCCCGAGCTTACATTACTGTCGATCATCAAAAGTATTCTAACTTGTCTTCACACTTTTCTAACTCTGACAAAAAAAACTTTTTTATGTACGAAAGAAATTTCAAAATCGTCACAACTAAAAAAAAATCTGATGTGGGCAGCACATGACTTTCCTTATATAATGCAATGAATTTACTACTTTTACAGTAAAAAAATAATGTTATTCTTATAGTAGATATTTATATTCTTTCCAAGATATTGAATTTTCTTCAATGAGTCGTCATTTTCATTGATTTAGCTTCATTTTTATCCATTTGGCGAGGTATTCGTTAACTTGGCAACATTTAAAAATGTCGCCAAGTTGGCGACATTCCGTTAAATTCGTCGCCAAAATCTCGCCAAGCGTTGTGGATGGACAAATAAGTTATTCTTACAGAGAATAAATGACTATTGGCGTTCAAATACAAAAGTATTACTCAAAGTATCTTTTTTCATGAATGGAACGAGCTAGATCCACGAGAATGATGTCACCAAATTTAACGCATGGTATTACATAAGTGAACATGTTTCTCAACAGGAAATATATATTTTTTTATTTTATATAACTTTTTGACAATTTTTTTGAAAAATGTGCAATATCTCGAGAACGGTTCATGTTAGCGTTCTGAAATTTATGCTAATCGTTTTCTAATGAAAAATTACATAAGAAATGTCTATTTGCGTAACTATATTCGAGGTTTTGATTTTTGACGATTTTTTTCAAAATTTTACTCAAAAATTTAGGGGGGGTTCTGAACATTCGATTGCGTATAAAAACAATAGGCTTCCAGTGCTTATAGATTGTAATTTTTGTACCAAATTTCGTTTGAACCGGTCAATTCGTTCGTCAGTTATCGTCTCCACAGACTCACTGACACACACACACACACACACACACACACACACACACAGACATCATCTTAAAAATGTTTGATTCGTGATCAGGGATGCTTGAAACATGCTCTCCTGTCGAAAACTCGATTTCGAATTTTCCACCCCGTCACAATACTTTCCTTTTACATTATGTATATAAGGAAAGTAATAGGTATGCTATTTTGTGTTTTTATACGGGTTCTAAATCATGTTAATCAAAATGACAATTTATAAAATGTATCTACCATGTTTTCTTCCTTGATAATTTTATTAAGGGTGAATAATTATTACACAAATTACGTATAACCACTTGTTGAAATAGTTTTTGCATCTTTTGGATGATTTTCTTTTTTTAAGTTATGCCACTTTTAAAGCAAGGGTTGACATTTTCGCATTTTCTTTTCTTTTTTAGGCCAACCGGATGTGTTCAAAATTCACTTAGATCCTGCTGAATTCCCACCGAACTTTTTAGCTAGTTCGGGTTCAAAGTTGGTTTCTCTCAATGTGCATACTGACAATTTTTTTAAGGAAATCGTCATCCCTATTAGCACTCAGTCTGGATATGTCTTCATACAGACAGACAAGCCCATATACACGCCGAATCAAAGAGGTAAGTACGGCATGATTCTCTCCCTCTCTCTTTCTAATATCCTTTTTCTTCAAAATATTTAAATGATAGAACGTTTCTATAGCCTTTTAAAGTGTTAGATTTAATTTTGAGTTCAAAACTTCAGTTAGTCCAAGGAGTGCATCAAAACGGACTTGAAACGGACTAAATTATACCCCCTCGTAAACAAGGCAGATGGAGCGGCTCTACCCCCTCCCCCTCTGGCATTACCAAATTATAATTTTATCTCGGGCTCTAATTGCAGTGTGTCAGAATTAAATATGAGCTCAAAACTATAGTCAATCGGAACAAGAGATCGAACAGGACATCCTGGATGTGGGTGAAGCAGGTGCTACCAACTACACCATTTTAGTCATATAAAGAATTACACTTGCATAGCTTTATTTTATCAAACCCCCTTTCTCGAAACAAGGCTGGGGTTGTATCACCAGCTACCTCTAGTCGTATTGTAGAGTATCAAATATAATTTTGGCGTATAAAGTAAAACTTCTTGGATTGTACATTGACGTGCTGCTAACTACACCATTCCTACCATATAAGTATGAATTTCCCCTGCACAATATTATCATCTTTCACTGATAATATTGGGCAAAGGGTCGCAAAACTCCTTGGAAATTTACTGAGCATTATTTAGAAAATTATATTTTCGGCAATGGCTGCTGCACCATTTTGATCATATAAAGATATCGGCGATATGTAAGAAAATACAAGCAAAATTATTCATTTTAGATAAATTTTTTGATTGTGATTTTAAGTTAAATTTATATTGTCGTTATACGTATTTAGAGTGCTGATTCATAACATTTTTTATTTACTTTAAATATTTATTTACTGTTGAAGGTACATGAAAATTTTAGACAGCTTGTCAGGAGTCCACCAAAGTCAGCTGTGCATGGGCGCCTATAGAGGAGGGCAAGGGGGAAATTGCCTCCTCCTGAACATTCAAAATCAAATAGAGCGGTGTCAAGCTAGTTGATATTGTATGTGTTCAATCCTTGGGTTTGCTCCCTCCCTGGAAAATGTTCTATGGGCACCCATGACCCTGCGTCTCATTTTTTTGTAAGCCAGGTTATGTCTATGGACTAGTTTCAAGCTTAATTATGCACTCTTTATAACAGGAACTAGCAGTTATCTGCAATGGCTTGAACAACTTGTTATGGAAATCTTGCTGATTTTATACACCCCATCACATGTGCTTAAAATTGTGGTACATAGTATTTTATGTACCCCGTAACATCTAGTAAGTAATTGATATATAATCAAATATAATTGTTTCGTTGTAGCTCATATACGTATCATACCCCTCAGTGAAGACGCGTTGCCTTCGCACAAAGTCTTCCAACTGCAAATAAAGGTGAGTCAAAATACATATTAGTTCTTACCTATTTTAGTCCAGAAAATTGCCAAAATGTTTTGAGCACATTTTAACATATTAAGATCAAAATATACATTGGAGTAGGTGTGAAAAGTACTTATATAATTGATATTTGTGTAAAATGTATTAGAAAAGTGATAATGTACGAGGTTAATAGGAAAAGTTCTTAAGTATAATTTTAAAATTAAAGGTCTCTAACTGTACAGGTTAAGTTTATCTATAACAAGAAAGATCAATCATGCTTAAAGCATTGATTATGAAACACTTTCCAACTTCAATGCAATTTTATTTAAAAAAGTCGAAAATGCAATACATTCCTCTGTAATATTTTAAAACTTATCACAATACTACATTGATTTATTATATTTGAAAACTTAAACCTTCATTGAAAAAAATGAACTTCATTCAAATGACGGCATTGAAATATAAATTGCCTGGTTTAAATATCTCTAAAATGCAATACATTCCACGGTAATATTTTTAAAACTATCATAATACTACGATAATTTATTATATTTGAAAACTTCATCGAAAACAACTGAAATAAATTCAAATGACGTCATAGAAAAATTAACACGTCTGGATCTCTTTATAAAAGCAGGATTTCATTCATAACTTTCTCCATTTCATTCATCACAATACTATAATAATTTATTTTATTTAAAAATTAAGACCATGGAGCTACAATTCATAAACTTTATGCTCAAAACTTCATCGAAAAAAATCGTCCTTCTGTTTATAAAATCAATTAATATTTCATTCATATCAGCCATGCAGACTCCATGGACTGAATTATTTTGTGTTAAAGAAATACAGTAATTCTCATATATATACAACTCATTCTACATATTTTGCTGTTTACATTTTACATAGGTGAAAAATAGGCTTAGTTGTAGAAATAATCAAATTTGAATGAGAATTTAAACTCAAATATATTGTTATTGTGTTGTTTTAGTATGTAGATGCATATAATTTAAGCAAAAATAAAGTAGTTTTAGGACGGATACAACACTCAATATGAATTAAAAAGAACTTTAAAAAATCATGATTTTGAAACAAGATGGATGCCATATATCATTTTGAAGTGGGTCATGTGATCGTTTCATATCATGGTCACGTGATCGTTTCATATAAGATGTGTAATTATTATTTTAATTTTTATTTAAAAAACTACTGAATATATTTCGCTGAATTTTTTTTATATATTTTAAGGAACAATTTGACTATTACCTAAAAGTTTCGAAGCAATTTGTGAATTTTAAATCCGCTTAAAAAATGTTTGAAAAATTAGGTCCCATAGGGCTCAATGTATTTCATTTTTTCAACCCGGGTTCAATCCAAAACTAATTGGGTGATGTTATTCATTTATATTCCCATAGGTCCTACAGACCGTCTGAACAACATACTAAAATTTCATTTTGATTAAGTCATTTTTACGGCAGTTATCGTGCTAACGGATAGACAGACAGACAGACAGACAGAATGAACAAAGTCATAAACACTTTTCAACTTTGTTGTAAAGTGTTAATAAAATGACTATATGTCTGTATATTGTGGCATACCTGGCAATGGAAATTGGGATTTCTTGACTATGAAGGGCACTTCTTTTCTACAGAAACGACAGAGAGGAATTTTCTTTTATTCTTTCGAATTTGCAATAAAAAAAAAAATTATTCATTTTTTATTTTTTCAAATTTTACAAGAAAATAATTGAAAAATCGGTTATAGTGTTTCCAAATGTTTACAACTATAATGTATTACTCTTCACTTTAAAGCGTTTGAAAAAATCTTTGGATTGATACCATACTTGACAATGTACCCCCGCGGTAACCCCCTCCCCCCCCCCCCAAGTTACTTGAAAATGACGTCACGGACAAAAAAATTGTATCGCGGCTACTTTTTACAATGATTGAAACTATTAAATCTCGTGATCATTGAGCTATAAATAAACCTTTTTATGTATAATTATGTCAATTTTTGTCTTATGCTGTCATGTTAAAAAAATGTAAAATTTCGAATAAAATTCAAGTGTTCGTTCGAATTTAAAAAAAGAACTGTATTAGCTCTAGATGTTTTAATAACAAAGCCGGATATAAATTTTCTTGAAAATCCATTGATATTTAGATATGCAGAAATGCAGGGGTACCTGTGAACCAGAGGCATCATAGCGAAATGATTTGCGTTTGTCAACATTTATCTTTTCAGCGGAATAAACCTAATTTTAACTTTCGTATTTTAGTGGATATTATTTTCTCCACATAGTATAATGCTTAGGTTTTCAATCTTTTTGCGGCTCCCGTGTAGCTTCAATGGCCATCGCAAAACCATTGATGGTTAAAACATTAGGATATTTAATATATTTTTGGAACACAAAATAGTAATCACATCCACCCATGGCTAGGCCCACCTACCTATTATTCAAGGCATCCTGAAGCATCTGCCGAAAACCACTAATGTATAGGGAATGTATTGTGACGGGATCGAAAATTAGAATTCGAGTTTTTGACTGAATATCACGTTTTAAGCATCCCGGAACTGGATTTAAACGCTTTTGAAGTGATATCTGTGTGTATGTATGTGTGTGTATTTTATAAATGCTCACAAAATACTAGGTAACACTTATAAGATGAAATTGTTTAAATTTTGAAATTATTCATCTCTAGAACCCCGATGGTATTGTTGTTGAAGAAAAACTGTTCAATCAAAAGATTCAACAAAGAAAGTCTTTTGTAACTCACATCTACAAGTTCCCCACCTACCCGGTGCTTGGAGAGTGGTCAGCTACAATTCGATATGGAAGCGAAGTAAGTATTTATTTAAGTACCAGTATTTTAGACTGTCATAAACTTGGAAACTAACACTCTTCAGAAATTTAAGTTGCAATTTTTAAAAACAAGTTTTACTTTGTTTGACAATATATGTAGCTTAGCGTCGAGGATAGTAATTAGTTAGACTTAGTTAGGTTCTGCCCCTATTTTTGATACTATAGGACTATAGGTATGCAAAGTTTCAGACTTGCACACCTTGCACCTATATGGGGGGGGGGGGGGGCTTCTGAAAGGTTTGGATATGCTTTTTGATCTTTTTCAGCTTTGTCTACCTAGTGGAGAGAAAGAAATTGAAAATATAGCTCCGTGATTGATATCATAAGTGTGTGATACTCAGTATAGCGCTACTTGCATAAAATATGTCTGTTGATATACACTCTTATTTGATACCCCTATTTTATAACCTTGTTATTGCTTTTTATCCATATTATCGGTGCTCGTCAGATTTCCTGGAAAAATAAAAAGTAAAATCAAATATTGTAAGCTATCTTCAATGCTTTTTTAAGAGTTTTTCTTTGATTTCCTTCTTTATTTGTTATTTTACTTTTTGCAACATGTACCATTAGTGTACCATGATTTGACGAATTATTATCTTTTTCAGTTGCAACAGAATTCTACTGTTCGTTTTGAACTTCAAGAATATGGTAGGCACTTTAATAAATATTTCAATTCTTTTAATCACTACAAATTATAAAATTGTTCTTTACCTGTTGAACTTTATATTTTATTTATAATTGGCTTATTTAAGAAGCTGCATATGATTTTTTGAAAGGTGTGTTTGTTCTTTTCGCTCATCTATATTATATAATTTGATGTGTTTTTAAAAATGAAACGATTTGATGTGTTTTTAAAATTGTGCAATACTTCAGAAAAATACTTTTAAGAATAACGATTGCCAGTGCCAAATAATATTCAAAAAACTAAATAATGTACAATACTGACTCAAAAGAATAAAAAAAATAGATGTAGTAAAGTACTGGTGAAAAAAAGTCGTAATAAATAAAAAATTAAAGTTGTAATCAGGGCAAATGAATTTTGAACGATGGTAGCAAGAGCTATGGGAGTGAGGCATAGATATAGTAAAGTGACCATAGGCTACTAGATGAGATTGACGTCAACAACCCTAGCGGCAAAATTTGAGTGTGTGAGACAGAATATGTCATTTTGTCTGAACCTGAACCCTAAAACAGAGTACCCATAACACACAAAATGAGCCATTATTCATTAAAATTGGTCCGGCTCTAGGTTCGACAACATTGGAGAAATAAAAGGCCAGGTCAAAAATCGTAAACGTTTCACTTTTAGAGTTCTTTTTCTTACGGTGTTAACAAGGCCTGACTGATGCAGGGGCATGAGGGGAAGCTGTCCTGGCCTCTTGCATCAGAGGGGCCCCACATTAAATGCAACATCGAAAAATTAACGTCTGATTCATGAAAAAAATATATTTATACCATCGGAATTGACGCGCACAGTGAAAAGATTTATTTCAAATACATATAGAGATTACCGGAACTAATTCACCCTCTTGTCTATGATGAGAAAGCCGGTAATTCAAATTTCGTTAAAATATGCAGGAACTTCATTTTGTATATCTTTCTTTACAATAAATACAATTATGCTCTTGAAAAAATATTTTCGTTTATTTCAGATTCGAGAGCTGGAGGGGCCCCCCCTGAGGAATCTCTGCCATGGGTTTCAGTTAACCTAAGTCGGGCCCTGAGTGTTACCGCACCAATTTTTTCTTTGTCAGTTTCGTGGTAATATTACATAAAAAATATCAAATCTATAGCTATCTTGAGAGTCTTTTACCCAGTGTTTCTTTTAGGATTTTTTGGCCAGAGGGGAGCGAATGAAATTTAAGGGGGTGGGGACAAGTTTTCTATTTGCCCCATATAAATATATCTAAATGCATTCACATAAATAGAAAGTAGGTTAACATAAAATGTCTCTGGGGGGGGGGGGGGGCTTCGCCCCCGCCGGAGGTATTCCTGAAAAAAAAAACACTGCTTTTACCTATTTACGAATCTTTAATACACACACGCAATCTATAGATTTGAAAATGTCGACTTGGCTGGGCGGAACGTTGCCACGTTCCAAAAATATGCAGATATTTGTCGAGGGGGAAAAATAGGTGTTTAGCAAATATAGTGGTTACATTTAATGGTTTTTTAGCGTCCCGAATGTTAAAGATATTGTTCTGGTTTTTTTAATTCAGTATTATTTCATCATTATAAGCATTCTGTATACAAATTTCACTTGAATCCGACAATTAGCTTCAAAATTTATGAACTTAAAATGTCGAAATTCCGCAAAAAATTTCGCCATTGTAAAGCTAATTTATTCTAGCAGACGATTTTCAAACGAAAGATATTCTGATGGATATTATTTTTATTTCATCTTGGTAAAGGAACGTTTTTCTTTCTTAAAGACGTTTTCATTAACGAATTTTGATCGGATAATCAGGTACTTTGTAGCTTATTTTTCCAGATTTCAGTTTTAGATGTTTTTTAGATCCAATTTTCAATGTATATGCTAACTTTTCCTTATAAAACTGCCGGTTGAATTCATCATGTGCCTTATGAATCCATTGTGTTTTTTTCACTGATTTGATCCTTTCTCAGCTTCTAATTATATTCTTATAAATCGAGTCTTGAAAGACCGTACATTTCAGCTTATGGTAGTGAAAACCGTGCGTATCGGATTGCATGAGCTCCGCACCTGTATTTAGGGAGTATTATTTAATTTAAATAATAATTATTCAAAACAATAAAAACATACATTTTGTTGGAATATGCTTATAGGAGCTTTTCGTTCTATGCAACATGCATGGTTTGCCTAATGTTTTTTAAAACCAACCAATTTTCAATGCATATGCTAGCTTTTCAGTATATAAAACTGTCGTGGTGGCTGTGCCTGTGAGTTAATATTTCTGTTTTTTATATTTCTGGTTTATAATTCACTTGGTTTTTATTATTTGACTTTCCACTAACCAGTAGACAGTTTCAATGGTATTTATAGGTAAATACTATCGCCATTGTCAGAAACTGGCTATTTCGGTTTTAATTCGAATTGTATGGTTGTCCTGATGAGAATGCAATTTCGAACTAACCGCCGTTTTTTGTGTAGTTTCAATTGGTTGTTCTCCATGTCTTGATCTTTAATCATGAGCTATTAATTTTTGCTTTTTCTCATTTTTGCGGTGTTTGTTTTTTATTTTATATATATTTATATATATATATACCTTTTTAATTAGGGTTTGTGTATACTTATCTTCCCCTCACCCCCTTTCCATTATAGTGATAAGTTACCTTCTATTTTTATCCTTAGTCTTGGTCTATAGTTACTTATTTGTAACATATATGCTAGAGATGGGTTTTAGTGATTGTGTATTTCCATGTGTTTTATTATATTCTGTTGCTATGAGTTGCTTCATGCAGGTCTGATGCCGAATTTTATGACGACATTTCAGGGTCATTGCATATACATTTGCTGGCGTCCGGGAGTGTGCCATGGCTAAGCGGTTAGCAGTAACCGGGATTCAGAAGAGTTCACAATCGCTCTTCTGCCACTTCTTTTAGCATTATGTGGGAATTTTCCTCTTCTTTCATTAATTTTTGTCTAGTATATATATATATATATATATATATATATATATATCATTTAGCTCTGACTAATACGGTAATATAGTATATATTTTTTCCAGTTTTACCTACCTTCACAGTGGCACTTCAAACACAAGACGTCATTCTTCCATCAGCTGAAACGCTTACAGTTGGAGTTCGTGCGAAGTAAGCATATTTACATCCATTCGGAAAATATCTCGAGTGCTAGCTAGGCTCCACTCGGCTTCTCATACATTATTATTACTCAGCGTTTACGTACAAATGAATGGTTGGTCTGGTATGCTGTAATCTATTATTACTTTTCACAATTTGTTCTATAATTCCTTTAAAACTTTTAGTTTCGTTTTCTATTCCTGTACATATGCAATTCTATATTAAAAAAATAAATAAAGAAGGGAACTCTATTTCGAATAATCGTTGGAGATTAGTTGAAGAAGATTGAAAGTTTTCAAGATTGTAATGCTTATATTTCAAAAACTAAAAGTGAATCTATGAACAATAAGCAGGAATTTGAATATCTTTGAAAGCCCTACTAGTGTATATTATTGAATTTTGGATCGAGAGTTTTTGAAGTATAGTGGTTATAATTTTGATATTTTATTATTTTAATCTGGATTTTCTAATGGGTGGGAAAGCTGTAATATTTAAAATGTCACGAGTGTTACGGCTCAGTGTGTTTACTTACTCCTTGGTGAAATATTGGTGCACAAGCACGAGATATCTTGTTTTGCTTAAAAAAAAAAATTAGGAAGTTAAATGGACTTTGAGATTCTAGAGATGGTTAATGATTGATAAGGCTTGAACAGAATAGATGGAAATATACGTGTTCAAGTACGTATTTATGTGCCACCAGGCAGTTTATATTTAACTTGAATCAATATTGTCAAATATTATTGAAAAAGTTTAATTTATATATCGACAAGCAAGTTAGTAAAAAAATGTGGTATTTTGACGCGAAACCTATGGTCGGAGTATCCAGATAAAATCGGGATGAAAACTAAGAGTGGCAGCTAGCTAAAAAGAGTTGGCGAGTCATTTGTAGCGTTTTAAAAGCCTGTAAATGAAACAAATGAATCTGAAAAATTCGAATAAACTTATTGAACATTACTGAAAATTTTGAACAAATTGTTATTCACGGAAAACCATTTTGGCTTTAGGATTGGAGCTACCGCCGAATTTTTGCAGTTGTTTTTGCTATATGCTTAACTTTTTGCGATCACTGTATTTAAAATTGTTTACTCTAAGTTCTCTTTGAAATCTATCCTTTCTGTACCCTGCTGAAACATTTTGTTCCATATGCTATCCTGAATTGGATTGTTCTATGTAAACGTTTAATAAACCGTTGTCAAATTAACCAGGACTGCTTAATGTTCAACTACCAACGACTTACACATGAGCTCTCTATGAACTACGGTTATGGCCTTATCCTTTCCTTAACACTACATATATGCGAAGTTTTGGCTGGATTGGCGAGGTTTTAATTGGCACCATTTTTATCGTTTCCATCTAAATGCAAGTTTCGTAACCTGCTTCCTTTTATCTTAGGCATGTCTATGGGAAGAACGTTCAAGGAGTTGTTACTTTCCGACTGGGTGTTAAAGCAGACAAATCACCAAATACCGTATTCTTTGCAGTCCTAGGACCAAAAGAGGTGAGCATTTAGGTAGCAGCTGTTCTGTTAGTTTTATACAATGAGGCAACAATATGCGTATATATGTCATTAACAAATATTGTTAATGACACATGGGGCGTCACTTAAAATTCTATGTTCCATGTTGTTTAAATGGGTTATTGTTTAATTTGTTCTTTTGTAATCAATATTCTTTTAATGCATCTTAAACTTTTGTAACTTTAGAGCACAAGCGGAGAAATGCATAGAAATTAGTTAAGGTTTGCTGAAGTCCCTTTTGACTGCTAAATCCATTTAGCACTAACTATTTCAGTTGCACTCTAGAATACCAATATGTACAAAAGCGGAAAAAGTAAACGAACCACTCTTGGTATTTTGTCATCGTTTATCTTAGAGCAAATTCAAATATATCATGCGATAAAGAATAACATTTACAAAATTATAAGGGGCTGCATTCATATCAAACTGCGCACACACATCAAAATTTACAGTGACAACACCCATTTTCATGGGCGCGCATAGAACTAATTCCAGGGTTGGGTACAAACGGTTGATGTTAGTGTGGCAAACTAAACGATAAAATGTACAACATCGACTAGCTTGATGTCCACTTTTATGACCTTGAACGTCCAGGGGATTGAAAGTGCCCCCTCTTGCCCCCCCCCCCCCTATGGGCACCAATGCCCACTTTTGATGTCGTAAACAAATTCTGTACCTCCAAATTAGTCTAAATGAAATATGAATTTTCATAACGTCCCTGTTGTTATATCCGGAAATATTGTGGTTCGATATCTCTTGCTGAACTGATTTCCATCGAAAGTTGGAATCGAGGTTGCTATACATATTTTTTCAAATTTTCATTCCATAATTCATATTGCATACAAGAAATTATTTAAGGGGACACTTTACTCTTAAAATCATGAAAATATCAATTTTCTTTTTCTTATTGTCTAGTTGTAAAGTCTGGTAATTTCTGAACATTTTGGTACGATTGGTGTTTCTGAATGTTAATTATGTCTTAAGATGTTAAGAAAATACAACACAATACCAAGCATAAATGTATATTTAGACCGAGTTTTTCTCAAAACACTGATTTCTGAGCTTGCTCGCATGGTATTTCAAAACCCGTTTGAGGAAATCTTATGAAACTTTGTATGCTTCTTTATGACATCATTGTCCAATAATTACACTAGATATATATGTGTAACTTATAGAAAATAAAAAATTTAGAAGAATAAAACGTTGTTAAAAATACTGAAAACAAAAAAAAGTAAATTGAAAAAAAACATCAATTTTTCGCATTAAAAATTAAAATAATTAAATAATTCTGGTATGCAAGTATAATATGTTTATAGTATAATATGCAAGTATTGTAATTAATAAAACGCCAAACTAGTTTGATTATATCCATAAAAATGCTGATGATCTAAGATCACATGCGTGGAACAATATATTATGCTTTTATAGACAAAACACATATGTAAATTATAATTATTTTCTATATAATATTTCTTAAATTTCAATTATTTTTTATTTTTAAAGAAGTACTAGAATACAGAAAATGAGTCATCATTCATTAAAATCGGTTCAATAGTTAAAGTTGTAGGTCCACACTGAGGAAAACATGCTGGAAATAAAATAGTAAAATTGCTATTTTAAAACTCTTTTCTCGCGGGTAACTGCATCAATTGTATTCCTTTACTCAGCTTTGAGATAGCTTTAAGTAGAGAAATAATCAAGTATTTAGCTTTCTTATTGACTGAGCTACAGACCCTTGAAAATCCGGGTTTGTCATGAATACAATATACATTTTCCATCTTAGGACATGTTGACTTGGCGGGGCGAAACCTTGCTGCATTCCTTAAATCAGGATGACATTGCACTGCATATTATTTAGGTCCACTCAAATCAGTACCAGAATGAAAAAACTTATTTTTAAGTCAACTTATTTATAAAGTTAAACTTATTTATTAAGTCAATTTTTGAAAAAAAAAATTGATATAAAATAGAATAAATTTTTATGGTTGTTAGGTCACTCATGAACTGGGTGCATTTTGTTGAGTCGTGTTACTTTCAATGTAATTTATATCCATATAGCGTCATTCAAACTATCATTCTCTACTATATAATGAACTAATTATATTTCTATCCCAGTTGGATGATGGCGCTTACGATTTGAGAATCAAGACGGATGATTTGAGGAATCACAAAGATATCGGATGGTTTCCAGAAATTGAAGGATCCCGATTTGTTGTAGAGGCAACCGTGGTGGATGCAGCCACCGGCAACAAAGAATCAACAACTGATGCTACAGGACGCTTCTCCGTATCTCCTTTCGTCATTTCCTTCAAGAGATGCTTACAAGATTTCAAGCCTGGCCTTGTTTCCGTCTTTGAGGTAATTTAAGTGACATTTTGAGGTAATTAGGCTTTTTTTAAGTTACATCGGTTAAAGTAAAAATGCTATTTAATCTACGGTTAAAAGCATATCTAGCAATAAATGGTAGAAGTCACAGTCACTATGACGATACTTTTTCTAGCTCAGATCAGTTAAAGTAAAAAGGACTGGAAGGGGAGCCATAAGAAGCTCCGTGACAATTTGAAAATTGAGAAAAGTGTAAAACGGGGAGAAGATAAACAGAAATTTTATTGATTTATTGAATATCAGACGTGGTCAAATTTTCAGCGAGAGGGTATTCAGGTGGCTTATTATTATCGGAATTCTATGATAATTTGGAATGGCATTATCTAAAGAGGGATATTGATCGCATTATGCTTGTACTGCTGTAATTATCGATAATATGAATATTGTGTTCGATAATTAGATGCTATTTTCATTAATTTTTCTAATAGGCCGATGTCACTTACATCGATGGCAAACCAGCTGCAGGGATTTCCACCACAATCAAAGCAATGGCTGATGAGAATCCATTGAACATCGTCCAAAATTCAGCAATCAGTGATGAGAACGGGAAAATTGCTTTTGAAATCCAACCAGAAGTTCAACACACCACAGTTTCTATAACAGTAAGTTGGAAAAATGTGTATAGTATAGTATTTGTTAACTTTATTTATATTTCCATATAATGTAAGCAGAAGCTATATATGTCAAATTCTGTAAACTGCTTGTAATTATGCAATAGGATTACACAACGTAGATTCTAAGAAATATCTGATTCATCGCTTCTCGCCAAAATAACTGCTCTGGCTTTGATTGGAACTCGCACCCTTATAAATCTTTAAACTAAATTTATTAGAATCTTGCTTGTCTGAAATTACTTGAGTTTGTTTATTTCCATTTATGTAAAATGTGTTTTTGGGGTAAAATGTGTAATTTCGCCATGCTATTGCTTTTGCGAAAATGTTTTCATTGAAACATCTATTTCTCAGAATCTGCTACTATAGAGCTCAGATGATGACTGATTTAATGAGGGTACTCACTGAGGATTTCAGATCCGATTCAAACTTTTTCATTTTACTTGAAACATCTATTTCTTAATACTGGCTATAAAGCTTAGATGATAACTGATATGAATTCAAATTGAAATTCTAGTTTAACACGAATTTTTGCATCCGGTTTCTTTCCCACTGAATCCGTGCTAGTCAGACTACGAGCATTTTCAGAGCTTCAACATATTTCCATTAATCTACATGGTTGATTTGTTCGGGTGCCACTGTAAAGAACCTTGCTCCCCCAACCGGAAATCGAACCCTGGATCTTCGAACTTGCTAGCCGACGCTCTACCGTTGAGCTACTGGGGTGAAATTGTAAGTTGTTGTAATTGAAATAAACTCTGCAACTAATGCATGTGAATTTTGTCTATTGAAGGAACAGCACATGATATCCAGACTGTTATAAAAGCAGCGTTAAAAAGTCGAAATATTTTTATATTAAAATTAAAGAAAAACTATTGAAGCAAGAGTTTTTTTTTCAGTTGTTGATTGTCTCTCACGAAACAATGTTTTCTTTTCTAATAAGTTTGCTGAGCGTCTTATTGAATGTATGTCAGTGTTATTATTTAGCCTTAGACAATTTTACTTTCTCATACTATGCAATGTATTATAAAGTATTGTTTTTTCCGAAATTTTTTGAGTTCGAGATTTTGATGCCAATATATGTTTTAAGACCTCCTCAAACGTTTTGACAATTTTTGGAGTGATGTCAGTCTGTGGTCGATTTCTTGTGTAGATGATAGCGGCTACAAATATTAATGAATTTTTGTGAAACTTTATCCAGCTTTGCTATAAAAAAATCTAGAACTAGATAAATTTTTTTTAAATTCGGGCGAAAACTTCGAAATTTTATATTTTTTTTAACACGACAACAAAATTTGACATTATCATGCATGATAGGGTTTATTGATGGATCAATGACTTCATTGTTTCAATCATCGTTGCGCGATCATACCCCCCCTCCCCCCCCGATATAATTTTTTTTTCTGATGTCATTAGCATCCCGTCGGGGAAAAGTTACACCCCAGAGTATGGTATCAATCGAAAAATTTTTGAGTAAAGAGTACCTTTAAAGTAAAGGGTAATACGCTATATTTGTAATCAATTAGACCCACAATACCGATTTTTCAAACATTTTCTTGTAAAATTTGAAAACAAAAAAATTAGATTCTGGTATTAGAAAGTCGAGTTGAGCAGTATTCCAATTAATTTCAGTTGTTTTCGCAATATACTTGTAAACAATATATATATGGTTATTTAAAGCCTTAAGTTCTGAAAATCGACGTTCTAATGCACAGCACATTTTAAAATCTAATTCATAGAACGTATTAAGATACCTTTTTTTCGTTTAGTTAGAAGACGATTTTGAAATACTATTTATGTGTTTATGGAGAAGCTAGTTTATAATCTCATTAATTAGTGTATTTACTTTTCCCTTTTCTTTAGATAGAAACGGATGACCCAAGATATGAGGGAAGTCAAGCCATCGGTAATTTTGTGCAAAGGAAATATGATTCGCCCAAAAAAGCGTACATAGCTCTCGCCAGAAGCACAGCGCAGAAGTTACAGGTATCTCTATGTACCTACTCATTTGCTATTTAAACATTTGATGCAATAAAGACTAGGATTTTGATGACACAAGGTTTCATGTTCTTATGCATTCTTTTAACTTTCGATTGAAGTGTTCTAGAGCTGAAAAAGTAGGATATCCTAATAGGAAAGCGATTATGAGCTGAGAAAGTTTGCAGCGCTCCTAGCGATGATTTGAAGAAGTTAGAATTCCTATCTCGAAATCGAAGCAAGATGGGAGAAAATTTCTAATTACAAAGGTATAGAGTATTCTCTATTTAGTATGGAAAGACCTGTTGTCAGCACATAACATGTATACAAACGATAAAGAATGAGGTCAACGATAAGCGATAATTGAGCTAATGTCTCGCTAGACTGAAGTACTTTTGAAGGAAATGGCAAGAAATATGCAAGGGAAAATAATAATCATCGTAATAAGCTAATTTTGATTTAATTGCAGTTATCCCTTTTGGAGTAAAAATAAATGCTGTATAAAAATGACAAACAAATGATTCAATACAATAATCCCTTTTCGTTGATAAATTTTTATCATCTGTGTACATGTTACGTGCAAAGCGCGTGTCTTTCCATATTAAATAGAAAACGTTCTACAATTTTGTAATTGAGAGCTTTTGCCTATCTTGCTTCGTTTTCAAGGTAATAATTCTAACTTCAATTCGACATTAGAGGCGCTGCAAATTTCTTCAATCGATGGCGCATAATCGCTTTCCTATCAGTAGACCCTGCTTTCCAGAACAACACTTCAACTCCAGAACAACACTTCAATCGAAAGTTAAAAGGATTTATGAGGGAAGTCTGCATATTTTGTACCATTTTCCATTCATCTCCTTTTTTGGCATTACTGGAAAGATAGTCGAGTTAATAGTTATATACACATACCGGCCAATGAATTGGAAACCTGGAACATGCATGTAAATGTAGGTCACAGGCGAATGCATGCAAATTACGTTGGTCATAATCCGTGTAATAGGCTAGTTTTGATGTATTTATAATTATCCTTTTTGCAGTAAAATATAAATGCTGAAAAATGAAAGACAAATGATTCAGTACACGTGATCGCAACACCGCCATAAGAATGCTGTCGGTGTGTGTTCCGAGTGAAGTCTAGTAAAATGGGGAAAACGACAGATTTGTAGCTGTTTCAAAAACTGTGGGGGCCCGTTTGGTAGGATCCAAGATTGCCAGAACAGAACAACTCACTGGCTTCTCGAAAAGTGAGATATCTAAAGTGTATAATAGTTGGAAACAGAACCCCTCAGGTGTTGTCTAAAAGGCGGAACTGTGTATCGAAAATCATCAATCAAGCCTGTGATCGGCGGTGTCTCAAATGGTTTAAACGGCAGAAGACGGGATTTAGTGAGCAGCAACTGACGGAAGACTTCAATGAAGGCTTCAACCAGAGCAATACGCAGGGAATCGATGTAGCCTGTTGCATGCTTGGGCTGAAACCTCTCATTTCAGCGAAGAACCTAAAAATGCATTTACTGGGGTACCGAGAAGGTCGAAAGAAAGTTGAGCTGTAAATTGAAAGCGAAATAATAAACCATAACAAATCTGGTTACTCCTACTCGAAAGCCAATAAAAATTCACCTGTTCTCTTAGGAAAACTTTATGGAAAAGTCTGCTCTATATTGAAGCAGCACCCATTTTGTCTTAGGGAGCACATTGTATTTTATATCATGCATATCACCCAGGAGATACAGACCATAGAAGCTAGGGGTTCCATAAACAGTGTCCAACACAACGAAGGGGTACCGGGAACGTCGTCACTGGACATTCGATGATTGGAAAAAGGTTATGTGGTCAGACGAATCACGCTGCACCTTGTTTTGTACCGACGGCAGGCAGAGAGTGTGGCGAGAGCCCCATCAAGCCATGGACCCATCTTATCTTGTTCGCACAGTTCAAGGTTGTGGTGTGGGGCATGTTTGCTGGCTTGGTACTGGCCTTCTGGTATTTCCGAAAGGTCGGGTGTCATCCATGGAGTACTTGAACGTTCATACCAATCATGTCGACCCTGTAATGTTGACTTTTTATCCCATAAGCGACGAGGCTTTAGTGGACGATAATGTTACAAGGATAGAAAGGATAGCATTATCGCCCGACGAATTAAAGAGAATCAGATATGAATTAGGTATACTGAATTGATGAATTAGGTTTACTGAATTGATGGATTAGGGATGATAATGAAAAATATCCTGAATGATAGATTTACAGTAAAAATATTCTGATGATCAAGAATTCGCAATTAAACTAAGGCCAGGGATAACTATTTAAAATAATCAAAAAAATTTTTAGAAGCTGAATTATGAAAAATTAAAATACTTTATGTAGAGATTTCACTAAGTTAGAAGGTAATAATATTAGAAAAATTAATAGCATTGATGAGTAAATCTGTGAGTAAGAGTTGAAATAATTTGATAAAAAAAAAATGTTTCTTCTTATTGGCACATGTATTTTAAAAATTGCAAATTATTTTCAGCCTGGCGACATGTTTACAAAACTGATTCATTTTGAGCCTGGTGTGATACAGGATGTATACTACTTGGTAAGTAAATATATCATAATATGTACTGCATATTGAATTATAAAGCTATCCCTAATTCTAATTCTTTTAAGTTTTTTAATAGATATCTTATTCTTCTAAGTGACAGAATTCTTATATAATTAATCGTATAATTTTTATCGTATGTTTTCATTTAAAACTCCGATAAAGAACTTTCTCTTTCATGAATATTTCTTATTTCTGTTTCGAAAATAAAACAAGAAAGATCAATCATGTATAAAGCATCGATTATGAAACACTTTCCAACTACAATGCAATTTTATTTAAACATCTCCAAAATGCGATACATTCAGCGGTAATATTTTAAAAATTATCACAATACTACAATGATTTATTATATTTGAAAACTTAAAACTTCATCGAAAAAAAAATGAACTTTATTCAAATGAACTTTATTCACGTCATCGAAATATGTATCATTTGGCTCTCTATGTAAATGCAGTAAATATTTCATTCATTCACTTTTATTCCATTCCTTTCATTCATCCCAATACTACTATAATTTATTTTACTTAAAAACTTAAAACTATGGAGGTAAAGTTACTTTAACTCTATGCTTAAAACTTCATCGAAAAAGTCTGCTATAAAATCGTCTGTTTCTCTATGTAAAATCAATGAATGTTTCAGTCATTGGCTATATTGCAGACTCCAGAGCTAAATAATTTTGTGTTAAAGAAATTCAGCAATTCTTATGCAACAGCTTGATGTGTTTACATTCTCCATAAGTGAAAATTCTACTTCGTTCTAGAAATAGTCAAAGTCTGATGATCAGTTAAACCCAAATATATTGTAATTGCGTTGTTTCAGAATATAGATGCCCAGAAATTAAGCAAAAATAAAACAGTTTTAGGACGGATACAACACTAAATATAAATTAAAAAGAAATTTTAAAATCACGATTTTGACACAAGATGGATGCCATATTTTATTTTGAAGTGGGTCACGTGATCTCTTCATATAATATGGGTGTAATTATTATTTTAATTTTTATTTAAAAAACTTCCGAATATATTTTGCTGAAATTTTTTTCATATATTGTATGGGATAATTTGAATATTTCCTAAAACTTTCGAAGCAATTCGTGAATTTTAAATTCGCTTAAAAAATGTTTGAAAAATTAGGCCCCATAGGGTTCAATGTATTTCATTTTTTCAACCCGGGTTCAATCCAAAACGAATTATGTGATATTATTCATTTATATTCCAATATGTCCCACAGACCGTCTGGACAACATACTATGGTAAAGCCATTTTTACGTCAGTTATCGTGAGAATGGACAGACAGACAGAATGGACACTTTTCATAAACACTTTTCAACTATTTTGTAAAGTGTTAAAAAATATCATAAAAACATAATGCGATATAAATGTGCTACGAAAATGCATATTTAGTATATGATATATTTTTGTTCAAAAGCGAATGCTATCTATTTTAAGCTGCTAAAAATTGTTTTTCTCACAAGATATTTAATGTTTCTGATCTAAAATGAAAAAAAAATGATAAAAAATAAAATAAAATAACTATTGTCAAATAAGTGAATGCTTTGTAAATGCTTTTATACCGAAATAAATGGATAACAACAATTAGAAATTATCACGAGTCATTTTCAAGATATTAGAAAATTTCATTTTTTCACTAAGCGTGCTGTATCTCTTGAATAAATAGAGTAAATTCAATACAATTTGGCTCGATATTTTAATCAAGAAATCTCGGAAGTATGTTGTTATTGGGGAGACAAGTTATACCTTCAAGTTTTCGAAGAATTCTTTTTGGCAAAAAAAAAATTATTTCGTTTCCAAAATAATCATTTTATATGTAATTTGTTTTTATTAGAAGGAATGATATAACTTACAGAACTATAATCTAGTACGTTTTTAACACTTTACAACATAGTTGAAAAGTGTTTATGACTTTGTCCATTCTGTCTGTCTGTCTGTCCGTTAACACGATAACTGTCGTAAAAATGACTTTATCAAAATGAAATTTTAGTATGTTTTTCAGACGGTCTGTGGGACCTATGGGAATATAAATGAATAATATCACCCAATTAGATTGAATTTGGATTGAACCCGGGTGAAAAAAATGAAATACATTGAACCCTATGGGACCTAATTTTTCAAACATTTTTTAAGCGAATTTAAAATTCACAAATTGTTTCGAAAATTTTAGCAAATATTCAAATTATCCCATAAAATGTATAAAAAAAAATTCAGTAAAATATGTTAGGTAGTTTTTTAAATAAAAATTATTTAATATAGGGAGAAAAACAAATTCAATTAAATGCTGACTCTTGCTATATCCTCCAGAAAGAAAAAAGAGATATATTATATAATAAATATTTTTCCAAGTGTTTAATTATTTTATGTATAAGAGAAGTTTAACGTTTTAAAATAAATATGGTTGATAACAATTTTTCAAATTTTTAAATAAAATAAATTATTATAGTATTGTGATGAATGAAACGCTGTTTTCATATAGAGGCGATTTATATTTCGATGATTTCATTTGACTAAAGTTCATTTGTTTTCGATGAAGTTTTCAAATATAATAAATTAATGTAGTATTATGATAATTTTAAAAATATTACCGAGGTAATGTAAAGCATTTTAGAGATGTTTAAACCAGGCAATTTATATTTCAATGCCGTCATTTGAATGAAGTTCATTTTCTTCGATGAAGTTTTCAAATATAATAAATTAATGTAGTATTATGATAATTTTAAAAATATTACCGAGGAATGTAAAGCATTTTAGAGATGTTTAAACCAGGCAATTTATATTTCAATGCCGTCATTTGAATGAAGTTCATTTTCTTCGATGAAGTTTTCAAATATAATAAATTAATGTAGTATTATGATAATTTTAAAAATATTACCGAGGAATGTAAAGCATTTTAGAGATGTTTAAACCAGGCAATTTATATTTCAATGCCGTCATTTGAATGAAGTTCATTTTTTTCGTTGAAGTTTTCAAATATAATAAATTATTGTAGTATTATGATAATTTTAAAAATATTACCGAGGAATGTAAAGCATTTTAAAGATGTTTAAACCAGGCAATTTATATTTCAATGCCGTCATTTGAATGAAGTTCATTTTCTTCGATGAAGTTTTCAAATATAATAAATTAATGTAGTTTTATGATAATTTTAAAAATATTACCGAGGAATGTAAAGCATTTTAGAGATGTTTAAACCAGGCAATTTATATTTCAATGCCGTCATTTGAATGAAGTTCATTTTTTTCGATGAAGTTTTCAAATATAATAAATTAATGTAGTATTGTGATAATTTTAAAAATATTACCGAGGAATGTATCGCATTTTAGAGATGTTTATATAAAATTTCATTGAAGTTGGAAAGTGTTTCATGATCAATGCTTTATGCATGGTTGATCTTGTTGAGATATCTCGCGCTTTTGATCCAAAATGGGGAAAATCACAAAATATGTAAATACGTTCACTATTACCAAATAATTGAATGCTTTGAAAAATACGTTTAACTAAAATTAAATGAAAATGTTCAATAGTTATCAGATTTTAAATTTCGATGTTTAATAGTTGTCATGAGACGTTCTTGAGGTATTAGAAATTTTACTTTTCTACTGGGAATGCAGCAACTCCCGAAATAATTAATCATGAAATTTTATATGCTTATTTTAATTGGTAACAGCAATAAGCATTTTTATATTTAGCGAGATCTAATAAGTAATGAGAAAGAGCTGATTTGTGTTACTGTTTAAACAAAATATCGATCTGTATAAAGTCATAAGGGGGAGCATTACATTATTTTTAATGGAGGGAAATTGGCTTGGAAGAACATACAATATCTGGAGAATCGTTCATGGGTGAATTTATTCAGTAATTTCTTTTATTTTCCAATATAATACTGCTGAGCTTTCCAGTGTAATGTGCTATTTTAAATGGTACAAATAATTGTATAAATAATACAATTATTACGACACATACACACGGCCTTTACTCAATAGTTTAAATTATTTAACTTACAAAATTCCTTAAAGAATGTATGCGCGAACTGACAGTTCGAATGTTCATTAAGAATGAATTGCCAGTTGGCTCTTAGCAGTTGTGAAGGGGGCTTATAATAGCCTTGAAACAATTATCGTCATCTAACTAATATGGACCTGCTTTCTTTAAGGAAGTTTTGTAAATTATTTCTTTATAAGATCATATTTATTATTGCACAAATTTCTGAGCTTAATTTTTCTTTTAGGTGGTATCTAAAGGCAAAATCCTCGCCATGAACAAGTTGCCTCCGGGCCACTTCAAAACGCAGAGGGTAGAGTTCCAAATTACTCATGACATGGTGCCGAATTTCAGGGTTTTAGTTTTCGCTGACTATGAAGGCGAGCTTCTAGCGGATTCTCTGAAAATCGATGTCGAAAGAGTGTGCAATCCACACTCGCAGGTAATATAAACATTTTGTGACATACTGGATGTTTTTAAATGAGAAAAAAAAATGTAGAATTTTAAATGTGGTAAAATGTGGATGTTAATGTGGAAATTTTTTTAGTTGGATGTTGTAAGTTTTCTGATTCTAGAAAATCTGATGGTAGCATTATAATATGCAATAAGTTTTGACATTAATTATTTCAATTTTTATTTTTTCGATACTTGTTTTATTGTGTTTGCATGTTACTCATGTGTATGTATTTTGTAATTATTTATATTTTGTATTTTCCTTCTCTATAACTGAGCTTATCTGTTGAGAAGTAAGTGTATTCTAATAAATAAATGAACGAAAGACGAGTTTTTAAACAAAGCAACTGGCAGTTTAGGTCTAACTGGAGAATGCATGTAAATTAGACTTATGTACTCTATATACGAAAATTCATCTGTCGTTAGCAATGTTTTCAAAATCTACGTTGCCAGTTTTATAGTTTTATTTTTAAACGAAAGAAACTTTTCATAAAGTAGGTTTATTTTTGCCACAACCAATGTTTTATCCACTCAATGTTACGTGCTAGGTCATTTGCACATTTCAAAATTAAAATAGTACCAAAGGGAAACCGAACGCTGAATGTGGAATCACATGATTAGCGCACTGGCAGCCGCCGATCTCTCAATTGATCTACTGGGGTGCAATCGCAAACTCTTATCGTCGAAGTGGACTCTGCATTCTCCCCCCTTTAATGCCAGATTAACACTTAACATATGGCTTGACACTTCGACTGACCACCCCTTGCTTTTTTTAATTTCAGGTTAGCCTCTTGATTCTATTTTTATCATCTAGGCTAGCCTTCTTATGCTGTTTTTATTCTCCAGGTTTGCCTCTTGATGCTGTTTTTATTTTCCAGTTAGTCTCCTGATGCTGTTTTTATCATCCAGGCTAGCTTCCTGCGTGGTCATTGGCCTTTCGATTTGAAATGGGCGCTCAATATCCCAATTCACTCAATCCGTGGTAGTCGTGCTAGGGTCACTTAAAGATCCCCAACATCATTGCACTGACCTACAGAGTTCATTTGCTCAGATGCCTGTAAATAATTGTGCTGTCCCAGTCAGTACTCGAGCCATGAATCTTCGTAGACGCTCTTCCAATTGAGCTAATGGAAATGAAAGTTCTTATCGTCGAAGTGGACTCTTCAAATGTTGTACATAAGAATGTGGTTCAATAAATGAATGACTCACTACTAGTTCCGAAATCTGTTTAGTCTTTAAAAAACAACAAAAACTATCACTCCTTCAGCAGTGGAGTTATCTTTCAAAACTTGTCCAATAGAGATTTATTTTGGGAACTGTGGTGTTAATATGTAGAATATTAAATATTAAACACGTCATATAACGTGCACAAGGTTATCACATCCTCAGGCCTCCAACACTTGTCTTCATAAAATCTTCGGACACACACACCTCTGCATCAAAAATGTTGCCATTCAGAGTCAAAATATAAAAAAAAAAAATCGCAAAAATTTCATAGAAAAAAATCTGGTGGTTAGGTTTAACATTAAATGTCCGACGCACATCTACAGATGATTAAGCCCTCTCATTTGATGTGGGGTTTATAACTTTTGTGTAGTGGATTAATCGAAATTTTGGATGTTCGGTGTAATGGCATTTTGAAGTGATACCTAGATTGAATTAACACTTCTTTTCTAATTCCTACAGGTATCTGTAGTACCAGAATTCAACATAAGAGAGCCTGGAAATATTGGTAAGATCGTGATAAGAGGAACTAAAGGAACATTAGTTGGGCTTCTTGGTGTTGATGAAGCTGTCTACGCATTATCTAAGACAGATCTCTTAACAAAAGCCAAAGTAAGTATATTCTGAAAGGCTTCAACTTCCCCCCTCCTCTCTCTCTCTCTCTGAAACAGACAAAACATTTTCCATTATACTTATAATTTTAGGAACGCGGCATCCTTCCACCCGCCAAGTCTCCACCAAATCGTCATTTCCAAATCTGTAGTTGGCACATGTATATTATACGGGACGTGATAAAAAACGATTTTTACGTGTCTGTATCTCAGGCCCAAGATAGCTATAGAATCTTTTTTATGTAATATGACAACTAAACTGGCGAAAGAAAAATTACAATTGGTGCGGTATCATCCAAGAAAAAATAACTCTCTTTACGATTTCTGCATTGTTTTTCTTTAATGTTGACGAACCTACAGTTAAGCTATTGAATTGATTTTCACCAACGCTGTTTCATTTTGTGTATTCTGCTGAGAGGTGCATACTTTTCTTTTCAAGCTTAAAGATAAATGTTCTTTTGAGTTTCAAAAATTGAAACAAACAAACAAACAAAAAAAGAACATGAATAATGGTGCTTGACGGTAAATTAAAATGTACAGTGTCTGCTATATCATTGATGTGTGATCATGTTGATAAACATTTCTACAAAAATTTTGGAATCTCAAATGATGAATTAAAATAAAATCTTCAGTAATTCTACTCATCTTTTCAGGAGGTGCTGAAACTGATGTTTCTAAAGGAAGCAGTTTTCTTTAAGAATTCCTTTTGAATACTATAAACGATTGACAACAAGAAACATTGATAGGATTTGCTATAAATCTCCATATTGTCTTTTGGGCCGGGAGTCCGAATGCCTTTATATCCATTCCCCTAAATTTTGAAACCAATTTTTTTTAATACCTTAGGGGCACTAAAAAGTTGAAAAGATGTTTTCAGGGGAAATATTGTTATGCTACTAACATTGCAGCCATTTTTAAGACAAACAAGAAAGATCAATCATGCTTAAAGCATTGATTATGAAACACTTTCCAACTTCAATGGAATTTTATTTAAACATCTTTAAAATGCAATACATTCCTCGATAATATTTTAAAACTTATCACAATACTACATTAATTTATTATATTTGAAAACTTAAAACTTCATCGAAAAAATGAACTTCATTCAAATGACAGCATTGAAATATAAATTGCCTGGTTTAAACATGTCTAAAATGCGATACATTTTTCGGTAATATTTTTAAAATTATCATAATACTACAATAATTTATTATATTTGAAAACTTCATCGAAAACAACTGAAATTCATTCAAATGACGTCATAGAAAAAAATAACACGCCTGGCTTTCTCTATAAAAGCAGCATTTCATTCACAAACATTTTCCCATTCATTTCATTCATCGCAGTACTAAAATAATTTATTTTATTTAAAAACTTAAGACCATGGAGCTACAAGTAATTAAACTCTATGCTTAAAACTTCATCGAAAAATATCGTCTTTTTCTCTGTAAAATCAATGAATATTTCATTCATATCAGCTATGCAAACTCCATGAGCTAAATATTTTTCCTTTAAAGAAATGCAGCAATTCTCATACAACTCATTCCACATATTTTTCTGTTTACATTTTAAATAAGTGAAAAATAGGCTTCGTTGTAGAAATAATCAAATTTGGATGATCATTTAACTCAAATATATTGTAATTGCGTTGTTTCAGTATGTAGATGCACAGAATTTAAGCAAAAATAAAGCAGTTTTAGGACCCATACAACATTCAATATGAATTAAAAAGAACTTTAAAAATCACGATTTTGAGACAAGATGGATTCCATATTTCATTTTATAGTGGGTCACGTGATCTTTTCATTTCATGGTCACGTGATCGTTTCGTATAAGGGGTGTAATTAGTATTTTAATCTTTATTTAAAAAACTACTGAATATATTTTGCTGAAATTTTTTTTATATATTTTATGGAATAATTTGAATATTACCTAAAATTTTCGAAATAATTTGTGAATTTTAAGTCCGCTTAAAAATGTTTGAAAAATTAGGTCCCATGTAAAATACATTGAAAACAATGTATTTTATTTTTTCAACCCGGGTTCAATCCAAAACTAATTGTGTGATATTATTCATTTATATTCCCATAGATCCTACAGACCGTCTGAACAACGTACTAAAATATCATTTTGATTAAGTCAGTTTATTTACGGCAGTTATCGTGCTAACGGACAGACAGACAGAATGAACAAAGTCATAAACACTTTTCAACTTTGTTGTTAAATGTTAAAAAAATGGCTATAATTTTTGTGACATGACCAGTTTTTACCCGAGTACACCATAAAAAATTTCATTACTCTCTAAGGTATATAAAAATGTCTTCTCAACTGCCGGAGTGGGAACGTCTATGATGATGATATGTGGAGTTTATAGTAAATGATGCAATCGCACAAAGTATTTTAACAGAATTAAAAATAACGATGGGTATTTATTATTTATAGCTTCTTGGAAGTTAGTTAACTTCACGTATAATTGTAATGAAAATTTCTATATTTAGTAGTGCTTTGAATGATGTTCTATGCTGGACATTTGAAAACCCAACTTGGTTTAAAAGGTTTCAGAAGCTGGAAAATGGTTTTTCCGTCATTTTAGTTTCGTAGGCAGGTTTTTAACTGGTAATATCCTTAAAAAATATTAGTATACTTTAAGGCAGTGCTTTTCAACTTTTGTGAGATATGCGTCCCGGTAAATTATTTTTTTTATAAGACGAGGCCCGACTCCAAGGAATTGACTTGTAAATACCTTCTATTTTTTTTAAGTTTATACATTAAAAAATATTTATGTATTAATAATTAATAATGGTATAATCATAAAGAGTATTAATATATTTATGTATACGGTGTGGTATATTGACAAATATAAAATGACATTTAAATAAGTTATCAATCACTGGACTCATGAAATCATGTAGCACATTGTAATTTCCCCAGACCAACATCATTAAATGAATGTGTGCTGATTTTCATTGAAATATCTCGTTTGTTTTATTTCAAAAATGTATACTATTATTCAGTATAAAACAGATTAGTATACTATTAAATTGATTTTACTTATGTTAGTTTGAAAACAAAAACGGTATTGAGGGAAAAAAATATTTATTCATTGTGATTCACCATAGAAATCAACCGAGCTGTCTCTTATTCATATTAAAATTTAAATGATGATCACTGGCATTTGCTACACAGAAGTTATTTTTGGTTCTGAGTTTTTCGGTACATTCACGAATATTATTAAAATATTTATACTATGAAATATTTATTAAAAATATGCTTCGAAAATTAAAATGACAAATTCCAAGCGAATCTCTCACGAACCTGTACCGGTTGAGAAACAGTGCTCTAAAATATAGGTAAATTGGTTTCGAGGGTTGGGAAAGAGAGAGTCTCTCTGGATCCTCTACTATTTCATTAATTAATACGATAAATTTTTTTTTTATTAAAGTATGCATTTCACTGTATAGTTAACTTGAATTTTTATTATTAAAGGTATTTGATAAATTTGATAGCCATGATTTGGGATGTGGTCCCGGAGGTGGTTTGACTGTCAACTCTGTGTTAGGAAATGCTGGAATCACAATTGGCTCAAGCAAGTACACTCCTTCTTTGGGTAAGTATCAAAACGAAAATGTTTTAAAAGAGTCTATGTATCTATAGTCTGTGAAATCTGTTGTATAGCTCGATATAGATTGTTTAAAATATTGTCATTTTTAATGATTTTAACAATAACACCTCGAAAAAAGATTTATCTTATTAGCTAATGCATAAACAATCAACATAAACACAGAACATACATGTCTGTCACAGTTAAATTTCTTTATATATACAAGGTTCATAAGAAAGTCTTTAAACACCCCAAGTATGGGGAAGTAAGGGAATAATAAGGGAAGTCCACGAGTATACCAGTTATATCTATCTATAGTAAAGAGATCATACCCGATCAGACAAAAATTATTGCAACACCTTTAGTGAAGAATTTATAAAGTTAGAATACACACTGTCACAGTTAAATTTCTGTATATACAGGGTTCATAAGAAAGTCTTTAAACACCCCAAATATCTTTGTAAGGGAAGTTCACGAGTATACCAGTTATATCTATCTATAGTAAAGTGATCATGCCCGATCAAACAAAAATGATTGCAGAACCCTTAATGAAGAATTTATAAAGTTTGGATAACAAACATGGCAGCGAAACTAGATAGAAGAAAAAAGCCAATTGCAAAGCATTGTCCAATGAGTAGAAATCGACACCAGAAACGAACGAAATACATATACGTAAAGTAGAGTAATACATACCAGTCATATATAATCGATTGTTAGATGCGCAGCTATTCTACAATACTGTTAAGCGTTGCCGAACGATTCACATGTGTATGCTTATAATGGCAGTGACGTAGTACCCATCTGTGAGATAAAAGGCAGCATGTGCAGAATAGGACATAGGAATTAATGAACTCATAATGACTCCTGATGGCGTACTGCTCATTCATTCAGTGAAGTTTGACATTTATTGCCATCCACATAAGCGTTTCGTGTGTTTATGATATCGATTTCTACTGATGAGATATTGCTCCACAACTTTGTAATTGACTTTCGGCTACCTCGCTTTGTTGCGAGTACGCTATTCTAACTTTTTAAATTTATCGCTAGGGGGCGCTTCAGTTACTTTTATTCGATGAGGATTTCTTTATAGAAAGATCTATCATGTATATTCATGGATCCTTCCTTATAAAATTGTGGATTTAAGGATTTTTTTAAGGACACTGTACAGAGTTTTTTTCTCTAACAGCAGAAGTTAGTTGTTAGTTTTTTCTCTCTACTGTTATTAGTTTTCTCTCTCTAACAACAGATAAGCTCTAACAACAGAATTATTTCCAAAGTTGGTAGGTATGTCCCTGAAAGTATTGGGGGGGGGGGGAGGAGATAGGATATGATTTATTGAACACATGAATAAAAAAATTCGAATAATTTTGATAATGTGATAAAACAATAACACAAATTAGAGCTTTTATATAAAATCTAAAAATCAAAAGGAAATTTGTTGTTACGAACTAAATACGAATGTTAAATGTTATGTACATTATTTAATTCCTTCGACAGATACGAGTATCCCACTCCCTGTAAAAAATCTAATATTTCAAATATCCCAAGAACAAATGGCACGTGAAAGCTTCTAAACTATAGTTCCTGTTTATATCTGTTAAAAATACATTCAAATTATTCACTCATTTTACAATAGTGCAAATATTTAATGTTTTCATGATTTCATTCGATTCGTTTAAATTATTATAGAGATGTACCATTTACAGACTCACATGGACGTCATTCAAAAATTTGATTTGTGTTTAAGGATGTCTCAATTTTTGTGTTAATATATTCGAAATCGTGAATAGAATTTTTAACTTTGTCATAATACTTTACATGTACTATGTATTGCATAGAAAGTAAAAAGGATTTCGACAAAAACTGTTATGGTACTTCTACAATGGAATATGGTGCCCTACAAAATTAGAACATATTGAAACGTACGTTAGGAAATAAATGAGAAAGCATAATGTGTTGATGTCCTACCTGAAAAACAAACATTTTGTTTATTAGCATCACATAAGCATACTCGTTCCGAATCAATTACAACAATGTTTATTTGATTGGCAAAAATTTTGCAATACTATTATTTTTAAGAACATTTTCCCCTTAAAACATCTATTTCTCGGAATCTGTTATGAGAGAAATGATATGGATTCAACATCAAATTCCGGAAGAGAATGTGTGTGTGTGTGTGTGGTAGTGGTGGTGTGTGTCGAAAGCCCAGACCATCCGTCTCGTCCGAGGACTTAGAGAAACAATTTGGATGGCCGGATGGTGGTGTGTGTGTGTGTGTGGGGGGGGGGGGGGCATTAAGTATTTCCACTTCCAGTTCATATTTTTTCTTTAAATAAGTTTCAAGATTGATTTTCAAGATTGATTACAGTTAAAGCGTAGATGGTAACTGATATGAATTTAGCAATAAATTTCAGAGGAGGTAGCAGGGTTCACTCAAGATTTAAACTTTCTCTTCTGGTTTAAAAACTTTCCTTGAAACATCTTTTTCAGAGGACTGGCTACAGATAGAGCTTAGATGATGACTGATATGGGTTCAGCATCGAATTCTAGAGGGGGGGGGGGTTCAGAAGTTTACTAAGGATTTTCATTTCCCATTCTGGAAATGTCACTTCCGGTTTTTCCGAAAATTCGTATGACTGTATGAGATAAGTATGCGAAAGAAAATAAAAATGCGTAATAGTTCCGTCAAAAATAAAGTGTATATATCATTTTCTACCACATGACAGATCCTTCATAAATTTCTTGTTGTACAGTTTTTTTTCTTTTTTCCCGTTATTGCTATGTTTTTGAAAACTTCAACCAATTAAAACTACATTGCGATACGTCATTATATAAATGTAAAAACAACACAACGTTGCTAATTTTTTTTGCAAGTCATGGGCAGACGCGCATGCGCACTTTGCGATACATTGCAATGTCACCGAAACTACTCAACCGAATAAAGCAAAATTTCGTACAGATAGAATGTTACATTTTTTGAAACAGCGTCTCTTTTTTGTTCTAAACTTTTATTTTACTATATAATATTGTTTTGATAAAATGTACTAAACAAAGTATTGAACATGTAGCATTTCGTCTGAATGAAAATTTGTTTTATCGGGTTGAGTCATTTGAAGCATTGTAATGGAGTGCAATTACCAATGAATATTTTTGGAATTTAACATACACTTTCTGTTTTAGCACATACTTGTGTCGAGATCAAGAGAAGGAAGAGGGAAGTTGCAATAGACATAAGTAATTATAATTTTATGTTTTCTCATAATGTGTTAAATTCCACATGTAGAAAAGTATTCGATAGACGTTCGAAGATATATTTTTAAGAAATTTTTTTTTTATGTGTAGCATGTGACTTTTTCGTTATTTTAACTTTATGAATAAACTTCTTTAATTACTATATATAATTGTCTAACGTGTGTAATGCGTTTTAGTTTTTCCAGACCCTTCAGAAACCCCCTGTGACCTAAAATGCCGAATCTTTGCACCTGTATAGTATTGATACGGTTCAGAACCTAACAGAGCAGAATTTTCCATTCATTCCGCATTTTCCCCACGGGGGTGGAAAAAATGCGTCATCGAATTTTTTTTTTTTCAGAACTTCCCGCAGCCCCCTGGTGACAGAGATCTCTGCCTTTGACAGGCATAAATACTAGTAGCTTAATAATTACGTGAAAAACACAGAAAACAATATTTGTGTTAAATTAATATTTATTAATCTATATGTAAATTGAAATTAGGCCCTTGCTGAAAATAGAGATTTATTTTATTATAAAATATATTTCTGCTATAAAATTGAATTCTCATAAAGCTTCGTCCAAGGTAATTAGTCTCAGCTTAGGCGCAGCAATGTAAACGTTATTGAATTCTTGTTGATGCGTAGTATTAATTACTTGCTTACTGGATTGAAGCTTTGGAAGTTTCGTATAGATCCGGTGTCCATTGTCCGCATAAACTTTCAAAAGCCAAGGACTGAATAAATAAGAAAGGAAATTATAAATCCATATGGACTTTGACGTGGACTTATTGGTTTGTGCAGAATAATGACACCAAGTTTGAGAGTTAAATTAAGAAATAATTATTTACGAAAATTTTATGTAAAATAACTGTCATTGCTCTTGATTTTCAGCCCCATATCTACACATCTTCGAAAAATGAGCGTATTGTCGAAAAATACATTATGATGTTAATATTGAATAGAGTATCCAGATTAATGTTGGTTCGTGGGACCTCGAAATCATTCAGAGGATTCTGTAATCTATGTTAAATGTATGCGTCAAAGTTTGATAAAAAGTTACTAGAAGTTATTTAATAAAACTGAAATAACTTCGTTAAAAGGAACATGCAACATAAAACTAAATGTGTCGGCTGGTTTCGAAGACAAGAAACAGCCTTCTTCGTCAGGACACACTAGAAACGCAATCTTCACTCGTGAGAGCTTGACAAAAAGTTGCTCTATTGTTAATAGCACGATGCTCTCGTTTGACGTAAGATATCTTTCCACCAATGTACCCTACTGGAGGAGCAATTAATTGATTGGAGAAGAGGTTACGTGAATTTCATTATTCCGATATTGAAGTAAAAGAAATTATAATTTGAACAATTTATGTATTGAACAAACGTCCTTCGTTTTTAATGGCGTTTTTTTTTTATAAACAAACTGAAGGCTTGTCTATGAGCAATTAATTCACTGTACTTTTATTTTATGTGATATTTATATGTATTACTTTGAAGAAAAACCTTATTCGTACGTTTTCAAATGCTGGTTTAGATAGCTCTAGAAATGAACAAGGAGCGCCTAGGACAGTACGGTTTGGCTGCCTTTAATCTCCCAGTAAAAGGAAAGACAAGAATCATAATTAGAATTTAGCATAAGTGACTCTCAAAGAGAGCGAGAAGATGCTTCTTCAGATGGGAGTAGAGATGTTGAATTTGGGACGGAGTTGGGACGAAGTCCCTATTCCTACCCTTATGCCAAGTAATTTAGAATAATGGAAATAAGCTTTCCACAAGAAAGAAAGGAAAAAAATTTGGTGGTACTTGTGTTCCGAAGGATACGGTCTTGAGATAATGAGAACGTCTAACTAAGGGAGGAAAGGATTTACAGAAAGTCGGAGGATTCTAAGACAGGGCCCAGAGGCCCAATAGGAATTGGAAGAATCATGCAATTGACCCAACCAGGAGAGTTATTCCTATGCAATTCCAAGTGACAACACTTTTGTGTAATCCGTAATGTGATTAGCTTTTTTTGACTTCAGGAAGAACATTTTTAAAAGCTTGCAGCACTAGGCATTTATCATATTTCTTCGTATTTTTTGGAAACTTATAATGTCGAGATACTTTTCCTTGTTGTGTTGGGAATTTTCCAACTACTGTTATTTGTCTGCCGATTTGGAAGTTTAGGGAAGTTATCAGGATTGGTATTAAAAGCATGCGTGTAAGATCGTGAACGGTCTACGTATCTGCTGTTGAAAGTTCTTTGCTTGTCATTTCTAGGTTTTAGAAATTTGGGACAATTTCGAAAAATCGAACAAGTACATTTGCCTTCGTAACGTTTAGTGCATTCCCTAATAAGGTGAGGACCAGCACATTTGACGCATTTTGGTGGCATGCAGCACAAATTTGACGAATGATGAAAAAATTGGCAGGAATAACATTATGTAGCTCCCTTGCGTCCTCTGTACCGTTCGAATGTAATTTTGGCACCTAAAATTTCTTTTACTTGGTACATTTTCAAAATTTTAGGAGATTTACTTAGTTTCATGTAAAAAAGAGGCTTGCAGATTTTGGAGATTTTTGGCCCTCTAGAGAGCTGGGTTATACTAATTATATCAAAATTATTTTCAATTAATTGTTGTTTTATTTTTTGGGGTGTCCGTGGGCACCGGTGGCCCCCTCATTATGACTTTGAGAGGTTTAAATTTATTTAGGACATGGCTACGAAAATACATTTTGTCTTGTAAAAGTTTAGCTTGCAATTCTCTGAATTCCTTATTGGTTTCAACATCAACCTTGATTAACGTCAATCTCAGGTCATCCTTGACAAAGGGAGTAATCACCTTTAATTCTGCAAAATATTCCGGACAGTTGGCAAGCGGAACGATGGAGAATTCAGGGGGGGAGGGCATTTTTCTTTTGGAGTTTGGATAGTTTCCATAAAGTTTTCAGCTTCAGGAGCATTAACTTCATGTTCAAGAATAGGTTTATTAGTTGAGATTTCAATATGTGGCTGGTCTTGCTCTGGAGCATGAGTAGTATGCCGTTTTTGAGGTCTTTGGAGCCCTTCTTCGTCGGTAAGGGATTGCTTTTTAGTTTTAGGTCTAACACTAACCTTTGTCATTTGGTCGTTAGAGGCATTGCCATCATGGGTTGGCAAAATAGGGGATTGAGAGACAATACTAGTTTAGATATGTGGATTATACTTTCGTGATGGTTGATAATTATTTCAATCTTACAAATTTGCTTAGTTTCATTTATTAGATATCTGGATGATACTTTCGTGTAGATTGATAATAGTTTCAATCTCACAAATTTGTTTAGTTTCATTTATTCCATTGTCTTATGCATTCAGTTTACTTATGAAGATGAAATGTACGAGTAATAATCATATGCATTTTCTTGATGTTCTTGTTACAAAAATTATTTCCGCATTCTCAACGCAGTTTTCTTGTAATCCGCTTTTTCCATACCTCCCCATGATCGTTCTAAGCATTCATTTCAGCAAATATCCATCCCTGAAATAGCTATAGCTAGCTCTTAGCTATAGATAGATTTTACATGATAATTGATATGCATTTAACATAATATTCTGGAGAATGTAGAGCAGTTTACTAAAGATTTCCACTTCTGGTTCTGGGGATGTCACTTCCGGATTTTCCGAAAATTCGTATGATTAAATGAATTAAGCATGCAAAAGTACATAAAAATCTTAATAGTTTCTTTAATAGGAAGTGTGAACACCATCTGGCTCCATATGAAGGCTCCTTTATATTTTTTTTGCTTCTCTTTTCTTCATTTATTAAACTTTTGTAAACATTGTAATATTAGTCAATACATGAAATGATTCAGATGTTTGAAGTAGATAGTATACTTATATGTAGTTTACAAAAAATTTTTTTTTAAAGTAACTTTCTGTGACCACTGATCTAAATGTTAAGTATTAATGAATGTTTTAGAAAGTTAGAACGACCAAAATTTTGTACAATAATTTTATTGCATTATGTAGAATAATAACTTATTTCAAATCTGCATATTTCATGAAACATTTATCTGTCCTAATTTTATTGCATTATGTAGAATAATAACTTATTTTAAATCTGCATATTTCATGAAACATTTATCTGTCCTAACTTCTCTTCATTTATAATGTATTTTCAGCGAGTTCCTATGAAGGAGTGGATCAGCAATGCTGCGGTTTGGGAATACAACACGATAAACACAACAGGAACTGCGAGGAGAGAACTAACGTTGTTGTAAGACAGTTGCAAGGAGAAAACAGGAACTGTTCCAAAGCCTTCCTGGAATGCTGTCTTTATGCTGAAGAACACGGATTAACGGAAATGAAATTAATGAGTAAGATACCCATTATTATTCGCCCACTGTCGTATGGAGAAAGTACTGTTTTACTGGTTATCTGATACCTATTTCGCCGTATCTGAAAAAAGAAGATTTGCACAATTCTAGGTTTAACGTTGTGCGTATATCTTCACATTTTTATAATTTTTTTTAATTACTACCATATTTAATTTTTTATGATTTTTCAAGCAAACTCATAAAAATTGAAAACTTATTTCCGTTAATGAGGTGCGGTCGATTTTTCTCCCCGGTAGACTTCTCTGCTTACGCAAGGTTTAAGCCACGCCTTTTCTCCTAGAGAAAGTATTCCGTTCTGTTTCTTTTATTTATTTAGCGGATGTTTACTTAGGACCTGAGTATCGCCGGGTAATTCGTTCTAGTTCATCTATAATGATAAAAAAAGAGAGCCTATATCACCCGCTGCTATGGAGATTTCACCCTTTAAACACGGAGCTCATCGAGAGCGACTTATTTATATAGCCGTTATTAAATTGCATTTCACAATTTTCTGTGTTCATGGAATATACGGAGCGCGGGAATGACTTTCATTCAAAACAGGCGTTTCAAAAATTGAGTGATGTTACCTGCATCTGTATTATTTAAGTAGCGGACGCGTATTTAAAAGCGACGTTGGGCGATTCGTTCATGTGAAGTCACAAAGTGATCTTTAAGTTCTCGAACTCCATCTTTCAGAAAAAAGAATTCTTTCTCTGGGTAACGGAAAGAAAAAGAAAAATTAACAATTTTAATTACAGTTAAAATCTGAATGAATCGCAACATTTTAGTTTGAATGTAGAACTTAAAGAAATTTACTTATAAAGGATTCCTAGAAAGTCCTTAAGCACCTTAAAAACTTTATAAGGAATAAAGGCCCATGAATGTACCTGTTAGGTCTTTCTATGGTAAAGTGACCCTACTCGATCGAATAAAAGGGGATGCAGCGCCTCAAGTGGAAAATGTAAGAAGATAGGAAAACGAACTTAGTAATACAGACGAAAAAATTTAATAACAAAGTTATAGAGCATTCTGAAGTTATAGAGCGAAAGAAACGCATTTATGTTAGGCAATATTCAATGACTTTTCCTTACAAATTTATTGGAGTACTTCAGAATTTTCCTAGATACCCTGTATAAATATTTTAACTTAAAGTATTTTGCATTTTTTTTTCAGGGCAAGGATTTGTGCTTGGAAGAATGGGAGGTGAGAATTTCGACGAGCCCGATTTTATAGCACTTGAAGATGAAGAACTGTTTGAAAAAGACCTGACAGTGAGGAAAGATTTCCGAGAAACTTGGATCTTTGAAGATATCACTATAGGGTGAGATTTTGTTTATATGGATTTGATTTTTGAATCACAAAACCTGCCTGTATGGGGAGTTCCCCAACATTTGAAAGGCACTCCTGTTGAAGATCCCAGCATTCATGGAGCGATTTCGCACTTACTATGCACTTGTCAGCATGGAAAAAAAATGTCTGCAACGACAGCAAGAAACTTGTTATAATAAGCAAACAATTTTGCGAATTTCAATTTTTAGCAATGTCCGTCCTCCTTCCTCGAGGAAGGACTAGAATAGTTTTTGATTCCATTCTATAGTAATTGAGTTACGTTTCAAATACAGATATTGCCTGTTGGCTAAAAATTTCGGCTGGTTGTTCGAAAATTTTTGTCTCACATCAAGTGTTTTGTTGTCACTGCAGATGTAGGCTATTGCATAATAGAGGCTATATCTATTCTAATACATTTTAGGCCTATATCTATTCTAATACATTCTAAGCCTATATCTATTCTAATATATTCTAAGCCTATATCTATTCTAATATATTCTAAGCCTATTTCTATTCTAATATATTCTAAGCCTATATCTATTCTAATATATTCTAAGCCTATATCTATTCTAATATATTCTAAGCCTATATCTATTCTAATATATTCTAAGCCTATATCTATTCTAATATATTCTAAGCCTATATCTATTCTAATATATTCTAATCCTATATCTATTCTAATATATTCTAAGCCTATATTTATTCCGCGCAGTTATAGGCTATTCCATGCAAATGAGCGCAAAATAAGTGCGAAATCTGTCCATGAATACTGATATCTGCTATGGAAGTGCCTTCCAAATGGATTTATGAACGTGGTTAACAGTGTAGTGGTTTTATAATTTATTAAGCATACGTTAATCAGGAGGTTATAGTATATATCATACGTATAAGTGAAACTGAGGGATGATTACATAGATTAAACAGGCAAAGGTAGACACTTGAAACTGTACATCTTTTGTTCTAACCTGGCACTTGAACTATAAGTAATGAGAAAAATCTAAAATCTTGGAAATATGTATGTTTGGTAAATTTTTAAATCGAGGAATTTTTTGTTCTAACATCTTTCAGCTATAATTCGAGAACTGGTAGACACACAAAATTCGTTTTTATACAATCTTACGCAGAAAGAAATATCCTAATATTTCTTAATTAACTCTAATGGTGCACAATTAATCGTTCATGCGATATTTTAATGTATAGATGCAGTGGTCGATTTTTTTTTCTCTTATATTTTATCAATTAATTTATTTAAAGATTTTGATTCCATTCTGTGGAAATCTAGTTAAGCTTCAAATACCGAGATCGTCTGTTGGCTATTCATCAAATCAAACTATTGAAAATCAATGCTATAGTTAACTGATTTTGAGATTAAGATGTCTGGCATTGTGTAAAATAAGGCAATATACAGGGTGTCCCAAAAAGGTTGAAACGCGCTTTAATTCTTTATCTGTTGGAGAAAAGTGGGCAATGTAAATTACAAAAATGTTGAAAGTAAGGTAGGAAATAAGACTACGTTAATGAAACAGTCCATTTATTTAAAAAAGTTACACTTTTTAAATTTTTATACAAACCCCTTTGACAAATTTGGTCAATCAGAAAATTTTTATTTTTAATGCAACAAGATCATTAAAAAAACCCGCATATCTGTATCTTTAAAATTGAGCGAGTTATATTTAATTGAAAATTGAACATAGTGAATGGGGACCCTATATTAAATTAGAAATGTAAATATGTGACATATCACAAAAAAGATAAAACTGGATGATAATACATAGAATACCTAACCGCGTAGTGAGTACCATTGCTTTATATGATCTCTGTCTGTGTAATGCTTTATTTAGATGCATTTGTGATAAAAAAAAATTGACACATATTAACGTATTTTTGATCTAAACAATTTCCATCGTCAATTTGTTTATGATCCCTATTTTCACCTATGAAACAGCCTTTCACATAGTGCGGAAAAGTGGCATAAGTCAGATTTTTTTCTTTATCATAATTCAGTTGATTTTAAAGATACAGATATGCATTTTTTTAATGATCTTGTTGTACTAAAAATAGAAATTTTCTGATTGACCCAATTTGTCTAAGGGGGTCGTATAAAAATTTAAAATGTGTAACTTTTTGAAAATGAATGGGAGGACTATTTTATTAACGTAGTCTTATTTCCTACCTTACTTTCAACATTTTTGCAATTTACATTGCCCACTTATCTCCAACAGGTTTAAAACAAAAGAAAATAAAATAAAATGAGGGTTTTACCTTTTATTTTTATTTATAAGTTCAAATTAGTACTTGGCCTTCTTACATCTTTTTAAATACATTGGTGTCCAAAATTATATTTACATACATAAAAAATGTGATGTGACAACACATGACTTTCGTTATAATGAATTTCTTTCTTTCACAGTGAAAAAATGATGCGTAAGATTACCACGGTACAATATTTTCAATGTTGAATTGTGCATTGGGTACTTTTCTGTGCGACAACGTGTAAAAATATTTCGAAGTCCCCAGTTGACTTGTCCCAGTTAACTACGCGCAACTCTAGATTGACAATGATCAATATTGATTGCGGCCGCAATAAGCAATCGAGTTCATGCAATAGGGTAATGTTAAAATATTTTAATAATTATTTCATCAAATTAGTGTCATTTTCGTTACCTTTTACAATGCTAACGATATTTTCGTCAATCTGAGGCGAAATATCGCCAACTTGATATATCGCTATATCAGTCACCAAGTTCGCCAAATTGATTGCCAAGCAGTACAGATAAACGAAGAAACGAGCCTTTCTTTTATATAAATGACTGTTGGTGAATTGATAGGCGTCAAAATACAAAACTATTACACAAAGTATTTCTCTTGTGAATGGAATGAACTAAATCCATGAAAATGATGTTAACAAATTTTGCATAATAATATTGCATAATATAAATTTTGAATAATTTTGCATGTAAAAAGTGAACATATATCACAATAGTTAGTAATTTTTTTTTAATTTTATACGATTTTTTAAAAATTTTTTTGAAAAAGTGCAACATCTGAAGAGCGGTTCATGCTAGCTGTCAAGCTAAAGTTTGTGCCAATCGTTTTCTAATGAAATTACATAAGAAATGATTATTTATATAACGTTATCGAAAGTTCTGATTTTTTTATGATATTTTAAAAATTTCATTCCGAAATTTGGAGACCTTTCGAACATTTGATTGTATGTTTAAAATCAGTAGACTTGCAGTATTCACTGATTGTAATTTTTGCACCAAATTTCGTTCGAAACGCGCCTTTCGTTTGTGAGAAATCATCTGCACACACACACACACACACATACACACAAGTACAACATCCAATTCGTATTTAGGGATGCTGGAAACGTGGTTTTTCGTTAACATTTCAAATTCGAATCTTCAATCCCGTCAAGATACTTTCCCTGCACATTGTACTATGTATATTGGGAAAGTAAAAATGTCATTATAATTTAGAGTTTCTCTAAAATTCGTGCTTCCAAAATTATTCTAAAATTAGGTTAAAAATATATTCTGCTAATAAGAAACATTTGTAAAAACTTACGCATAACAAGAATACGCAGAAGTTCACGCATAATAATAAAAGAAATAGAGGTAGACTTGGGATAGCCAATTTAAAAATGCAACATCTGTTCCATCATCCAGAACCATCTAAAGCTACGGGTTTTGATTGGCTAGTGAGTTGGTGGGCCAACTTCGCGGATCTTGGAGTTTTCTGATTTATGGAAAAGTTGTTTAGGTGCACTTCATTATACTTTACATCGATTTATTTTTATTTCAGACCGGACAATAAAGAGGAACATGGAGTAAGTTTACCCCACAGTATCACAACCTGGGTCATACAAGCAGTTTCCGTATCTCCCATGCACGGCATATGCGTTGCCGAGCCGCAGAAGTTGGTATCTTTCAAGAAAATATTTTTGCATTTGAATCTCCCGTATTCTGTTGTACGAAATGAGCAAGTCGAAATTCAAGCAACAGTTTTTAATTATGGAGATAAGAGATTATCAGTAAGTATTTAGTGCATAATGTTTTTGCTTTTCTTCGTTACTTGAACTTGTATTGGATGCTTTCTGCGTGACCTTTTTACTTAGCTAGTCTAAATGGAACAGAAGTTGCACCAAGTGTTTAACATTTAGTTTATATAACACCTTAGTGACGTAATTCAATGGTAAGATATAGAAATTACAAGTGCGTTTCATTCAATAAATAAAGTAACAAAATCTGTTCCGTATAAAATTCATTATTGGTTGGAAACATTTTGATACTATGGACTACTCATATTTTTCTTTTCTCTGCTACTAGAAGGCAGCACATATTAAGTGGACTGTTTAACAGACATTTAAAATGGTGGCACCTGTGAAGATGCGTAGTGCGATATAATTTTGCAAGTTTAGGACATAACATCAGCTGAAATTCATCGGCTGCTTGTTAAGGTGTATAGACCCAATGTCATGTCATGTAAGCAAATTTGGATTTGTTGCATAATGTTTGATAATGCTTCATTTGGGAGGAGCTTAAAACACCCACCTTACAGTAACCTGCTACCTATCAATTTTCGTCTCTTCGGAACTTTGAAGAAGCACCTGGCTGAAAAGCAACCAACAACTAAGTTCAACAAGTTGTAACGTTTGGACTGCAAGATCTTGACACCTGACTTGTTATATAGGTTTTGGTGTACCGATGGAACAAATGCCTGGATAAGTATGGTGATTACGTGGAAAGTGGAAAAATAATGTGTGTCTATGTAAGTTACTGGTTATCTTTATATTGATATAAAAATAAATGAATTCACACCGTAGAGCTTGTTACCTAACTTAATGAAACAGCTTGGTAGTTTCATTTTAATGATTTAGAAAATATAAATACTTAGTATTAAGTATTTTATTTAACAGTCGTTAGTAGTTCCAATTTTTACACATTTAAACAATATAGAAAATTATATTTTTAGTCTGAAAAGGGGAAAATTGTAGTAAGTAGAGTAGTAAGCAGAAGTTTTTTGATGAACACTGCGTTCTACGAAACTATGTGGAATATGAAGATTCACACTTACTCAAGTTAGAAAAGGATTTTTTAGCTTCGATTGTTCAAAATTGTGTATAAAAAGCAGAATATCTTAGAAAAGAATTATTTTAATAGACAAGGATGTACTATGTTAAAAACAAATTGTGACAAAGAAACAAATGTGAAAAAGTTGCAAGTATTTTAAATGCATATGTTTTTATGCTTCTTTCAAAAGTAATCAAAGTTGAACGGCATAATTGGAGGAATTTTATGCAGTATTGATTTTTTTTTATTAATATTTAGTTGCATATAAGTGCTAAAATTTGATTTTAATCGTTGATATGTGTTTATTGTGCGCGGTTTTTTCACTTGTATTTTGGGTATTGCAGTTTTAAATTTTTTATTTTGGACATAAGACGTAGTAAACTTTCGACTGTAGTTGCATATGTAACCTAAGCCAACTCTTATTTACTATGAAAGTGTTAAATGGTCATGTTTCAACAGTTGTTGATGCATTGTAATTAGAGTTGCAAAAAATTCGGGAATTTTGAAAATTGGGAATAAAACCAGGAATTTTGGGGAATAAACCGGGAATTTTGGAAGCCTTGTAAACTTGATGGGAAGAAACTAATATACGCGTTTCTTATATACTCTGGCAAATCAGGCATATTACGCAATTTAAACCTTAATTATCGTTCGTCATTTAGATAAATTTACTAAATATTTGCATTAGTTTAAAAGTACAGTGTATATATATATATATATATATATATATATATATATATATATATATATATATATATATATATATATATATATATATATATATATATATATATATATATATATTGAAATACAATTTTTAAAAATTCGAAATTATAACAATTTGTTGAAAATGAGCAAATTATATTAGTCACAAAATTACTAAAATGTTATTGGGACTAATATAGAATTCGTATTATCATTCAATAAATATGAATGAATTAATCACTTTATGATAAGTATTTTATCGTTCGGAATATTTTTACTTCTAAAATATTTACAAATTCACATACAATTTATATGTCGAATTAATTTTCATTTTATATATAATAATAAGAAAGTTACATAATTTAAATATTTTTTTAGATCTAACAAATATTTCTCAATTTTCCACGTTTCAGCAATTTACAATTTCGAATGCAAAAAATAAATATTAGTTTTGTGTTATAAACTTTCTTTTCCAATACAAAATAAAATGACTGAAAATTCCTTTCCCACAAAACCCGGTTTATTTCACTCTTTGCAACTCTAATTGTAATTAACACAAGAGATTTGATGGATAAATGATAAAATGAATTATTTCATTTCAGGCAGTAATCTACATGTATGGAGCAAAAGATCTGTGCACTGGCACTCAAGAAGGCGAAAAGAGTGAGAGAAAGAGACTTATAATAGACGGTCAATCGGCTAAGAGTGTTTCTTTCCCAGTTATACCCTTGAAAGCTGAAGATTTTCCAATTAAAGTTGTCGTTTTAACACCCGAAGGCAGTGACGTGATTGAAAAGCAACTCCACGTTGTAGTAAGTATAATTGCAAGTCACAATTTAATATTTAATATCTATACTCATTCAGGAAAGACTAGTGATACAATTTCATATGGAACGATAGAACTTCTATTTGTTTCCGGTACGTAGTCTGGACCGACTGAAGACATCTAAGAGCATTTCAAAAGGCAACAGACTGGCAGTGGCGCCTTGTCAGGTGAAGCAGCGCTTCACCCTGCGTCACCGGGCGTTATAGGTTGAACGGGTTATTATTATTATTTGGCGAATTTTCCCAACTCGTTTGGATATTTTTAGATATTATTGGACAACACTTGTGCTAGTAGTGCGATGCGTTTTGCTTATGTTCGTTGTCGAGGAGAATCCCGCTTCACCCATTCATGAAGTTACGACCGCCGCTATGGACTGGTTACCGAAAGTGTCTAGTTCACTATAAATGATCAAGAAAATTTTGATATTTTTTTGTTTTTCATATTTTTTTCTGCCCGAACATTCGTTGGACTATTATGTAGTCAAGGCTTACTTATAATTTTAACATGTCATCTGTTGACACTTACTTCTCCACAACATTTTCCCAACAAGCTTTCCTATTTTACCACCTTTCTTCTGTCGCTGCTTATACCCTAGAAGAATAGTAGCAAACCTTAATTATAAAATAAATATCCATAGATACTCTGTATCTATGAATATTTTCCCCCATAAGCGTAAAGTCTCAGGTTGTATATGTTGGCGTCATAATGTACTATATTTTAGGTTATGTCATAGTTCACATTTCAGGAAATGTGTTGATTTGTATTTCATAATTAATGACTTTTTGCAGCCAGAAGGGGTTCTTAAGGAAATAGACGTTCCTATAAAACTAGATCCATCCAATCAACAACGCAGGTCTAAGAGACATATCAATAATGAACATTTCTCAGGTAAAATTTTTCTCTCTATTTCTTTATATTTTAATTCATTTTAGATTTATTAAATGCAGCAGAAACATAAGAGTTTTCTTTAAAAAGTAGTTTCTTAAAGTAGACTTTGTAGATCGCTTGTTTTCGTAACAAACCACCTGTTGTATGTAGTCCGGCTTCAACCTGCAAATATAATATAATTATGATACATAAATATTAAAGTTCGCTACTCTGAAATGATGAGACAATTTTTTTTCAACTTAAAATTTTATTAAAGTTATCATTAGGTATTATTATTTAAATTTTCATTTACAATTTACAAATTTCATTCTGCAATTCTTACTTTGCCCCAAAATAAAGTTGTAAAGATAGCGTTACTGGTGTGATGATATGACAGTTAGCAATTTTGTTGACTTTAGAGTCAAATAATAATTAGAATAAATGTCCTATATAGATAAAAGGGGTACCTTTGAGTCAATAGTTGCAGTTATCTGCAGGCGTTGTTGCATACAGCAGCGGTCATCATTTTTAAGTAAGTTCCTTGGACTCCTACGAATTTCTGTTCCTGACACATTATCATTCTTTTTCGACTCGTGTCTCACTTCATTCTCAATTCTGTCTGCTCTCTCTGAATTCTCACTGAACTCGGTTTGTCTGCTATAGCTCCGCCTTCATCTGTTTTGTGTGAGAAGCTCATTGGACATATTGCTTACAACTCGAGGTCTAGGCAACTCTTCATTGGCAGCCTTAAGTCGCGGCCCGAGGTCTAAAATACCACGTTACTCATCTTCGTTTGTGGGACTATTCTGTTGCATCAAAAATCGCTGTAAGACACTGAAAAAGCATTGTAAACACTTCGCAAATCATATTTTCGATGACGTCATTTAAATAAAGTTCATTTTGTGTAACTAGCATTGTCGTTTTCAATGGTTTTAAGATTAATTTTGTCGATGGCAATTTTTGAAGCAGTTTATAATACAAATAAAATTATATTTCAGTTAGAAAGTGTTTCACAATCAATGCTTCATTCATGATGGATCTTTCTTGTTTCGTATGAAACGTACACATAGTAGCATTTCATGATGGTATTATATGGCAGAACTTCATAGTGATGTACATCAAATTGCTTAGAAATAATAGTCATGCTTAGGCGAAAGAAAGAGAACAAAAAATCAAGAGGAGGAATATAGAGTGAAATAAAATACTTAAAAATATAATAAATAAAATACTTAAAATAATGAAATACTTAAAGTAAAATATTTAAAATAATAATATATAAATAAAATACTTAAAAATAAATTATTAACTATGACGGTATTTCGTATCAAAAAAGGAAAAATTAATGAGAAAATATTTTAAATTGTATTCTACAGATACCATTGATCCTATACAGAATCTTCAAGTGACAGCAGTCAAACTTAGCGTTCCGGAAGGATTCGTTCCTGGAACAGCTAGCTGTTCCATCAACGCTATAGGTAAGTCTCCACTGCAAACTTAATAAATATGCTATTTTTCTAAAATGTATTAGAATATTTTCTTTTGGCAGCTACATTTGACATATACACACTTTTCCTCCGATCTGTTGATGACTGGATATGATTAAATTTACACTAGTATAATCTAGTTAAGTTATACGTATAAATTTAACTTTTAGGGTTTATGTATGTAATATAATTTTTAAAATAGTCCCTTTTCTTGTCTTTTTCCAAATGCATATTCATTCATTTTTTTTTCAAGCCATATACCTAAGCTAGGCCATCTGCCTGAGGCTAATTTTTATTAAAGCAAATAGCTATTTCGTGTCAAGTATTAATTACTTCTACTAAAATTAGATATAACATCTTTCACCTATAGCCAGTAACGTATCAAGGTCAGAGTTTGTTCCTGCACAACCATACTTCTTAACATAAAAGTCAGTGTTATTAATATTTCTCAGCCACACGCTGCTATTTCAGGCATTTGGAAGTTGATATATAATATTATGGCTCGCATATATCGCATTATTTTGATATTTTCAAATACATAGAACATTCTAATAAACACTAGATGCTCACCCTCCTGAAATTTTTAATCGACCACACCTTCGTCCACTTTTGCACTTCTAACATGAAGCACATGCGTTTTGAACGCTCCCAAATACATAGGGTCACAAGACTCGCTTCTATTAATGTAACTGATAAATTCTAAACATGAAATTATGTAAAATATATTCTTCAATTTCGCGTCCCGAGAGGATGAAAGAGGGATAATGTTAGAGCAGAAATAACGAAAACGCGCCTTAGCATATCCTGTGAAATAGAAAAGTACATCCGAAGTAGATAAATATCGCGGCGGTCTTGTAGCAAAGGCACTTCCGTTTGACTCCTTACTCTCTGTAAGATGAAGAAAATGAAATCGAAAAGTACATCCAAAACTGATAAATATCGTGCCGGTCTTTCAGCAAAGTCACTTCCGTTTAACGCCTATAGTCTCTAAGACGAATGGGAATATCTATTAATATCGATATACAGGATGATTAATAAAATATTGGGCCAAACTTTGCGAGGTGGTAGTATACACCAAACCAAGCATTTTCCGTTATAGTTTACCGGGTCGGAAATGAAACGTAAAGGTACCAGTGGGCGCTTAATAATGAAACCGTTGAGGTGAGGCGAAAGCACAACAATGAAGTTATAAAATGACATTTAATAAACAATAATTACAGTAATGGTTCAAAAGAGCGACTGCCAACCTGAATGCACGTCTCACAGCGGCGATGGAGGGATTGGCGAACTCTCTCTTTTTCCAACAGACCAAGCATGTCACGCACTTCGGCAGCAGCGGCCAAAATTTTGACGACGAGTTCCTCTTCACATTCAAGGGGAGTGTCATAGACGAGACTCTTGAGTTATCATCCCCACAAAAAGAAATCAAGACACGACAGATCGGGCGATCGTGGGTGCCAAGCTATAGGACCAATTCGCCCAATCCATCGTCCCGGAAAAATGACGTCCAGATAGTTCTTTACCTCTCCCCCAAAAAGGTCTGGTACTCCATCGTGCTGGAACAACATACGGGGCCAGATGTCTGTTAGAACATCCTTCAGTAATTCCGGCAAGACCTTCTTCAGGAAAATACGGTACATTTTCCCATCAAGTCTTTCCGGCATAAGATACGGCCCTATTAGGCCGTCGCCGATGACTCCTGCCCACACATTGAAGGATAATCGTCTCTGATGCGCATGTGGATATGTTGCATGTGGGTTTATATTCGCACACACATGTTCATTATGGATGTTAAATGTGCCATCACGTGCGAAAGAGGCTTCATCCGTGAAAAGTACAGTCGCAGGAAAATTTGGCTGCGTTGCACTCTGCCCCAGGAATTAGCGGACGAACTCCACGCGACGAGGATAATTCGCTGCAGTCATTGCTTGGAATCGCTGGTGATTGTATGGATGTAACTGTTACCCATGCAGAACCCGCCAAAATGTGGATTGTGACACACCTAGAGCATGCGCACGCTACCACAAATGCCGCCGTGTTCATGCGGAGTACGATCACGTTAAACATGTGGGTCCGTAAGTCCTTCCGAGAGGTTGGTGGTAGGGGAAGGAGGGTACGGTCCCTGTGGATGCCTCCCCCACTGGGTTCCGGTCTAAATTGGGTGGCACTTCCCGGCCGTCCATACAGTTACCTTACACCTTTCTGGTAGGTCGGACGGTCTGGGTCTCAACACCTAGAGTATGTCCCTCTCCCCCCAACTTTGACTTCAATCGCCCTTCCTCTTCTATCCCCCCTTCCCTTCGTATCGCCTATCTGGCTCCCTTCGACCCCTCACTTTTTTCAGACATAAATATTTACACTGATGGCTCTGCCATTGACGACAAAGTGGGTTACGCCATTTGCATATACAGGGGGATAAACTTCAAAACATATATACTTTCAAACTCAACCTTGGGAACACAGTTTTTCAAGCTGAAATAGCAGCAATACACTTTGCTATCAACTGGGCTTCTACAAATAATTTAAAAATAAATATTTTTTCAGATAGTCAATCCTCCATTTCGGCCATTAACTCCATTAGAAACAAATCTGACTATCTTTCCAAAATTAAACTAGATGCAAATTTAAACAAACATTTAATAAACCTCTGTTGGGTTAAAGCCCATTCTGACATCTCGGGAAACGAGGCCGCCGATGAAAATGCAAAACTTGCTACCTCTTCAGGTACCCCATTTCCTTTACCTTTTCCCTACTCTCTGTTAAAAAAGCATTGTAAACTAGATATCTTAAACGCCTGGCAATCTTATCTAAACAACTACATTTCCCCTCGCACCCATGACCCAGCCAGAATTTTAAACTTTCTTCCCCACGTAAACTTTAATTTCCTTTTAATGAACAAATATCTTATTTATTTTATCACGGGCCAAGGCCCATTTTTGGATTACCTTTACTTTTTTTAATTTAAATCAACCTCTTGCTGTTCCTGCGGTTCCTTTGGAGATGCAGACCACTACGTCTTTGCTTGCCCCCACTCTAAACCTTTTCATCTTTCTAAACCTTCCCCCGCTAATTCCGCGGCCTGGTTCTCGAGTGTCTGCTCGAATAAAACTTCAATTAACAAAATTAAAAACTGTGTTCTCATAGCGAGAGAAATATCCAACAAAATCACTTGAATAGCCTGAGAGCCATTGCTGCTTTTAACTTTTTCTCTGGTTGTTGATCCCCTTGGTTTTTGCTTGCTCCTCCCCGGTGGTGCCGCCTTCCCTTTTATTTTGGTTTGCTGTGTTGTTTTGGTGTTGTGTTTTGTTTTTGATTACTGCTTTGTTTGTTTGCTGTTTTGTTTAGTTGTGTTTATTCTGGTGTTGTCGCCGGATCTCTTCCCGGCCGTCCAATTAGATACTCAAGTCCTCTGGATGAGTCGGACGGTCTGGGTCTTCACACTCACACCTAGAGTATGCTCCCGGCCGTCCTAACGGTTACCTTACACCTTTCTGGTAGGTCGGACGGTCTGGGTCTCAACAACAACACCTAGAGTATGCCTCATTGCTCTTGTGTTTGTGCCTGGCCGAACTACTACTGTGTCAAGAATCGTCTGTTCCACACTTGACGATTCCTTGCATGACCTGGATAGGATCTGGTAGCGAGATAGGATCTCGATTCACAGAGCTGACGATGCAAGCGTTCGAATGTTTTACGATTGGATAACCGCCTATAAGGGGAACGTCCCCCGTACAGTCGTTGTGTCTCTCTGCTACCTCCATAGAGCAGCATGCAGCTCCATAGATGCATATCAGTTTTTTCTAGATTTGTAAATTCCTCCATCGTCTCAAAAGTTGAAGCTGCGAATGATTGCTGGAACCTGATAAGGCCGTACATTCGGCGTTACAAAAATTTGTATAAGGGTTCTTCTTTCCCAGAAGTTTGCAAACGTGGTTTTCTTCTTCAACCAGAATGATGGTGTTAAGCTTGTGGAGGGGCCGACTCCTAACGAGTAAGCGCCCTGTAACGCTTTTACGTTTCATTTCCGACCCGGTAAACTATGACGATAAATGTTTGGTTTGGTGTATACTACCACCTCGTAACGTTTGGTCCATCTTTTTTTAATCAACCTGTATTACAGTAAAAATATAACTGAAAAAGAAATATTAATATGAATTGAAATTAAATTCGTCGTTTTAATATTTGACCGTATTTTTTTCATATTTTTGCCGCTTCTGTTTCATACCTTTGTCCTGTATGGAGCTATGGGTATCAAACAGAAGAGGCTTTGCTGAATGACCGCTGCACGATTTTATGTGCTTTGGTTTTGATTTAATTGGCCGAGGTGAGTTTTTTTACCACTTATTCGATTTATAGGCTGAGGAAGGTTCTTCTGCTCTTATCATTTCTTATTTCCGTCTTACCTTTCCAGTTATATTACTTTCTCTACAATACATGGTAATATATAGGTAAAGTATCGGAATCGTGTCTTAAATCGCAACTTGACTTCTAGGTGGATCTACACATTTTGGGAACGAAAAACCTCTAGAACACGAAAAACTATTTTTAACTCGACCTGTGTGTGTGTGTGTGTGTGTGTGTGTGTGTGTCTGTGTCTGTCTGTCTGTCTGTCTGCCTGTTCAACGTATGTTTATAAAATTTTATTGGCAAGTGCGTGACTCTGGTGCTGATTAGATTTTGGCACGATTCTGGGAAAAAGAACCTTCCTTCTTTTGCTAAATGGTCCGCAAAATTTGTCAAAATCTGAAATAAAAGACTACGTTTTCTCAGATGTATTAATTAAATGCTTGTTTTACACGTAAATTTTGATGTCGAAAAGAATAAGACTAATCTCATTACTCTAGGACTAGCCGTTCTTGAGGAATTGTAGTTTTTTCGAATTTTTGCTACGCCGCCTTTTAAAATACGTCGAGTTAACAAATGGAAACAAGAGTTGAATTAAAAGAGCGAATTCAATGTATTTTCAAATAATTATATTAGTTACTTTGTACATTCAAATTTAATTTAATGAATTATTGAAGAGATAAAGAGAAAATGAAAGTCAGTCTGTAGGGAAAATCATGTGATACTCATATTATACTTTTTTTAATCTTACGGTTAGTAAACACTGCCTTTCTGACCTGATGCACAAGGTTCAAAAGACACTTTAACAACTGTAGTTACGTAATTTTCAAAGCTTCTTCTATTGAGTAAGAATTATTTGTATGAATCGCAAGCTCATAATGTAATTATGAATATGCTCAAAAGATATTACTACCTCCTTTATTTCATTACATATTATACTTCCCAAAGGTGATCAAATGGGACCCGTTGTTGAGACAGCCATGAACAATCCGGAAGGCCTCTTTCGACAACCACGAGGTTGTGGCGAACAGAACATGATGTTTTTAGCCCCGACTCTGTATGCGTTAAGATACCTGAAGGTGACCGGAAAACTGACTGCAGACAGCGAGGAGAAAGGCTACGGTTTCATCCGAACTGGTATGAACGTTATTTTGATGTCAACTATAGAATATTGAATTTTGTTTTTTAATTATCCTGATCCATGGTTGGGAAAAGTTAAAAATATTGAAATTGTAACGAGCAACTTTGTTATTAACTGAAATACGGTTACACTGATTAGACAAATTACACAGATATATATTTTTTAATTTTTGCAGGTTATGGGAATCAACTTGCCTTTAGGAAGGAAGACGGATCCTACGCCGCCTATCAGAGCAAACCTACAAGCACTTGGTAATGAATGATCTTCCTGACACGGGTTTCATCGCTGAAAAGAAAAATTCTGAAAATTTTGTTGTGTACCTATTGGTTTGTGGCAGAGGGTTCAATTCATTGTGACTCATGCCAACAGGACGCAATCCTGTGTAAATAAGTTGACAAATAAGGGGGACGTATAAATGAGAAGTTTCATGACGCTTTAGTCATTGGGTTATGGCGATAATTATCTTTCCTTCAATATTTGAAGTGGACCTTACAAAAATTATCACAGATGTTTAGTGAACTTGGTTTGAAGTTATAATCGGCTTAACTATTTTGATCCACTTTTTCGTTCTTGATGATTCTGCAATTTTCGAATCAAAGAGAATTAAAATGTTTAGATTACTATCAAAACACAAAATTGAATTTACAGATGCAATGCCAAACCTCTATAAAGTATATAGAAAAGTTGTAAATATCAAAATTTAGTCAATGCGATTAATATCTTATTTTTTGTATAAAAAATATATGACGTATTTTTTAATTCGTTTTGCATGTAGATTTATTGTGTGCATTTTTAACGATAGTAATAAATGTATGAAATCCTACAAGGGTGGAACAATAGCAACTAATTTGGGAATTTTGAGACTAGTGATATACGATTAAGCAACTCGGGATCTGAAATTAACCTTCATATTCTCCTAATTTTATTTTAGGAAAATACTCTTGATTCCAGAGATTTAATTTCCTACACTTCGATGTTTCTTTATATTTTTAAATTTGTTAGCTTTAATTCATACACTAGAATTTTATGGTTATTTGTATGAAGTTGTAACGTACGATAAGACAGTATTACATCCTTTGATCTAGAAACATATTTTGCTCAATGCTATTATCTTCGACTTGTACTCAGCAATAAATTAAATTCCTGCACTGTCGAATTGGCTATTTCACGCTCTTTCTGAATTCGTGATACATACGTGATTATTCACTCCCCAATATTTCATTAAATAATAAGTTAATTTTTTCTCTCGAAATTATGATAAAATATTATGAGATCGCGGCAGGAGATTGCCGAATGAAATATTCAAATCTGCTGCTTAAATCATCGGCTTTGCAATTGTCTATACAATTCTCCGCACGTCCACCTAATCATGACCTCACGGCTCCTCCCTCTCTTCAATATACAGATCTACGCCTTATCTGGAATCCTAAGAAAACGCTGTTCGTTAACATCTATCTGACTGGATCATGTAGAGTGCCCTTACGAGGCAATATTAGGGTCTCAAGCTTTGGGGCGGAAATGTCTTTTGCTCACTGCTTTAATAATCTTTTGCCATTTTTTGATTACGGAATTGAATCCTGGCACTGACAGATTTGTTTGTTCACTCTATCACTGCACCCGGCCACTCAAACAGTTGCTGCAAGCCCTCGGGTCAGTCGAGTGGTCTGGGTCTTCAACACTATCAATGCAAAGTCATATACAAAGATGACGTCGAACCCCGATTCTTTGAATCTTGAGATGAACTCTCATTAAGCTGTGCAGACTCAGAAAGGAACTTCAGAAATGTTTTATCCAATCCAATATGAGAGCAATTTTGTTTGCTTTATTAAAATTTAAGTTAAAATGTTTCAACAGCTATCAATTTTTTTAAAGGTTTTTGACTATTTTTTTTGCTGTAATGGCCATTTTTCATTTTTAGGCTTACAGCATTTGTCATGAAGGTGTTCTGCCAAGCGAATGAGCTGGTACACATCGACGATAACGTCTTGTGCAGTGGTGTTCGTTGGTTGATCAATAATCAAGAGCCTGACGGTGGATACGTAGAGAAGAGTCCAATGTACCATATTGACATGATGGTGAGCACCATTACTTTCATTACAATTCACGGTAGAGGGAAATTTGTATAAGACAGAATCGTACGGGAAAGATCTGTTTTAAACATAATTCTGTCTTATCACAAATTTCAGTAGATCCCAAATTAGAAAATTTGCTTTACTTCATGATTTCATCTAGTTATAAGATTGATATTTTATATATTTTATCATTTAAATGTTTAAATTATAATATTTTATTGTTGCTCGTTTCATCTGGACGCTCGCTATATTCATTTTGCACAGTAAAACTAAATTTGAAGAATTTTTAGTAAATATGTGACCAGAGACATATGAAGATCATACCCCAGAGGGTTATAAAATTTATGGAAACAGCCGTGGACACAATTCTATATATTTGCTAATATCATATGACCCATGGCGTTAGAGGATGAGGGTTTGACCCCAGCCGTGGACACAATTCTATATATTTGCTAATATCATATGACCCATGGCGTTAGAGGATGAGGGTTTGACCACAGCCGTGGACACAATTCTATATATTTGCTAATATCATATGACCCATGGCGTTAGAGGATGAGGGTTTGACCCCAGCCGTGGACACAATTCTATATATTTGCTAATATCATATGACCCATGCCGTTAGAAGATGAGGGTTTGACCCCCAGGGTTTGACCAGATATTGAAAACTTGAATCAAGAGAGTGAGGTGTAAACTTGATAAATTCGTTTGTTAGAAGGTCTAAGGAAGTGAAAATTATCTGCGTTATCTTAGGATATAGTATAGCATGTATATTTTGATAGGGAGTCGTATAAGAAATAACAATATCGAAAGGGAGAGGTGTATGGCTGGCCTTTTCGTATGATTCGCCTGGGTGTATAGTATCTTACGTATGGCTCACCTGGGTGTATAGTACCTTACGTATGCCTCGCCTGAGTGTATAGTACCTTACGCATGCCTCACCTGGGTATATAGCATGACCTTTTCTAAGTTTAATAGTCACTAAATTCTCATATGTTTCCTTAAAAAAAGTTTTGAAAGTTTTATTATAATGATGTTTTATTATAATGATGTTTTATTATAATGATGTTTCATTATAATGATGTTTTATTACATTATGTTTTTCATACTAAATTTTTTTTTAAAAATTAAATTGAGAATAGTAGTCTTTATCAAATTAAACTTCGTGTCAAACACATCATATTTTAAATCTTTTTATGTTTTTTTAAATGAAATGCTTGTTATTAAACAATGTATATCATAAATGAAGCTTCTTCATTTCTAATTTTAGGGTGGTGTTCAAGGAAAAACTCCGATGACGGCATTCACTTTAATTGCTCTCGAAGAATGCAAGTGTGATGAAGAGGTAAGCTAATTTTTATTTTCCAATACCCTTTTATATGAAAAGTATTATCCTCCCTAAAATTTAGTCCATTTGAAGATTTTTTGAACCTATTTTAAACACTTTTGAAAATGTTTGTATGTGTGTTAGAGAAAGAGAGATAATAGTGGACAGGATAGCTCAAAAACGAAAGCACCTACCGTTATCAAATTTTATGTTTAGATGCATTAAGCAAAAAACTAGAACTAGATAGAATGTTGTAATTGCCATAATTAGTATTCGAGTTATTTAAATTTTAAGATTTTCATTACGTTATTTTCTACGAAACAAAATTGATACTACCTGGAACAATGGTGGTAGTATACAATACATGTGGGAAATTGATAATATGAATTATTGATCTTAAAGGTATCAAAATAATTTATATTGTTACCAATACCTAAACTGACTTCAACATATTGCCTAGTTCCAAGGAAAAACGATATTTATAGTCAACCAATGTTATTATTTGTAGGTCTAGTTTGCTTGATCTTATCAACAAATTTGATGAAAAGTAGCCAACTTGGCTACTTTTGGCAAGTTCTGCAAAACTGCTCGAGTTTTTTAGATTAGTTTAGAAGCGTTACGTAGACATACATTTTCAAATTTACCGAAAAGTGATTATGCAATTAAACAAAGCTTTGCTAGGAATAAGTAAAGGGAAAACCTATAAGTAGCACGTGTTTCATTGTTTGTTCCAGAACCTGCTCCTGGCTAAGAAGAGGGCTGTTGCATACCTGGAGGATCACTTGGGAGATGTCAACTCACCTCTGCCCATGGCAATTATGGCTTACGCCTTGACTTTGAGTGACAGCGAATTAAGGCAAGCAGCCAACGATAGATTGTTGTCGAATGCAAAGCACGATGAAGGTAATATATGTACTATTTTTGAATTCTTAATGTGTATCCGAGATCTCTGATAATCCATGAAGCAAAAATACAACCCACATATCATACTGAAAATGGGTCTGATACATCCAGTTTTTTTAGTTTGGAATACGCGCTTGGAGGAAATTTTATAACTTTTACCTCCTTGGTAGCGTCTTGAAAATATTTTTTGGGTATGTTGCCATGCACGATTAAACTACATTTTATATTAGTGGTTCTGTCCCCTGCTCGCTACGATTCGTCAACCCCCGTAACTGCTCCAGATCCATCTCTTTGAAAAATCCTACTATCAAAAATCTCTTTTTCTATCGCCACCTATTTTCCGCAAGAGGAGAAAGTAGGGATTTTTCCCAGCCCAGGCAATCCAAAAACTGAATTCCTTGAGTTATTTCAAGCTAAAGTAAAGTTTAAATCGATAAAATGTTTATTTCATCGTTTTACCCTAGTATTTCTCTATAAATGTACCAAATTTCATATTTTTGTATGCTATAGTTTTTGCGGTTCAAGAGAGAAATCGCTGGACGTGCCGATACGAAAGAACACTTTTCACTTCAGAGTACATGAAAAGTAAAATATCTCGTAAATTACATCGAAATAAAAAAAGGGCTCCGTTCTGAAAAATTTCAACTATGTAGGTATTGGCCTGCAAAAATCGGTAGTATTTGAAGTTTTGAAAAAACCGCTTGCTATGACTGGCAAAAAAAAAATTAATTATACCTACCGTTGTTTATATCTAATTTAAGTATACTCTAGAAACAAAGAATACCTCTTCAACCTGATTTTTCTATTGATGTTTATTGGGCGACTTTCTTCACTGTAGGAAATGAGTAGCTCTTCAATACGATTTCTCTATTGAGACGTTTATTTGGTGAAGTAGAAACGTAGAAACAACGAGCACTTCTTCGATCTGATTTGTCTATGTTCATTGGCGACTTTCTTCACTGTAGAAACATTGAGTAGCTCTTCAATCTGACTTCTCTCTTTATGTTTATTTGGCGACTTTCTTCACTGTAGAAACACTGAGTATTTCGTTAATATGTTTTCTCTATTGATATGTTTATTTGGCGATTTCGTTCATTGTAGAAACAACGAATACCTCTTCAATTTGATTTGTGTATTAATGTTTATTTGCCAACTTTGTTCACTGTAGAAACGATGAGTAGCTATTCAATGTGATTTCTCTATTGATACGTCCATTTGACGACTTTCCATGAACACGATGTCTAGATAGACACCATAGTAACAAACAAATAACTGAACGACCATTTGTTATGAAAAAAGTCGATATAAATCTATTGGTTTTATTAGGGTTGCTACCTTTCAAAAGTAGTAATTTAAGTCAAAATAGTACTATTAATACGGAAAACTCTATAATTTGGAAAAATTAAAATACACTAGAAACAACACAGATAAATAAACATCAATATCGATTTTATTAATTTCATTACATACATAGTATAAAGTGCACAGAAAATATATTGTGAAGGGATGAAAGTTTGTTTTGAACGGAAGAGCACATTTCAAGTATCCCTGAACTTGAATTGAACATTTTTACTTTTCCTATATAAAAATTATAATATGTAGGGAAAGTATTGCGACAAGATAGAAAATTCGAATCTGAATTTTTGACGGAAGAGCACGTTTCAAGCATCTCTGAACTCGAATCGATTGTTTTCGAAATATCTATATGTGTGTGCGATATCTCACGAACCAATGAAGCGTTTTGAACGAAATTTGGTACAAAAATTACAATCAGTGAATACTAAAGCGTATTGATTTTAAAGGCAATAGAATGTTCTGAAGACCTCCAAATTTTCGGAAGAAATGTTGAGAAAAAAAATGATCAAAAAATCAGTGTTCAATAATGCTGCGTATATAACTTTGATATGTAACGTAAACGTCCAATAGTCAACAGTCGTTCTACTATAAAATTTTTCTATTTGTAACATTCGGCGAAATTTTGGCAATTAATTTGGTGGAATATTGCCAAATTGTCAATTTTTTAAAAATGTTGCCGAATTGACGAAAATATAACCATATTCATAAAAAAGAATGTTAAATCGATGAAAATGAAGAATAATTGATGAAAATTCAATATCTTGGAAAAATATAAGAATCTACTATAAGAATAACCTATTTCTCCGTCGTTATTGCTTTGCGAAATTTTAACAAGGAGTTTGGCGAAATATCACTTTCTTGAAGATTTTTTTTAAATGCTAAAAAATTGACTAAAATGTCGCCAAATTGATAAAAATATCGTCAAATTTATAGAAATGACGCAAAATCAATGAAAATGTTAAACATTTCATTGTCGCAACGTCATTTGTGGTCCTAGTCGGATGAAATAAACAGCGTTCTATTAATATAAGAAAAAGTTTATCACACACACACACACATATATATATATATATACAGGGTGTCCCAAAAACATTTACCTCGGCTTTTATTCCCTAAATATCTTAGCCATATATAATAAATTACAAAGTTGCGTAAAAAAAGTACAGAATTTACGAAATCGATTAAAATTTTCAAGGGAATTAAATTTTAAGAAATACAAAATTTAAATTTTTATACGGTCCCGTACAAAAACATTTTCAATGAGTAAAATGTGCCCCATACACTAATAAGGTGATGTACAAAATTTCAGCATTTTAACATAAAAAGTCCCAGAGATATGAAAAGTCAAAAATGCTGGCTTAAACCACTTTTCGATGCATCGACATGGGTTCTCAGAGAGGAAAAATCATGTTGGCAGATCGCGTTTCAGGGGTCATACACAAATTACGAAAGAAAACAATGATTACATAAATAAATAATAATTTTGCTATTTATTGGTACAAAAGTATCTACACTGTGTAGAAATAATAACTTTACAAAAGGATTACAATGCTTTTTCAAAATGTTTTCCATCCATGCCAAGGATCCATTAAAGATAAGAGGCAGATATTATTTGCCTATGATGCATTTCTGAGTTGCGCCATTTGCACTCTTACTGTAAACATTTGCATTTTAATTTGTGATTAATTCTTCACCAACTTTGTTAAACATATCTCTGGGACTTTTATGATAAAATTCTGAAATTTTGTACATCACCTTATTAGTGTATGGGGCACATTTTACTCATTGGAAATGTTTTTGTACGGGGTCCGTATAAAAATTTAAATTTTGTATTTCTTCAAATTTATTGATTTAGAAAAGTGAAAATTTGTATAAATATTCCTCATACAATATTACCATTATTTTTTTTTCAATTTTGTTATAATTTTGTACTTTTTTTAAATTTAATTTTTTTTAACGAAAATTTGAAAATGCTCCTTGCGTGCCATTTGTTCACATTTTTGATTAATTTTATATTATGATCACTCAAAAACACATTATGAACAAATTTGGGTATTCATTTTTACATCCCTTAGAAAGTTAATTTTTTAGAAATATTTTTCTGCATTAAAACTTAATTTTCATCATTTAATTAGGTTCATCACTTAATTAGGTTCGTATCCTTTATTAGGTCGTCATCATTAGGTTCCTATTCACTTTTAATTACCTTAATAAAGTCCAATGATAAAATGCATACCCAGTTTCATT